>CATOUR010000025.1:3949548-4607806 GCA_951848785.1 Callosobruchus maculatus | reverse complement strand
CAGTCAATAAGCTCCAGTTCCTGACGAGTCGTATACAACATGCAGTCCCACGTGTAACCAGGGAGAGTATAATAATGTGCAGGATCTAGATTATAAGTACGATGGCAGCTTGAACGGAATTGTTCAAATACTTCGGCTAGGAGAATTATATCAGTTTTCAGGTATAAATCCGAATATTCACCCAAATTTCTTATACCAAATGAATTCCATACAAGTTGAGCATGCTTATATTGTTCAGCAGAAATATTCTTCTCTACAAGTCGATTGAAAAATTGATCATGAGATGGTATGTGAGGATAATTGAATTTGTCAGAGCTGTCAGTGAAGTCATATGGATATACACCCTTCTTAGTCAATAACTTGATCTGTTCCTCAGTAAATTGTGAAAACTCTGTTTTCAATATGGGATGCTCTGTCAAATAAGACGATAACTTGTCTAAGGATGAATTCATGAATTTAAAAGAGTCAATGAACCTGAATGACACTGAGCTATCATCAATATTCTTGGTGAAAGATATATATTTTTCTTTAGTTATGGGGAGTAGGTCCACGCGACCATCCATGGCCAAAGCAATGTCTTTTATGATAAAATGAGCATCGTAGCCAGATAAGTTATGAAAAACTACAGGGATTGTATGACTATCCTTAAAATTGATGTTACAACCTTCATGAGCTGCACCACGATAATTGTCAGTAGGGAGCAGATGATTATGGTCTCTAACCTTTTTATCCTCATAAGTAAAAGGCTTTTCACATATATGACAAAAATTACTTTTTTGGAAATCCTCCTCTTGAAGCGATGTCATATTGATATCGTAAGAGCACATGAAAACCGTTTCTACATTTTCGGCAAATCTTTTCAATTCTTCACACAACCATCTCATACAATCTTCACCGCGGTAAGATCTATAAAACGAAAGAGAATCATCATATGAGCATTTCACGTAATAACCGACGCTGCACGGTATGTGTTTTTGATATTCTTTCACATCCTTTGTCGGTACAAGTATAGCTTCCATATCCGCATAAATCACAAACGGTGCTTTGCATTTATTTTTAAAGTTTTTGAACCGAAGTACTTTTTCACTCTCGCTTGGTAATTGAGGGATGCAAACGTCAGTCTTCATACAATCATCCATATGCGTGCATAACTTTTGATGTGAATAAAAGTAGTGGAAACAGCGATTACAAAAATGTTTTTTATGTCTGTTCATACTTAGTTGAGATGATACTAATCTAGATAGATCTTTTATCCAGACGTAGTGGGTCCTGAAGGGTTTATCACTTTCACCCTCAAAACTATTCTTGTACTCATCGTAGTACTGATTATGAATCATTAGAAGATTAACATGTTTATCTCTTACTTTCTTGGTAAGCCTAAAAGGCACTACTGTATATTTACACATATTTAACTTTAAGGTGTATATATTTATAGATATATCATTTTGATTTTCAAAATTTTTGATCTGATGAATTGTCATTGGGAACTGTATCCCCTTCAGATTAAGAATAGAGGTATAAGAAGGGTACATAGAAGTCCTATCAGAATTTTTGTCAGCAGGATACAACGCTGAAACAACTGCCCATGCAAAGCAAGCTTGATCATCGTTTTTCACATTAACACAAGCTTTCTTATTCTTAATATATGATGGGAGATCAATGTAAGAAGATCCACGCATCGGATTAAACAAGTTTATATTCACTCCCAAGTTGACTACTTTCTTCAAAGCCCATCCACTGTCCTTCTCTTGAAACTCTTGCAGCTGCTTCATGATGGGATGCAGCACTTTGGAGTCAAACCATTCACTTATATTGGTATCTTGATAAATCGGAGAGTTTGAAGTTGTGAAATACTTCAATTCACTTATAACTTTATCCGCTTTTGATATTACAAATTCGCCACAAAATGAAACATTAACTTTTACAGCAGAGTTTTTCTTGAGAACATATTGTAGTCTTCGCCCAAATATAGCTTTAGAATCCTCTAAAAAGTATTTAGGGTCCTTATGCTGAAGATTTGTTATAATTCCAGTATGAATTCGATTATTGAAGGCAGATTCAGAATCTTCCCAGCGAACCCGATGCTTCGCTGTTTCTCTCAATCCTCTTCCTTTTTTTATCAAGTGTTTAATTTGAGCACGATAACTTTTAATGGTGTTTAAAGCACTTGATAATCGCTGCTTTTCTCCAATCGTTACTGCATTTCTCAAGTTATGGGTAATTCTTCGAACAGCTTTATCACATTCGTGTAAACCAACTTCAATTTCTCCCCAATTTCCTGTAGTTGATAGCACATCAATTAAATTTCGAATTTTTTCAGATAGAGCCTTTAACCAGTACATCCTGCTTCAACGACTGCACTTTTGAACTGAATGTGATCTTAGCAGCGAGCTCTATATATAGTATAATTTTTCAGAACTGCCAACCTATAACAATAACAGTCCTTAAGATTCACCTCATTTAAAATTTATAGTAAGAAACTTGAATATGTTTTCAAAATGAACAACCAGAGAGCACTGCAGACCTCAAAAAATCGATTAGACTGAAAAGGAACTATTGCAAGGTTTAATGCTAATACCATTTTTGACTGAAAACTTGAGTGCTAGAGAGATTTTTTTTCGGACACAACAGAACTTTTCCTTTGGACACGTTTAGCAAAACGTATTATACTTGCTAATTTCAATAAGCAACCGCAAGCTTATTTGTTTACTATGTCTATGGTTTACATAATGATTTAATTGGAAGGTATGACCAAAGCAGACAAAGAAGAAACTCAAATCAAATAAATATTCAGCATTTTAAACCTAGGCCGCAAGACGGTTCTTTGATAGCCATCAGACAACAATTTTCCTCTATCCATGTTTTATGAAAACATGCGGTTGACACTACACGTACTCAACTCAATAGGTGACAGCTCGGTTTGTAAGCGAGTCTGACAGACACCCTAAGTTTACAGTACTTCTCCCACAGTGTGGTACCTAGCGTGCCTCCCGACAGGAAAAAAGTCGACCATCCCTTTATACCCAAAGGAGCCTGATTAGTCATTTATATCAAAATCAGTACATGACAATGATCATGATAGTGCTTCAATGATTTTTCACATATTTGAAATTTACCAAGACCTCTTAGCATGCATGTAATATGTTTTACCGCTGAGGCCGCAAGACGGTTCTTTGATAGCCATCAGGCAACAATTTTCCTCTAACCATGTTTATAAAAAAACATGCGGTTGACACTATACGTACTCAACTCAATAGGTGACAGCCCGGTTTGTAAGCGAGTCTGACAGACACCTTAAGTTTACAGTACTTCTCCCACAGTGTGGTACCTGACGTGTCTTCCGGCTGGAAAAAAGTCGACCATCCCTTTATACCCGAAGGAGCCTCAAAAAAAAAAAAAACGAAATTATTCGGATCTCCAAAGAAGCAGCTAATTAAAACACCATATGAGGTGTGTTCCATCATTACTTTATTGAGATAAAAACTTACCTATTACTAACAGTCCACAGTAAATTGACTTCTTATTTAGCCTGACCACCGTATACACCTAGTGTTGCGTTACTAAAGGCAGCTCAACCAAGAAGTCGACGCAATACTGCAAGCTCGTCTGAATAGCTCCTGCTGTTACCTGCAGCTGCTGTGCTGCTTCTACTATTTCTGCTGCTACAGCTGCGGCTACTCCTCCTATTACAGGTGCTTCTGCTGCTAAAATTGCTTATGCTGCTCCTGCTGCCACAGGTGCTCGTGCTGCTCCTACTGCTAAAGCTGCTGCAGCTCTTACCGGTACAGCTGCTGCTGCGCGTGCTGCTAATACAGCTGCCTCTTTTGTTGAGCTGCTTCTGCTGATACAGCTACTGTTACAGCTGTTCGTGCAGATGCTACTGCCAAAGCTCCTGCTTCTCCTACTGGTACAGTTGCTGCTGCTGCTGCTCGTGCTGCTACAGCTGCTCTGTCGCAGCTTCTCAATAGATCAAAGAGAAGGAGATACCCCTGATCTGGAAAAAATATCCAGACTGTATTTATAACGTTACAATATTTATATAACAAGCGAAATTTTGCTAATATGAAGCAAGCATGTTGTATACTACAATAACATAAATCCTTTTTTTTGTATACGCGAATCTCTGTAGCAAGTGGACTTTATTTATAATGCTCTTTTTTGTACTTAACATATTTCACCATATTTCAAGCCAGAGGTAATGCATATTGATTTATTTCGAACTGTAAAGTAAGCTAATCACACTGCATACTTATACCGTTCAAATGAACAAGAAATTATTCTTGAAATTCATTGCCCTGTATTAGGAGATACTATTATTAAAACTATAACTAGTATTTCACTCACTATACATAAATATCAAAAACTCACATCACCTCATTAAACTTAATCATGCTGACTGGAAGTACTAATATGCAATACTCTTGTATCTGCTACCCTGAACAAAAAAAAACATTGAGTCATCAGGAACTTATCATATATAAAAATGGCTATAACTCATAACTGGAAATATCAACAAATATAAATGAAAAATTCTCCCCTGGCAAACTCTGTCTCTGATTGTAGCTATAGACTCAGATACTCTTGTTGAGAAGGTATCCCCCACATTATGTCATCAGGAGGTAACACTCAGACTAATACACAAAAAAGATAGTCACTAACATCTTTGCATATAAGTAAAACGGTAGCATTGTTAGATTAATTTGCTGCAAAAAGGTGACAAACAGAGCAAATTTAAGCATACATCCCTATTGTCTGCTATCAAGTAGGATCAAAATATTATCTTGATAACTGCAAGTGCATTAGTCTATTCTATCTTCTTAAATGCTGAGTTTGAATGAAAAGCGCCAAGTCCACTGAAACCTAATTTTTCATAAAATTGTCATATCTTTTAAACTGCTTGAAACATCGATTAAATAAATAGACAAATGTTCCCCATGCATGCCCTGGTTCTAGTCGCACCTATAAAATCAACTACCATTACCATTTTTTTTTCAATTCACATAAAAACACCCCGCCCCCTCCCCTTCACACACACCACTCCATCCTCCATATAGTGGTTACCTAACAACCTATGTTACTAAACATATAAGTTTGAGTACATATCATATATAAAGTTTCATGATATTTTTCTCAAATCTACGCCACCCTGGTGTGACAAGCAGGCATGGGAAAAGCAAATAATTTCATATTATCACCATATTTTCTATGTATTGAGTATGAAGAATTTATTTTACAATTTTACCCTGCTAACTCAGATTGTCATTCTTCCTTTGATATCTACTAGTCTGATCAGAAAAGCGCTAAGTCCCGAAAATCTTAATTTTTTTCATAAAAACGTCCATAACTCGTAAACGGCTTGAGATATCAAAAAAATAAATGGAAAAATCTCCCCACGACCCCTGGTTCTCGTTACATCTAAAGAATCGAATTCCATGATCAGATGTTTTTTTTCAAAAAAATAACCCCCTACCCCTGTACACACAACACAGAAGGACCATGTAAGACCCAGCAACACTTATCATACATCTGAATTAAATAGTACACCTTTTTTACCTAAAAAAGAAACAAATCACCCTCGACCCCCTCCCCCTCCCCCTACCACCCCACACGCGAAAAAAAGTAAATAATTTTATATTATTACTATATTTTTGCGCCTTGAGTATGAAGCATTCATTTTATCCTGCAACTCAGATTATTACTGTACCTTTGTTACCTACTGTTTGATCAGAAAAGCGTCAAGTCCCGAAATCTTAATTTTTTTCATAAAAACGCCCATAACTCGTAAACGGCTTGAGATATCAAAAAAATAAATGGAAAAATCTCCCCACGACCCCTGGTTCTCGTTACATCTAAAGAATCGAATTCCATGATCAGATGTTTTTTTTCTTCAAAAAATAACCCCCTATCCCTGTACACACAACACAGAAGGACCATGTAAGACCCAGCAACACTTATCATACATCTGAATTAAATAGTACACCTTTTTTACCTAAAAAAGAAACAAATCACCCTCGACCCCCTCCCCCTCCCCCTACCACCCCACACGCGAAAAAAAGTAAATAATTTTATATTATTACTATATTTTTGCACCTTGAGTATGAAGCATTCATTTTATCCTGCAACTCAGATTATTACTGTACCTTTGATACCTACTGTTTGATCAGAAAAGCGCTAAGTCCAGAAAATCTTGATTTTTTCATAAAACTGCTCATAACTCGTAAACGGAGCGAAATATCGAAAAAATAAATGAAAAAATCTCCCCGCTACCCCTGGTTCTCGTTGCATCTAAAGAATCGAATACCATTGTCAGACTTTTGATTTTGGCAAAAATGACCCCCACCCCTCTATGCACAATACAGAAAAACCATAATGAGACGCAGCGACGCGACGCTGTTGACAGATGCATGTTAAATAGTACATACTATACTTATGAACTTTTCTGAAACCAAAGGAAAAAGACCAAAATACACCCCCATTCTAACTCCCCCTCTCCCACCCCTGTTAACATCTTTTCCACACTCACAAAAAATACCACTGTACAGTACCACCTGATTAATCACTAAACCCCCACCAGAGAGGAGAACTTACCACAATCACTTCACAACACACTCTGAACCATAGTTCGATCCCCCTCCCTCAGATATATATGTAAGCGTAGTATATCCTCCTACCACCGTCTTAGAATACAATTAAACCTCTCTACAAGATGAAGGGCATTCAAATAAAGAAATGTAAAAATATCAGATTTCACTTACCTGATACTACCGAAGTACTGGAGAAACTAAGCAGAACCACGACTAAACACATACTGAGATATATTCACGATCATCGCGCTTTTATACTTCTCAGAGATAACGCCACTTATTGAAGAATATTTTCCAGACTCAGATCAGCTCGAATAACGCCAACTACATACAAAACAGTTTTCAGTCTTTGCTTTCTGTTCAGAAAAGCATTTACACATCTGGCCAGTGCGAGTACGACATCAAGTCTATTTATATACCATATAGATGTATGCACACGACGATGTACTCGCACTGGCCAGATGTGTAAATGCTTTTCTGAACAGAAAGCAAAGACTGAAAACTGTTTTGTATGTAGTTGGCGTTATTCGAGCTGATCTGAGTCTGGAAAATATTCTTCAATAAGTGGCGTTATCTCTGAGAAGTATAAAAGCGCGATGATCGTGAATATATCTCAGTATGTGTTTAGTCGTGGTTCTGCTTAGTTTCTCCAGTACTTCGGTAGTATCAGGTAAGTGAAATCTGATATTTTTACATTTCTTTATTTGAATGCCCTTCATCTTGTAGAGAGGTTTAATTGTATTCTAAGACGGTGGTAGGAGGATATACTACGCTTACATATATATCTGAGGGAGGGGGATCGAACTATGGTTCAGAGTGTGTTGTGAAGTGATTGTGGTAAGTTCTCCTCTCTGGTGGGGGTTTAGTGATTAATCAGGTGGTACTGTACAGTGGTATTTTTTGTGAGTGTGGAAAAGATGTTAACAGGGGTGGGAGAGGGGGAGTTAGAATGGGGGTGTATTTTGGTCTTTTTCCTTTGGTTTCAGAAAAGTTCATAAGTATAGTATGTACTATTTAACATGCATCTGTCAACAGCGTCGCGTCGCTGCGTCTCATTATGGTTTTTCTGTATTGTGCATAGAGGGGTGGGGGTCATTTTTGCCAAAATCAAAAGTCTGACAATGGTATTCGATTCTTTAGATGCAACGAGAACCAGGGGTAGCGGGGAGATTTTTTCATTTATTTTTTCGATATTTCGCTCCGTTTACGAGTTATGAGCAGTTTTATGAAAAAATCAAGATTTTCTGGACTTAGCGCTTTTCTGATCAAACAGTAGGTATCAAAGGTACAGTAATAATCTGAGTTGCAGGATAAAATGAATGCTTCATACTCAAGGTGCAAAAATATAGTAATAATATAAAATTATTTACTTTTTTTCGCGTGTGGGGTGGTAGGGGGAGGGGGAGGGGGTCGAGGGTGATTTGTTTCTTTTTTAGGTAAAAAAGGTGTACTATTTAATTCAGATGTATGATAAGTGTTGCTGGGTCTTACATGGTCCTTCTGTGTTGTGTGTACAGGGATAGGGGGTTATTTTTTGAAGAAAAAAAACATCTGATCATGGAATTCGATTCTTTAGATGTAACGAGAACCAGGGGTCGTGGGGAGATTTTTCCATTTATTTTTTTGATATCTCAAGCCGTTTACGAGTTATGGGCGTTTTTATGAAAAAAATTAAGATTTCGGGACTTGACGCTTTTCTGATCAAACAGTAGGTAACAAAGGTACAGTAATAATCTGAGTTGCAGGATAAAATGAATGCTTCATACTCAAGGCGCAAAAATATAGTAATAATATAAAATTATTTACTTTTTTTCGCGTGTGGGGTGGTAGGGGGAGGGGGAGGGGGTCGAGGGTGATTTGTTTCTTTTTTAGGTAAAAAAGGTGTACTATTTAATTCAGATGTATGATAAGTGTTGCTGGGTCTTACATGGTCCTTCTGTGTTGTGTGTACAGGGGTAGGGGGTTATTTTTTTGAAAAAAAACATCTGATCATGGAATTCGATTCTTTAGATGTAACGAGAACCAGGGGTCGTGGGGAGATTTTTCCATTTATTTTTTTGATATCTCAAGCCGTTTACGAGTTATGGACGTTTTTATGAAAAAAATTAAGATTTTCGGGACTTAGCGCTTTTCTGATCAGACTAGTAGATATCAAAGGAAGAATGACAATCTGAGTTAGCAGGGTAAAATTGTAAAATAAATTCTTCATACTCAATACATAGAAAATATGGTGATAATATGAAATTATTTGCTTTTCCCATGCCTGCTTGTCACACCAGGGTGGCGTAGATTTGAGAAAAATATCATGAAACTTTATATATGATATGTACTCAAACTTATATGTTTAGTAACATAGGTTGTTAGGTAACCACTATATGGAGGATGGAGTGGTGTGTGTGAAGGGGAGGGGGCGGGGTGTTTTTATGTGAATTGAAAAAAAAATGGTAATGGTAGTTGATTTTATAGGTGCGACTAGAACCAGGGCATGCATGGGGAACATTTGTCTATTTATTTAATCGATGTTTCAAGCAGTTTAAAAGATATGACAATTTTATGAAAAATTAGGTTTCAGTGGACTTGGCGCTTTTCATTCAAACTCAGCATTTAAGAAGATAGAATAGACTAATGCACTTGCAGTTATCAAGATAATATTTTGATCCTACTTGATAGCAGACAATAGGGATGTATGCTTAAATTTGCTCTGTTTGTCACCTTTTTGCAGCAAATTAATCTAACAATGCTACCGTTTTACTTATATGCAAAGATGTTAGTGACTATCTTTTTTGTGTATTAGTCTGAGTGTTACCTCCTGATGACATAATGTGGGGGATACCTTCTCAACAAGAGTATCTGAGTCTATAGCTACAATCAGAGACAGAGTTTGCCAGGGGAGAATTTTTCATTTATATTTGTTGATATTTCCAGTTATGAGTTATAGCCATTTTTATATATGATAAGTTCCTGATGACTCAATGTTTTTTTTTGTTCAGGGTAGCAGATACAAGAGTATTGCATATTAGTACTTCCAATCAGCATGATTAAGTTTAATGAGGTGATGTGAGTTTTTGATATTTATGTATAGTGAGTGAAATACTAGTTATAGTTTTAATAATAGTATCTCCTAATACAGGGCAATGAATTTCAAGAATAATTTCTTGTTCATTTGAACGGTATAAGTATGCAGTGTGATTAGCTTACTTTACAGTTCGAAATAAATCAATATGCATTACCTCTGGCTTGAAATATGGTGAAATATGTTAAGTACAAAAAAGAGCATTATAAATAAAGTCCACTTGCTACAGAGATTCGCGTATACAAAAAAAAGGATTTATGTTATTGTAGTATACAACATGCTTGCTTCATATTAGCAAAATTTCGCTTGTTATATAAATATTGTAACGTTATAAATACAGTCTGGATATTTTTTCCAGATCAGGGGTATCTCCTTCTCTTTGATCTATTGAGAAGCTGCGACAGAGCAGCTGTAGCAGCACGAGCAGCAGCAGCAGCAACTGTACCAGTAGGAGAAGCAGGAGCTTTGGCAGTAGCATCTGCACGAACAGCTGTAACAGTAGCTGTATCAGCAGAAGCAGCTCAACAAAAGAGGCAGCTGTATTAGCAGCACGCGCAGCAGCAGCTGTACCGGTAAGAGCTGCAGCAGCTTTAGCAGTAGGAGCAGCACGAGCACCTGTGGCAGCAGGAGCAGCATAAGCAATTTTAGCAGCAGAAGCACCTGTAATAGGAGGAGTAGCCGCAGCTGTAGCAGCAGAAATAGTAGAAGCAGCACAGCAGCTGCAGGTAACAGCAGGAGCTATTCAGACGAGCTTGCAGTATTGCGTCGACTTCTTGGTTGAGCTGCCTTTAGTAACGCAACACTAGGTGTATACGGTGGTCAGGCTAAATAAGAAGTCAATTTACTGTGGACTGTTAGTAATAGGTAAGTTTTTATCTCAATAAAGTAATGATGGAACACACCTCATATGGTGTTTTAATTAGCTGCTTCTTTGGAGATCCGAATAATTTCGTTTTTTTTTTTGAGGCTCCTTCGGGTATAAAGGGATGGTCGACTTTTTTCCAGCCGGAAGACACGTCAGGTACCACACTGTGGGAGAAGTACTGTAAACTTAAGGTGTCTGTCAGACTCGCTTACAAACCGGGCTGTCACCTATTGAGTTGAGTACGTATAGTGTCAACCGCATGTTTTTTTATAAACATGGTTAGAGGAAAATTGTTGCCTGATGGCTATCAAAGAACCGTCTTGCGGCCTCAGCGGTAAAACATATTACATGCATGCTAAGAGGTCTTGGTAAATTTCAAATATGTGAAAAATCATTGAAGCACTATCATGATCATTGTCATGTACTGATTTTGATATAAATGACTAATCAGGCTCCTTTGGGTATAAAGGGATGGTCGACTTTTTTCCTGTCGGGAGGCACGCTAGGTACCACACTGTGGGAGAAGTACTGTAAACTTAGGGTGTCTGTCAGACTCGCTTACAAACCGAGCTGTCACCTATTGAGTTGAGTACGTGTAGTGTCAACCGCATGTTTTCATAAAACATGGATAGAGGAAAATTGTTGTCTGATGGCTATCAAAGAACCGTCTTGCGGCCTAGGTTTAAAATGCTGAATATTTATTTGATTTGAGTTTCTTCTTTGTCTGCTTTGGTCATACCTTCCAATTAAATCATTATGTAAACCATAGACATAGTAAACAAATAAGCTTGCGGTTGCTTATTGAAATTAGCAAGTATAATACGTTTTGCTAAACGTGTCCAAAGGAAAAGTTCTGTTGTGTCCGAAAAAAAATCTCTCTAGCACTCAAGTTTTCAGTCAAAAATGGTATTAGCATTAAACCTTGCAATAGTTCCTTTTCAGTCTAATCGATTTTTTGAGGTGTGCAGTGCTCTCTGGTTGTTCATTTTGAAAACATATTCAAGTTTCTTACTATAAATTTTAAATGAGGTGAATCTTAAGGACTGTTATTGTTATAGGTTGGCAGTTCTGAAAAATTATACTATATATAGAGCTCGCTGCTAAGATCACATTCAGTTCAAAAGTGCAGTCGTTGAAGCAGGATGTACTGGTTAAAGGCTCTATCTGAAAAAATTCGAAATTTAATTGATGTGCTATCAACTACAGGAAATTGGGGAGAAATTGAAGTTGGTTTACACGAATGTGATAAAGCTGTTCGAAGAATTACCCATAACTTGAGAAATGCAGTAACGATTGGAGAAAAGCAGCGATTATCAAGTGCTTTAAACACCATTAAAAGTTATCGTGCTCAAATTAAACACTTGATAAAAAAAGGAAGAGGATTGAGAGAAACAGCGAAGCATCGGGTTCGCTGGGAAGATTCTGAATCTGCCTTCAATAATCGAATTCATACTGGAATTATAACAAATCTTCAGCATAAGGACCCTAAATACTTTTTAGAGGATTCTAAAGCTATATTTGGGCGAAGACTACAATATGTTCTCAAGAAAAACTCTGCTGTAAAAGTTAATGTTTCATTTTGTGGCGAATTTGTAATATCAAAAGCGGATAAAGTTATAAGTGAATTGAAGTATTTCACAACTTCAAACTCTCCGATTTATCAAGATACCAATATAAGTGAATGGTTTGACTCCAAAGTGCTGCATCCCATCATGAAGCAGCTGCAAGAGTTTCAAGAGAAGGACAGTGGATGGGCTTTGAAGAAAGTAGTCAACTTGGGAGTGAATATAAACTTGTTTAATCCGATGCGTGGATCTTCTTACATTGATCTCCCATCATATATTAAGAATAAGAAAGCTTGTGTTAATGTGAAAAACGATGATCAAGCTTGCTTTGCATGGGCAGTTGTTTCAGCGTTGTATCCTGCTGACAAAAATTCTGATAGGACTTCTATGTACCCTTCTTATACCTCTATTCTTAATCTGAAGGGGATACAGTTCCCAATGACAATTCATCAGATCAAAAATTTTGAAAATCAAAATGATATATCTATAAATATATACACCTTAAAGTTAAATATGTGTAAATATACAGTAGTGCCTTTTAGGCTTACCAAGAAAGTAAGAGATAAACATGTTAATCTTCTAATGATTCATAATCAGTACTACGATGAGTACAAGAATAGTTTTGAGGGTGAAAGTGATAAACCCTTCAGGACCCACTACGTCTGGATAAAAGATCTATCTAGATTAGTATCATCTCAACTAAGTATGAACAGACATAAAAAACATTTTTGTAATCGCTGTTTCCACTACTTTTATTCACATCAAAAGTTATGCACGCATATGGATGATTGTATGAAGACTGACGTTTGCATCCCTCAATTACCAAGCGAGAGTGAAAAAGTACTTCGGTTCAAAAACTTTAAAAATAAATGCAAAGCACCGTTTGTGATTTATGCGGATATGGAAGCTATACTTGTACCGACAAAGGATGTGAAAGAATATCAAAAACACATACCGTGCAGCGTCGGTTATTACGTGAAATGCTCATATGATGATTCTCTTTCGTTTTATAGATCTTACCGCGGTGAAGATTGTATGAGATGGTTGTGTGAAGAATTGAAAAGATTTGCCGAAAATGTAGAAACGGTTTTCATGTGCTCTTACGATATCAATATGACATCGCTTCAAGAGGAGGATTTCCAAAAAAGTAATTTTTGTCATATATGTGAAAAGCCTTTTACTTATGAGGATAAAAAGGTTAGAGACCATAATCATCTGCTCCCTACTGACAATTATCGTGGTGCAGCTCATGAAGGTTGTAACATCAATTTTAAGGATAGTCATACAATCCCTGTAGTTTTTCATAACTTATCTGGCTACGATGCTCATTTTATCATAAAAGACATTGCTTTGGCCATGGATGGTCGCGTGGACCTACTCCCCATAACTAAAGAAAAATATATATCTTTCACCAAGAATATTGATGATAGCTCAGTGTCATTCAGGTTCATTGACTCTTTTAAATTCATGAATTCATCCTTAGACAAGTTATCGTCTTATTTGACAGAGCATCCCATATTGAAAACAGAGTTTTCACAATTTACTGAGGAACAGATCAAGTTATTGACTAAGAAGGGTGTATATCCATATGACTTCACTGACAGCTCTGACAAATTCAATTATCCTCACATACCATCTCATGATCAATTTTTCAATCGACTTGTAGAGAAGAATATTTCTGCTGAACAATATAAGCATGCTCAACTTGTATGGAATTCATTTGGTATAAGAAATTTGGGTGAATATTCGGATTTATACCTGAAAACTGATATAATTCTCCTAGCCGAAGTATTTGAACAATTCCGTTCAAGCTGCCATCGTACTTATAATCTAGATCCTGCACATTATTATACTCTCCCTGGTTACACGTGGGACTGCATGTTGTATACGACTCGTCAGGAACTGGAGCTATTGACTGACTATGATATGGTTCTATTCATTCAGAAAGGTATACGTGGTGGTCTCAGTCAAGTTTGCGGAAAGCGACGTGTGCAGGCTAACAATAAATATAGCCCAAATTATGATTCAACCAAAGCTGATACATATCTAATGTATTTCGATATAAATAATCAATATGGTAAATCTATGAGCGAATGTTTGCCTTATGCTGGATTTGAGTGGGTTGAGGACATAAAAAACTTTGATGTGATGACAGTGTCTGATGATGCTGAAGAAGGATTCATTTTAGAAGTTGACTTAGAATATCCTGAACATTTGCATGATATACATAAGGATATCCCATTTTGTCCAGAGCATCTAAATACAAAAGTTCTTTCGGTGTCGCATGTAAAAGACGACAACAGATGTATGAATGATTTTGCTTCTGGTAGTACCAAACTTATGGCTTCTCTATATGATAAAACAAAGTGTGTTTTACATTATCGAAATCTCAAGCAAGCTATTGCAAATGGACTAGTTCTAAAAAAAATACATAGAGTATTGAAATTCAAACAATCTCTTTGGCTCAAACCATACATTGACTTGAATACTGAATTGAGAAGGCAGGCGAAGAATGAATTTGAAAAAAATTTATTCAAATTGATGAATAATGCAGTTTTTGGAAAAACTATTGAAGACGTGATGAAACACTCAAAAGTTTGTCTGGTAACGAAATGGGATGGAAGATATGGAGCTGAAGCAAGAATTTCAAATCCTGCATTCAAAAGTCTAATTATTTTTGATGAAAACCTAGCAGCTATTGAACTTAATAAAACACATGTTTTCTACAACAAGCCAATATATATCGGTATGTGTGTTTTAGATATATCTAAAATACAAATTTATAATTTTCATTATAACTACATGCGTAGTGTTTATGGTGAAAACTGTACTGTCATTTATACGGATACCGATTCTCTGGTATATGAAATCCGTAATAAGGATCCATATGAAGTTATAAAGCGAGACTGCTATAATTACTTCGATACATCTGATTATCCAACTAATAATCAGTATGACATCCCACAGGTCAATAAGAAAGTTATTGGACTTATGAAGGATGAAAATAATGGGGAAATAATGACAGACTTTGTTGCTCTGAGATCGAAAATGTATGCATCAAAAGTGTACAAAGTCAGTCAAATCAATGATGATCAAAAGGGAAGTACACATGAGAAAGATTGTAATTTGTCAAACTTTGCTATAACTAAAAAAGTGAAAGGAGTGAAGAAATGTGTAGTACAAAATGATATAACTTTTGATGATTATGTAGAATGCTTGGAAAAATGGAAGGAGAAGTATGTTAAGCAAAATCTTATACAATCCAAAAGACATGAAATACATTCTGCAACTCAAGAAAAGGTTGCGCTATCGCCGTATGACGATAAGAGGATTTTGATACCAGGATCCGTTGAAACACTGCCATGGGGTCATTATTCACGCAAAATGAGCTGATCATTCCTATTGAAGTTATCCTAAGTATATGTCTATCACTATTTCACGAATGCTATGTTCAAGCAATAGAGTGACGTTTATTATGTGGCTGCTATTATGTATTAATAGCTGGAAACTTACAATAAAGTTGAAAAAGTGATATTATTTGTTTTATTAATTCTTTCCTTGACATATGGTTTATGTATGATATTATGTATACAGTGACGTGATATATAGGATCTAGATTTTCTGGAGCCGGAATTAGTATTAACAGTTAGTCACATAAAGCACACACATTCAATTGAACCTATAGGTAGTCGAAGTGTATGTGCTAACTACTGAAAATAATATCTCACGAGTTATAGTGGTTGCCTGGTTATCGTCTCTGTCACACAGTCTAAGGGGTTTGGGCTTAAATCCTGATCACGGAATAATTAATATTTCATAAATACTCTAATAAATGCATCAGTTATCTAAAGTAATGAATGGTAAGTAAATACAGTAACACTGAAAAAATGGTATGAAAATTTACCAGGTCGGACCTTGGATTTTACCAAAAAATTTCCCCAGATCTGGGGAAAAATCACTGAAATTACAAGAGTAAAATTGACGTGGCAACACCGCATTTTCCCCAGATCTGGGGAAATTTTGAGGTAAAAAAAAGTGACAATGAGCCAGAAGTGACATAGTATACCTACTCTGATGAGTGGGGAGTATGCTATCTCTCCCTCTACCGATGTTAGCTTCTAGCTGAAGATATATGGTTCGGTCAAACGGTCAAAAGATGAATATAGTTAATCCCAAGAGATCATCCCAATGTCTCATTCAGTGACCGTTCATCATGCCAAAAAAGCAGGTTTTACATCTGGCATAAAAGCCTTTATCAGACATATCGAAAACATTCTGAGAAAAACAAAAGTCTATCGATCAGTTACAGATGAAATAATTCATACTAACACGATAAAATAATACACCAAAAAAAGAAGACGATCACCACCGATATAAAATTCCACCCAAATCCACTTGAAGTGGATTGCCTTTCTAATCTTTAATTCCATCAAAGGGCGAGCGGCTGTGTCCTAATATTTTGGCCATTTAGAGAAATAATCCATTACAACAAGCAGTTCCCAACGGTGGTTTCCGGCAAAGGACCCAAAATGTCTATGGCGATCCTCTCAAACGGCGATCCAACATTGTACTGCTGCATATGTGATCGTTGACGAGTACTTGGACCTTTTCTTGAGTTGCAGACATCGCATGTGGAACAGTAATTTTCCACATCTTCTCAACAGTCAACCCAGTAAAATGTCTCCTTGATCCTCTCCAGGGTCTTTCTGATGCCAAAGTGACCTCCGCTCCTACTGTCATGTACTACAAGTTTGCCATCAGTGTCCTCCCAGATTCTATACAAGAGGTTACCTCTCACCCTTAGTGAGTCCCATTGTGCTAGGTAGGCTTTAGTGATGGGACTCATAGCACTGATTTCCTGTTGATTAGGCTTGTTTCCATTTAATAGCAAACGAATAACTAACCCTAACTCAGCGTCTTGTGACTGAGCTTGCTTGAAGGTTTCTTGTGAAAGCTTGGTTCCTTCCAATTCAAATTCTTCTATTATTGTGTTTATGTCGAATTCTCGTTAATGTTCTTCTTTCGAGCAGTGTTTACAGTCTTCATCACAGGGCCTGCGTGACATAGAATCGGCATTTCCGTGTTGCTTTCCTGGACGATGACGAATTTCAAAGTCATAGCTTTGGAGGTATTCAGTCCATCGAGCAAGCTGGCCTTCTGGATTCTTGAACTTCATTAACCACTACAAAGCTGAATGATCAGTTCTCACGACAAATCTTCTTCCGTACGATAAGTTGTGGAAATTTTCGATCCCTTTTACCACACTGTACAACTCTTTTCGTGTCACACACCAGTTTTTCTGGGCTTTGTGCAAAGTTTTACTGTGGTATCCAATTACCTTTTCAATGCCATCTTGTTTTCGAGATAAAACAGCTCCAACAGCATAATGGCTGGCATCTGTGTCCAAGTAGAAAGTTCCATCCCCTGTTGGATGAGCTAGTATCGGTGAGGAGGTCAAAGCTGTTTCTAATGCGTCGAAGACTTCTTGGCAAATGGAGTCCCAATAAAACTTATTACCATTTTCAGTTAAGGCAAAAAGTGGTTTGGCGATGCTGGAGGAATCTTTTACAAATCTGCGATAATAACTGCACAGTCCCAAAAAGCTTCGTACCTCATGAGTGTTGGACGGTACTTTCCATTCCTTCACAGCCTGCACCTTTTCTGAATCCGTGTGGATTCCGTCTTTGGTCAACACATGTCCAAGGTATTTGACTTCCCTTTTGAAAAGGTGGCATTTCTTAGGATTTAGCTTCAATTTCGCTTCCTTAAGCCGCTGGAAAACTTGTCTTAGTCGGAATAGCTCTTCTTCAAAATCCTTTCCAAACACAATGACGTCATCGAGATATATCAGTGCTGTCTTCCAAGATAAACCTTGTAGTACGGCATCCATTAGTCTTTCGAAGGTACTGGGTGCATTGCATAGACCGAAAGGCATTACTGTAAACTGCCATAGCCCAGCACACGATGTAAATGCCGTTTCTCCTTATCTTTTTCGTCCATTTCAACCTGCCAGTATCCACTTTGCAGGTCCAAGGTGGAGAACCACCTAGATCCTAGATGCACCGATGCACGCCATTGTCATCCATGACATGTCGCGGCGTGGCGTTAGCTTGGTGGCCGTCGTCGGAAGCGTAACAAAAGCGAATCGCGGAGCCAAAGTGGACGGCAACAGGTGTGCACCGAGACACCGTCGATTCCGCATGTTTAAAGGCGGCGTACAGCGTCAGTTTCGACTTCGTCTGTTTCGCCGGTCTTTTGTCTTCGCTTCTATGCCGCGAGAGCCGCCTACGATAGGGATATTGTATGACCCCGGTTCGTGATCTGCGTGTCTCGGTACGATGCTCGATTGTTTTGACACGGAGCGTGATGGCGAAACGACACATGATCTTCGGAGAGTGAATTTTTTCGCCGTCCTATGGTTTCGTGTGCATGCGCGCAATGAGATTTTTAAACGAATCAAAGGAGGGTAATGCCGCCCAAGTCGAGTGTGAAGTCGGTCTGAGCTTGCACGCAAATTACAGATGCGAAATGTTACAATGTCAGCTGCAGCTATCTATAGTTTAGCGTCCTTTTTTGTTCCTAAAAATTGTGTATTGTAGTTCTTAGGACTGTTAAAATTTGCTTGAGTCCCATAACTTGATATATAAAATGATACATGTTATTCACATTATTATTATAGATAAAATTTTTGAATGGCAGACACATAGACGTGTTCCATCATACTGGCAGACGCTATAATGTCTCTCAGTCAAGCTAATTAAACAGAGTCAAAAGTGGCTTCTTAAACGTGATCTTAGCAGGTCTACTGGTTGC
The DNA here is from genome assembly GCA_951848785.1 of Callosobruchus maculatus. Taxonomy (NCBI): domain Eukaryota; kingdom Metazoa; phylum Arthropoda; class Insecta; order Coleoptera; family Chrysomelidae; genus Callosobruchus; species Callosobruchus maculatus. Next base: position 4,588,906 of record CATOUR010000025.1, on the reverse strand, counting down.
ATTTATACATTCCGTACAGGTATACATACCTAGCACAATCCCATTGGTCAGATTTGAATTTTGAACCAATCAAACTTCGAGTGCCGTACGTGTGTACGAAATGTAAACCAGTGCTATGTGCACTTATGGAATGTAACATAGTTATGCGCATGTCAAACGTATGGCTATGGCTAGACTCTTGTTTTAATTTTTGCGATTGCGCCGCGACAGGGTGGTTATACCTATGTATGAAATCGCCATGCATGCTGAGGCAAAGTTACCTACTATTTATAAATATTTTAAACCGAGTCCTGGAAAATATAGATCAAACCTATTGACTGAGGCCAAAGTAAAAAACATAATCTATCCCAAAATAACAAAACAAATAAACCCAATGCAATTAAATATGGTTCATCCTCTGAGGGTTCATCCCACTGATTTTATATAACATTCTTTTTTGTTTTCTTATATTCTTTTATGTATTTAATGTTATACTATAACTAATATGTTTTCTTCGGCCACTGAAACTTAATTCTTAATTAACTTAATACACTAGATGTTTTCCAATTATTACATTTAACATTATTTTCGTAAAAAAAGACAAAAATTATACACCATACTATAACTTAATTTGTAATAAAGTTTACTGCAGTTTAATATATAGTTAAAAAATGGTTTTCGGTTAAATCGCTTTCCCCTTTGTAAATTTTCAGCTGCATTAAGTACTACATTCCGTAAGTGCATATAGCACCCATTTACATTCCATACTCTCGCATGGCACTCAGAGTTTGATTGGTTCAAAATTCAAATCTAACCAATGAGATTCTGCTAGCTGCTGTATACATGTACGGAATGTATAAATACCTACCGTTTGAATATATTGAAGTATATACCTTTTTTCAGTCAAAAACTCAATGGCAGATACTTATTCCGATTCCTAATGTGTTTTACAAAATTTCAGAAGTTGAAAATTTTATGAAAATTTATGTTATTTTAGCACGTATGAAAATGATATATGAAGTTATTGACATTATTATAAATATAGTTTTTGGATGGCAGACGTCTGGACGGGTTCCAAGATACTGGCAGACACTATAATGTCTCTGTCGTGCTTATCAAACAGCGTCAAAAGTGGCTTCTACATTGATCACGAATTCGGCCTCTTCCGAATTTAGCCGTAATTAAAATAAATTAAAAATGTTGCATTTTGCACACATGTGCATATTTACGAAAAAGGCCCTCAAATAATAGGCAGGTATGTGGACATCAGCGCGCGGGGCGGCGAGGTAAACTTATGTCTTATAATTTTAACCGATTTTAATTCATTTGTCATTTTTTGCGATCTTGCTAATAGTTACTTAAGAATTTGTAGAACTCCAGTCAGAGGTATCGTTACTTTTGACTTGACAGAAATGAATTACCTTTTTATATTATTAAATGCGAAATTTTGTTCTGAACATAATAAGTTGATCTGATCACTATAATAGATGCAAATAAAGAAGTTGGTCAGCAGACCGAAATGTCTTTGAAATATCACAAGAAATTTAGTTAACCAGAAGGTGTTCTAATTTGTCACAAATTTGATCGAGTTCTTGAAGATGTAAAAAAAAGTCCGAGAAATTTACCTTCACAGCTTGTTTTGTGGGACCATCATGATTGTGCTCATTTCTTTTAAGAACAACGCTTCCGATTGATCCATCAGCAAAGATGCTATGCATCCTCTTCTAGAGCATATGTATGCTACACCACGGGTGGTTTCTTTATCTCTTCGGAACGTATACTCTTCAAGGACTATTAATTTCTTCCGTTTCACACTTAACATAGTCTCCATGATGAAAAAGCAGAACACAAACAATACTCACAAACAGCAACTAAGGATTGCAAACTACTGAAATATTTTCATTAAGGGTAGTTTTAAATACCTACAGAAGCCGGATAGTCGTTTAAATAATCTTAACTGTAAGCTACCGCAAGTCGTAAAAAGACAGATGAAATTTCGCAAAAATAAAAGGGATGTGGTCATTAGGAATAACCAAGCTTAATTTTCTTTGGACCGGTGCCGATGAAGGCACCCTTTTTGTAAACAGGTAAAAATCAAACCGCGCGCGCTCGTGACCGATCACCATTTCATTTATGTGTATGTGTGTATGTACCTATTTATGTGTTTCTTTTGTTATTTATCTTCACCTTTAAACCTTAATAACTTATTCGTATATGGTATTTTTATATATTTTTTTAGACATACCTATGTACACCAATTAGTTTCAATGACTTGTTCTATATCTCGCAATGAGATGATATGGAATTAATAAAGAATTGTTATTATTATCATTATTAGGTATTATTATGTGCGACAAACTACAGTGAATGTCTGTAAAACCGTCTGTTTTGCTCCACGAAAATATTGGATACAAAAGATACAAAATTTGCGATTCAACGCGACATAGATTAAACAATAATAACAAAATAGAAATGTAATCGTGGTTTGCATTTCGCAAATGGTTAAGGAATTCAAATAATTGACTTGTGGCCTTTGCGTTTGTCAATTATGGCGGAAGTGCATACTTAAACGAATTGACGCTTCTTACATTTATGGCGGGAGAGCCACCTTGCACCATCTACCGGAGAACGTTTCACTACTCACGTTACAGACTGCCCGGCAACACACTGCAACACTGAAAAGCTTCGATCAATAAAAAGCTTCAACGGAACTCGTACAGAGAGCAGCACGTATCCTGCTTGCTGGGTCGTGGAAATGCAAGTAAACACTACGAAAATTTACCTTTGAATGGCATAGTCTGCATCAGTACTTGATTAATTGGACAATATGGTGCTTAATATTCATATTTTTTGTCCTAGACCATTATTGTATAAGACGGTCAATAAACTATCTATCTATCTATCTATCTATCTATCTATCTATCTATCTATTGATCAAAAATCCCTTTAGGTATGATTATGCTCTTTGGTTCACATAAGGTGAAGCTGCTTTATTTCTGGAAATTCGTGCGTAGGCTACAGAAGGCTAGCCGCACTTTGGATGCGAATTTGAATCGTACGAATCACAGAGTTAACATCTCTAGAGGGAATGTAAACAACAAAATGCACAGGTCGCTGACCAGCCAACATGTAACGGAAATTTTGACAGCTTGAGGGCATTACCAGTGGCGTACGATTTTATATTAAAGTTGGATGTTCATTAATAGGTTCAATTACTACTGTGATGTTACAAACTGATACAATAAGTTGTATTAGTATTTAGCTATACTTAGAGAGTTACTCTTATTATAATGCTCCGATGGATCTAAAAAAGTAAATTGTGTCCCTAGGTCTTTCTTTCACAGGTCAATAGACCGCCTATTATGAGTACAAAAAAATGTTCTGTTTTAAAACCCCTACCCCCAACCACTTGAAATTCCCCCCACCCAAAAAAAGTTGAAAATGATCAGGACCCCCTAAAACGCATAAAAACGAAGTTTGAGCTGTTTTTATATTTTTAGTTTTTTATTATTGTTACGGCGCCCCTGAGACGATTTCTAAAAACCATACGTGTTTTCCACCCTCGCTACGGAATAACATTATGCCAAAATTTCAATAAAATCAATTTAACGATTTTCTCGTTACACAATACAGAACGATGTAAAGCAATACTCGCATACATGTTATGTATACATCTAAGTCTCGTTTCTGTAAAGCGCAAGGCAATGTTCCGATGAACCTAAAAAAAGAAATTTTGCCGCTAGGTCTTTATTTCACAGGTGAATGGCCAGCCTTTAGGAATACAACATATTTTTGAGTTTCACAACCCCCCAACTACCCCAATTTCACCTTTCAGCTGTAATGCATCAAGCCACTTTTTTCTCATCACTATATTCGGGGGAAACCTACATACATGCACATAATATACATTAAACAACTATTATTATTCCTGGAACAGGAGTGAAGTTACTTTTGTTCCCAGTTATCCCCATATTTTACGCTACTGAAAACCAAAACAAAACCTATACTAACCTATGATAAGTGGTGTTTACCGATTCTTCGCTACTGCAGAAAACTATGCATTTTTTATTTCGTCCCATGCAATTATGACAATATTGTTCATAAATAATTTAATTCACACCACAGATAGTCACAAAGTCACTCAAATATACACTAAAACTACAAAAATCTCAACATACACAATAACCACAACTCGACAACTACAATGATAGCCACATGACAGCTTAAGGGGACGCCGATTGTAGCTTGCCAGATTTACGACATATTAGAAGTTATTGCGACATTCCGCTATGAAATTTACCATTTTTGAGATTTCGTTAAATCACCACAAATTATCTTCACGTAAATCAGTTACATTGCAAGTATATTGGAATGTATAGTTAAATACCCAGTTAAATACTTTGAGGAATATGTGTTCAAACTGCGGAAACTGCCAGACTTTGAAGAAACTGGAAGGTCCTTAAGCGGACGAAGAAGAGTGGCAATAGCGCTATAGATGTTGGCTGGCCAATATTCAAATTAGGCTCCCTCTAGAGATGTTAACTCTGTGGTACGAATCGTATCGAAGGTGATCGTACGTATTGAGTACGCACACTAAAAACGATTTCCTCCCTCATACGACGGTATTTCGGTTTCGGTGGCAATGGTGGTTAATATCGCTCTCGTGAAGACCTCTTTGCAACGCAATGAACTGCGCCGGTACTCTGTAACTTAGAAACGTGTTTCTATGCACTATGTACTATGGGATCGGGTGGCCTCGTAAATATGACAGCGTGCCGTGACAGCGTAGTAGACACGTGATAGGCACCCGAAACTGCCCGATCGTCATGGTCGTCATGATGATAGAAACATGTTTCTATCTCTTAAGTTAGAGAGTACCGACGCAGGTCCTTTAGTCTGGCATGGTATGAAGACGTAGCAGCAAGAACCTGAGTTTCTTCAAATTTGATCCTGTGACTTCCCTCCTTAATCGCATGTTCGGCTACCGCTGATTTGTCTGGCAAAACCAGAACCTAAACCGAGAGCAAAAGCTTTTCTACCATATGTTCCTGGAATAACAGACAGAATAGAAGAAATGTTACGAAAGGAAAACGTCAAGACTATCTACAAGCCCACAAGAAAGATACAGAAATATTTGAGAACGGTGAAGGATAAAAGAGACCTACTCACAACACCGGGGGTTTATTGCATACCATGCACATGTGGGAGTGCATACATAGGAACAACGAAGCGATCTATAAACACAAGAATTGCAGAACATAAGGTTAGCTGTCGACTGGGCCACACGAACAAATCAGCGGTAGCCGAACATGCGATTAAGGAGCGAAGTCACAGGATCAAGTTTGAAGAAACTCAGGTTCTTGCCGCCACGGTTTCATACCATGCCAGACTTTACAGAGAAGCCATCGAAATACAAAAACGTCATAATAATGTCAATAGGAAAGAAGAAACACAGAAAGTCAGCGGACATGGGTACCCATCCTAAAGGTCCTGAAGACATTACCATATCGCCAAGGGGCGGGGCTACCAACGCTACCTGTTTGGGCCACGTCACCATTAGCAGGTGCAGATCCACCAGCCGTCAGTATTTTGGAAGTCGCCGAAGTGAAATAGCTTCTGAAGATGCCATCCACTCGTGGTGGCGAAACGTCAAGCTTTAACGCTAAACGACGCTGGCCTAAAAACACAAGAATCACAAATTCATTGGACGATGGCCGCGAAAGCCTTATACAGTATAAATACATCCGAACTTCCGCTATCTATTAATTACACAGAGGTGTTCACCGTGTGCGCAGTTCCACGAGAAGGAGGGCGGAGGCCTGCATATTAAGTGAAGGGGACCATTTTCAACAGTTTTTGTAATTAGTTAGTGTTGTATGTTATTTGATTACTTTTATTATTCATATGTGTTTAATTTTTCCAATTAAACTAATAATTTTGCAATTTTTTTAATTGCAAAACGACGCATCGCAGGAAAGAACAGACGAGAGCTGTTATTTTCCGAATTAAATGGGAAATTTGAAGATAAGTGTAATAAACAATTGTCATATTTCATAGCAACTAGATCTATGGAAAAATATTGTATTCTTTAATAATTACCTTAGTTTTCTCGGACAACGTACAAGAGTTTTCATTTTTTTACTCAATAACGGCGCATGGGAGGAAATTAACTCAAGAGAGCTGTTATTTTCCGAATTAAATGGGAAATTCGAAGATAATTTTTATTTCGGAAAAAACCATTGGCGTATCATTTTTTTCCTCAAAAATATCAAAGTTGTTGCCCGTACGCACGCCACTACTGAAACTGAAAATTATTTATGTACTGGAAAATGTGCACTTCTGTTTACTATTACTATGTACCAAATATCATTAAAATATGTTCAGCGGTTTTAAAAATATTAATTAATTTCCATTTTTTTCCTTAAACTTTAACACCCTGTATTTTCGTAACGGTACATTTTTGGACCATACTTTATAAAGCAAACTATCATTAATTTTTCATGTAGATTTACTCCCTTGAATATTCGCATATCATTAAGGAACACCCTCTATGTTTATTGTTTACACTCATTATGCTGATCACGGATCCTGTTTCTCTCGAAGAGAACAATTCCAAATTAAAAAACCCCTCACGATAATACAATCTAATTTGCAGCCATCCATTTTCCACACCTGAGCGTACACCCCCCCTCACTCCCTGCCTGCCCCCCGGCTCCCCCTTCCCGGAAGATTCCTATCTATGCTCCAGTTCCGTCGTAGCGCGGCGTGCACGAATTTTTCATGCGGTGTCGGCGGCGGCTACGGCGACTAATCACCTAAATCGCTCCCCCCCCGTCCTCCATTTCCCCCACCCCCTCGCCACCACCCCCCCGTTGCACCCCCTATCGATTTTTACCAGCCCAGCGGCACCGTTTCCCCATCACCCCGTCACCCCGTCCACGTAATTTCATTACTGACGTGCCCGATACCACCCCCTCACCCTCCGCGCTTCCTGCTAGGCTGGAAATTTGAGGAGGATCTGTTTGCGCCGTCACAGCGGGACGATCTTTGATGTTTGGTCTGAGTTCACCTGCATAAGGTGCGGCGGCCACAGTTCAGCCAGTACGCTAAAATTTCAGGCCATGGCTCGCAATGAATCTAATCGCGTCATTTGACGATCTAAACTAACTTTTTCAACTTTTTTTTCGCAATCTGCCAACGGAATCTTAAGGCAACCGTCACCCCAAGGTAGTGTCTTATGACCCTTACTTTTTTATTATTCATAAACGATTTGCCACAATATATCAGTGAAGGAACACCATCCCTATGTGCTGATGACACTTGTATAATAATTTCAGCGGATAATGTGGAAACGTTAGAGAATAAAATCCAAGTTGTTATCAAGGAATTTGACAACTGGTGTTACAGAAATCGTTTAATAATTAATTTCAGTAAAACTGTTACTATGGAGTTCCACACGAAACTCAAACCTCCAAACAATATTAATTTTAACTTTAACGGAGCTCTGATAACGCCATCCACATCATCCAAATTCTTAGGAATGTATCTGGACTCTCACCTGTCATGGGATGACCATATTAACGCTGTTTGTTTAAAGCTCAGTAAAGCATATTTTTTGATCAATTCGCTTAAACATCTTCTGGATATAGAGGGGTTGGTTAATGTTTACTATGCTATTGTCTATTTCGGCAATCTCTTGTTGCATCGTTTTGTGGGGGCAGGCTAAAGACATTCAGCGCGTTTTTATCTTACACAAAAGAATAATAAGATTTATATTCAAAATTCCCTATAATACTTCTTGTAGAGAAGTATTCAAGCAACATCGCTTTATGACAGTGGCATCAATATACATATTTAAAACTTTGGTACATTTTTTTCAAAACAAACAGCATGTAAAAAAATACTCCGATGAATATAAGTATAATACTCGCAATCAAGACCGTTTTGTCACAAATAAATTTTATCACACATACTATAAAAAATCGCCGGCCTACTCCGGATGCTTTCTCTTTAACGTGCTTCCATATAGCATGCGCCAGCTTACATCATTGAGCGCCTTTAAGGGTAAATTGAAGGATATGTTGTTAAAAGGATGCTTCTATAATGTAAAAGAATTTATAGATGCTTCACGTCTACAGACATGAAATATATACGTAGTGTTATAATTGTCCATATACAATTTTTTATGTACGTGTTTTTTTCTGGTAAATGTCTAGTAGTGCTTGCACATTATTGTTTGTTATATATTATATACATTGTTTTGACTCATTTCATATCATGGTAAGATGATTCGTTGAATAAAAAATATTTATTATTATTATTATTATCCTGCTCTCTCTCGCATGACTGCGGTAGCAACAGATGTTGACGGGCTATGCCAAGTCAACACCTATATTGCAGGTCTTCAGGATTACAGAATTTTGAAATATTTTGTGTAAGCCGTCCAGGCACAACCGTTTTAAGTGTGATGTAACTTATTATTATTATTATTATTCATCTGACTTTCTAAGTTCCTCTCGCATAATTGCGGTAGCACCAAGTGTTGACGGGCCGTGCCAAGTCAACCCCCGGACTATTATTGATCGGAATTTAGGAAGGATCGCACAATATTACAGGTCTTCAGGATTACCGACTTTTGGAATACTTTGTGTAACTTTTCGTCTAGGCCCAACTGTTGAAGGTGCTGTGTAAACGTGTTTGGTGCAAGGCCTGAGACAGACATAATGAGAGGGACAATTGTGACTTTGTTTTGTTTCCAAAGTCGTTTTATTTCCATCGCAAGGTCCGTGTATTTAGATATCTTCCCAGCGTAAGTGTTTTGGATATTCACATCATTGGGAATGGCAATATCTATCAAATAGGTAATTTTGTCGGCCTTTGACTGGAAAACTATATCTGGTCTATTGGCTGGGATAGTCTTGTCTGTATGTATTTCAACGTCTCAGTATAGTTTGTATCGATCGTTTTCGAGTACTGATGTCGGAGTGTAGTTGTAATATGGATCTGTGTTTTCTATTAGTTTGTTTGTTGTGGCTAATGCTTGGTGTATGACCTTGGCCGCAGAGTTATGTCTGGCTGTGTATTCGGTACCGGCAATTTACTACCCTCAAATTTATAGGTCATCGAAAAGTCATTGATATAAATAATTTGTTTTCTAAGGTACAACATTCACCCATACTAATCTGACTTTTCTGAAAAAATAAAACACCTAAACATGAAGGTTGGAGAGGCTCTGATGCTTGTTCATTTGTTTTGTTTTCCATTCCAAAGTTGCTCCTCTAATACATATTTATCAGACCCGTGATGTCCCATGATAAGAGAATAAGTATAATTAATGCAACATCAACAAAAAAACTTTTAACCCATTAAGATGCTTCTAGTTCCATCTGCTACCAATTGCAATTTCCTCATCCAGCTCATTAATCATGGGCACGTGTACTTAGCACCGTACTTTTCTGTTAGAGTTACTCTTGAAAAATATCTTGGTTGTTGGAGTACATCAAACTTATTTAATAATGCGCGGATTAATTATAACTCGCCCCTTTCAGATGACGCGCGGTGCTCACTTAGAGGGTGGCTCGAATTTCTTTTGTAAATAACAGGGGAACACAGAGGCGTTACAAATCATAGGGAGAATTGGGCCCGCATTTAATTGCATCCTATAAATCAGGTATTTTTTCTACAATCTCTTGAATATACAAATAGGATTTATTTGTGCACTCAGCATTTGACAATAATTAGAGATGGAGGGGACAACTAGTTCAGGAGTCATCTTTCATCAAGTACGTGGTCTTTGAAATCACAGTATCATGTCCTTGTATGACCATTCTAGTGTTGGAGAAATCGGTGTTTCGATTATTGGAGTATTTCAGAACATACGATGACTGAAATACGACCTTCATGACGTGTGGAGCTGCACTCCAAGTGACCATAACATTACTAAAGCTACCAAAATGTCACTGGTTGTTCAGTCTCTTGTGTTCTCCATATTTTTGTATGCCTCGGAAACTTGGACTGTTAAAAAGGTAAATGGAGCTCGGATAAATGCTTTTGAAATGTGGACGTGGAGGAGAATGCTGAGAGTCCCTTATACCGCCCATCGAACTAACGTTTCCATACTGGATGAGCTCTGTAATCCAAAGAGACTATCCTCCATTGTGTCGACGAGAACGCTTACATTTTTCGAACATATTCACAGAAGCGATAATATGTAGTTCAGCGTCATGCCCCGAGTAGGCGACACCGTGGCCGTTCCCCTATACGCTGGGTGTATGCCATGAAACAGTTGCTGAATATGAGTATCAAAAGCGCCACTGAACTGACAGTAAATCGCGAACGATGGCGAGCTACAGTTTTCACAACTATTGATAATATTAATGTCGGCAATAGTCTAGCTCCGACTTAATGTCTTAATCTATTTTACGAGTTCACAACATGTCTGTTAAGGCATTGTGTCTATGATGATGATGAGATGATTGATTTAATAGTCGGTGGATGAACCGCAATATCGAAAATGTCTCATAACTAGTACGCTATTGAACCATTTAACGGATTCACCTTGTTCTTGCACGGAACTATGGATAAGCTTATGTTATTCTTATACAGGGACCGGCACAAAATACAGACGGTTTTGAAATGGCTAGTATTCTTCCTCTTCAGTCTTTATGTGCTTCATTGATCATGCGAACGCATTTGAAAATGTTAAACATGATCTCCTCATATCATCTGTTAGCGATTTGGGAATTGATCGCAAGGATATAAGGCTGATCAGTAATCTGTACTGAAACCAGTTTCAACATATATGTGGAGAGAGCATTTGCTGAGGCAACCTCGGATATCTATATCGGCCACGCAGATTTTTCGTGTTTTTCGAAAGCATCCAATGTAAAATTATACAAGAATGTTACAGCATCTTTGGTTGACATACCTTTATCGAAACCAAACTGTCGACGACTGATTATTTTTTTTTTGACACATGATCAACAATATCTTTATAAGAAGCCTTTTCAAAGATCTTGGAGAATGCAGGTAGTAATGCAATTCCGCGGTAGTTAAATACAACAGATCTATCATTCTTTTCATGTATAGGATCAACAATAGCGGTTTTTAACTTATCTGGTAAAATTTCTTTCTGAAAGGATAAATTAATAGGGATTGTTAAAGGACCAGCTATCAAATCTGCTATAGCTTTGAGAAAGCTATAAGGTATCTCGTCATAACCAGAAGAGTTACTTTTCCCAACTTCTTTTATTAGATTGAATACATCACCTTCAGTTAGAGAGGATATAAACATAGAATTGCGAGTTGGGGATACAGGTACACGTTTTTGCAACTTATAATCCATCAGACAGTTTTTCTATACAGGGTGTCCAGTTAGTGCGTAATTCTTCGATATCTCGCAAGGTATACCTGATAGAAGAAAATGTCAAATACAAAAGTTATTTGGTTACTTAAGACTCATATTACAAAAATATTTTGAAATATACAGGGAGTTACGGGAAAGTATGATAGTGATCATCTTATTTTTTTATATAGAATTATAACATTTTCTTAAATTCTTCTAGTTTCTATCATTGATCTCTATTCAACTCTAAAATATTTTTGAGATCGGTTGCGACGTTGCCAAGTTATAAGTTATATTTTCTATTAATTCCCGGATTAATTTAAAATTCTGCCAAAAACATCCTGTAGATACAAATTACTGATAACATTCAAAATAATATCCAATTGATATTCAAGTAACTCGCTGTATAATATTATTGAGAAAAGTTAAAGGAATATATCAATTTCGATGTATTACTTGCGACCTTGAAAATCCGGAAATTAATACAAAATAAATTATAACTTTGCAACATCGCACCTAATCCAAAAAATATTTTAGGGTTGAATAAAGATTAATGATGGAAACTAGAAGAATTTAAATAAAAGTTATAGTTTCATATAAAAAAAATCAAGTTGATCACTATCCTACTTTCCCGCAACACCCTGTATATTTCGATATATTTTTAAAGTATGCGACTTAAGTAACCAAATAACTTTTATATTCTATCAGGTATACCTTGCGAGATATCGAAGAATTACACACTAACTGGACACCCTGTAGATTTCACAAAAAAATTATTGAACATTTTAGCGCGGTTGGACGAAAAATTGTTAATTTTGCCCTCATCATCAGACATTACATCCGGAAATTTATTCTTTTGTTGCCGAAACTGTTGATTTATTAGTTTCCATAAAAACCTAGGCTCATTGCCGGACGACATATGCTTTTCAGTGAAATATGCCTTCTTAGATCTACAGTATATTCAATCCCAAGATAGACTCCACATAAACAGTCGCATGCAGCATTAGCGTGGTTACTGTCCGCTGCCATCTGCGAACGTGACAGCTATAGTCCAGTGCAATTATGGAATTTTATATTACTATTTAAAAGAGTTGTCTTATTAACCCATTGCAACTTAAAAGTAGCCAGTTGCCAGTTTCAAATGATCATTTAGGCAATGAACACTTGACATCGCATATTAGGATCTGATTTCCAGTCAGTCTTGGGGGTTTTGACTTGCCGGATTGTAACATACAATTCACACATAGTGTACTGGACTTTTAGGAGCCCCACCGACATGAGCTGATCACGCACGCGGGCTTGTTTTCATTTGGTCTAGCTTGGCTGTGAATACAGTATACGTAATTTTGATGTTTACGTTCGGCTACCCCAAGGCAGTGCAGAAATGCCATTTGCGCCGTCCATGGATATGGCGCAATAATAAACGCGGCAAAAGGACGAGAAAAAGGAGGACCGTCGCCGTCGTCTTACGACAACGAGCGCTGGGATGGCGGACGGCGGGACGGCGTTTGGAAAAAGCAACATCTTCATATATACCGCCGCGCCGGGAACTGAACTGCAGCACCGGCACGAAGGAAAATAGCAGAAAAAGGCGAGAGGTATAGGGACGGGGGGGAGCGGGGAGAGGCGGCAGCGCAAAGCGCAAGAGAGCGGCATCATCAGTCTCTGTTTAGATGACAAATGCCACGCCATGCCGCCTGGGTGCACAGTTGCTGTATTATCTCTGGGGAGATGATGCTGCAGGAAGTGCTGGGACGAGGAAAAACTCCTGGCACTGGCACTCCACTTCGAGAAATGCCATTTCTATCTACTGACGTCAAAGTGCGCGAAAGATTATGTTTACGTGGTCCAGCTAGCTGTAGACCAATGTCGTTAGGACCTACGATAAACTATGAATCTATGCAAGGAGAGACATGCTTGTTGATCACCCCAGCTTTTCGTAACACACCAGCATCTGCTTCAAAATACCTCCTGTTCATAATATACCCTGAAAAAGAGACAAGAAGAGCTACAGGCACTATAGTCCTGACGACAATTAATTTGCTACACTCTGATATCATGTCAGAAGCTACATATATGTCCCATATACAGGGTGTTAATTAAGTAAGTTAACAAACTTTAACCACGAATACTACTTCGAAAAGTAGAAAGAAAATGTCATATGAACATCGGTCCGGAAATGCTTCCTAAGGGAGCTACGCCCCTTTGCATGGGGCACCCTGAAGACGGTTTTCCCTCGATATTCTCGAAACCATCCATAACAAAGTTACGAAATTAGGTACGATGGGTAAACTTTTGATGCTGAATTTGATTCTGAATTCAGAATTTCATAATTTTAATCAGAGGCGTATCATACGGGAGGAGTTAAGGGTAAAAATAACCCCATTTTCTAAATGGTAATTTTTTGACACTTTGGTTTTAGAATATGGTATCTCAGAGATTTCTACGTAAAAATGGTCTCTTGGTACATCTCGATAGGGCTAACCGTTTTCGAGAAAAATGCAAATTATTGAATCGATGCAGGCTATTGTAAATAAATAAATGTTCATCTATTTAGTAAGTGTGCTGTGAAAAACAATGAGGAAGTTTCCATTTTTTCAAATTTTAGTTAACCAGCTAGTCCTAAAGAGTTAGAGAACAACGGCGAAAAAATTTTGTAATTATCTCCATTAATAGAAAATTTATAGTCCTTCAAAGCTTGAATTGCCGTATCCCCCGCGCGAAGCCGCTGTGACGTCACACGTCACATGACACAACGCAAGCCTGTGTATGCCCTGTCTAGGATGCTGCTCCCGCAAGCCACCGCGCCGCCGCCGGCCTCCTCGTTCATGTTGTTATTGCTTGTTTTCAGTAGGGTAGGCGACGCCGACGGTGACAAAACGATACACTGCACTTTGGTACTCGTATTATTAGAATATGTCCAGCAGACCGAGAAACTATAAATATTGCATTGTACTTAGGTGTACTTACACCAAACAAATATTTGAATGGATAGCCTATTATGAATACAAAAAAATTGAGTTTTATGACCCCCAACTACCCCAATTTCACCCCCACCCAAAAAGTAGAAAATGATCACGAAACCCCTAAAACGCCTAAAAACGAAGTTTGAGCTGTTTCTATATTTTTAGTTTTTATATTATTGCTGCGTTGCCGCTAACACGATTTTTAAAAACCATAAAGATTTTACATCCTCGCAGCGGTAGTAATACTGTGTGAAAATTTAATTGAAATCAATCCTATAGTTTCCTACAGTTACACTATACAGAATGATCAGAAGCAATACACTCTCGCATGTATACATCAGAAAATTCTAAGTCGACGATCCGTAATAACCAAGGTAATGTTCGGATGCACCTAAAAAAGTATATTATGACGCTAGGCCTTTCTTTCACAGGTTAGTGGACGGCCTGTTATAAATACAATAATTTTTCAGTTTTACAACCCCCCAACCACCCCAATATCGTCCCCATCCAAAAATGTAGAAAATGATCAGGAACCTCAAAAACGCCTAAAAACAAAGTTTGAGGAATATTTAAAATTTTTGGTTTTTTGCTAATTACTCCACCGCCCATGCACTGATTTTCAAACTTATAGGAACATTACTACCCCCACAGCATATCGCTGCCCAAATTTCATAACAATCTATGCAGCGGTTACTGAGATTACGTGGCTAGAAAAATGCGTACAGACAGACCGACAGACAGACCGACAGACAGACCGACAGACAGACATCATAAAACACCCAAAAAGCGTATTATCTCAAAATCGAAAATTTTCACGATCACAATACTCCCCTCACCTATCGGTGTGGGAAGTCCATAATCATGTCGAGATCCACTTTAGGAAGATTACTAGAATCACCACGAACGTAACCTTCCTCCATACTTCAAAAATATACTGGCGTCTGCCCGTTACAACAAACACCTTCGCCGTTCCACTCAAGTCTAAATGTCGCATACTGTACAGCGCAGCGTATGCATAGCGGAGTCCCGACCAGACTGTGGCTGCCGCGAACAATTAATAACATGTGACGTCATACGGCTTTTCACCTCCGCGGTCGCTTTACCCAAATATAAAATTGAATAACTCCGCCGTTTTTTGGAATATTCAGATGATTTTTTCGACGTTCTTCAAGTGAAGAAATAGATTATCAGATAATAATGAATTTTCCAAATTTTATTTTTTTGAATCGATAAAAAGCCATGCTTTGTTTTTACAAGTCTAGAGTTTTTTAGAGGTGCTATGTAGATAAATAGCGTCTGAATTAACAAACAGTGTTACATGTTTGTGTACTAGAGACGGTACAGCCAAACTGTGTACAAATTTTCAATTCAACGCAAATATCCCTTTATTCTAGGTGTTGGGATTTCAGTATATTTTGCGATTCATAATCGATGGAATAAAAGAACACGCCTCTAGTTTATTTTCGATTGTTACTTCAAAGGCGGGTGGAGTGTCCCCTCTGTCCCCCCGTATCTACGCTATCGAGACCCATTGCGTCTGTCCGTGCGACTTTTTCGCGGTTCGCGGATACGGAGCGAACCTTCGGCGCGGCGGCGGGAGATTTTCGTACACGATAACGCAGCGGCTTCAAGCTCAAGCTGATTTTATGATGGAGATGTCGCCAGTCAAGCGGCAGGTCGAGACGGTTGCGGCATCTCTTTTTGGATTTCTGTTTGGTTTCTTTTTGCTTTCATTCCAACGGTCGGTTCCAATTATTTGAATATTCTAATATTTCAAGGTTTTCAAATTCTTAGAAATTCTCGAAATGAATATCTAGAATTGTCAATGCCAAAACAATTTAGAAGGTTTCGAAGCAAATCTATTCAATTTTATTGTATCAGTCCTGTGCAAATGCTAGTGATTCGAAATCGCATTCGAAGATTCTTGGCGAAGGGTTAGCCAAACAATTTGTGGACGTATAGATAAGCTGATTTCGAAGATATTTTATTAATAGACTGTACAATTTACAAAAATTGACATTTTTACGTGTGTTTTCTCTAAATGATTCTTAAACTGATTTTTTGAAACAATAATAAGTCACAAATACTACCGAATTACTTAGTTGTGAGCTAACATTTATATAAAATTCATTAATAGCAATTAGGGAGGTTTATTTAAACTTGTTGTAAAAAATAAATAAATGCGATAAACTTGCCCAAGTGCTTTTAAAAATTTCTTTACTTGTTACTGTTTCCAATGATATGTGACTTTTTACCGACTTGTTTCACATGAATCATTGCCTTACTTTCCTCACCGATAGGTGAGGGGAGTATTACGATTGCGAAAATTTTCGATTTCGAGATATTGCGCTTTTTGTGAGTTTATAGATTAACGAAAACTCACATCACTCGTTTCTGCCCATCTGTCTGTCTGTCGGTCTGTCTGTTGGATTGTGATGAAATTTGGGTGGCGATATGTTGTGGGGTCGTAGTAGGCAATACTGCAGTAGTTTTAAAAATCGGTGCATGGGCAGCGAAGTAATAAACAAAAAAAAAACAAAAAATTTCAAATACTTCTCAAACCTAGTTTTTAGGCGTTTTAGGAGTTGCTGATCATTTTCTATTTTTTTGAATGGGGGTGAAAATGGGTTAATTGGGGGTAGGGGCAGTAAAACTGAAAAATGTTGTTGTATTCAGAATAGGCTGTCCATTAATCTGTGAAAGAAGGACCTAGAGGCATAATGCACGTTTTTAGATCCATCCAAACATTGTCTTGCATATTACATAAACCAAGGGACTTAGACTTTTCTGAGGTATACATGCGAGCATGAGTAGCTTTAGATCGTTATGTATAGTGTAACATGGAAACTATTGTAGTAGTATCACACACAGAAAAATCTGTCGTTCTGTCAAAGACTTACGCTTGGATCAATGGGACGTTATACTCAGCATTCCTCAAATACAGCGATGTTTTATCCAATGGGAAGTGTATAGTTGGTAACGAATTATGTCGTATTGTCGATTCAACTACAAGATGTCATTGGATTCCAATGAATAATTCAATCGCAGCCTGTCGTTGAATCGAATCTGTGTTTGGTAATTGATTCTGAACTACTTTCTTTTCCGTGGACCAACAGATTTTGTTGTGAGGACAGGTGATTGATTCGTTTGGATGTTTATTTGTGTGATTTTGTATGAAGTTATAAGGAGCATGATATAAGAATTAGACATAAGCCAGCACCAGTTGTTGCATTGTTACCTGAAATATAACTGTCTAACTAATCTAAATACCTACATTCAAATGTGGGTGTGGCTCTTCTAAGTCCCAATTTCTCAGTAGGTCCTCCATTTAATATATAACTGGACACATTTAAATCACGCTGATGCAATACGCAAAACCACGAGATGAAACAACACAACGGAACAACCGTCCATGTTGGCGGGTTCGCGGCGATAGTAACACTAAGATAATCCCCCTGTTCTTTATTCTTACCTTCATTGAATCGGGACATCAGTCCCGCCGAATACTGATTATTATAGTTCAGCGAACGACAAGGGCCATTGAAACAAAATTAATGTTTATCAGATGAATTATCACGAACTGCTGTTGCAGTAATAATTTTTGTACATTGAATAGATTGTATGCTTTGCTTAAATGAAATATAGGGTAAATTTCGAAAACAAAAGGATGTTTTGATTGCATTATATGTCAATACTGGTAGAAGGATTATACATATCGTTTGAAGGAATATAAAATTATTTTGAATTTATTGGCGTACCTGTGATTACTTCGAATATAAGGACTGAATTCTTTGAATGACATGAATTTGAAACAACTGTAAATATACAGGGTGGCCAATCGGGTGACGATAATAATTTTTTTTAGATAGCCCGTACCGAGACCTATCCAAAACACCCCCATGTATGTGTACCGATTATTGATAGTTTTCGAGTTATGATTTTTTTTGAAAACTTAGAGATTTTCCAGTTCTTCCAAGAAATCGTCAAAAACAAAAACAAGAATGCTTTTTGGCTTTTATTTTTTTCTGCAATTATGCTCAGTAATACACCTATTTTAATATTCAATAAAGAGAACCTGTACATCCGAACAATAATTAAGTACATTTTGGGGCCAAAGTTTGAAATCTCTGTTTTTAGTCAGGAGACCAAAACCTTCAAAATAAGATTAAAAATACTTATGCCTAGTTCTGGAGCTCCAATCTAATCTTAAAAACTCTGCAAGACATTGCACTTTCGAAATAATAATGAAAAAATAGCTCTTATGGGGGCATTTTGCGTCGTACGTGAGTATTAAATGTAAAAAGGTGATAATCCACGAATTTCCAAAATGATTTAAGAAACTATTATTTTACTTTATTATGACAAATTAAAGAAAAAAAACTCATAACAACTGATAACCATGATAATCATTGATGTTTTAATCACTTTTAATAAAAAAAATTAATACCTGTGCTTTTTGCTGTGTGCTATTGAATTTCTGCTAAATTAAGTTGTATGGAAAGTTGGAGACCAAAACCTTCAAAATAAGATTAAAAATACTTATGTCTGGTTCTGGAGCTTCAGACTAATCATAAAAACTTTGCAAGACATTGCACTTTCGAAATAATAATGAAAAAGTAGCACTTATGGGGACATTTTGCGGCGTACGTGAGTGTTAAAGGTAAAAAGGTGATAGCTCACGAATTTCCAAAATCATTTAAAAAAATAACATTTTGCTTTGTTATGACAAATTAATGAAAAAAAAACTCGTAACAACTAATGAACCCGATAATCATTGATTTTTTGATGAGTTTTAATAAAAAAACGAATACCAAAATTGTGATTTTTGAAGTGTTTTTACTGTGTACTATTAAACTTCTGCGAAATTAAGTTGTATGGAAAGTTAACAAAGGAAAGGAATAATAAACAATAATCTGACTTCCAATTTCATGGCAGAATTACCTGGGAAACGATGTCGTAGCATACGCCATCCCTTTCTTTCAGAGTAGCTTTTTGCGAGCTCATGTCGGCGAAGCGCAGTTGTGTTAATTAATTTTCGGTAATAGGCAAGGCAATGTTCGGATGAACCTAAAAAGGTGATTTATATCGCTAGGTCTTCCTTGACAGGTCAGTAGACAGCCTATCATGAACACAACAAGTTTTTCAGTTTTTCAACCCCCCATCCCCCAAACACCCAAATACCACCCCCACCCAAAAAAAACGCAGAAAATGATCAAGAACCTGTAAAACGCCTAAAAACGAAGTTTGAGGAATATTTGAAATTACCTACTAAGACCCCACAGCATATTGCTGCCCAAATTTCATCACAGTCCATGATGCAGCGGTTACTGAGATTACGAGGCTAGAAAAACGCGTACAGACAGACAGACCGACAGGCAGACCGACAGACTGAACGACGGAAATGAGTGACGCGGATTT
This sequence comes from Callosobruchus maculatus, assembly GCA_951848785.1. Classification (NCBI taxonomy): domain Eukaryota; kingdom Metazoa; phylum Arthropoda; class Insecta; order Coleoptera; family Chrysomelidae; genus Callosobruchus; species Callosobruchus maculatus. The sequence goes on along the minus strand of CATOUR010000025.1, from coordinate 4,569,199 downwards.
TCGTTATGTAGACATTATAAAACGCCCAAAAAACCTATTATCTCAAAATCGAAAATTTTCACGATCACAATCCCCCCTCACCTATCGGTGAGGGAAGTAAAAGGGATGGCGTATCCTACGATAACGCTTCCCAGGTAATTCTGTCATGGAATTAAAAGTCAGATTGTTGTTTTATTATTCTTTTCCTTTGTTAACTTTCCATACAACTTAATTTAGCAGAAATTCAATAGCACACAGCAAAAAGCACAGGTATTATTTTTTTTTATTAAAAGTGATTAAAACATCAATGATTATCATGGTTATCAGTTGTTATGAGTTTTTTTCTTTAATTTGTCATAATAAAGTAAAATAATAGTTTCTTAAATCATTTTGGAAATTCGTGGATTATCACCTTTTTACCTTTAATACTCACGTACGACGCAAAATGCCCCCATAAGAGCTATTTTTTTATTATTATTTCGAAAGTGCAATGTCTTGCAGAGTTTTTAAGATTAGATTGGAGCTCCAGAACCAGGCATAAGTATTTTTAATCTTATTTTGAAGGTTTTGGTCTCCTGACTAAAAACAGAGATTTCAAACTTTGGCCCCAAAATGTACTTAATTATTGTTCGGATGTACAGGTTCTCTTTATTGAATATTAAAATAGGTGTATTACTGAGCATAATTGCAGAAAAAAATAAAAGCCAAAAAGCATTCTTGTTTTTGTTTTTGACGATTTCTTGGAAGAACTGGAAAATCTCTAAGTTTTCAAAAAAAAAATCATAACTCGAAAACTATCAATAATCGGTACACATACATGGGGGTGTTTTGGATAGGTCTCGGTACGGGCTATCTAAAACAAAATTATTATCGTCACCCGATTGGCCACCCTGTATTTAAAGCGATGGAAAAACATCCAAATACTAACAATTAATTGGATTTGCAACAGTATTTTTTTCTGAGCACTTTGTTGAGGATGGAAAAAACGTATGGTTTTTAGAAATCGTGTCAGTGGCAATAATAAAAAAACCAAAAATATAAAAACAGCTCAAACTTCCGTTGTAGGTGTTTTAGGGGTATCACCGTAATGCGTGGGAAGCACTGGGTCAATCAACTTGACTTCATTTTTTGATCTAGTGCTGTAGTTGTGATTACGTATGTTATTCTGAAAAATATCTTGATTTCTTCTGATGAGCATCACTGCCTGTATAATATACAAATACAGACCGAAAACAGTTAGAATTTTTAAAATCTCCATAGAACTATCTGTTGGCTTCATTCTAATAATGCCTCTAAGAATAGTTAACACAAAATATACATAATATAAAACACAAATATAAAAAAATTATTTTATACATAATGATGCAAAAAGACAAAATTTAGAGGTAACAGAGAATCGTTGAAAAACTAATAATGTTCTATTGTTACGAGTAGTTAAAAATGCTATAGTTAAATTTCACATTGCATGATACCTCCGCTAGCGGTAAATCGGCGCAAACAATGTTGTCACGCGCTTATATAACAAAATCGTAAGATCCCTTAGATGCTCAGCTAACGAATAGATATTACTGTATGCTTGATTGTATGCATAATCTGTGAGCAAATATTCAACAGTGTTTCTCAATTTTCTATTATTTGGAGTCAAACATTAATTGCAATCCTTAATTTCTAATATGCCTAATCCACGTCCAATCATACCAACGGTAGCACGACTGCTGAAACATACGTACACTTGGCAACAGCGCTTGAAATGGCGGCATGCGAGCTCTCGGCGTTGCCCCTTTGTGCAGGTCCTTTAGCCATAGCTTAGAGATCGGTACAGGCATGCACACGCATACTGTGGGAAGCTATAGATGTGCGAGTGTACTCAATATATTCGCACTCAGAACGTTCATCGCAGACTTGTACTGTCGCATATCTGTGCGAACTCAAGTCGCTTGATCCATTCGGTATCGTGATAAAAATTTCTGAGGAGCAAAAAAACCGTAAATTAGAGCACCAACGCACATGTATGTTTCTTTCATGTTAATCAAAAAACCGACACCAGTTTTAGGCTCACACCATGTCGCTTATCTATTTTGCGCGATGTGACGCATTGTGAGAGGGGCCATGAAATCACAGCAGTTTCGCAGCAATTACGCACGGTTTGACAATGCCGCAAGATCCGCCGAGGGTCCGGCTTGCCGCTTCGCGGTGGCCGCCCGTTTAGATTTGACGCGCCAGTCTTAGTCAGGTGCGTAGCGATATAGCAGGTGTGGTAAGTTATTCTTGAAGTTTGCGCGGGAAATTAGACGATACAATTAATAACAATGCAGCAAGGCACATCGGTTAGCAATACAGCATCCAAACGACATGTTTTATCAACCGGTGAACGCAATATAGTGAAGAATGTTTACGATGGTGTACGTACACGATTTCCTGAAAGGCCGGTGAAGGAAATCGTTAAACTTTGCAGCGATCTGACTAAGGTCTCAGTTGCAACAATTTTCAGAATTTTGAAGGAAAAGAAGCGCGACGTAGTATTTGTGGTAAAATCACTTAAACAAAAAAGAGGAGTTAAAAAGATTGTTTTGGATGGTGACGTGAAAAATGCGATTCGTCGAAAAGTCCATTCATTTTATCTCCGTAATGAACTTCCAACGATAAAAAAACTACAACAGGAATTACAAAATGATGAAAGTCTGCCAAAGATATCTCGTCGGGTATTATTGAGAACATTACGCGAAATAAATATCAGATATTTGAAAAGAAAGCGGAACAGCGCATTGATTGAAAGAGACGATATAGTATTATGGCGTAGAGAATATTTAAGAAAAATACGTAGTATTCGTAACGCCGGGGGAATAAAAATCTATTACTTGGACGAAACTTGGTTGAATGAAGGGCACACGGTTACTAGGTGTTGGCAGGATTTGAATATAGCGAGTCGTAGACAAGCCCATCTTGAAGGCCTAAGTACGGGATTAAAATGCCCTTCAGGCAAAGGCCGTCGGCTAATAATAACGCATATTGGCAGCGAATCTGGGTTTGTGGATGGGGGATTGAACGTCTTTGAATCTCGGAAAACTGGTGATTATCATGAGGATATGGACGCTGTAGTTTTTGAATCTTGGTTTAAATCCATATTGACAAAATTAGAACCCGGTTCGGTTATTGTATTAGATAACGCGTCCTACCATAGTCGGCGTTTAGAAGCTCTTCCGACTTCTAATTGGAAAAAAGCGGATATCTATGACTGGCTCGTGTCAAAAAATATAGAATGCGATATGACTATGCTCAAAGCACAGCTGTCACAACTCGCGCGTCACCACAAAGAAAGGTATATAAAATTAGCAGTAGACGAAATGGCTAGGGAAAAGGGTTTTACAGTTTTAAGACTGCCTCCGTATCACTGCGAGTTAAACCCAATCGAGTTAGTATGGGCACAAGTAAAAAATGAAGTAGCGCGTAGGAATACAACTTTTAAGTTGGCCGATATACGTATCCTTTTAGAAGAAGCAATCGGTGCGGTAACTGCAGATAACTGGCAGAAATGCGTATCACACGTAAAAGCAGAGGAAGAAAAGTTTTGGAAATTAGATCCCCATATAGATTCCGTAATAGAGCCAGTCATAGTTAACCTTGGCAGTGATACAACCAGTGACAGTGACGAGTCCTTTGACTGTAGTTCTGCTAGTGATGACGAATTTCCACCGCACACGTCCGCAACTGACTGAGATTCAGAACAAGTATATTTATTTACTTTTTATTTGTTTTTGTTGTTTTTTTGTTGTTTATTTTTTTAATTTATTTTAATTTATATATTTACTTTTTTATTCGTTGTTTATTTTTAAGACGTTCATAGACAATTTAGTCAATCACTTTTGTTGCTGTTGCTCCAGTTTCTTAAGCAGAATATATTTTTTGTTCATTGTAACTTTTAAGACTTTACTTCTTACTCTGAATTTAATTTGTTGGATTCTAAGTTCTCCTTTGAAGTTTAGAGAGTTTATTTATTGTTTCATTTTCGTATTCATGCACCTTTTCAGTTTCCTATTCATTTTGTTAAACATAAAAGAAGGGTGGGAGGAGTGGTGGGACTCGATATGCAGCCACCTCCTCGTGGTGAGTCCTGGGTAGTCCGCATAAAGACTAGCTGAGAGCTGCATTACTGTTGTAGATTATTTCAATTCCACTTCCAGTATGACCGAATGTGAGAACTTTACTATTTGAAATCTTTGGCTGACGTCTAACGTAATATAATGTTTCCATTGAAACTGTACCTGTGGTTGCCTGCCCCTACCAAGCCGCTGTGCTGATGGCCAATAATTAAGCCCATAGCTATTTGACAATATCATACTTGCATTTTTGAGAAAGACTGCACATTTATGTAAACGAAACATTAGCAACTACTCAACTAGTTATAACTTCCAATATCTAGTAGCATATATCTAGCTTTGATTCGGATAAGTAATATTTTATCATTAAAATATATCTTTACATTTCAAAATAAAATCGGGTACACCTATTTGTAAAAAATGAATACAGAACGTATAGAATTTTATGATAGCTTTAAATTGTATATTGGCTCTGAATCCCTATCTAGACCTTCAAAGAAATCGAGCGCGCCACTGCTACCCGGCGTGACCAGGCGTGACGCAGGTATCATCGAATGTGGAACTTAACTATAATTAAACGCAGATGCCTAAAATAACAGAACTACGAAACATGGTCAAATTTTCCTTATAGAGAAATGAATTCTACACAACCGTTTTGTGGGAAGTACAGAGTCAATCAACTTGACTTCATTTTACTTCCCACACCGATAGGTGAGGGGAGTATTGTGATCGCGAAAATTTTCGATTTTGAGATAATACGTTTTTTGGGTGTTTTATGATGTGTACATAACGAAAATCCACGTCACTCATTTCCGTCGGTCTGTCTGTCGGTCTGTCGGTCTGTCGGTCTGTCGGTCTGTCGGTCTGTCGGTCTGTCTGTCTGTCTGTCTGTCGCATTTTTCTACCCTCGTAATCTCAGTAACCGCTGCATGGATTGTGATGAAATTTGGGCAGCGGTATGCTGTGGTGTCGTAGTAGGTAATGTTCCTATAATTTTGAAAATCGGTGCATAGGCGGCGGAGTAATTAGCAAAAAACAAAAAAAAATAAATATTGCTGAAACTTCGTTTTTAGGCGTTTTAGGGGTCCCTGATCATTTTCTACTTTTATTTGCGTGGGGGTGAAATTGGGGTGGTTGGGGGGTGGGGGGTTGTAAAATTGAAAAATTTGTTGCTTTCATAATAGACTGTCCACTGACCTGTGAAGGAAGACCTGGCGACATAAATAACTTTTTTAGGTCCATCCGAACATTGCCTTTGCCTATTACAGAAAGTAAAGGACTTAGAATTTTTTTTTGATGTAAACATACAGAGAGTATTGCGTCAGATCGTTGTAACGAGGAAACTGTTGAAATGATTTTAATGAAATTTTGAAACGGCATTACTACCATGGCGAAGATGGAAAACGCGTATGGTTTTGATAAATCGTGCCAGTGGTGGCGCAGAAATAATAAAAAAACTAAAAATATAAAAACAGCTCAAACTTCGTTTTTAAGCATTTTAGAGGTTCCTGATCATTTTCTGCGTTTTTTTTTGGTGGGGGTGAAATTGGGGTGGTTGGGGGGTTGGGGTTGAAAAACTAAAAAAATTCTTGTACTCATAATAGGCTGTCCACTAACCTGTGAAGGAAGATCTAGCGACACAAATCACCTTTTTAGGTGCATCCGAACATTGCCTAGCCTATTACAGAAACTAAGGGACTTAGAATTTTCTGTATACTATACGAGAATTTATTGGTCTAAATCGTTTTGTATTTTGTAACGTGGACACTATTAAATTGATTCTAATGAAATTTTGACACAGTATATTGTTACCGTGGTGAGAATGGAAAACGCGTATGTTTGTTAAAAATCTTGTCAGTGGCAGCGTAGCAATAATCAAAGAACGCGACAAGTATGAAAGCAACTCAAATTCAGTTTTTAGATGTTTTAGGGGTTCCTGATCATTTCCTACCAGTTTTTTGGGTGGGGGTGAAGGTGAGGTTGTTGGGGGGGGAGGGGGGGGTGTAAAACTGAGAAGTTTGTAGTATCGATAATAGGCTGTCCACTGACCTGTGAAGGAAAGACCTAGCGGTATAAGACAACGTTGAGGGGGGGGGTTGGCAATTATTTGGTTGCAAGGGATCTTAGACTAAAGCTTCATGCTATTGGAAAATAATAAACTTGTATCAGCGTAATGTGTGGGAAGTACAGAGTCAATCAACTTGACTTCATTTTTTAAACAAAGCGACAAATCAGTGTAACCGCAAGCCTTGTCCAGCGAACACCCCGTAGACAAAGGGCCAAGCCGTAGCCAGGGAGAGTCTCATTTTTCTTTTCCTTGATGGAAACGGATGAAACGGCCTCTGCCGCTGCCGCCGTGCCTTTCCCCAACAACAAGGGTAGACCCCGACCCGAGACCGGCGGAGGATCCGACGTTCCCGTCGGGGCAGGGGGAGGGAGACACCCCCGAAGGCCTGACGGGGGGTTCAGGATGATTCGGCACAACTCCACCGCCGAATGCTCACCCGAGGGGAACGACAAAGACGGGGGTGCAGGCATCCAACTAGAAGGGTAGCTGTATTGCACTCTTGTTTCGTGTTAATTGTCTGTACTGGAGATATCTTCGAGAATCAATATTACAGACATATTCTTTTTCTTTCCACAGAATAGGGTCGTTCAGTGAAATTCCAATAACCATATTTATGCGCATTTTCATGAAGTATTACCTACATATAACATACAAAAAAAATTTCAACTTAATTGGATGAGAATTGAAAAAGTTACGCGCCTTCAAAGATTAAAATATTTCATGCGCTCAAAATTCATCGTTGTGACGTCATTGGGTCTGTCGGCGAGCCCAGACTGGCTGGCGGCTGTACAGCGACAGCGCCCACCGTACCTTTGTAATACGTTCAAGTGCTTTGGTTGACGCTATCTTTTGTTTGACCGGGTGGTTTTTCTAACACATTCAAAAATCCAGATTCTTCTACAATCATTTTATCGGTAGTTCTTAAAACTCAAAGTGAGTGACTGGGTATCCCGATATAAATTTTCGGATTAATTTCTATAAGAAAAGCACTTCGCTTTTCTACAAGTTCCTTGTTGGATGATCCGAACTCGAACCACTGGTTAAGGAGTAACATTATTTTGGGATATGTTTTAATGGCATTTGTTTCTGCCTTCCCTTAGTGGCTGCCTTAGTATATTGCACTCAACATATTTTGATATAACTTTGGCCTTTATATTGACGTGGACTCACTTATCTGTCTTCCAACGTTCCCTCTCTCGTTGTCTTCAGTACATTCTAGTTCTACTTGCGAAACATTGGTGCTATAATAGATTCGCTGCTTGGTGACGAACATCGAGTTTTTTTGTGCTGGTACTAGGTTCATCTAAATCTCATTTTCGTTGTCTTAAGCAAAACATTCAGAGGATCTCTAGCGTGTAAGGCTGGTTGGTCTTTTTGACAAACAAAAATGTGCGGAACTACTTCCGGTTTCATCTTAAGTTTTACATCTTTCATTAGTTAGTAACACATTTAATTTTCAACATCTTCCTCAAACTTAAACAAAATATACAAAACTGGCATACAAATTTGAAGTAGGGATATTTTGTAGGCTAAGTATCCACGATTTTCTACCCAAAAATACAGAAATGTGAGACACAAAGAACTAGATAATATAATATAAAACAATTTTTTCTACATAATCAAAATACATATGAATTTTGGTTACATCAAAGGACTGAAAACAGCCTTTTACATGTTCCACATATCAATGAGAATTGATTTCTCCAATGCTTTTATAATTGTTAGGTATATGATTAGTTCAGTATTTGGATTAAAAAAATCTACTTGTATCTTTTACGTTTTAGTGTACCAGTACCAGCAAAATCTGCTAACAACTGACGTCAATATACCTTTAGAATGGCATTCACAAATGCGGAATCTTGATAATAATACTTACACTTAGTTATAAACATACTTATATTAAAATGGTCCTCACAGAGTACTTTGTTGACTTATCGCTCACAAATTCATTCCTACGCATAGCTCTTTGCCACAATTTCCTGATTTTTATATTTCGTGGCAAACCAATAATATTTCATCAGGAGTGGTCACTGTCGTATTTTCACATTGGGGAACCATACAATATTTATAATTTTTCTTCATCTGTCCTCCTTCCATTATTATACTCAGTATCAACGAATTTGAATAGCTTGGTAAGTATTCAGTGTCGATGAAACAATTAAATAAATTATCCAATAGACACATATGCAGTTCACAAAGCTTGCATAGCAAGTAGGATGCGCCGCAGCGTTATTATTTACCAAGCACCCGTACAATGCGTGGCCAAGATGCCGCGCCGCACACTCGCAAGTGTCGCGCGTTTTCAATTTGCCGCACTTTGATAATTTATTAGAATATGAAATCGAGCTCAGAAAATTCTGAAATTTTGCGCAGCTGCTAAACTCAATACGCCCTTTCAGAATATGCAATAAAAAAAATATGCTGAACGAGCCTATTGATGAGAAGTCTTTTTTTCGTTCCGTACCTCAGTAACTGCGCGATTTAAAATAATAATAGGGCTGTATTCATAGTCGTGTCTTGAGTAATACCACCGTACATTAACAAAGACAAGTAGGGTCACTCTAAGCTCCGCCCCCAATGTGGTCTTTCCCGCTGTGCTCTCGGATACTACGCAAGCTGGCGGATTCTGGCGCCCGGCGATCTCGAGCAGTAGCCGAATGCTAACAGCTGTGGTTTACAGGGTCAGTCCACCTAACACGCGACACGGTGCACGGGATACAATCGGTCGGATCTACCGGGGTGCCTAAATAAGTAGTGTTTGTGTGTTATTGAGCGTTTTGCGCGTATTTCACAAAAAAATGCCGGCGACATGCTCTGTATATGGCCCCATTGTTTTTTTATATTTGTGCCTACTTATTCCCATTGATTTTTAAAATATCTGCTTTTAATACTTCAATTTTATTATTGACATGATTCTTAAGTTTTTTTAATTCATTTTCCAAATTCGTGTTTCCCGGTTCTTTAACTTTTTTTTAATAAATTTTGACTCGGTTTTCAATCATTACGACAATTTCTTGATTTATCCAGTCGTTACTTTCATGTATGTTACTTCTTTTTGAATCGCGCATCTTTTTTACAAGAAGTGTTTAAGTCAATTAGTTCCTGAAATGATTGAACTTCTGTAGTTTGAATATTCTTTTCAAATTTTGAGATGAATTTTTTATGATCTATTCTGTTTACTTCTTTTCTATATTTTGTCGCAAGTACTTTTATGTTTACACCTAAGGTTATTGACAACAAATTATGAATGATCAGGCTGTTATTGTTACTTATTACTTGAATTTCGAATCGTACATTTCAAATTACTTCATCTATCTGACAAAACATAATATAATACTCCTTGAGCCATTTGCCGCCCCAGTAGCTGCATCTGCAGTTATTGTGTTGAATGGTTTATTGAATAATAAATTATATTCTATCTATACTATACAATTCATTTCTATTGACCCCCGTATAAGTAAAGTGAACGTCGACCGTTGACGGCGACAATATCACACAGTCGGATTCCCTGTAAGTAGACGAGATTGCACGAAGGGAACACCTCTGATTTCGAGGCGGCTCGCATTTGTGAGACTCACGGCAAAGTCGGCACGGCGAGTGACCCTACTTGTCTTTGTTAATGTACGGTGGTAATACTTAAGGTTTCCTTCAGTAATACTCAAGGGATACTTCTTCAAGTATTGTGTATCTATTTCCTGTTGTTATATTTCAATTATAAGTTAATGTGTTATGCCTATACTCACGCATGTTGATGTTTTCTGTTATCCCTTTCTGTTTTATGCCACAATTTCGTGTTTTGTGTCGGATATTTCGCCCAGATGTGACAGAAACTGACAACATCTTGCTCTCCTATAAAATTGCCTTGACTGCAACGAAATGTCATGTTGTCGTGTTAACATTTCGTTCTTCTTCGGGTGTCATCTCCATTTAATGAAGGTTGGTGACAATAGGGTACTTGCAGAAAAAAATAGTATGTCGTTTACGCGTTCCTTAGAGCCTAGTAAACATGACAAAATCACTTGTTTGGTTTTTTGGAATCGGCTGTGAGAGATATTCCAAAAATTATTTCTAATGCCGGAAAATGCCGCGCAAACAACCTCTGACGTCAGTGATATCCTATAGTGATGGGATGTAAAGTATTGATATTCGATATCGATAGCCAGTGCTAACCTAACATTTTGACATTGATCATTATAACCACAAAATACAGTCGCACACAAAAGTACAAAAGTCAAAAGAATAAAAGTTAGGCTAGATTACTAATTCACTTTGTAGGGATCGGCTTCTTTTCTATATCTTTGGATTCATTCATAATGGGATGCGCCGAAATAGAATGATGGCTTCGATTAGTTGCGAATCTCGGTCACAAACAGGAGGAACTGTGATACCTATCAGATATAAAAATGTATTGCAACGAAAATGCTAGTGGGTTAATTGCCTGTTTCAAATATGTTTCAGTATCAATAAATTGAGTCGCATTGTTAAAGAATTCAGATCATCTCTAGTTTGCAGTTGAATCTCACTGACCTGCGTTGTAGCAGTATCGATTGTCGATATCGATAAGATACCTGTGACGTCAGCCCTTAGATAAGGAAAGAGAGGGGATACCGCACACCCGTTTAATGCTATATGAATTAGCTGTCATTAGCTGTTACCGTAAATAAATAGCCACCAAAATATTTTTTTGTGATATTCAGCGTTTTTAAGACCAATCATTGTAAAATATTGTGGTGTGCATAATGGTAGCGTGTGCAGCTTACAGTTGTAAAAGCCACAGCAGCAGCAAGGAGCCAGGAATCACTTATCACAGGTAAACTTTGGTAGTTTTTTGGTGCCATTTGGTAACTGAAATGTCAGTCGCGCGTTCCGTCCTCTCTCTTTCCTTGTCTAAGCGTCAGCCCTTGTTTTAAGTGGAAAAATTTGAATATATCCTTATTTTATTTTGCAAATATCTTTTTTGGCCGTCAGTAAAATCATGTTTTTTGTTTCCTATACTGCTTCCTGATATGGTTTTTTTTACGCTACGTATACTCCCGAAACGATTTCACGACCTCAACAAGTACCCTATTTCGGCATACTTATTTCGGTCCTGACTGGTACGAATTAAGGATGGTGTGTTCATACCTGTCCAATCGCGTATGTTTTTTAACCATGACCTATTTATGAAGTCTAACGTAAAAGTGGTAAATCTGGCTTTTACGTTAGACTCCATAAATAGGGCATTCCACTCAAAGTTATGACGTAAAATTGGTAAATCTGGCAACACTGATATCAGCGTTGTTGCATTCTGTATGTTCAAAAACCCCCAGGTATTGAATTTCACCTCTCCAGCTGTGGCAGTTTTGGAAATATTTAAGCGTTTCGGTATCGTTTACTGAAACAGCGGTGTTGCCATATCTCCGTAATTAATAGAAACAAAATTTTGAAATTGTGAGATCATACTAAGTTCGACATGTTCAATTCACTGCAATAAAAATAAGTAGAGGATTCTATTTAAAATAAATTAAAATCAGGGATATCTTTTTAAAAATTTGGAAAAATGATTTATAACTTGACAACGCCGCAAACGCGAAAAAAATTACAAGACGAGATAGGGTATTAGTAGTTATTTTGATTTAAAATAAAACATGCAGGGTGTTACATTTAAAAAAACAAAGTAAAATGACCTTCAAATTGCCGTAATTTAAAATTCTGCCAGAAACACTCTGTAGATACAAATTGCTGGTAACATCCAAAATATTATCCACTCAATATGCAAGTAACTCCCTGTTTAACATTACTGAGAAAAGTTAAAGGAATATATCAATTTGGACGTATCACTTGCGACCTTGCAAATCCGGAAATTAATAGAAAATAAATTATAACTTGGCAACGTCACAACCGATCCAAAAAATATTTTGGGGTAAAATAGAGATCGACGATAGAAACTAGAAAAATTAAAAAAAAAGTTACGATTCCATATAAAAAACCAAGTATACTTTGCGAGATATCGAAGAATTACCCACTAACTGGACACCCTGTATATGTTTAGGTAAGATTGTTTATAAACTGAGTGAGTGTGTTAAGTATGTCAATAGGATGTGGGTTATATATAAGATACATCTGTAGTTGTAACAAGTAAGATCAATATGCATCACGTTACGAGTATGAAATGGTTTTACTCAGGGCTCCCGTAAGCCCCCAGCTGGAGCAGTATGTACTAGGGAAAGATATCAATTGGTATTGATATATTACAACATTATATTCTTGTAAATTGCCTATACAAGCTCAGTGCTATATAAAAACGTATGCTTGAAACCGGATTGGCTGCGAGTTCAATTCTTACTAATTTTTTTTTCTAATTTTTCTCCAATAATTTTTTTGCGTCTCCACCCCTGGCAAGGGATTCTCGGCGGTGCGGCGGCGACCGCCTGGGCAGTGGTGGGTGTTTGGCAGCCCCTTCGGCCGGCGGTAGCGGTGCAACCCCCTCCCCTCCCCCCCCTGTCCTCTGCCCCCCCGACGCTCTACCCGGCAGGCCGACCTTTCAGACACAAAGGAAAAACTCGCCCTCGTCCTCCGTTTTCCCCCCCTTCTCCCTCGATCCACCCCCCCGCCTCCCACCCCATGCCGGCACACTGGCGCTGCTGGCTCGCTCGCCCGTCGGTCGAAGGGAAGTGGCCAGGTGAAAATTCTCCGCCGGAAATGCCGAGGAAATCTCCGTCGAACGGTTGGATTTTAATGAAAACTCTGCCGCTCCACGGGACTTTCCAATCGTTAATTCGATCTCTTTCCTGAAATCAAGACATGCATCCTTTGTTGGCAACAGTCGCACTTTTTCTTCCACGGCAGTTTTTCAGACTTCGATGAAATGGCAGAAACCAGTATAGAGATTGCTAATTTGTTTGCTGAATATTTTGCAAAGATTTATAGTGGAGAAATTGTAACTCAAATACCTCACTATAGTTACATGCGTGACAGTGTTAATATAACACATTATTCTGTAGATATTTAGGAAATTATTGATTGTATTATCTCGGCGCCGTCAAAACTAACAGTTGGCCCTGATGGCATACCACTATTTTTCTTAAAACAATGTATTTTCACACTGGCTAAACCTTTACACTCTATATTTAATATTTCATTGGAGTTAGGCGTATTTCCAGATATCTGGAAATCCAGTTATGTCATTCCTATTCATAAGTCTGGTTCAAAAGTAGATGTTGAAAACTATCGGGCAGTATGTAATCAATCAGAGATTCCTAAGCTATTGGACCATATTATAGGGTGAAAACTTACATGGGATACGAAAAATATCATGAACCCAGAACAACATGGTTTTTCTGCTGGTAAGTCCACCTCAACAAAGTTGCTGTTATATGTAAACTTCATTATTAAATCCATTGAGGGTGGTGGACAGGTTGATTCCATTTACACAGACTTTTCCAAGGCCTTCGACCGTGTAAATATAGACCTTTTGATTGCTAAGCTCAAATCCTTAGGCATTAATAACGAAATGTTAAAGTGGCTGCAGAGCTATTTAACAGACAGAACGCAGCTTGTAAAGTGTGCTGGAGCTATTTCAAATACTATTGCTGTTACCTCGGGTGTTCCCCAGGGCTTTCATATAGGTCCTGTGCTTTTCAATTTATTTGTGAACGATATTGCTCAGTTTTTGTCAAGACGAAATTTTTTGATGTTTGCAGATGACCTAAAGTTGTTTGGATTAGTTAAGGATAGAAAAGACGCAGAGCTTCTATAAACTGATTTATCTAATCTATCTCGTTGGTGTGATATCAATATGTTAAACCTTAATATTAATAAATGTAGTAGTATTACTTTTACAAAGTCTAGTTCGCCAGTACAATATGCATATAACATCAAAAACATTAATTTGGAAAAACGAAATCATGTGAAGGATTTGGGAATAACGTTTGTCGAAAGTTTGAATTTTACACGTCACATAAATGATGTTGTAGCGAAGTCTTACAAAATGTTGGGATTTATCCAAAGATCAGCTTGCGATCTCACCGTAAGGTCCTGGAAATCACTTTTCTGTTCTCTAGTGAGATCAGTATTGGAGTACAATTCAATCATTTGGTGTCCTACATATCATCAGGAAATATTTCTGCTGGAAAGAGTTCAAAATAAATTTTTAAGGATTTGTGCATATAAATTGGGGTATCGACATGGTTTCTATGAATATTCCGATATTTTAAATTGTTTGAATCTGAACACCTTGGAGCACCGTAGAATAGAAGCTGATTTGAAGTTTTTTAATATGAATAAGAGGACTAGGGTATCGGAGATCTTTTTTGAGCCAAGTCATACTACTAACTATGGTAGAAATGACCCTTTAACAAGGATAATCCGTCTTGCTAACAAGAATATCTCCCATATTTTGACTCCTCAGTGGTTTCATTTAAATTAGCGGTTAAGAATATATAATAAGCAATATATTTGTAATAGGTACTCTGTCATGTAAATATAAAATTGCACACTTTCGCTATAATTGTTAATTTTTTGGTTTTGTTTTATTCTCTATTTTATTTATATGTCTTCTGATCTTTTGATCAAATTGTAAAATGGTTTATCCGTAAATAAATAAATAAATAAACATTAGTAACTATAAACTATAACATTACTCGGTGCTAGTCCAAAATTCTAACGACTGTAATTACAGTACTCAATTTCCATACAATCTGATATGACAACACATGTATAGGTACATTATGGTTTATTAATGGTCAGCAAACAATTTTATTTTATTAAATACTGAAAAGAGTCATAGTCGTTCTTACTTGGACTTTATTTAATTCATTTTCATCACCCATTAGTTAATTTCCTTCTATTTTTATTAATAAAAATATTGTTCATTTCAGGATGACAGATGATAATGAATACTTTAAGGGACTAGTTAAAAACTGAAGCCTCTTTCTTAACAAAAACTGAGTAATTTGAATAATATTGACCCATACTGTATTATTGAGGACTGCGGCAGCACATCACTGTTGTGTGTTCCACCAATCACCATATCCTAATTACTGAATTTTCTACTATTCAGGACAAGCCCTGATGTATTGAAAGAAAATATATATAATAAAAATATAACAGAATTCAGCCAGTAGTTTTTGTTCAAGTAACAATACTTACCTTCTGATGGGTGCAACTTTACAGTCACCCAGTGAGTGTTTTTTTAAATAATCATCTTGTTTGACAAGACAGAAATAAATCACTCTCTGTGAGCATGTTAAGCAAACAATACATACTTTTAACAAGCCATGGTAGGCACCATTTTATATCACATATTAGCTACTGATACTATGAAATATTTTATATTTTGTTATATGAGAAGTTATAAGAAAGTGATTCATTTTTCTCCACATTTTGTTGACACATAAATTATAATATATGGATAACATAAACATTTATTGGTTCTATTAATTTACACAGTATGTAGAACATATTAGTATTTACTTTCTATAAAGTCATCACAATGAAGCTCTGAACGCATAACATTCTGTGGTCTTTGTCTCCTAGTATCGGTCTTCCTCTTCTGTCTCAAATACTTGGCAAGCTGAATAATTTTTTCTCCACACCTGTAATAACAAAAAGCAAGTACTTTGTATTAGTGCATATACAACAAATCTATTTTAATAGAGAAGTTGATAGTCATAATATGTATAAATTGTTTTGTTGCATACTGTATCACTTGTTTCGGAAACTCATCTCAAGGTTATGCCAAAAGATTACTGTTTTAATTGATTCATTCCTTGAAACCACCTATATATACATATAAAAATTGTAATTATTACCTATGAATGGACATTTTGCTAGTTTAACATTATAAATGGACATTTCTATATATTTTTACTTACCACAAACAGATCCAACATAAATGTTATTACTCTTATGTCTTCTGAAGCCACTCCTATACAAGAGGATCCAGAATTAAGACACCTAAAATCCACCAAATGTTGGTCACTGCAATCAACTATTTCACAGACAAACTCTTACCCAAAGAAGTGCATTTACTTCAAGGATTTACTTTTACCACTGTTGTTATGTTCTGTGAGTTGGATATTTATGATAATGGGTTATGAATTAATGAAAATGAAAACTAAAAATACTAAAATGAATCCGAAATTTCTTAATCAAAACAAAAAGCCTCAGTTGAAGTTGAAAGATAATGTTTGACAGCCATCAACAACAGTGACATGACCTTCATTTCCATCAGAGAACATCAAAAATACGACATGATTGCCAACATAAAATCTGAAATTCGTTAAATTTCCATGTGAAAAAAGTTAACTCATAATTAAAATTAATCCTGACCGGTGCAAAGACACACAACTTTAAGCCTTAATTAAAGTTAAGCTTTAATTAGTTAAGCCAAAGGTTTAACTATGACTGGTGCAAATCACTGTTAGTAATGCATCGTACTCTCGACACTGCAGCTCTGACGAAAATAACAAAATTAATTAGAAATAAAAAAAATTGTGCCATACATAATTATTATAAAAATACATAGTTTTACTTCACTTGAGCACTCAGATAGTTTCTTACATCTGTATGGATAGACAAAACAGTGGAAATGTAGCGAAAAATCTACTGCTTTTTTAATGGACGTGACTAATATTTTATTTGATCTAACGTTTATAAGACGATTTTCCTCTTGAATTTTCTCACATTTAATGTTTTTAACTGAATCAATTATTTTGTTCCAGAATTCAACTGGTGAGCCTGTATACAGAAAAGTTGCAGTTGTTGAAAACTTCTTCGATATCATCTATAACGTACACGTCGATTTGGAAGGACGACCTGGAAAACATGCGGGTCAGAAAAGGACCTATAGAACGGTGAGTTTCCTATTTGACATACATATAACTAATTTAACTTTCAAAAATCATAATTGTTACCATATCATGTTCTCCATGTCCTTTATGAATACAAAAATGTTCCCGCACTACCCACCCCATTTGGGATTCTTCTAGAAAAAATCAGGAACCCTTAAATCCCTGAAGACGGATCTTGGTGCGGTTCTAGTACTTTTACTTCCCACACCGATAGGTGAGGGGAGTATTGCGATCGCGAACATTTTCGATTTCGAAATAATACGTTTTTTGGGCGTTTTATGAAGTCTGCATAACGAAAATCCGCGTCACTCGTTCCGTCGGTCTGTTTGTCTGTATGTCGGTCTGTCTGCCTGTCTGTCTGTCTGTTCGCGCTTTTCTACCCTCGTAATCTCAGTAACCGCTGCATGGATTGTAATGAAATTTGGGTACCGATATGCTGTGGGGTCCTAGTAGGTAATGCTGCTATACTTTTGGAAATCGTTGTACGGGGAGCGGAGTATCAGTATTATCAAGTTCAGTGGCAGTTCCATGTCACAAAAAGTTACTATTGCTACTTTGCCGTCTGAACACAAAAAATCGTCAAAGTGGAAACAAAGGAACATGACTTCTGGAATGAATAAATGTCAATGAAAATACAAGGTTTTTATCAGTTTGTGTTACAAAGTAAAAAATGTATTTTCTATTCGCGACGCAAAAAAGTGTGAGCCCAATACTCTAGACTTGGGCCTGCCAGCAATTTAAATTTTAATTACTTACAAATCTGGTTGAAAATTGTAAGATTTCGCAGTAATCCTGAAAATGATAATTGCTCAAAACCAATTATGGCGATTTGTTTAAATTTTTTTTAGTTCCTAACTTTTGGCCTGCAGTGTATATCAATAAGTCACCCAAAACCACCGACTACAAATTTAGTTGATGCCCAAAACAATATCTATCTCATTCCAGAAATGAATGAACTTCAGCTCATTCATAAACTGTAGCTTACATGCTTTTGTATTGGTGGCGCCTTTATCAGTGTCCCAATAGGCGCGCGATCGTTCAATGCAAGGCTCTAGCTGTAACCACTTTTGACCCTGTACATTAATATTTTTTGGCACAAAAACCTGATCTGCGTTTCCTTAAAACTTCAATCCAGAGAAATGTCGATCCAGATTTTAGAAAAAGTTTATACAGGGTGATTAACGAGACCGTGAATTTAGTGAAAAAAAACGTCATTTTTGGCAATTTTTTACTAATTATCTATTAGGAAATTTCAAAAAAATACGTCGACATTTCTCTGGAACCGTCCTTTTTCTTCATGCTCATATTTTTTAAGTTCAGAAATCTCAATATTAATAGTCCAAAAATGGTTGCAGCTGAACCATTGCAAACAGCTCTCTATAACCACCTCTTAAATCTTAAAGCAATGGATAAAATTATTGTAACGAAATCGAAGATAATTGCGCTTGGAATATTACCCTTGGCACCGGAAATAAACTGTACATTTAACATTCCATATGTCCATTGTGATTTCTACCGTACAGCAACTCACGCTACAGAAAATAATAGCTTTTTCATTATCGCCTCCTTGACTCAGCGGTAACGTTGGATGACAATCAAACGTTTTGCATGTATTATGTGGCCTGTCGTTGTCCGCGAAGACTTGGGATAAAGCGACAGCCCCACTGAACACAATGTCCCATCAATATTTTAATCTGCCTTCGTTACACCCTCGCTTTTCACGTTACTTTACCCGTCCACGTCTTACAATGTTTCAATACATGAATCATATCGTTAGTATACGGGGAAGGGTCGTTTTTAAATTCTCGGATTAAGCTTGAATAGGGTACTTGCAGAGGTCGCGAAATCGTCTCGGGAGTATACGTAGCGTAAAGAAAACCATATCAAGAAGCAGTAGGACACAAAAAACATTATTTTACTGATGGCCAAAAGAAGATATTTGCAAAATAAAATAAGGATATATTCAAATTCTTCCACGTGACTTAAAACAAGGGCTGACGTCACAGGTATCTTGTCGATATCGACAATCGATACTGCTACAGCGCAAGTCAGTGAGATTCAACTGCAAACTAGAGATGATCTGAATTCTTTAACAATGCGACTCAATTTATTGATACTTAAACATATTTGAAACAGGCAATTAACCCACTAGCATTTTCGTTGCAATACATTTTTATATCTGATAGGTATCACAGTTCATCCTGTTTGTGACCGAGATTCACAACTAATCGAAGCCATCATTTTATTTCAGCGCATCCCATTATGAATGAATCCAAAGATAGAATCTAATTCAAGCCCATCGCTACAAAGTGAATTAGTAGTCTAGCCTAACTTTTATTCTTTTGACTTTTGTACTTTTGTGTGTGACCGTGTTTTGTGGTTATAATGATCAATGTCAAAATGTTAGGTTAGCACTGGCTATCGATATCGAATATCAATACTTTACATCCCATCACTATAGGATATCACTGACGTCAGAGGTTGTTTGCGCGGCATTTTCCGGCATTTGAAATAATTTTTGGAATATCTCTCACAGCCGATTCCAAAAGACGAAACAAGTGATTTTGTCATGTTTACTAGGCTCTAAGGAACGCGTAAACGACATAATATTTTTTTCTGCGAGTACCCTATTGTGTCCGGCAAGAAACGAGATGACGCTTGGTATTTGAGCGCTAGAGGCAGTTTGGAAGTTTTTTCGCATTGCATCATAACCCCAAATGGGAAGGATCGGAGATAGAGAGGGGGTGTTAAAACGTGAAAAAATCGTTAAGTTACCGAATGAAAATGCGGTAGCATTTTATGCACCTACCAACTAATGTTTTTTTTATAACTGAGCAGACCGCGCAGGCAGAGCCTAAATACCAGAGTACCGCGGCTGCTGTGAAAGGGTTATGTTAGGGGAAGTTTGTTAACGCGAGATTTGAATGGGCCAATACCAGCAGGCCCAATAAATACATCTTCTGGCAGTCCATTCCAAGCGTTGGACACCCTGGGAATAAATGTGCGGTTGTACCGCTCAGTTCTTGATGTGTGAAGAATTACCGTCTTAGGATGAGATGCAGCGGTCGAACGGGTACATCTGATAGGAGCAGTGAGCGGCGGAACGATAGAGGATAGCTCAGAGGAGCAGATTCCGTTGGAATATCGGTAGAAGAGCGAGAGGTCACCAACGACACGCCGGTGAGAAAGTGACTGAAGGTGGCGCGTTAAGGTCGGATCGCCAATTAGTCGAATTGCCCTTCTCTGGACGGCATCTAGAATAACGAATAAAGCCCTGCATGTCCCGACGCTGTCCCTTGTTGATGAGAGGAATCGCAATAAAAGAACATCTCCAACCCAGAGACAACCTGCCAGGCTTAGCGGCGACGGCAGCGGGCGTGTTGTCGTTTCTGAATGTAGCTGTGGAAGCTGGAAGCTGGAAGCTGTCGCTGCCTGCGAAACTTCTTTCCGCTCTTACGTTCACGTCATGTCGAGCCCTTCATTCCCGTTTCGCTTCCTCGCCAAATCCTGATAAAACCGTGACAATGGAGGACGCGATGCGACCTCCATCGGCGTGACACGGAATGCAGTCAAAAGTATGCGTATGAGCCTGTGATAGGAGCCTATTAAGGGCCCCATAGACGTCGCTCTTTTTCATCAGGTTTGCACGACGTGCCAACCGATGTCGGTTAAACCGATGGAACGATACCTCCACACACTGTTCGGTTTTCTTTCAGTTTCTCGCAAATTTTTGGCCCCTTAACATGGATAATTAGCATTAGCGGCGGTTTTAGCTATTAAAGTGAAATACAGCAAGAAAAAACGATCTAAATGGGTACAACAGTGGCTTTTAAAAAGAGGCCAATTCTCCCATATAAATCTATTGGAAGAAATGCGTCTGAAACCAGGGGATTGGTACAATTATTTAAGGATGGATGAAGAAACATACGTAGGCCCGGTTTTTCAAAGTGTAATTAAGTATAAATTTAAGTTAATCTTGAAATTAGCGCAAAATATGCGTTTTTCAATTGGTTGTTAATTCATAATTTGCTCGCAACTGGGGATTAATTACAAATTAATCTAATCAGAGGTTTTAGTCTTAATTACCAGGAATAATTATTAATTAAAATAGATTTGACAGTACACGTCAGAAGTTATATATTCTGGTAACCTATAATCGCTATTATCTTTCGATTTCAATATAGAATATGACATCAATGCCCATTCAAGTGATGAAGAACAAACTTAAGCTTAGTTTTTCGTTTCAAATTGGTATATTGTATATTTATAACTTCTCCAATCTTTAAATTCATTTTCATTCACATTAAACTCTTGCACAATTTTTCTCCAACATTCCTTCCATGTAGTGGCACTGACAATATATCCACTGAAAGACTGGACACTCTGTGTATGAAAATTTGGCATGGCATTTTTGACTGACATCCGCGCCATCTATTCGGGTTGCGTGTGTCACTACAATGCATTCACGAATCGATTACAGGAAACTGTAGATATTCACGACCTAGGTCAATCTAAAAAGTTTGGTGTAGGTGACCGACGATAGGTGGGGTAGGTTACGAAAAGAGCGGGCTTTTTGAAATACCATATAAACTTATTCAGCCTCCAAACAACGTGGTAACTTGTCATAACAATTTATCTTACGCATCCATTACCTGTTTTGGAAATGGACCTGATTAAAAAAAATTAAAGCATTAATTTAAAAAAATGGAATTGATAAGTGGCGTAATAATAAATAAAACTAATATTGTTCACGACACGTACTCCATTTTTTTAAATTAGTGTTTCAACTTTTCTAATCGGTGCAATTTTCAAAACAGGTAGTTAATGAGTTAGGTAAATTTTTCACATCCACATTCTTGCAATTTGGCGCAAGACAACGGCGTAAATATTTAGAACCCATTCCTAAATACATATAGACAACAATAGGCAGACAAAAATTTCAAAAGTAGTGAAAAATTGCAAAAAGACGCCAATCGACAAAAGCGAGCAACGACAATGTCAGTTACGACAATGGCTGTCAAAATGACGTTAGGCGTAACAATTGGGCCACTTCTATTGATGCATCTAGGAATCTGAAACAGAGTTGGCTGATCAATAGTTCACGCAACCCCGCTAGGTGTGCTAGGTGGCTAGCGCTAACGCCGCTACACAGGGTCCTCATTTGAGTTTCACACCCCTGTGTAGTGGTTCCGCTCTCTTTACATTCGATAGTCCAATAGTGGATTTATATTTATTCACTAATTTTACAAGGGCTTCTTCTTGACTTGTGAAGTTTGGTAACCTCTTTAGATGTACATTCTTACCTCTGCAATTGTATTTAAAATCTACACAGCTATATTTTCTGAGGAATGATTGAAAGACAAGGATATATGATTCAGAATATCATGCTTACCTACTGTCAGAGTCCATGATCAAGTTATGTTTTCATCAAAATTTAATTTGTTTTTCCGGAAGCGTAAATAACAAAATAGCCCTAAAACTAAACGAGATTTCAAGTGAAATTAGCGAAATAGTTATTTCGAAAGGTGACGTTATGATGACAAATTGTGACATATATCATCATATTGCAAAGGCCAAAATACCACCGAAAAACAAAATTAGACAAATATCGCCCAACTTACAACACACAATTTAATAGAATGGTGATCCCCAGTGTAGCCAACATTACGTAATCAAAAATATGTGCTATGAAATACACTTCTGAAGTTCAATTGGTGATTAAGACGTAATTCGTAATTTCATGATTCTAGATTAATTAATAGTTAATTACAGTTTGAAAAACCGGCCCTTAGAATTACTTAATTCAGTAGCACCTCTAATAAAAAAACAGGATACTTGGATGAGACAAAGTATTTCCCCTCATGAACGTCTGACAGCTACATTGAGAGTAGTTCAGTGAAATACCAAAGATGTGGATGATATATATCATCAGCACTTGCGCCTGATTTCTTGGATGCATTTACTTTTTTTTAACTCCTTCCTGAACGATCCGCGAATGGAGTCAATCTTCCTTTTCACTGAATCTGTATTTGCAGAGGGATCTATATCTCTCCATTTTTTCAACAGTTCTCCGTAGGCCTTATTTTTCTTGTCTCTGTCTGCATACTCAGCGAATTTGACTTTCCAGAGACACGGAAAACTCCTATACATGTGTATGAATTCCATCATAAATTGTTTGCTATTTTGCCGTGTATCGCACATTTTTGATAGGTGTCGCTAACCCTAGATACGCTTACTCGAAGGCAACCAGAACGACACTGCAAAATCCCGTCGTGATTGCACGATGTACGGCCACACATGTACCAAGTTGCATGATGGCGTTCGAAACCGACGAGTTAAATAAAGCTCGGACAGATTTTTTGGAACGACGGTCAACACGACGGTTTTTCGGCACACACGGACCGAAATGAGTGTGATCGGTTGGCACGTCGTGCAAACCTGATGAAAAAGAACGATGTCTGTGGCACCCTTTAGACTACACCTTTTCCAGCTGTATTTCCTAAAGCATCAAGTGTTAATTCAAAACGGTCAAGTTGATTTTCCAACTCGTCAATTGTAAATTCAACGCTGTCAGGTGTAATTTATACCTGTCAGTTTGAATTCGAATTTAACTTGACCGTTTTGGGTTATCACTTGAATTATTACTTGATGCTTTAGAAACTACAGCTGAAAAAGGTGTAGAGCTGCCATTAGCAAAATAACCGATGTCGAAAGAAAAACTTAAAAAACCCCTAACACTTGGTGAAATTGGTTTTCCCCCGGACTGTTCTGAAAAAAAAATACTATAAAAAATGAAGCCAAATTTATTGACTCAGTACTTCCCACATTATACGGTCATCATCATAGTCACCATGTCTTAACAGACATGTTGTGAACTCGTATAATGCATTTACTCATTTAAAATGCATTTAGGTACTCATTTTACGAGTTTCTCTTGGGATATCTTTAAGATCTTTAATGCAGTAGTTTCCCATTTGCTTTCTGCATCCTCATGCCGTTGACCAGATGGTATCTACTGGTTCATCCGCCTTTAGGGGCAATTTCTCACCCCAAGGACAAGAAGGTGTCCTGACTCTTTCTCAACCACTCAAAGCTGTTGGTTGAGAAGAGGTCACTGTTTATACCGACAGTAGTTCGGTTCCTTTTAGTCGCCTTTTACGACACGCAGGATATACGATGGGAGATATTCTAACCCGCCCCCATATGGGTATACTATACGGTCATACCAGTTTATTATTTTCCCACAGCATGAAGCTATGATAGTAATACTGTGTAAAAATTTCATCAAAATCAATCCAATAGTTTCCACGTTAAACAATACCCGACCATCAGAAGCAATAATCGTATGTATACATCAGAAAATTCTAAATCCCTTGGTTTCTGTAATAGGCAAGACTATATTCGGATAGGCCTAAAAAAGTGCATTATGACGCTAGGTCTTTCCTTCACAGGTCAGTGGATAGCTTATTACTAATACAACAAATTTTTCAGTTTTACCTCCTCCTACCGACCCATATTTCACCCCCACCCAAAAAAAGTAGAAAATGAGAAACCCCTAAAACGCCTAAAAACGAAGTTTGAGGAATATTCGAAATTTTTTGTTTTTTTGCTAATTATTGCCATGTACCGATCTTCAAAAATAAAGGATCATTACTTACTACGACAGCATAGCATATCGCTGCCCAAACTTCATCACAATCCATGCAGCGGTTACTGAGATTACGAGGCTAGAAAAACGCCAACATACCTACAGACGAACCGATAGACAGGCAGACAGACCGACGGAAATGAGTAACGTGGATTTTCGTTCTGAGCTTTGCTAAGCATATTCTTTCGTTCGATTCGTTTGATAACTCGCTCTTAATTTTATTACAAGAAATGTTTCATGTTTTCTACGATCCCAATACTACCTCCGGCTCCGTCTGTTGGTGTGATAATGGACTAGTATCACGAGGTTAACAATGATTTGATTGTTATTACGGCTTAGTGCATACAAAAATAAACGTACTGCTGCATTTCGTTACTTTCTACATCATTTTGTTTTTAGTAATTCCATTCTAAAGTTTAAAGAAAGGAATTCAAATTCAGCCAATCAGTGCCAACCGCGCGAATCATCAGCAGTGTTGCCAAGAACAGCTCCGACTTGCAGACGGGAAGAGGAAACGAGATAGATGAGCCAGCCCGCGTATAGCTCCGGCATTTCGCGCGCCATCAGAATGCGGCAACATAGCATACATATCTGTCTTTTGATTGGCTGTTCACCTTTAGGGCAGTAACGTCACTGCCCTAGGAGAATTCAAATATTTTCCTTATTTTCACGGCTTTCCTGTGCCCAAAAAAGTCGGAGAAAAAATGAGATTGTTTTTATGACGTACTCTATCATATGCAACAAAAAAAAAAAAATTCATGATACTAGTTCATTGTGGATGTTTTTTCTTCAGCTGTATAACTTTGTTCCAGATTACTGAGACGTATGCATTTCTACCTCGCGAAGCTGTCACCCGTTTCTTGCTCGGTTGCACCGAATGTCAAAAACGACCAAGGAGCGCTTCACCTCAACCACCTGTGCTGCCGACTCCAAGTCCTAGTCCAACATTACCTGTAGTACCGCAGCAACAACAACATCAGCAACAACACAGCAATGTCTCATCACCGTCACAAGTCCAGCCACAGGCTTGCCTGCCAGTTGACCAAGCAAACACACAGTATTCCCAGCCAAGAGTGGACACACCCAGGACCAATGGAGGTATGTATAATTTGTGTACCAATATTTCATATTTATGTATATTGAACGAGTTCAACGTTGCTTATTGTGTCAAATACCAACTTTTCTACTATTTGCAATATTTATTTCACGTATAAAATATGACCATTAAGATCATATGGAAGTAGTGGTCAAGGATATATTCGAACGTAGAATATCTCGCTCATTCCAATTTCTGGAGCAATAGTAGTGGATACTATTAAAGCATCTATCTTCATAATAATATGCCCTTGGAAGTCAAGATCATAGTCAAGGTCCTAGTCAAGGTCATAAGCAAGGTAATAGACAAGGCTAAGGTCAAGGTCATGGTTAATGCCATGATCAAAGTCATGATCAAAAACATGGTCTGACTCATGGACTAGGTCATGGTCTAGGTCACGGTCTGGATCATCTAGGTCACGGACTAGGTCTCGCTCTAGGTCAAGGTCTAAGTTACGGTCTAGGTCACGGTCCAGGTCACGGTTTAGGTCACGGTATAGGTCATGGTCTAGGTCATGGTCTAGGTCATGGTCTAGGTCATGGTCTAGGTCATGGTCGAGGTCATGGTCTAGGTCATGGTCTAGGTCATGGTCTAGGTCATGGTCTAGGTCATGTTCGAGGTCATGGTCTAGGTCATGGTCTAGGTCAGGATCTAGGTCATGATCTAGGTCTAGGTCATGGTCTAGGTCAGGATCTAGGTCATGATCTAGGTCTAGGTCATGGTCTAGGTCAGGGTCTAGGTCATGATCTAGATCTAGGTCAGGGTCAGGGTCTAGGTCAGGGCCTATGTCAGGGTCTAGGTCAGGGTCTAGGTCATGGTCTGGATCATTAACTAGGTCATTGTCTACGTCATGGTCTATGTCATGGTCTAGGTCATGGTCTAGGTCATGGTCTAGGTAATGGTCTAGGTAATGGTCTAGGTAATGGCCTAGGCAATGGTCTAGGTCATATTTTTCAATTTATTCTCTGCCAGGGTCAAAAATAGGGGTTCTCTTTTAAAAATCTGTATTGACCTTCATATGACTTTTTAGGGCAAGGTCATGGTTAAACTCATGTTTGAACAGAATATTTTCTGCTCTTTCCGATTCTGAGGTCAAAAGTAGATGTTTTAATTTTTTTAAATCTATTTTAACATGCCAATGACGTTGGAGGTCATGATCAAGGTCTAGGTCATGTTCATATTTGAACGTAAAGTTTCTCGCCCTTTTCAATTACAGCATCAAAATGCGGTTGGGGTTTCCATTTAATAAAACCATCTTGACCTTGTATGTCAAGGGCATGGTGGAGGTTATATTCGGACGTAATCTTTCCTGTACTCTTCAATTCCGGGGTTAAAAGTAGGAGGTTCCGTTAAAGAAAAGCTGTTTTGACCAATATATGACCTTGAATGTCAACGCCAAGTGTCAAGGTCACTATTAGATGTCCCCTTGGAACTCATCAACATTTTTTCTAATGTTAATATTTTCAGAGTTATTTGGGTGGGGTTATTGAAATGGGACACCCTATATGAAAATTTACTAGTGTAAGAATATTATACAAGTGGCTCTCGTTATTATAACATAACCAATTTGTTTATTCCAGCGCTAGAGCATCCGCCAGTACCAGACCCGGCACCGCCGTCATACGAACCACCCTCCACCAACTATGCCCCGCCTCAACCAGTAGCTCCAGCCACGCCCCCAAGGCAAACCACGCCCGTCAAGGAGGAGCCTCTGGTGGCGAAGGCGGAGCCGAAGAGATCCAGCAATCCGCTCGACATCGCCAATCTGACAGCCAAGGATCCGCCGAGCTCGAAAAAACGGAGCGCAGAAGGCGGTCCGCCGAAGTTGTGGTCGCCAGTTGATAGGATCGTCGAAGCCGAGGAACCGCCCAGAAAGAAGGTAGATACACAATATAGTTTAAATGTGGTTAGGCAGGGAGTCACACTCCATAAAATAGCTTCACTGGTTGAATACTGGTAAAGAGAAAGCGGCTTGGGTAGGAAAACAAACATTTTTTTGGTGTTTTTTGGCATTGAGGAATTTAGGGTTCAGTTGTCCTAATAGCTGCGCTCAGGCTGAGGCTGTGCATCATCAGTCAAAGGGATGAACCGTTCTTATAGGAGTTCCTGCTCTCACTCAAGGCAGGACAGTCGGAGATAACATGCTAATCTGTTTCCTCTGCCTCACCGCACTTTCTGCAGAATGGGTTTATCACTTCAATCCCCAGCTTTTGTCGGCATGTACTGGACGTCCAATGGTCAGTTAGAAATCCAACCACCTTTCGTAGTTCCTTCCCGCTCAATCTGAGAGCATCTGTGGCATTAGAACACGAGGGTCCTTTCAGTATCCTCTTAGAGTGAAAATTCCCCACAACTCTGTACCAGCGCTTCTGGTGCTCATTTTACACCTAATTGATGACAGCTGTCCGTACCATGTTGTATGATAAGCCAGTTGGTTTTGGCGCGATGAGAGGGAGTTGTGAGAGAGCAACCCTCGTATATCGACTCTCATATGCAGCAGCATATAGAAGCGCGCTCTTCTGGTCAAGCGAAGCGAACGCGCCATGGCATTCCACCAAGAAGTCTGCGGCTGTTTAGCAGCGATTTTCTTTCGTTTGCCATTACCTTCGGGTACCAGTCGGCGCACAGGCAAATCTTCTCTGTCGCCTGCTCTCATCTTAAATGTTATTTCATGAGGATTACGAAGAAACAAAACGTTGGTTAAAAAATCGAATTACGTCATCATGAAGAGGAGATAAAATGCAATAGGATCTAGAGTTTTATTTTTATCTATCTTCTTTATTAAAATACGAAAAAAGATGAGTAAGCAATATGTTACCACTAAATTACAAAACATTTATTTTATACACTGTAGTGAGCAACTGGTTACTGTCAAAACCGATATCAAATTTAGAAATAGCCAAAGTGATCAAAACGTCTAGTGGTGGAGTTTAGAACCCAATGTTGTATGTGCGCCCATGGTAACCAGATTCTTTTAGTATGCATGTGTACCAACTCAGAGAGAATGAAATCAAAACACAGAAATGTTATGATATGGTTTTTTTATTATTTGTTTCTTAACATTTGTTTTGTATTTATTAATCATGACTGCTGAGTGTTTATGTTATGATTTTATTACTTGATTCTTGTATTTATCAAATCATGAGTGCTTTGTATTTCATATTTTTACTGGTGAAGTATTTATATTGATATGTTGAAATATACGATTCAAAAATGTCTTAATAATAGTGGTAAACTGGCTCTTGTTATTGATATTGTTTAATAAAGAGATGGTTATAAACATTCACAGTCTGAACGATAAATAATAATACGAATACATGGTGGGCTAGGTCTCTGTTCAACGTCAGGGAGAGAAATATGGATAGAATGTGGAAAAATGTAAAGTATCAGCATCTATAGACAAATAAATATAATCAAACATATAAAGAAGTAAATAAAGTGGGTAAATATGATAGGGTATATAAAATATAAACAGAGCATCGCAAGCATAGCAGCATAGCAAGCATAACAGCATAGCAAGCATGGTATCTAATATCTAAGCGCATAATTAGATCAATAAACAAATATAAACAATAAACAACATATAAAAGGGCTGGTTAGAGGTAACGTATGGTACGTGTGAACGCGTTGAATCAATTCCACTTCCACTCTGGGTAAGGGATTAGGTAGTCAGTTCGCGGATAGTCACCGTGGTTTCCACAACCATAAAATAAATATCATATATACATTAAGAGAATCAGTAAAGGTTGAAATAGATACACCTAAATAAGACAGAGTTGTCTCTGTTCACCATTAACCTGCAATACCTCAGGACCTAATACCTAGAGTAGACGTAAATCAGAGACCCAACGCCATATAATAAAGTCGTCTTAAAAGCAGGATGTATAGTATACATTGTGAAACACTTTAAAAATATCGTAGCCAGACCACATTAGTTAATACTACAAACTCAAAAGACAACATACCTGCAGATATTTGTGAAAAAGACTCAAAAACCCCTCTGTTGAAATTTTGGTCTCCAGCTTGTTGCGTTTTTCAAAAAAGTCCCCGCTCGTAATAATTAAACCAAACTATCAACAAAACTATGGCAACGATTACCACAACCCACTACTTTATTCTAGTCAAAACCCAAAAGCATCACAAAACAGTATCTTTAGCTGTGAACATGGATTGAAAATTAACACGGAATTAGTTGCTCTATGAAAAATCACTCATGATCTGACAGATAACAAAATATCTGAACAATATATGATGTAGTAATAATCACATAAATTACCTATCTGAACTTCATCAAATAACTACACTCATACACTTTAACAAATTTTAATTGATATTCCTTCTAAAGGTGCATTCTAACGTATGGCAGCCAGGAGCGCGTTCCGGATCACCACAACACTAACAAAAAATCATCATATGTTAATTAATCTTATGTTCAAAAAGTCCTCTCTATTCTCTAGGTAAACGTAGTAACGGTAAAAAGTTTCGTTTTACGTGTATAGGAGATTTTCGAAGTAAGTTAGTTCTGGTAGTGCTAAAGTAGGACGTTGCACATCTTCATGAATTTTGCTTAGCTATGAATATACACCCCTCCTGCTCATTTCGCCTCCAGGTCTGAGGTATGCGCATTAGCGCCCGCAACGAAGTTCCCCTTCGAAGGTACTTGAGGCGTATTTTGGTGGCATATCTCTGAACAGTTCAAACATTCCCGTCGTTTTGTTTCAGATGCTGTTGGCTGGCGAAATAGACTACTCCCTGCCAATAACGACGACATACCTGAAATACATGAGGAGCTTGGGATGCAGAGACGAGGACGCCTTCAGGTTCGACAACAAACACGTAAGTGTTGTTCTCGATCAGTTTTTCAGGGAGATCGTCTCTTACTATTTCCATTACACCTCGTAACTGATACTGAATCATTTGTACGAGGGAAGCTTGTGGCCAAAAAGTTTTTTAATTTAGATGAGAAAGTTTTGGGGTTGTGGCCAAAATTTTGAAAAAAGAGACTGGGTCACATCATAGAGGAGACTCTGGTGCTAACAGCCAAGCTTTCGGCAATGCTTATTGCCATCTTCAGGGCTTTAACGTTGAGGTTTGCCAATTTAAAAACAGCAATTGATTGAGTGCAAACAACTTCTTAATGCAACTATGATAATCGTCACAATTTTTCCAAAAGACTTTTAAAAACTATGCTATCATGGCGTCTTCCACTAACAGGTCAGGAAACAATCAACATATAATTGTAAATTACAAACACACAGAAACGACCTTTACATGTTGAAATTTTAACCCGTAGGTATTATTAAATCCGTGGTTTAAAAACACTTAACTGATTTTATTATTTTCCCTTTAATAGTTTCGAATTTTCAAATTCTCTGATGTTTTTCTAAATCTCTGTATGATATGTATTGTTTAAATTGTTGGACTTTTATATTTCAGTTAATTTTGACCTGTGTAAACACTTTTGTGTATTAACACTAATAAATTACTACTACTACATTTTAAGATCTAGATTTTCTTAAATAAAGACCTTCTTGGTCTAACAGGTGATCAAATGGCCGTTACTTTGTGAAATGTGGAGACAGAAAGCCTTAAAATCTTAACATGTAAAGGTCGTTTCTGTGTGTTTGTAATTTACAATTATATGTTGTTTGTTTCCTGACCTGTTAGTGGAAGACGCGATGATAGCATAGTTTTTAAATTTTTTTTGGAAAAATTGTGACGATTATTACAGCTGCATTAAGAAGTCGTTTGCACTCAATGCAATTGCTGTTTTTAAATTGGCAAACCTCAACGTTAAAGCCCTGAAGATGGCAATAGGTTGCCGAAATCTTGGTTGTTAACACCAGAGTCTCCTCTACGCTGTGACCCAGTCTCTTTTTTCAAAATTTTGGCCACAACCCCAAGATTTTCTCATCTGAATCATTTGTGTATGGAATTAAGAAGTGATGAAGGAATGATTATACAGGCTGTTCATTTGAAAACTTTCCACTACAGATTTATCGAAAAACATTTATTAAAAAAACGACGAGACACGCCAAAGGGTTTGTCAAGGGGTCATCCCCTTGAAATTCCTAAATGACAAAGGGTATTGAGTAATAGCTTGTTTCAAAGGTATGTTGAAGTCTTTTATTTTGCCGTTTGATTTTTTTAAATCGATCTATTCGTTTCCAAGGAAATTAGAAAAATCTTTATATATACCGGGTGTTAATTAAGTATGTTAACAAACTTTAACCACGAATAGTACTCCGAAAAATAGAAAGAAAATGTCATATGAACATGGGTCCGGAAATGCTTCCTAAGGGAGCTACGCTCCTTTGCATGGGGCACCCTGAAGACGGTTTTCCCTCGATATTCTCGAAACCATTCATAACAAAATTACGAAATTAGGTACGATGGGTAAACTTTTGACGCTGAATCTGATTCTGAATTCAGAATTTCATAATTTCAATCAGAGGCGAATCATACGGGAGGAGTTAAGGGTAAAAATAACCCCATTTTCTAAATGGTAATTTTTTGACATTTTGATTTTGGAATATGATATTTCAGAGATTTCTACGTAAAAATGGTCTCTTGGTACCTCTCGATAGGGCTAACCGTTTTCGAGAAAAATGCAAATTATTGAATCGATGCAGGCTATTGTAAATAAATAAATGCATTTTTCTCGAAAACAGTTAGCCCTATCGAGATGTACCAAGAGACCATTTTTACGTAGAAATCTCTGAAATACCATATTCTAAAATCAAAATGTCAAAAAATTACCATTTAGAAAATGGGGTTATTTTACCCATAACTCCTCCCGTATGATACGCCTCTGATTAAAATTATGAAATTCTGAATTCAGAGTCAGATTCAGCGTCAAAAGTTTACCCATCTTACCTAATTTCGTAATTTTGTTATGAATGGTTTCGAGAATATCAGGGTGCCCCATGCAAAGGAGCGTAGCTCCCTTAGGAAGCATTTCCGGACCCATGTTCATATTACGTTTTCTTTCTACTTTTTGGAGTACTATTCGTGGTTAAAGTTTGTTAACATACTTAATTAGCACCCATATAAAAAAAAATAAAAAATGTATCTTGTTTAAATAAAAAACAAAAATATACGAAAATATAACTTTTTTTGCAATAAGCGTTCAAAATGTTGCTCGTTATTGGTCAAACAATGATATAGGATATGTTCAAATTTCTGTTTTTCGTATGTTTTGTTTGTTATTTGAACAAGCTTAGATACATAAAGATTTTTCTAATTTTCTAGAAAACGAATCAACCGATTTAAAAAAATCAAAGGTCAAAATAAAGAACTTCGACATACCTTTGAAACAAGATACTTCTTGTTATTCGAATTTATTAAGGGGGTGACCCTGGAGGGCAGAAGGTACAAGGGAGGGAAGTAGTTTTTGATAAAAAAGTTGTCCTTCACAAATCCTTTGTCGTGTCTCGCGTTTTTGCTTTTAATCGATGGTTTACGATAAATCCATGGTGGGAACTTTGCAAAATGAACACCCTGTATATTGAAACGTTAACAGTTCGTTATATCACTTTTTACGGTTCATGGATTGGGGTAGCTAGAAGTGTCTACTTTAATTCTAGGTCCAGGCGCCACAGCAGTACCAGGTCATAATCATTGATTTTTTAACAACTGTCAATCTGGGCTTTTGCTATTTCTGGTTACAGCTTTTACTTACTATGAGAAATCATGTTTTACAAAAAAAATCAACTGGCTGGACATCCCTTATATTTTCAGTAATAACAAAAAGTGCACTTGTCCTAAAAGGCAATGTTCGAGATAGAATGTCACCAACATAATTTTTTTAAGGCGATTTTCAAAATATTTTCTATGACCCCTCAGATGCCACAATACATTGACCTTTGAAAAAAATACCTAAGAGCATAATACACATTTTTAAGTTCATCTTAAAATTGCCTTGCTTATTACAGAAACCAAGGGACTTAGGATTTTCTGATGAATACATACGAGTATTGTTTTAGATCTTTCGGTATTATGTAATGTGGAAATTATTGAATTGGTTTTATTGAAATTTCGACACAGTATTATTATCATGGTGAAGATGGAAAACGCGTATGGTTTTTAAAAATCGTGCCAGTAGCGGCGCAGCAACAATTTAACAAACTAAAAATATGAAAACAGCTCAAACTTCGTTTTTAGGTCATTTTAAATTTGCAGAATAAAAACTGTGTCGTCCTAGAGAGGAATGCAAGAAACAATTTACAAGTTCTTGTGTTGCATGTTTTTTTTTTTGGGTGGCTGGGCGATGATTTGGTTGCAAGGAGATGCAGATACATTCTTTTTTAGATAAAGTAAAACTATTCATTTTTCATTAAAATACCAAAAATCGTTATAGTAATTTTTACCATCGAAAACCTTTATTGACATCAAAAAGGACACTCGTACTTGGGAGGATCTTTCTCAAAACACAAAAGCTCTTTTCTGGTGCAGTTACCAATCAATGTCCCTTATTCAAATTTCAGTTTTGTTAAACACTGTACTTTGCCAAGGCTACGGATGTGGCCGAAACGCTAGAAAAAGTTTATCTTTCTACAAATATGGGCTTTATTATGGGCCATTTAAGCGCAATTTCACTACGTCTTATGCAATTTTCATCAATTTTACGCTAGGTTAAATTATTGAATAATTAATCAGGTTATTCACAAGATATTTTACCAAAGATACCTACTTTGTTTACAATATTTCAAAGAATGTAACAAGAATTAGCAAAACTTATTTTTTCGATATTTTTGCAATATGTGGTTGCTCCGGATCCTGGATTTTTTTTGTTGAAATAAATTACACACTTCTAGCTAGCAATCCAATGTTTCATATTTCCGCCACTATTAGGTCAAAGACGTTCTTTGATTAAACCATTTGTTGAGGAGGAATAAAGAGGCAAGTTTTTGGTCGATTTTTTCTAATTACTTATATATCTAGCAAATCCTAGAATCTAAAAGTTTTTCCAGGCTTTGTTTCATTTTTCATATGTAATTTCAACCACCGCTATATATATATATATTTAGAATAAATCGTGGGTCGTACAGTCGATATCAAATTTATGTAGGCGAACCCTTTAAAGTAATATTTATATAGGAGACTTATTTATGTTGGTTTAAAATATTTATTCAACTACTTTTATCGATTGTCTGTTTTAATTAAATATTTATTCAGTTCATTTTAGCGCGTAGTTATTAATTTAATATTTCAAAAGTGTAAGGCGGTGTTAGTTTCGCCTTTAGTTGATTAATTGTTTTCTCATGAAGTTTGGAATATTGTCACCTATAAGGTTAATGTTAGTCTCATACAGTCGATGATTCAGAGAATTCATATCATATTTATTTATTCATTACTAATCTGTCTCAAATAGTCGCTGATACAGAGAATGTATATCATAATTATTTATTTATTTCTAATCTAATTTTAACCTAGTTTCGTAGAGCTTTACAAAGATACCTGGTATAATGCGATTTATTATCGCATATTCGCTTAATTTCAATATTTTGTAATCATTGATTTATAGAGTTTCTATAACAATTATTTATTTATTGATTGCAAATCTATTTATACATTAGTCTTTAGAGTTACCCGGTTCACAGGGAGAACTACTTGGTATTCGTTGTTCTGTGTTCCCTTTTACATATTAACGTACTATATTATAGCTTTTGAGTTCCAATAATTTTCGTTGTCTTTTTTCTTAATAGTTCAAAAATAAATAGTGATATCGTTGCGATGAAGCCAACTAGCGAATCGATTTTGTGAAAAAATGTCAGTTGATAATTTATACGATGAACCAATACGACTTTGCAATATTTATATTCTTTACTGTTGTTGAACTTACAGCACATTTTGTACTTATGACGTGAACTTTGTGTTAATTATTTTCATTCCTGTGTTTCAAAACTATAGCTTTAGCAAGGTAAGTAAAACTTTTATACTATTGAATTTCACCTAGCAAATAGTAGCTACATTTTAAAAATATTTTCATCAAAAACACGATATGTATCAAAGTTATCTTTTGTTAAATAGAACATCCCGTATATTATTGCAATTTCAGATTCCTTGGTGAATTCTAGTGTGACTTTATGTATCATACATGGAACTTAAAGCGAACCGTTTAGGTGTAAATCACCATTTTCGGTATAAGTAGATGTCAGGAAAAAATTGAATATCGCAGAGAATATAAAATTTGTAGGGCGGTGACTTTGCTGTATTACTAAGCATAAAATGCGTCAGGTTTGATGAGACTGTCAAATTTAAGTTACGTTTATGCTTGGACAAACCGGTCGATGAATTAAGGAAACTTCGATCAGCGCTAACTTGATTTTTTCAAATGAGAATGCCTAATTTTTTTGATACGGTTAAACTTAGAATTTGATAACCTTTCTAATGATGTAAGGTTGTGAATATCAATCTCTGGCAGTTTTCATTTGATTTTAAATTTTCAAACAAATCGGCGTTTTTCAATTTTCCTACCTATAAACAACGTAGCAGGCCATGAAACACAACGATACAACCTCGTCCATGTTGGCGGGTTCGCGGCGATAGTAACACTGAGATGATCGCCCTGTTCTTTATTTTTACGTAAATTGAATCGGGACATCAGTCCCGCCGAATACTGATTATAGTTCAGCGAACGACAAGGGCCATTGAAACAAAATTAATTTTTATCAGGTGAATTATCACGAACTGCTGCTGCAGTAATAATTTTTGTACATTGAATAGATTGTATGCTTTGCTTAAATGAAACATAGGGTAAATTTCGAAAACAAAAGGATGTTTTGAATGCATTATATGTCAATACTGGTATTAGAAGGATTACACATATCGTTAGAATGAATATAAAATTATTTTGAATTTATTGGCGTACCTGTGATTACTTCGAATATAAGGATTGAATTCTTTCAATGACATGGATTTGAAACAACTGTAAATATATCTAAAGTGATGGAAAAACATGCAAATACTAACAATTAATTGGAAACGCAACAGTATTTTTTTCTGTATAAGGTCCGATCTAACACGTCAACAACTCAAGAGACGTCAAATACGCGCTGCTACCTACATCTCTCCATCATAGTAAACTGGGTTTTTTAATTTTTTGCCTCTGTGTAAACTTGGTTTTTTCGTTTTTGCCTCTATTCCGATCTAATGGCATAGGGACGGATTTAGAAATGAGGATTTATTTATTGGTCAATATCTTGCAACCCCTAAATATTTCGGTTATATACAGGGTGGCCAATCGGGTGACGATAATAATTTTTTTTTAGATAGCCCGTACCGAGACCTATCCAAAACACCCCCATGTATGTGTACCGATTATTGATAGTTTTCGAGTTATGATTTTTTTTTTTGAAAACTTAGAGATTTTCCAGTTTTCCAAAGAAATCGTCAAAAACAAAAACAAGAATGCTTTTTGGCTTTTATTTTTTTCTGCATTTATACTCAGTATTAAGCCTATTTTAATATCCAATAAAGAGAACCTGTGCATCCAAACAATAATTAAGTACATTTTGGGCCCAAAGTTTGAAATCTCTGTTTTTAGTCACGAGACCAAAACCTTCAAAATAAAACTAAAAATACTTATGCCTGGTTCAGGAGCTTCAAACTAATCTTAAAAACTTTGCAAGACATTGCAGTTTCGAAGTAATAATGAAAAAGTAACACTCATGGGGACACTTTGCGCCGTACGTGAGAGTTAAAGGTAAAAAGGCGATAATTCACGAATTTCCAAAATGTTTTAAAAAACTATTATTTTGCTGTATTATGACAATTTAAAGAAAAAAACTCGTAACAACTAATAAACCCGATAATCATTGATGTTTTGATGACTTTTAATAAAAAAAAATTAATACCCAAATTGTGATTTTTGAAGTGTTTTTGCTATGTACTATTGAACTTCTGCCAAATTAAGTTGCATGGAAAGTTAACAAAGGAAAGGAATAATAAAACAATAATCTGACTTCCAATTTCATGGCAGAATTACCTGGGAAGCGATGTCGTAGCATACGCCATCCCCTTCTTTCAGAATAGCTTTTTGCGAGCTCATGTCGGCGAAACGCAGTCGTGTTAATTAATTTTCGGTAATAGGCAAGGCAATGTTCGGATGGACCTAAAAAGGTGATTTATATCGCTAGGTCTTCCATGACAAGTCAGTAGACAGCCTATCATGAATACAATAAGTTTTTCAGTTTTTCAACCTCCCACCCCCCAAACAGCCAAATTCCACCCCCACCCAAAAAAACGCAGAAAATGATCAAGAACCTCTAAAACGCCTAAAAACGAAGTTTGAGGAATATTTGAAATTGCTGTTTTAATTACTCCGCCGCCGCCAAATTTCATCACAGTCCATGCAGCGGTTACTGAGATTACGATTCTAGAAAAACGCGTACAGACAGACAGACCGACAGACAGACCGACAGGCAGACCGACAGACAGAACGACGGAAATGAGTGACGCGGATTTTCGCTATGTAGACGTGTTATAAAACGCCCAAAAAACCTATTTCAAAATCGAAAATTTTCACGATCACAATACTCCCCTCACCTATCGGTGTGGGAAGTAAAAGGGATGGCGTATGCTACGATAACGCTTCCCAGGTAATTCCGCCATGGAATTAAAAGACAGATTGTTGTTTTATTATTCCTTTCCTTTGTTAACTTTCCATACAACTTAATTTAGCAGAAGTTCAATAGTACATAGGAAAGACACTTCAAAAATCACAATTTGGGTAGTAGTTTTTTTTTATTTAAAGTCATCAAAACATCAATGTTTATCGGGTTTGTTAGTTGTTACGAGTTTTTTTATTCTTTAATTTGTCATAATATAGCAAAATAATAGGTTTTTAAATCATCTTGGAAATTCGTGAATTATCACCTTTTTATCTTTAACACTCACGTACGGCGTAAAATGACCCTATAAGTGCTACTTTTTCATTATTATTTCGAAAGTGCAATGTCCTGCAAAGTTTCCAAGATTAGTTTGAAGCTCCAGAACCAGGCAGAAGTATTTTTAATTTTATTTTGAAGATTTTGGTCTCCCGACTAAAAACAGAGATTTCAAACTTTGGGCCCAAAATGTACTTAATTATTGTTCGGATGTACAGGTTCTCTTTATTGGATATTAAAATAGGCTTAATACTGAGTATAATTGCTGAAAAAAATAAAAGCCAAAAAGCATTCTTGTTTTTGTTTTTGACGATTTCTTGGAAAAACTGGAAAATCTCTAAGTTTTCAAAAAAAATCATAACTCGAAAACTATCAATAATCGTTACACATACATGGGGGTGTTTTGGATAGGTCTCGGTACGGGCTATCTAAAAAAAAATTATTATCGTCACCCGATTGGCCACCCTGTATAAGTTACTGAGAAATATCTCCCCTTTTAGCGAATACTATATACACACATAAAAATAATTTCTTAGATGGGGCACAGATGCTTTAATTCAAGTATACCATAACCTCTTATACACGCAAAGTTATGCTAATCTTAAAGTGAGAATACGATATCTTTGAAAATATAAGGGTTACATTGAGAAAATATCTTCAATGCAAAACTGGGAAATTCTTGATAGTAAGAATACCAAAATCTTAAATCAAGCGTATGGTAATCTTGACCGAAGTATTTCATAATCTTGACTGAAGCGTTTCATAACCTTAACTGGGAGCATTTCATAAACTTGACGCAAGTAGCTCAACTTTATTCTAAAATTGTGATATTCTTGGATGAGGAATCTAGTAGTATTGATTTGAGCATTCAAACTCTTCTATGAGCATGTAGAAATTTTTCTGGAGAAATAGTTCTGCAAAATTTCTTAAATCACTTTTAATATACTTAGTACTTATCTACGAACACCTGGGTCAGGTCTTCGCATCCCAATTTTTTTAATAGCTCATTCATGGTTGGATAGATCCAGTGATAAGGAAGCTGATGGGAACTGGGACGCGACTCACATGGCGGTGGACGAGCACTACCGGCAGATTCGATGACTGATGGTTGACGGTGGTATCACGGGTGTCACGTGGCAATGGCAATTTATTTAAGAGTTTGACTAGATACTATTATGTGCTATTATGCAGGATCCAGGATGCAGGTATTACGCTACGGTGCTGAAGATGGCGGCGAATGCGACAATCCGAAAACCGATAATGGTGGCGCGGACGCGGACGGGCAACAGGCTGTTGAGTAGAGAGGGTGGAGGGGTTAGAGTTGACCCATGACACGCTGCTCGCCTGCGCACTCCGACGTTGGTAGACGTCAAATAAATGATTTACTTGATACAAATATAGGGTGTGCTTGTGAAACAGCGTTCATTTTCAAACCAAGATTATCATATTGCAAATGAAGGTTCGCATTTGCAAGCTGTCTATATTCTTGATAGAAATAAACTGGGCACCGTTGGAAAAAATGATAATCTTGATATAAAATTATGAAATATTTGTTATTAAATAATTATAGCCTAGGTTGCAAAGACAATTATATTTTCTTTAAAATAAGTATATAAATCAAAAATATATTATTCTTGATACAAATTTTCTATAATTTTGTCATAAAGTATTCTTTCTTAGAGTGAGAACCGATATTCTTGTTGTGAGTATGTATTTACAAGAATATCACAATTCTTGACTTGAGAATTTCTTTTTATGTGTGTATGCTCTATGAAGAAGAGTTCCACCTTAAGAAACACCCTGTATACACCGGCGATTCAGCTGTGGGGGGGCAAGTGTAACCAAAGACCAATCGATGATTAACACCCCCGTAAGTCATCATCGAAATAGCGGCGGTCCATCCCTCAGCCGTTCGCCCTTCATCCGCAGTGTGTGTTCACCCTCTCGAGACCCTCCCGCTCTCTCTGTCGGGAGTTTCGGATGTCATCTCCTTCACGTCCCGACCCAGCCGACCCTCTTCGGGCCCTTCGCCGGGGAGCATTCGGCTTGGGGTTGATGGGTGGGTAGGTGGGGGCGGGGGGGATTTCGATGGGCGGTCGAGAGCTGCCACAGCGGCAGGGGCAGCAGACAGGGATGCTACTTTGACACTTGAAGGCTCGCTAAAGTTACATGATACTACGACACTGACAGATATGATCACTTGGCGGACCGATTTCGAACCGGTCTGCGCATGACGTCACCGTGTGACAAAAGTGTACAAGCACATGGCGCCAAAGCATTGATTTTTGAAAGTTTTATTTCGTTTCCTGTTATATCTGTCTTAGATATTTAATATTCATACAAAATGAAAATAGCTCATGCACAGTATAATATAAACGATACATATTGTTCTGTATCTGAATAAAAAATTGGTGAAATAGTTATACAGAGAGTTGATATTAATCGACGCCTGACCCGTTTGCAGTAGTTCGGAGCGTTCTGAATTTCAGATACAAAAATTTGAATCTATGTACTCAAAAAAAAATTTACATTGTGGAAAAAGAACAGAGCCAGAGTGGTCTGGACGTATTTTTCTGGAATCTCATATAAGGGGTTGATTGGAGTGCCTAGTGGAACCATCTTTTTGTGGGAAAATTTCTCGGGTAGGGGGTGAAATTTGTATATACTCCATTCAGGAGCCTTTGGTTACCGTTCTTATTTTTTATATATAGATTATGATGTTGCGTCACCAGCTCTTTAAGCCAATTTGCATATGTATTTACTGTATAATTCTCTTAATAAAAGGTAGACAAGAAACAAATAACATGATTTTGTCATTAGAGGTTTTTGAAAATCATGAACAAGCATATAATGGCATTATGTTTATGACGAATGAATATTGACTTTTTTCTGCTAATGATTGGTGGAAAAATACATTAACAAATTTTCTTATTTTTTATTTATTCAAATATATGTCACAACTGCGTATATGTTAAACATAAAACAAAAACATATCACAATACAACAATACAATATCTTTTTGGGCATTGTATTTAGCTAGTACAGGTGAATTCTCGTATACTAAAGATTCCTAGTAATAACAGGTTTTTCCTCATTTTTTTTCAAAATGTTTTCACACGATTTATCTGTTTAATAATATGTTTGAATTAAAAAGTTTGATCCAGTGATGGTTTCTGATGGCCTGGCGGGTATAGGGCACATTATTTGTTGCTCTCTTGTGTTGTAGTTAGGTATTGATTCTGTATATATGAGTCTATGGGGAAATATATTTTGGACAGACAATAAGAAGTGAAAAAGGGGTGAATAAGAGCATATAGAACTAGCCTTTCTCTATATGAACTGAAAATGAAATATCAAAATACGTTCTGCAACCTGTAAATCTCCAACCATCTTTTAGCGCATTTTTATTTTATGTAGCTTTTTTTTTATTCCAAATAGGAAAGACGCTAGGAAAGCTGGATACACTGTCGCAGGACCCTGTATACTTATTACTTTATACTATTTTACAATGTTAGTGAATTTCAGTTTTCTAATATTCGAGGTCTCTCTAATTCCCCTATCAAGAATTCGTATTCTGAAATACATTTTGCATCTAGAAAACAAGCTCATCTTTGCTTCATCAGTCACATATACATTCTCTGATAATTTGTTTAAATTCGCAAGATAGTTTTTTTTTCAATTTTCAAAGCGCTTCCATTATAGTTGGAAAATATATGGCCGAGCTCATTACATTTTGCCAAGAACTCATCTGTATGTTTTTGTAGTCCACCTTGTGTTAAATGGTTGACCCAACTGAGAGAAGTATCTGTGCAATCTGGGATATAACCCAGTTTCTCCTTATTTTTCAAACATTCCAAGTAGCGGTAGTGTGACGAATAGTTTTTATTTTTTTATTATTACATCCCACAACCACACAGTAAACCATTGCTCAAACATGTGTTAAACTCCAGAATCGCAAATAATTAATGTTTTATCAAACTTTGCTACGGTAAACGAGTAACCTCAAGAAAATAAACTGAAAATGTTCGACTATAACCTGTAACTAAACGAGTAAACAAACCCCGTTTGTCACACGCTGACGTCACAGGTGGAAGCGAGACGGAAGACATCATGCGCGTGAGCATACCTTCTAAAGTCGTAGTATCATGCTAAAGTTACGATCTGCGAAGTTTTCTGAAACAGCAACTAACAATACTGACGTAAGAGGTAGGGGTGGGAGATAATAATAACAAGACCCGCAAAAGCTGAATATGGATATTAGTGTCCGACCGAAACTACTTTTTACGGTCGAAACAAAAACCGAAACAGAATTTCGGCTTCCGTCTCAGTTTCGGCACAAACCGAAACATCAATATAATGTCAAAGATAATTTTTCGTGGGAATAAAAATGAATAAAGTATTATCAGTATTAGTATGAAGAACGACCGTCTTAGGATGAGATGGAGCGGTCGTACGGGTACATCTGATAGGAGCAGTGAGCGGCGGAACGATAGGGGATAGCTCAGAGGAGCAGATTCCCTTGGAATATCGGTAGAAGAGTGAGAGGTCACCAATAACACGCCGGTGAGAAAGTGACTAAAGGTGGCGCGTTAATGCCGGATCGCCAATTAGTCGAATTGCCCTTCTCTGGACGGCATCTAGTATAGACAGGGTAGTAGGGGCAGCAGCTCCCCAGACATGAGAGCAATACTGCAGCCAAGGTCTTATCTGGGCTTTATATAGCGTGAGAAGGTTACATGGTGAGAAATACTTTCTGGCTCTAAATAGGTACCCAAGCTTTTTACCAGCAGATGTTGCAATTAACGCGACGTGTTCGTGCCAGATCAGATTTTCTGTAATGCGGACTCCTAACAACTTGAATGAGTGACTCCTTCGCAGAGTCTGGTTGTTCATTAGAACCTGGTGTTTGCGGGTAAATATGGGAGCGAGCTTCGGTGCGCACTTCTTGACAACAATGGAGGGGATCATGTCGGGCCCATTCGCCTTATTAATGTCAAGTGACTGCAGCACCTTCCGAACTATTTTTGTTCTGAACGTGATTTCGCTCATGGCTTGGGGTACTCTTGGTATGGATGGTAACTTACACCAATATCTCGTGTAAGTGGGAGGTGGAATCTACTACCTCTCAACTAGGAGTCAAGGAGAATCGACATTGAAGGTATTCACAACCCACTTAACGAATTAATTGGCATCCCTTGATGTACGCCTATGTTGAAAGGCTATCTGAGGGATAAGAGCCTACCCGTGTCCGAAGGAACGAGATACAGAAAATTACGGAGGGTCCTTGATAAATAGAACGGACCTTTTTGGGGTCGAACCGGCCCTCCCGGAGGATGTATACCCTGATGCTAGAAGTATAAAGTGTGCAAATGTTATCTTGGAGAAAGGAAAACTATGGACCTGCCAGAGAAAGCTTACGGTTCTTCTGTCCGAAAAACAAATGAATCCGCAGAATCGAAGTTTAGGGTGATCTACCATGCATCTGTGAGTGGCAGGACAGTCGACAAGGTCGCGTAGATACTTGCTCCCATTGGTCGAATCCGCCAATAGGCGACCATCGTCTGCGAATTAGAATAAGGCCCAGGTGCAGCGTTGCCAG
Organism: Callosobruchus maculatus; assembly: GCA_951848785.1. NCBI lineage: Eukaryota > Metazoa > Arthropoda > Insecta > Coleoptera > Chrysomelidae > Callosobruchus > Callosobruchus maculatus. The sequence continues at coordinate 4,524,990 of CATOUR010000025.1, read as the reverse complement.
GTCAAATTTAAAAAAAGCAGTAGGTTATAGATAAGAAAAGCAGTAAATTTTTCAAAAAACAGTAGATTTTTGTTTGTAAATAAACAGTGTAAACATAGAACTTCAAACAAAAAAAACCTAGCACAGTTTTTATTACAAAACCACAAAAAATTGCTCGAGTAAAACATAATCCTAATAAAACTACAAAAAAAAAAGAAAACTTTTTACAGCACGGAAACTCTTAGAGCTCTTTCAGGCGAGGATACGGTATCTCAGATACGCGTATTTAGATACAGATAATCCACACATTCAATTGAAGCTGTTCAGACGGCTCCGGCGACGCATACAGTATCGTCAAAGTATCGCGATACTGATTCGAGTATGTCGTGCCATCCAGCCGCCGGCGACAGAATGCGTATCTCAGATACAATATTACCATTACGTTATACCATTGATTAACACATTTATACTTTAATCAATGGTTATACCTACTTGTTCAGACACGCATACTTTTGCAGCGGATTCCATAGGCTTTTTATTCTTTTGTTAGAAGTTGAATTAGCTACACGCATTAGTGCAAGTAACCAAATAATGGAGCAAGCCATATTTGATAATGAAAAATTTATTAGTTTGGTGGAGCCAAATCCATTTTTATGGGTTTATGCACTACTCAATATCCATAACTTGAAATAATAAGTGCACTGCACTGCCACTGTTTTCGTACTGATGCAGAGTTACCTGTATGCGATACGGTATCCAGAAGTATCACTCACAAATTCTGTATCTCAAATACGCGTATCTGAGATACGGTATCCTCGTGTGAAAGCAGCCTTAATATGGCTTACCTAATAAAACTAAAAAATAATAAACAACAATACACGCCTTCATTGATCTAGATCTGAATCTGGCAAATCTGCATTTATTTGGTACATGGTACATATTATATTGTTATGTAGTTTGATACAATTATTTAAATTCACATCAAAGCAACTTTGGGCTTCTCGTTTTCATTTTGTATGCAAAATGCCACATTACATACAGTTGACGTGGATAGACTATAGCGTATATGCATATTTCTGAAGACTAGCATCTGAGAAAATTCTTTCCACGTTTGCGGATGAATGTGGCAAAACTTGCGCATTCAACACAAATTCGGATAATACAAAAAACATGGCACTATCATCTCCAAAAGAGACGTGTTTTTTACTTTTATCCAAAACTCGGTCACACTTTCGCTTTGATTCCACGTGAAGTCACTATTTCGTAGAAGTCGTCACTCATTATCGAGCTATTGAAGTTGATTAGGATTGACTGAATTTGAAAAATGTTTGGCAAGTGGCATCACTGAAGGATACTGACCGTCCAAAGCTGCTGAGGGCTTAACCAATGATACATTTTTCAAAACATCGCTTTGGAAATCAAACCTGTTATACCTTATACATTTTCTTGAAATACAAAAACAGTAGTACTCATTATTTCTTGAAAACCGAAAAAAAATCAGTAGATTCCATCGTAAAAACAGTATTCAGTAGACAAAGGCCCAAAAGCAGTAGATCTACTTTTGGCAACACAGTGCTTATTAGGTTTTAGAGCTCACTAATTTGCGCTTTTGGACTCTTGCCCACGCCCAAAAGAACCGTTGCCGAGGATAGTGAATTCCCATTTCATCTACCGAAGTACGTAGGAGCGGAGGCACCTCATGGGGTTCCACATAATTGTTGTAAATGATGTAACTTTTTATGTCACGGTATATTAGTGTAAATGTTGAAGATTATGTTTTTGAACATTTTTACGTAAAAAAGATATTATTATTTATTTAGCGTATAGTTATATAGTACACATGAAAAATGTCTTAAAAAGGTACGACAGTTTTTTTGTTGTTTATCTTTTATGTTTTTTTTTTGTTTTTTGTGATCTAAATAGTACTTAGTATTTCTCTTACAGCAACTCTATGAGTCTAGCTCGACTTGTGTAGAATTGATGGTAACCTGTCTCGTCAAACAGCAAACAGAAAAGGAGTTCGTCAGGGATGTGTATTATCTCCGATGTTATTTAACATTTATTCTGAATTTGTAATGAGACAGGTATTGGAGAACTGGAATAGCGGTATAACTATTGGCGGAAGCAAAATATCCAACTTAAGATTTGCTGGCGATACAACCCTCATTGCTGCTTCTCAGGAAGGACTAGTTTAGCTCTATTAAACATCTTAGAACAACACAGTGCAGCATATGGTCTCGGTATTAACTACAGCAAGACCAAGGTTATGATCGTAGATAGAGAGCACGATGATCATCGAGCAATAATGTCAGTAGACCGTTGTGAAGTAGTTCAAAGTTTTGCGTACCTCGGTTCTGTGATCGACAATTCGGGTAGGTGTGAAAATGAGATTCGATGGCGCATTCAACAGGCACGTGTGGCCATGACAAAGCTTACTAAAATATGGCGTGACCATAACATCACTAAAGCTATCAAAATGTCGCTGGCTCAATCTCTTGTGTTCTCCATATTTTTGTACGGAAACTTGGACTGTCGAAAAGGCAGATCGAGCTCGCATAGATGCTTTTGAAATGTGGACGTGGAGGAGAATGCTGAGAGTTCCTTATACCGCCTATCCAACTAACGTTTCCATATTGGATGAGCTCGGTAATCCAACGAGACTATCCTCCATTGTGTCGACGGGAATGCTTACATTCTTCGGACATATTCACAGAAGCGATAATATGGAGAAACTTGTAGTTCAGGGTCGTGCCCCGAGTGGGCGGCGCCGTGGCCGTTCCCCTACACGCTGGGTGGATACGACGAAACAGTTGCTGGATATGAGTATCAAGAGCGCCACTGAACTGACAGTAAATCGCGAACGATGGCGATCTACAGTTCTCAAAACTATTGATAATATTCGACAATACTCTAGCTCCGACTTAATGCATTTTACGGGTTCACAACATGTCTGATGTTAAGACATTGTGACTATGATGATGAAATAGTAACTAGGCTAACTAGTAACTAGCCTAGCCTAGTAAAAAAATATACTTGGTACACGGTAAAAATTTCCAAATGTAAATTTTGTGATAAAAATAGATGTCTCTGATTGTAGTGTGTCAGATACTCCTGAACTAATGGATAGTGCACGCACCCTGCGATCAGGGATAGCAACGCACAAACACGCGCACTGGGCCTTTGCAGGCCTGCTGAATATTTTGTATAAATAAATTTGTGTGGACTACAAAATCTGCCGCCGTCGGTTTTATATATTGATCCGGCTTTTCCCGGTTACTGAAAATGCTGGAATAATTCTGCACAGCTTTGTGCTGAGGTTGCTCTATAATTTCAACAAAACAATTAATTATTCAATATATCTTTACAGAAAACGTTAGCTGTTTCAACAAACTACATGCAGCTGTACAGCTCAGTTATAGATAATATGGAATAGGATCAATGACAGTTGCTAGCATACGTTACATATTTTGCGGAGTGGACTTGCGGTCTGGTGAAATTTTCTTCTACTAACGTCCAGTCCTGCTATTCTGCCACAATTCACATACAGGGTGTCCAGTTAGTGTGTAATTCTTCGATATCTCGCAAGGTATACCTTATAGAAGATAATGCTAAATGCAAAAGTTATTTGGTTACTTAAGACGCATATTCTAAAAATATTTTGAAATATACAGGGAAAGTGGGATAGTGATCAACTTGACTTTTTTATATGGAACTATAACTTTTTCTTAAATTCTTCTAGTTTCAATCATTGATCTCCATTCAACCCTAAAATATTTTTGGGATCGGTTACGACGTTGCCAAGTTGTAATTTATTTTCTATTAATTTCCGGATTTGTAAGGTCGTAAGTAATACATCCAAATTGATATATTCCTTTAACTCTTCTCAATTACCAGCAATTTGTATCTACAGGGTTTTTTTGGCAGAATTTTAAATTACGGCAATTTGAAGGTCATTTTACTTTGTTTTTTTAAATGTAACACCCTGTATGTTTTATTTTAAATCGGAATATCTACTAATACCCTATTTCGCCTTGTAATATTTTTTTCGCGTTTGCGGCGTTGCCAAGTTATAAATTATTTTTCCAAATTTTTAAACAAATACCCCCGATTTTAGTTTATTTTAAATAGAATCTTCTACTTATTTTTATTGCAATAAATTTCGCATGTCGAATTTAGTAAGATTTCACAGTTTCAAAATTTTGTTTCTATAATAATTACTGAGATACGGCAACACCGCTTTTTCAGTAAACGGTACCAGAACGCTTAAATATTTCCAAAACTACCACAGCTGGAGAGGTGAAATTCAATACTTGGAGGTTTTTGAACATACAGAATTCAAAAACACTAACATCAGTGTTGTCAGATTTACCAATTTTACGTCATAATTGAGAATGGAATGTCCTATTTATGAAGTCTAACGTGAAGTGATAAATCTGACAACACTGATGTTAGCGTTTTTAATTCTGTATGTTCAAAAACCCCAAGTATTGAATTTCACCTCTCCAGCTGTGGCGGTTTTGGAAATATTTAAGCGTTCCGGTACCGTTTACCGAAAAAGCGGTGTTGCCGTATCTTGCCGTATCTCAGTAATTAATAGAAACAAAATTTTGAAATTGTGAAATCTTACTAAATTCGACATGCGAAATTTATTGCAATAAAAATAAGTAGAAGATTCTATTTAATATAAATTAAAATCGGGGATATTTGTTTAAAAATTTGGAAAAATAATTTATAACTTGGCAACGTCGCAAAGGCGAAAAAAATATTACAAGGCGAGATAGGGTATTAGTAGATATTTCGATTTAAATTAAAAAATACATGGTGTTACATTTAAAAAAACAAAGTAAAATGACCTTCAAATTGCCGTAATTTAAAATTCTGCCAAAAACACCCTGTAGATACAAATTGCTGGTAACATCCAAAATAATATCCACTTAATATTCAAGTATCACCCTATATAATATTATTGAGAAAAGTTAAAGGAATATGTCAATTTAGACGTATTACTTGCGACCTTGCAAATCCGGAAATTAATAGAAAATAAATTATAACTTGGCAACCTCGCAACCGATCCTAAAAATATTTTAGGGTTGAATAGAGATCAACGATGGAAACTAGAAAAATTTAAGAAAAAGTTAGTTCCGTATAAAAAAATTAAGTTGGTCACTATCCTACTTTCCAGCAACACCCTGTATATTTCAAAATATTTTTACAATATGCGTCTTAAGTAACCAAATAACTTTTTTATTTGACATTTTCTTCTATCAGGTATACCTTGCGAGATATAGAAGAATTACCCACTAACTGGACACCCTGTATAAGATATCCCAATAGAAACTCGTAAAATGAGTACCTAATGCATTTTACGAGTTCACAACATCTCTGTTAAGACATTGTGACTATGATGATGACGAGCAGGTTGTTTCAAGTCCTGGGCACCCCGGGAATAAAAAACTAATTAACTCCTAGTTTTCCCAAGCTATCGGCCGTTAGTCACCGCATTTGCTGCCCGGTGCATTTCACCCGCTAATCAATCTATCGGCCCCCCCCGCACCCCCCGGCCCGCTATCGACATCATCGGCGGGTATTACCCCCTCCCCCCTCCTCCTTCTTCCCCCCTTTCCCTTCGCCCTCCTCATCGTCCGATACCCCCGCCCCCCACCCTCAACGCCCCGACCACCGCCGATCGGGAATATTTCGCTCTTGAAAGGGTATGTACGCACACACACACATACGTACACACGTACATTTTTTTCAATCGGTAATTAACCCTTTTGCATGGTTTGGGTTGCGCGAAATTGCAAACCGAACTGACGTGCTTGATATATGTGTTTATGCATGGCTTTTTCTGGAACGTGGGATATGCGCAGGCACGTATTTAGAGGGGGGTCCAGGGGGGTCCTCCCCCCCGAAACGTTATATAATGCCGTCTAAAAATTCCCCCCCCCTTCCGAATTTAAGGTGGCAACTCTAATCTAGCCCCCCCCCCCCCGAAAGGGACACCCATAATCTGGACCCCCCCCCAAAACCAAATCCTGGATACGTGCCTAGATATGCGGTAACGTTTACTGAATTAACCTGTATTGGGTGCAGGTTTAGAGCCCGTCCAGATAAAACGATTTACGCGCGAGTGGACTCGCGCGTAGTCATTCGCGCGTTCCCGAGATACTAGAGTTACATACATCCCGTCCAGATGCTCTCGCCGTAGCCGTAGCCTACGCTCTCGCGCGTTGTTTTACTCGCGCGTAAAACGCTTGTAACGCGCGGGACTCTCGACTCGCCCATTGTACGCGCGAGCGAGGTACTTGGGCGACATTGTTGCGTCCAGTACAACGCGCGAGTTCGTGGCGTGTGGACGTATTTGTTTTTGAAAATGGAGCGTGATAATTTCGATACAGAACTTTTCATTGACGCAGTCGAAAAAAGAGTAGCCATATGGGATATGGAATCATCCGATTATTCCAATAGACTCATAAAACGTAGGAACTGGGAAGATATAGTTGAAACACTGTGTTCTCTCAGCTTTGGGTATAATGTTATAAACATAATGTGCGTCATTCTGTCATGTATAATTGGATGCATATTGAATCGTCGCCTTTCTCTTTGTTTACGAAGATTCCATCGTTGGTATGCTCGCCACAACACAACTGCTGTATCCAACTCCATGTTTTTAACTGGAAGGAAATCTCTCTTAGCGTAGAAACGCAAGTGAAACGCGACATCTGGGCACAATATAAATTGACTACGCGCGAGTCCACTCGCGCGTAAATCGCTTTAGCTGGACGGGGCCCTAGGCTTAGTTCAGATGATGCGCGTATGACGCGCGTCGACGTGCCGCTCGTTTTGAAAATACACATAATTAATTCAAGCTGTTCACATGGACGCGCGCACGACAAATTGTACGCGCGTACGACGCCACTAGACGCAGAGAATCTCAATACGCGCGTCGGTCAGCGGCGACGCGCGTATCGAAATACTAGACACTCCCATTGCCTGTTCAGTTGGCGCCCGTCTTTTCTAGCGTTCAGTCGACATACCTGGAGTTTCTCTGCAAAAATTTATTTCTCACGTATGCTATTGAAATGAAAACAGAAGAATTCAACACAGATGTTTTCATTCATGAAAGTGAGAAGAGGCCACACTGGACATGCATTCCAAATTATATTCAAATAAGACGGCAAATAAGAGCGCCTGGGAGGAACTGGTCCTAATGTTTTGCAATTCGATGATACCGAAGGAAAAAGAAAATATTAGGTAGGTTTTTGGTACTGCTTTATCTATAATAGGCGTTTACAGTTAATACAGCAATTGAGATCATTCTATCCTGCCATTCTAGTTTTCCTTCATTCACAAAGTGCTTTGTCAACTTTATTCCTGAAGTAGTTAAAAAATTTAGGTCCGTGATTTCGCAGGCCGGGCTACAGTGTAACGTTCAAACTTGTAGAAAGTATATTCCTTAAAATTGGATTAACCCAGTGTGTCCTTTCCCTCCTACGTCGTTTCCCTCTTCTATATGCTAACCAAACACAAACAGCTTCTCCTACATCCATTCTCGTTAATAACAACAAATACACTGACACTCGATTGCCTAGTTTCACTCTATATAAAAGTTGTACGAAGTCCTACGCGCGTCATCTGAACACAGACGCAACAAGCGTGCGCCACGTCGACGCGCGTCGTACGCGCGTCATATGAACTAAGCCTTAGTTTTAAGCATGTAGCCATGTATGTCACATCGAAATATTCCTGTCAAAATCATCAGTGAAAAAGTCGATGGTTTGATACAAAAATTTCAAGAGTAAATTTAAAAAAAAAATCGTTGCTTTTACTTCCTATGCTAAATTTTTACCTCGCTCTGAACATCTCTCCTTTAAATACCATACAAAAAAGACTAAAATTAGAAGAGTGGATAGTATGAAATATCTTGGAGTAGGTATATCTAGATTCACATTTAAAATGAGATAAGCAAATTTTACATGATTGTGATGAAAAAAATTATATTAAAATTCTATCCAATATTCTAACAGATAAGTACCTTGAAATATTATATCATGCTTTAATTGAACACTAGCTTGCGGTGCTGCCTTCAAAATATATATCTCTGAATTGGATATATTACAATATGTGTGCTGAAGTCATAAATCTAAGCTCTGTTCTTCAAACGATTTATACCATGAAACACGGATTCTTGATACTAAAGCAACTTTATTTCTTACATCAAAAACTGTGTTGATGAAATGAAACCTGAATATGTGTTAATATATATAGATGGAGAAAATCTTGGGGTTGTGGTCAAAATTTTGAAAAAGACTGGGTCACTGCATAAAGGAGACTCTGGTGTTAAACTGCCAAGCTTTCGGCAATGCTTATTGCCATCTTCAGGGCTTTAACGTTGAGGTTTGCCAATATAAAAACAGCAACTGCATTGAGTGGAACGACTTTATAATGCCAGCTATAATAATCGTCACAGTTTTGTAAAATTTTTAACCATGCTATCATGGCATCTCCCACAGACAGGTCAGGAACAAACAACATATACGTGTAAAATTAACGACCTTTACATGTTAAACTTAAACCCGAAGTTATTGTAAAATTCGTGGTTTGAATACACACATTTTATGATCTAAATTTTACTTAATAAAGACCTTCTTGGTCTAACAGGTGATAAAATGGCCGTTACTTTGTGAAATGTGGAGACAGACGACATTCCGCTATGAGGTTTTTGAGATTTCGTTGAATCAATACAAATTATCTTCACGTAAATCAGTCACATTGCAAGTACATAGATTGGAATGTATAATTAAATACTGAGGAACATTTTGCGGAAACTACCAGATTTTGAAGAAACTGGAAGGCCCTTCAGCGGACAAAGGAGAGATTGGCAATAGCGCTATAGATGCTGGCTGGCCAATATTCAAATACTTTTATTTCCATAAGACTCAGTTTTACAGAGTATTGGATTATAGTCAAACAGGTAATAAAATATGAAATAATGTAAATTTTTTTTTTAGATACCTGATATAAATATTACACATATAAATACATATATAAATCAACAAGTAATTTCGACATAACCAAACAGACAAACGTAGTCATGATTAATAATCGAAACAACAAATCTAAGTATAAATGATTATTTTAACATAAAAATGTATTTGACGCGCGATGAAACAAATTATAAGGAGCAATTCATATACTCGTCTACAGAATAGAATGGATTTTCTAAAAATATTTTTTTTACTTTCTTTCTGAAAACGTTCAGGGAACTTATAGCCTTTAGATCAGGTGGGAGTTTGTTATATAGTTTAATTATTATAACATTTGGACTACTTCATATTAGCGATAATTTATGAGAAGGAACTAGTAAATTAAAGTTTGGTCGAAGGTTGTATGTAGATACGTTAGAATCTCTAGATATATATTGAAAATGGTTAGATTTAATGTACTATAAAATGCATCTAAAAATATATAGTGAAAATAAAGTCATGATTCCTGCTTTTCTGAACAGTTCTCTACATGAGTCAAGTTTCCGTTTAAAAAATATGGTTCTTATAATTCTTTTTTGAATTATGAATTCATCGTTGATACGGGAACAGTTCCCCCAGCAAATAATACAATAACTGAGTAACGATTCAATATGTGCAAAATAATAGGCTTTTAAAATTGCTAAGTTGACATGTGTCTTTAATCGCCAGACAGTATAACAATGAGTTGATAATTTATTTATTATAAAATCTAAATGTTTGGACCATGAAAGATATTCATCAAAGTGAACCCCTAAATATTTTACAGAGTTACTTTGTGGCAAAATATGCCCATTACATTTTACTAATAGGTTGTAATCAAGTTTTGTGGTACTAGATAACATGATCTCAGTTTTTTTAGTGTTCAATACAAGTGCATTGTGGTTACAATAATTTAACATGCAGCTAGATGCCTTGCAAGCTTTTGAGCTTAGAATTTTAGTTTCCTTTGCAGCTACTACAAAGGCAGTATCATCAGCATATAAAGAAAGAAATATATCAGTTGAGTGCAATGTCGATGACAAAAAAAATTCAAATTAGACTCCCTCTGGAGATGTTTAGTCTGAGTGTTATTATTTTACTTGCACGTACTTTTTGACTTTATATCTAACACACTGTATACCTCCAGACCGCAGTAGATGTCCTGTCATGGCGTAAAAATATTAGCGGTCGGCCGCTGTTTTCCAGGGATGGTAGCACACATATCATGCTGAGGTGCCTTTCGTAGCCATCCCGCACACAATTTATCGTGTGCTTGGGAGGCGGGGGGAGGATCCCCATCCCGGCGTCCCGGCGCGGCGGGTTCCTGAAGGATGACGGTCGAAAAAGGGATTGAGGGTTCGGGCTCGGGATTTACCGGGAGCAGCTCGATAAGGAGAGACGGATGTATTTTTTGCCGTTAGAACCGCCTCGCCATCTCTGCTTCTCGGTGATCTATTACGAGGCAGTGCCAGGGTTGTGCGGATTGTGGTAGAATTGGACAAGGTATCATACAAATTCTTCTTTTCTTAAGGTACCTACTTTATTCAATGAAGATCGGCAACTATTTTGGAATTCACGGTAGAAGTGGCCAAGGTGTCGCACAAGTTGGATAAGATACATTTTTGCATCTATACAGGGTTACTGGTAATTCGACCACTTTCCTGCAGGAAGTGATAGAGGGACTCAAATGCAATAGATTTAACCCCCCATATGTAATTCCGAAAACCGATAGTTTTCGAGATAATTAACATTTAATGTTTTTCAGCGATATATCCAAATTTCCACACTACATCCCAAGTTAGAAAACACCATGCTGTCGATTTTAGTAATTTCCAATTTAGTTTTTTCATGACACATACGCAAATCTAATTTAGTATTTAAATGTGTAAAAATACTAAAGAGTTTCAAACTATATACAATTATTCAAAAAATAAAGAACAAAATTTTTACATTCACCGCGAAAGAAGATTGTATAGCTCAAAAAAGATACACAACCAGTCAAACAAATTATTTCAAAAACTTCCTTATCTGATGGCCTATTCCAAGGACAAGAATGACAGTAGAACCACAAGTCACTATTTAACAAAATTTATCAACATAATACAGAATCATCAACAACATGATATTCCGGCATGATGGTTGTCCAGCACATTACCGTATCACAATTCGGTAGTTGTTTGACAACACATACCCGAACAAATGGATAGGGAGAGGTGAACCCATCCCATGGCCTGCGCGGAGCCCAGATCTGACACCTCTTGATTTTTACGTCTGGGGTCCCATGAAGGCATTGGTTTACGAGACTCCAGTTAATACTGCTGACGAACTAAGGCAAAAAATTATCAATGCGGCGGAGGAGATGAAACGAACTTTTTCAACACGAGTTACAAAAACCGAAGTGAGGAAGCGGATCCTCACTTGTATCCGAAACCAAGGGCAACACATTGAGCAAGATCTCTAGAAACTTTGAGTGGATTTAATTAAAAGGTTATTAGGTAGGGAAGATTTTTTTAGCGATTTGTTCAACCCTTTGTATAATTTTTTTGAGGTAGATAATTTTCTTTCACGGTGAATGTAAACATTTTGTTGATTATTTTTTAAATATTTGTATTTAGTTTGGAACTGTTTAGTATTTTGAAACATTTTAATACTAAGTTAGCCTTGTGTATGTGTTAGTTAAATACTAAAATAAGTTAGTCTTAGTCTTAGTTTAGGATCTAGTGTGGAAATTTTGACATTTGGTTGAAAAACATTAAATGTTAATTATCTCGAAAACTATCGGTTTTCGGAATTACATATGGGGGGTTAAATCTATTACATTTGAGTCCCTGTATCACCTCTTGCAGGAAAGTGGTCGAGTTACCAGTAACCCTGTGTACACATAACTTCTCATTTTACATGCCGCCAATGCAACCGTTTTCAAATATATAGCAGCATTATCTGCTATGATCCGACAAAATATAGTAACGCAATTTTTATGTCAGACAGGCAGTGAGATAGACTGGCAGACAGGCCCACGGAAATGTCTGATAGATTTTGGTGATAGAAAAAATTATTTCGAAATATCAAAATGAGAGGTAGAATGTTTCGTATAATGAAAAAAATGTGGGCGTTGAACGAGGTAGAGGAAGGAACTTCCCCGACTCAAGTGGTTGTTGTTCATACATTTGCGTATTTCAATTTATTTAATGATTTTAGCCTCCATTAACATGTGATATATCGTTTTACTCATAAAAACATATTCTCTTTCAACTGGTGCTATCAGATTTATATGTTGTATTACATTTTTTGTGCCCCCTCCCCCACCCTTTTCCACCCCCCATTGTCCGATCGGCACCAAAATCTTCTCAACTCAAAAGGACTATTACTTATTCAAGATGTCCAAATTTGGGAGTAATCGCTTGAGGCGTTTTTGAGTAATCGTTGAAGAACGAAATCGCGGATGTACAGACACTGTCACAGAAGGGCATCAAAAAACCAAAGTTTTCTAATTTTCTTCAACCTTGGTCACTATAAAAAGGCTATCATTAGATTATCAACTTTTATACTGAGGTAAGTTTGATTCAAACGCAATATATATATCCAAAGAATACAATAAACCTTGCAGGCAAAAACTTCAAACAACAAAATACAGTCAAATATTTAAGATTATATCTAGATTGGAAACTGAACTGGAAAGATCACATTAATTACCTTATCAGAAGAGCAGAAAATGCAATCAATATTTTGAAAACCTGTAGTAATTACAAATGGGGTGCAGACCCAAATATCTGTCTAACATTCTGCAGATCTCTAGTTATATCAATATCAGACTACGGATCGATTCAATATAGCAACGCATCAAAGCAAAATCTGGAAAAAATAGAAAAAATAAAAAACAAATGTTTAAGACTTTGTACTTACCAAGTACTCCAATCAATGTAATGGAGGTAGAGTGCAATGAACCTCCTTTGTATCTAAGAAGACAAAAACTGAGTACAAGAGCAGTACTGAAGCAGATTAGCAAAGACAAGGTTGTATCTATTCATAAACTTTTCATTTTGGGCCTGACTACCAAATACTGGCAGCATAAAAAACTCCCTTTACTTATAGAAAGCTATGAGTACTTATTACCAATCAGAAATCAAATATATTCCAAGTTATTACACCTCTACTTTACCATAGAATACAAGAACTACAACTTCAAACTAGGAGTAGAATATACGAACTTTCATCAAGCTGACCCTACAACATACACCAAATTTAAACAGCAGATAGAAGAAAAATGGGATCAATGTGAACACATATACACAGACGGTTCAAAAACGACAAACGGTATAGGATGCGCTTTCTACCATGAAAATAAAAAATATCAAGAATTATACAAACTTCCTCCAGATTGTTCAATATATAATATATATAGCTTAGTTGACAGCCATTCAAAAGCACTAGGATATTCTCTTGGTAATACTGAGCTTAGAGATGTTATAATCTTCAGCGACAGCAAGAGTGCAGCTATGAGATTAGAGCATTTAAGCATTTCACCGACTTTCAACCATATCATCTCAAACATAATGAAATTGATTTACAGACACAACAATTTGGATAAAAATGTAAAAAATTGTATGGATTAAAGGACATACATGTATACCTCAAAACGACAAAGTCGACATACTAGCAAAGATGGCGACTACAAATGGAATATTGATGAGGAATTTCAAAATTCCCTACAGTGACCTGAACAGTAAATTGAACAAGAACCTGAAAGAAAAGTGGAGTGAACACTACCATAGAAATCCATCCGGAACAATATACAAACAGATCCAGCAGAACATAAGAACAGAACCCCAGAAGAGAGAAACACGAGAACACTTTGCAGATTGAGGTGTGGTCATTGCTTAAGCCCTCAACACAAAACTAGAATAGGGCTAGATGATGACCCTCATTGCAGATGTGGAGAGATTGGTACTGCTCAACACTGTATATTAGAATGCCAATTGATCATTAATGAGGTAACAGACCTGTATCATATGTCAAACTATATTCCGTTACCTGCTAATATGATCTCTATACTAGCTAGTGAAAACAACTGTGCATACAAACTATTATATAACTTTTGCACTCAAAAACTAAAAATAACACTGTAACTTTCAACTTTAACTAATATAAAACAATGTTCGTATTATTAAGAAAAAATAGATGTCCATCCAAAATAGAACTGGCCAGTTGATCTCAGATCAGAGCCAATAACATAAATACAGGGTGTCCCAGAAAGACGGTCCCATAGAAGAACCCCCATCTCACTGAGTCAAAATATTGCAATAAACACAACATACCTATATACCAAGTTGCACCGTTTGACCGTGAGAGGGCTTCAAAGTCAAGAATAATTTTTCAATTTTTGTTGATAACTTCACAACGACATTTGCGATTTGAATGAAATTTGGTAAACGTGTAACACCATAAAAATGCCACATTTTAATATTTTTAACTCTAACACTATGGTGTTTTGGAATGGTGAACCGATGTCTTCGCCACTTACATTAACCACTATTTTTCTTATTTTTAGAGCTTTCGGTTTGAAATTTTTCCACAACAAAGATACATCATTGACAAATATTTTTTGACTCTTAGTAAATTTTCGTATCTGTCACGGTTTAACAGTTAAAAATAATTCTGTGATACTTTAGTAAAAGCGCACTTCAAAAAATACCGGGGGTCTATTTTACCCGGAAATCAATTGATTGCATTTTGTTAGTCTTTTGCTTGAAAAATTATTGTTATCAGAGTGAAGTGACAATGATGTAGGTGGTTTAAATCTTTTTGTTGGCTTTAATGGTAAAAACAATATTGTTTTTCGTCAGATACAGTTGCGAGCAATAATTTTTGGACGTCATTGGCCGCATTCAGCAGAGCAAGCTGCTACCGTTTATATAAAAAAAATATACAAAGAATCTGATTAGTCAGGCGACACCCTGCATAAGTAAGTGCCACATTCTTACTTCAAGTTTTTAGAGATATCCAAATTTGATTCGACATAAATCCACTAAAAATAACCTAATCCATCTTGCCGGAAATATTGTGCTGCGACTTCCTAGTAAATCATGTCGTCGCCTTTCCTGCACCGCGCCGTGTAATTACTTTCCTGCCCTGCCCTTGTGCGAGTCCCCGTATCTAGCGTAAATAGAGTCCCTGCGGGCATCCTCCGACACCCTTCCGACCGTCCTTCGGTCCATCTAGGAGATGGCCCAAGCCCCGGGCCCCGGGCTGATCCCCTCTCTCGCTTTCAACCGTAAGACCCATCGCTCATGATTCATCCCTCTGAAAGCCGCTACCACACCGTCGTCGGACTGACCGTTCTCATCCTCTTTCGTCCTTAGCCTTCGTCCTTGTGTCCTCCCTCTCTCCGCCCTTTTCAACCCTGACATGTACCTCTGCCGCGCGGAAGATCGTTTTTGTCCATGCCGGACTGACGTTCCAGGCAGAGGCGTACGGATAATATGTTATTAAACAAGTATGCCACAAAAAACTACTGGTATGGCAGAAGCTATCTACAATATATAGGCATCGACACCAGAAATCACTGTGAATGCGTGATTGACAGCACCAAGGAGGAAGATTACTAAAAAATTAAGAACAAGCTCCTCTCATGCCTTAGTTCATCCAGAACATTATGTTCTGCAGCTATGGCTGTTAGTCAGAACTTTTCCTATTAGTCAATACCACCCTTGACCAGAGAGGACAAGTCCATCGCTTCTACTCCTAAAGAAAAAGCAGACCTCTTAGGGAGGCTTTTCGTAGACAATTCTACTGTGGACTTCCAAGGAAGTACTCCACCACGACCATAAACGTGAACTCGAGAATGGCAGAGGTCAAATTTCAACATCGAGATGTAAGAAGCATCCTTCAAAAACTAAACATAAAGGAAGCTACTGGTCCTGACCAAATTCCAGCCATTTTCCTCAAACGCTGGGTTGCTGAGCTTATTCTTTGCAATCTCTTCAAACTATCATAGCAGCAAGGCGTGTTTCCCGCTGCATTGAAGGTTCTGGAGACAGTCATTAACACAGAGCTCCTAAAATCTATGGAAATTCAGCAAAGTCTTGCAATCTGGATATAATAAATATATTATTACTAGACTCGGATCCCCTGATTACTATCATACCAGAAAAGCTACTGAACCATTTCTCAAAAAACTGTTGCGGCATTACTCATTGCTCGTGTTTCTTGAAAGATTTTTTAATATGTAAAAGAACCATCAATCGACTTTTATCTGACTTTTTAGTACAAAAAATAGTATCCACTTCTGTATCAACGTAGGTATCACTCGTTTTTTTTACCTCTGAGAGCCGTCAGGATGGAAGCCTGTGAGGCCTATTGTTATCTATACACCGTTGGAATGAATCATCATCATCCCGGACGGTCCGTCAGGGGTCACCCGTCCGGGCCTTCCGGTCGATCATCCAAAGTGCCGGCCACGTAAGATGCTCCGCTCAGCGCTTGTATGGGCGAGACCGACAGCCAGTCCAAACTGTTCAGTCTTCCTGGTGCAATTCGGTCACCCACCCAAGCGCTAATCCGCGCACATGGCTGCTGATGCCCCGCTATCGAAAGCAGACGCTGTTCACCGCGCAGTCACGTGGGTCCTCTATCACTCGGTTATAAGTTAAGTAAATACGTGGTATACATGCTGTGCTCGCCAGCCGTACGAAATTGCGATCGCTCTGCGCATTGCGTCAGCAACGGAGATTTTTTGCGCGGAGAATTATTAGACGTCGTGATACCACGGCCTGTTTAATCGCGTTTTAGATAGAATCGCTAACGATTTTTCTTTAATTTACTTTGTATTCCTTATTTTGAGTTATAGAAGACTGAAATTTGTATAAATAATGCCAAATTGTGCAGTTGTCGGTTGTAAAAACCATAGTAAGATGAAAGAGCTAAATGTAAAATTCTATAAGTTCCCGAAAAATTAAAATCTCGCAATGCAATTGAGTAATGCTTGCCGCTGAAAGGAAAAAATTAATATTAAAAATGGTAATGATTTCACAAATTAGCATTAAACGTTTATTAAAACTGAAATTTTTTGGTACATCCTCGGAAAATATTCACCTGCAGAATTTTCAGTGAATAAATATGCAGAAGAAAGCAACGAATCGTGCCTACTTGAACCATTACAAGTCAAAAACTTAGTTTCGAGTAATTCTAACATCGAAGCTTATGACGTGTGCTTTACTCAGGAGTTTTTCAAGAACGTTCTTGTTGACAGCGATATTGTTGGGACAGAGAATACAGTCTTGTATTTCCAAGTAAGGAGATGATTAAAGTAGCCCGTTTTGGTTGAGATAGAGTTCGATAAATTCCATGGACAGTCGTCTTCTAAACAATCAAACATATTTAAAAAATTATTAGAGATAGACCCCAGTGGAAACTATCAAACAATTTCCTGGCAAAATAATATTATATCTAATAGGAACGAGAATATACGTCAGACTCAGACATTTAAAGAAAGGATTAGTTTCGAAAATTGTAGGCGTAACCCTAGGAACAAAATGTCTAAATTTACCAATAAATAATACATTTTTGTAGAAAAAGTCGTTAAGTTACCTATTTTACACTTCTCTGTAACATAATTGTCAAATAATTGGCTATTGAACTCCTTTAATCTATCACTTTGAAATTAAAATATAATCCATCATGTGGTATTCCCGCCAGTTCACCGACAGAAATACTCGTTGCTGACGTCACAGCGTGCCGGCGCTCGGACGGCTGCATGCGCGTGAGCACACCATGTTTATTTACACTATGAGTAAATACAAGTTTTAGAAATTCGCAATCAACTGTAGGAAGGATATTCGTCGCCTGTCAATATTGAGTTTCTTCTCCACACGACCTCGAGCCTGATTGTTGTGCGTCAAGTTGTAACGTTGTTATACCGTTACCCGCCGCGACGGTTGGGTCCCCGGTGGTGCCTGGAAGGTAGACGATGTGTTCGCATCGCTAGCAAAAAGCGGTCCGCTTATAACAAAGTTGCGAACGCTCGCCGCTCGTTCCTTCGCCGGAAGTTTTTTCCGTCATCGGCCCGGAGAAAAAGAGGATCCGGACCGAACCGACGAGCTTTCCCCGGACGGCCGTCCGGAGGGAATAGCGCGGGAATTATTTGCGCCAACTGCGCTGCGGCGGCTATTGATACGGCAGTTGCTGATATCTTGCGAAGTTTATACGTGGGTCAGTCTGAAAGATTTCATCAGATAGCAGCGTCTTCTTCTCATCATCATCATAGTCACCATATCTTAACAGACATGTTGTGAACTCGTAAAGTGCATTAAGTTGGAGCTAGAGTACTGGCGAGCT
Source organism: Callosobruchus maculatus (assembly GCA_951848785.1). Classification (NCBI taxonomy): domain Eukaryota; kingdom Metazoa; phylum Arthropoda; class Insecta; order Coleoptera; family Chrysomelidae; genus Callosobruchus; species Callosobruchus maculatus. Next base: position 4,506,673 of record CATOUR010000025.1, on the reverse strand, counting down.
GCTATAGCAGAACTAAGCAAGGTGCAAAGACTTGCTTGTTTGTTCATAACAGGTGCAATGAAAAGCGCACCCACTGCAGTCTTAGAGACCATCCTGGAACGTTGGGCCCTGGGCACTAGAAGCGCCCAAAGTTACGTCTGCTCTAGTCTGGGAATGTTTACAAGAACTGGGAAGACTGGCAGAACACAACAAAGTAGCTGTGGAGTGGGTGCCAGGACACTCAGGTATAAGAGGCAATGAAAGGGCGGACGAGCTAGCAAGACTAGGCTCGTCTGCTCTATACATTGGAGCAGAACCCGCCCTGGGGGTGCCTAAAAGCACCATCAGACACCAGGTCGGAGAATGGATGAAACATCAGCACTAAAGCTCCATGCAAGAAAACAGCTGAAACACTGCTCTCCTTGAGTAGGAGTCAGCTCCGAATAACGACGGGTCTCCTCACAGGACATTGGGCCTGAAGGATCACCTGAATAAAATGGGACTCTACAATGGAGACCTCAACTGCAGATTGTGTGGAAGAGGAACTGAGTCAGCCCTACATGTGCTCTGTGAGTGTGAAGCGCTAGATCACAAGAGACAACAGCTCTTTGGAAAGACCAAGCTAGAACCAATGGAGTACAGCTCAGCACCAGGACCAGTAGGTAAACTGCATGAACTTATGCAGGGATCCAGATTGCAGGAGTGGATACGTAAATGAGAGGAGCAATAATACAATAGGGCTTTAAGGTTTGGGGACAGTAAGGTCGGACGGCTCCTGGAAAAAAAAACTGGCGACATGAATATTATCAATAGTTTTAGAAATTACTGTAGCTCGCCATCGTTCGCGATTTACTATCAGTTCAGTGGCGCTCTTGATACTCATATCCAGCAACTGTTTTATCGTGTAGGGGAACGGCCACGCCGCCTCCCACTCGAGGCATGACTCTGAACTACAAGTTTCTCATATTATCCCTTCTATGAATACGCCGTCGACACAATGAACAATAGCCTCTTTGTATTACCGAGCTCATCCAGTCTGGAAACGTTAGTTCGATGGGCGGTATAAGGAACTCTCAGCATTCTCCTCCACGCCCACATTTATTTCAAAAGCATCTATGCGAGCTCGATCTGCCTTTTTAGCTGTCCAAGAAACGGAACCAGCGACATTTTGGTAGCTTTAGCAATGTTATGGTCACTCCATCTTTTAGTAAGCTTTGTCATGGCCACCAGTGCCTGTTGAATGCGCCGTCGAATCTCATTCTCACAACTACCCGAATTGTCGATCAAAGAACCGAGGTACACAAAAATTTGAACTTTGAGTGTCTTCTTCTAATTCTTGTTAACACTTCATTTAATGAGGATCGACAACAATTTTGGCATATGGTGCTCTATCTTGTGCTCTCTTGAGTAGCGTACGAGAATACAGTTCCGTCCAATCTCTGGCATTTTCCTTCGATTTTGTCTTCTGTTACTAGTCCATGATAGGTCAAAGTGCTATGTGCAAGCAGCTTAGTTCCAAAAGTCTTTGAATTTCTGGTAACAGATTATCCAGTATGTAAAAAATTTCAGATGTTAACTTGACAAGGAAGGAGAGCCGTAGTGTCTATAATAATGTAACTTCAGAAACTTATCTTGCGGCTTCCTATTATAATTCACTCTTGATAAAAAAAAAATAATTCAAACATATTCACGGTGCCCCAAATAAGAATGCACACTACAAGGATCTCGTTAACCAGATTTACAAAGATGATTAAATTAGAGAAAAGTTACACCTTGCTGAACTCCGCAATATGGCGTTTTAAAAATTTTAAAATTCCGAGTACTTCCGAAGATATTTAGGAAAAATCGAATTTTCGTCGGCGGTTCTTCTCTCCTTTATGGTGGTTCCTTGTTCATTCGCCGCAAGACTTTGATGTTCATAACACGGTCGTCCCAACCTCCCTCAAAAAACTCCCTTCTATTCATTCAACATCCACGCTTCGACTCCATACTTAAGCACCGGAAAAACATAAAATCTGACGAAATTATATCTAGGGCACTCAGACCTTTATCGCTCAGAGACTACACATTTTTAAAAATGTTGGTACAGAAGTCCGGGGAAGTTTTATCTCTAAAGGCCTTAATCTAATCTAAATAGGCCTTTAGTGTCATTGAATCTAATTGCGTAATGAAACAAAGCTATCCGTCATTTCAAAGTAATTCCAAAGCCTAATTGAATTCTTGTGTCTAACTTGTTTTTAAATTGACCTTAAAATTATCTCCAAGTGCGTTCACTGACAATACTTTTGTTTTACATTCAATGATCAGGTTTTTGTATAAACACCTCATAATTTGCACTACAGTGACCGGTATATACAGGGTGTAACTAAATAAGTGTGAAACATTTAAGGGGTGATACCTCATCGAAAAAAGGTAGGAATTTTCATATAAAGAAACTTATTGGAGCGTCCTTGTTAAGATACAGCTCCTTAAAGGGCTACATCTGATTTAGCTTTAGCTGCGACTTGGTTTATTTTGGGCAAAAATTCAAGAGATATTTTTTGTTTAGAATGAAACAGGCTATTCGAAATAAATTTTTAAATGGTAAACAAATAAGTCAAAATGCTGCACTGGAAAAAAATTTTAGGGGTTGCGTATTCCACCCCTTACAACCATGGGGTAAATAAAAATAAAAAAATAAATAAATTACTGGCTAAATGTCTTTTTGGTAGTAGAAAACGTCAGGCTAATTTCAATATTGTAACTTTTTAGTGCCTGTGAAAAAAATTGTTAAACAAATTTTATGTACCCCCTTTAAGCGGCTGTATCTTAACAAGGGACGCTCCAATGAAGTGTCTTTGTATGGAAGATCCTATATTTTTTTCGATGAGGAATCACCCCCTTAAATGTTTTACACTTATTCAGTAAAGTTACACCCTGTATTACTATTACCATAAGAAGTAATATTCTTATATAAAAACTCATTCATTTGGTGATAGAGACAGCTTAAACCTGGGTATCAGAGCCATTTGGTATCATATGAGAGGCAACTCAACCATGTACGGTTGTACGGATGGTTGTTGACCTAACAGTTTCCTGAAGATATTCTAACAGAGCCATGGACATACAGACAACCATATGTCAGTGCTGTTTTTTTTAATTGTATGATGTTAATTGCTGTTATATGCTGCTGATGTTATGGCATGTTATGTTTTTATAGTTGTATAAACTAGTGTAGTTTTGGAGCATAGGCGTAGTTAGGTGGGGTTCGAGGGGGCTTTGCCCCCCCCCCCAAGAATGAAACTAGCCCCCCAAAAAATCCAAAAATAATTCATTCTGTTATGTTTGTTGCATCTAGGGCGGGGACTTAAGCCCCCTCCCAGATCCAGGGACTTAAGCCCCCCCAAATTCAGGGACTTAACTACCCCTATGTTTTGGAGACTACTCATTAGTGGTCCCGGGTTCGATTCTCGTTAGAGGCGAAAAATTATTTTGTTTTTTTTTCAATTAAAAATAAATATCAATACAAAGAGCTCAGCGAGAATCCCCACCTAAGCCTTCGCGGTTGGCTTCTAATAATTAACAGTACTGTTCCTAGAGTGGCGCCAGGAAATAGTAACAAAGCCTACACAGAACACGAGGCTAATGCGCGAGCAGTCGATGCCGATGACACAGAAGTAAAAAAAATAGTGGTGCTAGAAACGTCAGCTTAGAACCCCTGGATTTGGACGTTTAGAAAAGCATGTATTGCCCAAGGACACTACATTGTGTTCCAGATATTGTGCGCCTGATGCATGCATTAGGACAAATCACTGTATCTCTGTATAAACTACAATGAAATAAACTAATATCATGACGTCACTTGTGCTCGGTTTTGTCCGGGAGCTTCCACAAAAATGTTTTCCTTATCTAAAATGAATTTATAATATAATAATATAATAACGCCCGTTTTTATATTTGTTGTCAATTTTCCAAAAGAACAGCTCTTCCCAATTCATTACAATCGCAACTTTCCAGATTTGACTCACTGTATATGATGTGTAATTGATCCATGATTCTCTACTACACAATTAGGGCAACACTTATTGCGAATGTTTTTCTTATTTGTCAATGGACTGAGTCCCAGTGTGGTTGGATATGGTTACGAGTCAGTTCCAAACAAAAACAAAAGCTGATTCTTAGCGCAGCTATCAATGCCCTTATAACAAATTACCTTTTGTCAAACATTTTATAGTTTGACCTTAGGGGTGGCCTGAACATTTTTAATTATAGGCCAATAAATGAATTACAATTACATCAAGCAAGTTTTGTATTTATACAGGGTATTTCAGAACTATGGGATCAAACTTCTAGGGGTTATTCAGTGCAACAGTAGGAAACTTTTGAGTATAGGGACCGAAGTCCGGAAAAGTGTCTGTACGGTGCTATTGCCCTAAGAAGCGTTAAAATGTGGAAAGACGATGAATTGCCTAAATAGACTTCAATGCATTCACTTTTTGTCTTTTGTACATGATATCATCACAACAATTGTTCAAAATGTCTTCTTCCAACCTGAATACACCGATTTAAACGTCGCACATGATTTCAGCGGACTTGACTAAAAATTTGATACTCGTTTTGAATGATTTCAAATGCTGCTGTAATTCGTCCAATTAAGTCTTGCTCTGTTTCTACTAGAGCTTCGTAGACCAAAGACGTTAAATCCGGGGATCTAGGAGGCCAAGAAACGACTCCACCTCTAGCAATCCAACGGTGCCCAAACCGCTGAGCCAAATCCCCACGTACTGGTACAGCAAAGTGAGCCGGCGCTCCATAGTGCTGAAACCACATTTGCTGTCGAACGTTTATTGAAACATTTTGAAGAAGTTCTGGAAGAACTTCCTCCAAGAAACGCCGGTAAATAGGTCCTGTTAAGCGTTCCGGTAGAAAGTATGGCCCAATCAAATAATCATCAACAATGCCTGCCCATACATTGACAGACCAACCAACCTTCTTAGGGCCGTAGTACTGTATAGACACTTTTCCGGACATGGGTCCCTATATTAAAAAGTTTTCTACTGTTGCACTGAATAACCCCTAGAAGTTTGATCCCATAGTTCTGAAACACCCTGTAGAATTCTTCTATATAGCACTAGTTTTAACTAAAAGTCCTGGTCTAAAAAGTGGCACCGCATCCCGAATGTGACTACTCTCCCACATGTAGCCAGCAAAAAATTGCCATTCCCCTTCCCCCCACGGACGGTCGTCCAGTTCTCAACGTCCCAGTCCGTCGGATCCTGGAAATTTTTGCCGGCTGTCCGGCTGTCTGTCCAGCCACTCGGTTCGGTTTCGTTAAGTTCTCATCTACGGTTGCGGCAAGCCTGCGGTCTACCATAGACGCTGAGCGCCAGACTAGATATACAGGGAAGCTCTGATACACGATGTCGGGCAACTTTATTTCTTACATACTATCACTCGTTATAACAAAAATTCAAATGAGCAAGACAACATCAAACACGATCATAACACAAGATATAAATTACATGCAAAAGGCATACCTAAAACGAGAAAATCGATTATGCAGAAATCATACCTAATGATACAAAGGAACTACAGTCCACTAAACAATTCAAAAAATATCTTAAAGAATGGTTAAATACAATAGATAGGAAAGAAATGTACATGAATTAATAAATATATCATATTATAACTAAATTCATAAGTAATTTTATAATTTTATAAACAAATGTCATTCAAATTACTCATAGCCATGTTTATCTTATCTCTACCATATTTATCTTATACATACGTAAGTATATGATTGTGATATTTATGTGTATATATACATTGTAACACTAATCCGTCCATGTACAGGCCTGGTCCTTCTATGGATGTTAACATATTTATTTACTCATTTTTTTGACTTGTTTTTTGTACTTTGAGTAAATAAATATATATAGGTAAAACAAAAAAGTGCAGCCCGGGCTCCGACACACCGAGCTGCTGTTCCATTACCCAATGACTACTCCTCACACCGTGAGGTGAGCAATCACTGGGTACGCGAATCGTGCGCCCTAAGTAGACGAAGGGACCCAAGGATGACTGCCTCCTGCATTCTGACGGCTAAGATGTGCGCCGCCGCACGGCACACCAGTATTCTGCGCAGTGCAGAGAGCAACGTATTCCTCATTCCACCTAGGGATCCAATGACCATAACCAGCAGACTTGCAGTGTAGTTTGGCCAGAGCCTACGAAGTTGTCCGAGCAACTCCTGATATTTGGTCTGCTTTTCCTCCTCCTTAGAGACGATGTTCACCTCGGCAGGTGCCGAAAACTCAATAACGAACATCGTCTTCCGTTGGTGGTCGGGAAAGACTATGTCGGGCTTGTTTGCCTGTACAAGCTCGAGCGTGGGGAACGAGTAGTTCCAGTAAATTCGGCATCTCTCGTTCTCCACAACGGACTCTATATCCCCTGGAGTGTATGGCAGCATCGATGTCTCATCGATACCGTATGAGTGCCTTAAGTGATAGTAGAGCACTCGTAGAGCCGCGTTGTGCCGATGGACATAAGCCGTCCCAGCGTACGTCTGACATGCCGACAAGAGATGCATAAGCATCTCTGGCGCCTGTCGGCAAGCTCTACAATGGATGTCGGGTACATCTACACCCATAACCCTTTTACGGTACACCAAGGTGTTGAAGACACCGTCTTGGCAATTATTATTATTATTATTATTATTATCGGTGTCGGAGCCTTTAGGGAGATGAGATACGTTAATTTTTATTGACAAATCACCCCTCAAAAGTAGTTTTTCTCCCATTATAGTCAAATGGCAGCCATTTTGTTTTTTTTAATCGAAGCATGAGTGTTGTACTAATGGACTAGTATTACGAGGTTAAGAACAATGATTTAATTGTTATAACCGCTTAGTGCATACAAAAATAAACGTACTGCTGCATTTCGTTACTTTCTACATCATTTTGTTTTTTAGTAATTCCATTATAAAGTTCAAAGAAAGGAATTCAAATTCAGCCAATCAGTGCCAACCGCGCGAATCATCAGCAGTGCATTGTTGCCAAGAACAGCTCCGACTCGCAGACGGGAACAGAAGACAAGATAGATGAGCCAGCCCGCGTACAGCTCCGGCATTTCGCGCGCCATCAGAATGCGGCAACACAGCACACATATCTGTCTTTTGATTGGCTGTTCGCCTTTAGGGCAGTGACGTTACTGCCCTAGGAGAATTCAAATATTTTCCTTATTTTAAGGGCTTTCCTGTGCCAAAAAAATCGGAGAAAAAAAAACGAGATGCTTTTTGTGACGTACTCTATCATATGCAACCAAAAAAAAATTCATGATACTAGTCCATTATAGTTACCCATGTAGAGGTCCTAGAAGCACAAAATAAGTCTGGTTCGATAGCGAAATATGTGGAAAATAAACTAGTGGTAAATATTTTGCAAATTCTACTTCATAAAAGGGCAAAAAAATGTTAAAAGGAATTAATTATGCAATTTTTTGCGATTTTTTACAATTTTAGTTTTTTAAAAAAATCAGAGCTCTGAACCTACAATTTTTTTTTATTACTAAGCGATAGTATATGATTTTTCCTAAAAAAATGATGATGATTTGAGTATGACCCTTTATTGTCTAACCCGGCAGGTTGAGAGGGCAATAAAACAAAATAGGTACTTAGTGGAAACGACTTTTATGTACTGTGTAAGGCTTTCGCGGCCATCGTCCAATGAATTTGTAGTTCTTGGGTTTTTAGGCTGGCGTCGTTTAGCGTTAAGGCTTGACGTTTCACCACCACGAGTGGATGGCATCTTCAGAAGCTATTTCACTTCGGTGACTTCCAAAATACTGACGTCTGGTGGATCTGCACCTGCAGTTATACCTGTCAACGGTGACGTGGCCCAATCAGGTAACGTTGGTAGCCCCGCCCCGCGATATGGCAGTGTCTGCAGGTCCTTTAGGATGGGTACCCATGTCCGGTTGACTTTCTGTATTTCTTCTTTTCTATTGAAATTATTGTGGTGTTTTTGTATCTCGATGGCTTCTCTGTTAAGTCTGGCATAGTATGAAGATGTTGCGGCAAGAACCTGAGTTTTTTCAAACTTGATCTTATGGCCTCCTTCCTTAAGCGCATGTTCGGTTTTTGAAAAACCGTGTCAGTTGCGGCGCAGCAAAATTCGTTTTTAGGCGGGTTGGAGGCTCTTGATCGTTTCGCATCGTCCAGTTGAAGCATGCAGAAAAAAACTGTGGCGTCCTAGTTCCTAAGTAGGGAGACGGAAGAAACTATTTACGAGGGCTTTTGTGTTGGATGTTGTTTTTGCGGGCGGATGGGCGATAATTTAGTTGCAAGGGGATTTTGGACTATAGCTTCATGCAGTGGAAAAATAATAAAATGGTATCATCGGAATGTGTGGGAAGTACTGAGTCAATCAACTTGACTCCATTTTTTCTAATTGAGTACATACTAACAAAAAACGCACTATAGCGAGTTGTATTTCTTTGCGATCACAGTACTTCCCTCGATTGGTACATAATCATAATCTGTAGCAGGCTTTACGTGTATTGCCGACGTCATGACTGCATGCTATTTCCTCGATCGACGGGTCAAGGAGGCGGATTACTATCTGCTCTGACAGTCAGGCAGCCATCAAAGCACTGAGTGCTTGGAAAATAACGTCGGGACTGGCCCTGGAGTGCAGGAGGGCTCTTGACGACATCTCAGCTAAACACAAGGTATCACTGATGTGGGTACCTGGGCATGCCGGGGTAAAGGGTAACGAAATGGCGGATCATCTGGCTAGGATGGGATCCGGCAACAGTTTTGTGGGCCCGGAACCAGCCTTCGGACTATCCGCAAACTTGATTAGGAAAACAACTGGAGAGTGGATCCAGATTCAACACTCTCTGAGATGGAACAACATCTCTGGTCATCTCCATCAAGCTTGGGAACTATTAGCAGGGCCTGCAGAGAGAATAGGACGATTTTGTCTCTCTCTGGATAGGAGTAACTTAAGATTGCTAGTAGGCTTATTAACGGGTCACAACACCTTCAGGCGTCACTTGTTCGTGATGAGGGTGGTCAATGACCCAACGTGCACGTGGTGTGGTGAAGAGAAAGAATCCTCGGCACACATCTTGTGTCGCTGTGAAACCCTGGGTTATCACAGGCAGACTATGCTGGGCTCAAGATCCTTGGAACCAGTAGAGATAAGACGGATAGGACCTAAGAATGTACTTGCTTTTGCCAAAAGGGCAGGTCTTAGGAACTAGCGCGGATAGAGGCGCAAAAGGGCCCATCGTGTGGCCTATGCACCAGCCACATTCCGTGCTGGATAGCCTCTGGTCCTTATTAATTCATGGCGGCCTACATAACAATCAATGGAACACATTGTTGCGACCAGGTGGCAACGTTTTTGTCGCCGCGACCAGGTCGCAAGTTTGGCCTTAGTCCTTAGATTTTTTTAATAACCGAGCATACCGCGTAGGCAGAGCCTAAATACCAGAGTACCGCGGCTGCTGTGAAATAGATGATACTATATCGCATTATCGCGAGTTTTATTTTTTGGGATGATAGTAGTTCCCTCGATTATCCATCAGGGGGAAGCGCGAAACCCACGCTGGGCCATCACGGCGAGGGTAGCACATCATCATGTGTCATACGAGCGCCCGCCGGGCGGGCTGAGTAGGTGAGCCATCGTACATTTTCGCCGCCGCACCCCATCTCCCCCGCACCCCTGCTTCCGCGCCCTGCTGTCACCTCATCCACCCCCACCCCCACCCCCAACCCCCGCTGTGCCCCCGGCCGGGCCGTCCGCCGGCCACCGTACGTTTTGATCGATAGCGTCCGGTTGCAGGGACGTGCAGGAAAAAACACCCCCCACCCCCTTAATGAACGGCAGAAAAATTAACAAAGTTACTGCATGGGGGGCCTTTATGCTCGGCAAATAACTATTAGCGGTGAGGTTAGATGTTAGGGTAAGGATTTACTTTAGAGTACAGCCGATAGGTTGCGCTTCTATATGTCAATCGAAAGGGCTCGAGGTGGGGGGCAATAATGTCTATGGGCACAACACCCGGAAACGAAAGACAAAAAAGTTATGCAGGAAGCAATTTGGGAATTTTTCGAAAAAAAAAAAATTATCATTAAAAGTCATTGGAATCAAAAGGAACGTGTTTATTTTATTTATTAAGTAAGAAAAAAGCAACATAACCTGACCTAACCTAACCTACGTGGAAGATTTCATTCACTTTTAACGAGAAAGGAAAATTCCCATACACTTAACATGGAAAATTGTTTTCTCCATAACTTTTTTGTCTTTCCGGGTATTGTGCCCATAGACATTATTGCTCCCCACCTCGCGCCCTTTCGATTGACATATAGGGTGCCACCTAGCGGCTGTACCCTAAATTTTCGAAAAATTCCCTTAGACTTAACATGGGAAATTGTTTTCTCCATAACTTTTTTGTCTTTCGTTTCTGGGTGTTGTGCCCGAGGACATTATTGCTCCCCACCTCGAGCCCTTTCGATTGACATATAGGGGCGCAACCTAGCGGCTGTACCCTAAAGTAAATCGTAGCCGATGTTAGATGATTGGAATCACAGCATAAAGAGTAGCAACCAGCAGCGAAACTCAAGCCGAATCTTTCAGGACGTTTTGATGACCTTGAATCGGGTCTTACTTCGACCGTCGCGTTCAAGTCGCGTTAGAGAAGCGATTGGTACAGGACCTGAGCTAGAATAGTATATCCGTAAAATTCCCATAGCGTCCGGTTGCAGGGACGTGCAGGAAAAAACACCCCCCACCCCCATCCACCCCCTTAATGAACGGCAGAAAAATTAACAAAGTTACTGGGGGGCCTTTGTGCTCGGCAAATAACTATTAGCGGCGAGGTTGTATGTTAGATGATTGGAACCTTAGCTCCTCTCTCTACCAGGCGTTATGTTTAATGGATAAGTTAAATAATAATAATAATGTTTGTACGTCAGATATCAAGATGGAATTTGGCATGAGTAAATGTAAGGTGCTTCACATCAATAAAGGCCAATGGAAAAACCATCCCGAACAGGAAGTAGTAACTGGCCAGGCGCTAGACAACATGGACAAGGATGAAACGTACAAGTACGGGGGTATCAATCAAAACGTTAAGATAGACCACACAAACATCAAATCACAACTAACACAAGAGTTTAAAGACCGCCTTATTAGACTGTTAAAAACAAAACTGAATTCTAGAAATCTTACAGAAGCTATTAACACATTTGCTATACCAATCCTAACATATTCATTTGGCACTATCAAGTGGTCGCACACTGACATAGAAAACATCCATATACTCATCCGAACAGAACTCACAAAACACAGAATGTCACATCCCAACGCATGCAAGGAAAGGTTGACCATAGACAGAAAACGAGGGGGCAGAGGAATTATAGATATACAGTCACTTCATACAAAACAAATAAAGTCACTCAGACATTTTTTCCACAGTAAACAAACAAAATTGCATAAAGCAATAGTAAAAGCAGACAAAAACTACACACCACTCGCCCTTTCTTGTCTAGACCACGCAGCAGACGCACATAACTACATACAAGCACAACAAGAAAAAATAAACACCTGGTCGCAGAAGGCACTCCTGGCAAACATAGATACCGTGTTAAACAAGACCACATTAATGAAAAACAGTCATACACTTGGCTGCAGGATGGCCAGCACTTTTAGGAAACGGAAGGTTTTATGCTTGCTATCCAGGACCAAGTGATTGCGACACGAAATTACAAGAAGTACATAATTAAAGATCCATCCATCTCTGATGATAATTGCAGAAAATGCCACCAACAGAAGGAAACAATAGAACACATAATTAGTGCATGCAAAACTCTCGCTGGAACTGAGTATACAGCCAGACATAAACTTTGCAGCCAAAATTATACACCAAGCACTAGCCACAACAAACAAGCTAATTGAAAACACAGATCCATATTATAACTACACACCGACCTCAGTACTCGAGAACAATCAATTCAAACTATACTGGGACATTGAAATACATACAGACAAAACCATCCCAGCAAATAGGCCAGATATAGTTTTCCAGTCAAAGACAGACAAAGTGACCTACTTAATAGATATTGCAATTTCGGTTCTTTTTATTGATAAAGATTTTTGACCGTAAATAATTTTAAGTTGTAGTAGAACAGAATACAAATTCAAATTCAGAGTTTATTGCACGCTTTTCAAATACAAAAATTCTTTGCAAATAATTTGTGTATTTGTGATTAATACAATTTAATTCGTTCGTTGACCTACTACTTCCCACACTGATAGGTGAGAGGAGTATTGTGATCGCGAAAATTGGGCATTTCAGATATCTACATAAAGAAAAGCCATGTCAGTCCCTTCCATCCGTCTGTCTGCCTGTCTGTCTATTGGCGTTTTTTCTGCCACTATGATCTCAGTAACCGCTGCATGGATTGTGATGAAATTTGTGTAGCTATATGCTGTGTAGTCGTAGCAAGAAATTACTCTATAATCTACGTATAAACGTTTTTTAGCATTTTAAAGGTTCCTGGTCATTTTCCACTTTTTTGGGTGGGGATGAAATTAGAGTAGTTGGGTGGGGGGTAGAGGGTTGTAAAACTGAAAAATTTGTTGTAGTCTTTTTTAGGTCCATCTGATTATTACCTTTCCTATTAAGCAAGGGGCAGAATTTTCTGATGTACATTTACATACGAGTATTGCTTTGAATCGTTTTGCATTGTGTAACCTGGAAATTATCGAATTCATTTCAATGAAATTTTAACAAAATATGATTACCGTGGCGAGGATGGAAAATGCGTATAGTTTTTAGAAATCGTGTCAGTGGCGGCGCAGAAATGAAGGATCGTGTAGGCGTGTAGGGATAGAGGAACTCCAAATTTTTTGTTAGCACTGATAATGTGTGGGAAGTAGTGAGTCAAGATACTTGACGTCATTTTTTTCTCCCTAAATAATATATAAAATGGTAATAACAACGTTCAGATAGATCTCATAGAACAATTTAAAATCATTAGGAACTAAACAAGAACTATGAGTGAAAGATAGATACAACAGGAAGTATACATACACAGGGTCATATATAGGGCATTCCATTTAAAATAACAAAATTATTATTATATTTAAAATCTGACAACATTGCTATTAGCATTTATGAATTCTGCATGTTCAGAAGCCCCCAAGTGTCGAATTTTATCATTCCAGCTGTGACATATTTGGAGATATTGTGTTCCAGTACTTTTTACTGAAAAAACGGTGTTGCCATATCTCAGTAGTTGATAGAAACAACATTTTGAAATTATGAGACCTTACTAATAAATTCGTAAATGCATAATTCATTGCAACAAAAATAAAAGGGGTATTTCATTTAAAGTAACAAGATTATGACGTGTAACGTAACAATGGTAAATCAGACAACATTGCTGTTCACATTTTTGAATTCTGCATGTTAAAAAACTGCTCTGTGTTGAATTTCATCATTCTAGCTTTGGCGGTTTGGAGATTTTTAAGCCTTCCGGCACTTTTTATTAACCTAGTATATTGGTATTTATAAAAAATCAACATTATACTGTGTGTAAGGCTTTCGCGGCCATCGTCGGGTTTTTAGGCCAGCGTCGTTTAGCGTTAAAGCTTGACGTTTCGCCACCACGAGTGGATGGCATCTTCAGGAGGTATATAGAAAGCCAACTCATACTGACCGGTACTTACATAAAGAATCAAACCACCACCCATCTCAGAAGTACGGAATTATTAGGACTTTGATAGAACGGGCTAGAAAAGTGTGCGAACCAGAAGAACTCGACACCGAACTGGAACATCTAAAGAATGCTCTTAAGGCTAATGGTTACACAGAAGAGGAAATAACAAGAACGATAAGAAGAAATAGGGCAAAACTACAACCTAAACCGATAGCAAAAGCTTTTCTACTCTATGTGCCTGGAATAACAGACAGAATAGGAAAAATGTTACGAAAGGAAAACGTCAAGACCATCTACAAACCCACAAGAAAGATACAGGAATATTTGAGAACAGTGAAGGATAAAAGAGACCCCACTCAAAACACCGGGGGTTTATCGCATACCATGCACATGTGGGAGTGTATACATAGGAACAACGAAGCGATCTACAAACACAAGAACTGCAGAACATAAGGCTAGCTGTCGACTAGGCCATACGGACAAATCAGCGGTAGCCGAACATGCGATTAAGGAGGGAAGTCCCAGGATCAAGTTTGAAGAAACTCAGGTTCTTGCCGCAACGTCTCCATACCACGCCAGACTTCACAGAGAAGCCATCGAAATACAAAAACATCATAATAATTTCAATAAGAAAGAAGAAACACAGAAAGTCAACCGGACATGGGTACCCATCCTGAAGGATCTGAAGACATTACCATATCGCGAAGGGGCGGGGCTACCAACGCTACCTGGTTGGGCCACGTCACCATTAGCAGGTATAAATACAGGTGCAGATCCACCAGCCGTCAGTAATTTGGAAGTCGCCAAATTGAAATAGCTTCTGAAGATGCCATCCATTCGTGGTGGCGAAACGTCAAGCTTTAACGCTAAACGACGCCGGCCTAAAAACCCAAGAACCACCGATTCAAAATCAACATTGTCTATCAAATTTTCCTGACCTTACACTCGTACATATAGCTTAATATTTCCATATCCGTTTTATTTTCGGTACTGAAAAATCCACCGTAATGTATGATAAACTATTCCCCACACGGCGAAATGACCACCTTCCTTTGTCCCTCGAATAATGACTTTTCACATGAAAACGGCGAACCTCGTGCAGTGTCACGCGAAAGCTTCGGACAGCGCGATATAACTTTGACGAAGTTCCCCCGTCCCCCGTGCCGACACACCCCTTCCTCACTGTCCGCACCCGGACTCAACCCTCCTCCCCCCCCCCCTGGGGCACCCTCTTGCCCTCGGTCGTATCCAGGCCTGGAAACCGTAAAAGTATCTGGCAAGCTAAAAGGACGCCACCCTTCGGAAGGGACGGGGGAAGCCCTAGTGGTGTGGAGAACTCCAGGAAGTACGGATACGTTTCCGTTATTTTGGGTTAATTTTGCGTCATTTACAAGAAAAATTATTTCAAGCGACCTGATAATGGGGTATCTTCCGAACAAAATTTTATGACGGAATATTGATGTTACGTCCCCAAAAACCATGTAACTAACATTTTTACTTTTTACTGTGAACGCGAAGGAATTTAAAAGTACCTGCAAAGTTCAAACATAAAATTTCGCGCCAAAGATGTGACGTAATAAATCTAAGCGTGACGTAATAAGTCTTTCGTGGAGCTATCCTTAGAATGTGACTGTGATTTGTCGTCTGACCTCCTTTTCTCCATCTACAGACATAACCTCCGCTTCGTATTGATACTGACAGATGTTTGCTTTTATGATCATATAAATTGTGTATAATGAGGCTATCAGTTGATAGTTAACACTCTAAAGGAGCATTTTATTTTCTTTTTTTAGAACCTTTAAATAAAAGTTTTTTCTAAAAAAGTTTTTTGTTTTAATTTATTTTTTCTTTTTAGTTATTAACTTGCATTTATATCAAACAAAATTTTTATTCATTCTCGGCAAGCCCTTTTATTTGATACTCATATTGCAGAAGTGCATTAAAAAGATCTATTTCGCCGTCATGGATGGTCCACCATAGTTGATTAGAATGACCTCATATTATTTTTCGATTCACTCTCAACAAGCCCTTTCACTGTGCAAAGACTCTTTTCTCTCAGGTCGTAAACAAGGTTCATGCAGTGATAAAAAAACGCACCGACTTTGAATAGTATATTTTCCCCAAACTCTCACAACAAAACACATCATCGTATTATATCTAAAAGTACATATTATTTGCCAACATTTGAATGACAGTTTCTAACTTAGAATTTGCGCTATCCTGATATCCACTCATTTTCGTAGATTTCCTTTTATGACATCATGAAAACCTTAAACTAAACTAAAAATATAGACCTACTCTAAACATAACCTTAAAACTGTGTTGGTGATAAGAGTCCACTAACAACACGAGTTTATCCCTATTACTTTCCCAAAGTCAGTCCAGCACCCCAAATGTTCCTTTACAACTTACTATTGGAAAATCCTTACCGCGGATCTTCTTTACCACTTACGTCGCTGTCACAGTCATGCACACCGGCTGTCCGGTCTACCTTTCGTGGTTGCTCGGTGCACCAGCGGTTCGATAGCTACCCCCTAACCTCATGTCGATGTCGTCACCGTCGTCGATACAACTTGGTGATGACCACTGCGTAGGTTGTATAAAAGACTTCCAGGCTGGAAACCGTAAAAGTATCTGGCAAGCTAAAAGGACGCCACCTTTCGGAAGGGACGGGGGAAGCCCTAGTGATGTGGAGAACTCCAGGAAGTACGGACACGTTTAGACTATTTTGGATTAATTTTGCGTCGTTTATAAGAAAAATGGGCATGTACCACATTTTTGGTTTATTGGCTTAAACGAACCCTGATACCACGTAAATGCCATAAATAATTTTACAAAATTTTTCTATCGTATTTATAACCGAAAAAAATTGCACTAAATATTGAATTTTTTGAATCCATACACTTCCCGCCCAGGTCGTGACGTCACCTGTAGGGAACCAATAAGAGCTCACTGGTACAAAACAATAGCATCGGCTCGTAGTCATCGGACCACGAAAGGACGCTTCTCATTGATTCTCTACAGAAAGGACGCTTCTCATTGGTTCCCTACAGGTGACGTCATCATCGGCTATTTCAAATTACAGTACAGTTTTCTTTTTAGTGTTATTGTCATTTGGATCAAGTTTTCTGCTGACTTTTTACAGTAAATGGTCCTATGTATCATCAAAAATAATACCGCAGTAAATAAATTGATCAATTTGAGATCACGGTATAGGCCCATTATTTCAAGCGACCTGACAATGGGGTATTTCCCTAACAAAATTTTATGACGGAATATTGATGTTACGTCCCCAAAAACCATGTAACTAACATTTTTACTGTTTACTGTGAACGCGAAGCACTTGCAAAGTTCAAACATAAAATTTCGCGCTAAAGCTGTGACGTAATAAATTTAAGCGTGACGTAATAAGTCTTTCGTGGAGCTATCCTTAGAATGTGACTGTACTTTGTCGTCTGACCTCCTTTTCTCCATCTACAGACATAACCTCCGCTTCGTATTGATACTGACAGATGTTTGCTTTTATGATCATATAAATTGTGTATAATGAGGCTATCAGTTGATAGTTAACACTCTAAAGGAGCATTTTATTTTCTTTTTTTAGAACCTTTAAATAAAAATTTTTTCTAAAAAAGTTTTTTGTTTTAATTTCTTTTTTACTTTTTAGTTATTAACTTGCATTTATATCAAACAAAATTTTTATTCATTCTCGGCAAGCCCTTTTATTTGATACTCATATTGCAGAGGTGCATTAAAAAGATCTATTTCGCCATCTTGGATGGTCCACCAAGTTGATTAGAATGACCTCATATTATTTTTCGATTCACTCTCAACAAGCCCTTTCACTGTGCAAAGACTCTTTTCTCTCAGGTCGTAAACAAGGTTCATGCAGTGATAAACAACGCATCAACTTTGAATAGTATATTTTCCCCAAACTCTCACAACAAAACACATCATCGTATTATATCTAAAAATACATATTATTTGCCATCATTTGAATGACAGTTTCTAACTTAGAATTTGCGCTATCCTGATATCCACTCATTTTCGTAGATTTCCTTTTATGACATCATGAAAACCTTAAACTAAACTAAAAATATAGACCTACTCTAAACATAACCTTAAAACTGTGTTGGTGATAAGAGTCCACTAACAACACGAGTTTATCCCTATTACTTTCCCAAAGTCAGTCCGGCACCCCAAATGTTCCTTTACAACTTACTATTGGAAAATCCTTACCGCGGATCTTCTTTACCACTTACGTCGCTGTCACAGTCATACACACCGGCTGTCCGGTCTACCTTTCGTGGTTGCTCGGTGCACCAGCGGTTCGATAGCTACCCCCTAACCTCATGTCGATGTCGTCACCGGCGTTGATACAACTTGGTGATGACCACTGCGTAGGTTGTATAAAGGTTTCCAGGCCTGGAAACCGTAAAAGTATCTGGCAAGCTAAAAGGACGCCACCCTTTGGAAGGGACGGGGGGAACCCTAGTGGTGTGGAGAACTCCAGGAAGTACGGACACGTTTACACTATTTTGGATTAGTTTTGCGTCGTTTACAAGAAAAAATATTTCAAGCGACCTGATAATGGGGTATTTTCCGAACAAAATTTTATGTCGGAATATTGATGTTACGTCGCTAAAAACCATGTAACTAACATTTTTACTTTTTACTGTGAACGCGAAGTGGCTTAAAAGCACTTGCAAAGTTCAGACATAAAATTTCGCGCAAAAGCTGTGACGTAATAAATCTAAGCGTGACGTAATAAGTCTTTCGTGGAACTATCCTTAGAATGTGACTGTACTTTGTCGTCTGACCTCCTTTTCTCCATCTACAGACAGAACCTCCGCTTCGTATTGATATTGACAGATGTTTGTTTACATCATTTCATGATCTATAACTTGGTTAAATGAGATACCGTGACAGTCGTGACACCAGGGGAGGTTATGTATGCATGACACTAGTGACAGGCTGTTAAAGACGAGTGCTGCCGAATGATCAGTAAAACTGTGAAAAGTAACTATGAAACATTCTCAGAGTAAACTGCTAATTACATAACAAAATACAAACCGATCTAAAGCAATAAATACTCATATGTACACAGAAAATTCTAAGTCCCTTAATTTCGGCAATGTTCGGATGGACCTAAAAAGGTGATTCATGTCGCTAGGTCTTTCTCCACATGTCAGTGGGCAGCCTTTATGAATTCAACAAATTTTTCAGCTTTTCAACCCCCCACCCCAAACCACCCCAATTTCACCCCCACCCAAAAAAACGTAGAAAATGATCAAGGACCTCTAAAACGCTTAAAACGAAGTATGAGCTGTTTTCATATTTGTAGTTTTTTTAATATTTCTGCGCCGCCACTGGCACGATTTATAAAAACCATACGCATTTTCTATCCTCGCTACGGTAGCAATACTGTGTCAAAAAAATGGAATAGCTGTGCAATATAACATTTATAGTCTACAAAAAGAGTTTACATCCTTTATAGAAAAACTATGCAAAATATTAACAACGTGACAACCTTGAATCTACGCTCAATTCAAATTAAAATAGTCACATCCTATCTACATCCGGCATAAAAATCACTTTTGATTAGTTGATTTCTTAGGCGGGAGGTTTATGAGATTTAAATGAGCTCTTTTCAGAGGGATGGTTTCATCATTACAAATTAGATACAAGCAATCCATTTCAGCCATTAAACAGGCAATATTAGCGAGTTGGAAAATACCCCATTACCGAGTCATAAATTTGCTAAAAACACAATATTATAAACGTAGATGAGAAAATCTTGGGGTTGTGGCCAAAATTTTGGAAAATGACTGGGTCACTGCATAAAGGAGACTATAGTGTAAAACTGCCAAGCTTTCGGCAATGCTTATTGCCATCTTCAGGGCTTTCTACATAGTTAGAAGAAAAGAAAAAGAAATTCAGGTTTCAAAATATTATAATGAAATTTTTAAAATATACTCACAACGTTGAGGTTTGCCAATGTAAAAAACAGCAACTGCATTGAGTGCAGCGACTTTCAAATGCCAGCTACAATAATCGTCACAATTTTAAAAATTTTTACTATGCTATCATGGTGTCTTCCACAAACAGGTTAGGAACAAACAACATATAAATGTAAAATTACAATCACACAAGACGACCTTTACATATTATGGTCGTTTGTTCAGTACTACCAGAAAATGCCGTTTATTATTATATTTAGTCCTACCGCATTTCATAAATCGCAACCCTTTTACTTCCCACACCGATAGGTGAGGGGAGTATTGTGATCGCGAAAATTTTCGATTTTGAGATAATACGTTTTTTGGGCGTTTTATGATGTCTACATAACGAAAATCCCCGTCACTCATTTTCGTCGTTCTGTCTGTCGGTCTAACTGTACGCGTTCTTCTGTCCTCGTAATCTCAGTAACCGCTGCATGGATTGTGATGAAATTTTTGCATCAATATACTGTGTGGTCGTAGTAGGTAATGCTGCTATAACTTTGAAAATCGGTGCATGGGCGGCGGAGTAATTAGCAAAAAACAAAAAGTTTCAAATACTCTTAAAACTTCGTTTTTAGGCGTTTTAGGTGTTCCTGATCATTTTCTACTTTTTTTTAGGTGGAGTGAAATTTGGGGTGGTTGGGGGGTGGGGGGTTGTAAAATTGAAAAATTTGTTGCATTTATAATATACTATCCACTGACTTGTGAAGGAAGACCTAGCGACATAAATAACTTTTTTAGGTACATCCGAAGATTTGCCTATGCAGAAAGCAAAGAACAGAATTTTTTCTGGTGTAAACATACGAGTATTGCTTCAGATCATTCTGTATTGTGTGAACTGTTGAATTGATTACAATGAAATTTTGACACAGTATTACTACCGTAGCGAGGATAGAAAATGCATATGGTTTTTATAGATCGTGCCAGTGGCGGCGCAGAAATATTAAAAAAACTAAAAATATTAAAACAGCTCATACTTCGCTTTTAAGCGTTTAAGAGGCTCTTGATCATTTTCTACGTCTTCTTGGGCGGGGGTGAAATTGGGGTGGTTTGGGGGTGGGGGGTTGAAAAACTGAAAAATTTGTTGAATTCATAATACATGTGAGGAAGACCTAGCGACATGAATCACCTTTTTAGGTCCATCCGAACATTGCTTTACCTATTACCGAAACTAAGGAACTTAGAATTTTCTGTGTACATACGAGTATTTATTATTACAGTATATTATTATCGTTGTGATGATAAGACGCAATAATCAAAAAACTAAAAATATGAAAACATCTCAAACTTCGTTTTTAGATATTTTAGGGGTTCCTGATCATCCTCTATTTTTTTCTTTTTTGAAAGGGGGTGAAATGGGGGGTGGGGAGTTTCAAAACTATTGATAATAGGGTGGGGGGCTGGCAATGATTTTGTTGCAAAGGGAATCTCAGATTCATGCTATGTGAAAATAATAAACTGGTATATCACCGTAATGCGTGGGAAGTACTGAGTCAATCAACTTGACTTCATTTTTTTTTCTGTGTTCGGATTTCACTTGCGAGTAGTGTATAAGAGTGGAATTAAATATCCCCAATATAAAGAAAAAAATAAAAAAAATGAAACTAAATGAAAATAACATGTGGAACGAATGCACGAAAATAAGATTCCAACCAGACTTAGATTTCATCAATGGTCTGAAGATGAGATATCGGGCGGCCGAGAAAAAGATAGGTATCATAACAGGCAAAGTGCCTAAGACCTGAAGTGAAGAAAAAGAGAAGAACCTGCAGTTCTCTTGTATACCATTAATTAGCGAATACCCTGTATATAACCGTGATTAAAGCCGCGTGAACAGATCTTAAACTTAAGACAGATTATTGAAAAAGCCAGACAGCATTATCTTCCCGTTTTTTATCTGCTTTGTGAACTATTCTAAGGCCTTTGATAACGTAAAGTGGCCTAAACTGTGGAAAATCCTTATCTCCATGGGAGTCCCTTACCACTTAGTATTTCTCATACAGCAACTCTATGAGTCTAGCTCAGCTCGTGTAATAATTGATGGTAACCTGTCTGAGTTCTTCAGGGATGCGTATTATCTCCGATGTTATTTAATATTTACCCTGAATTTGTGATGAGGCAGGTATTGGGCAACTGGAATGGCGGTATAACTATTGGTGGAAGCAAAATATCTAACTTAAGATTTGCTGACGATACAACCCTTATTGCTGCTTCTCAGGAAGATCTAGTAGCTCTATTGAACGTTTTAGAACAACACAGTGCAGCATATGGTCTTAACTACAACAAGACCAACGTTATTATCGTAGATAGAGAGCATGACGATCATCGAGAAATAAAGTCAATAGGCCGTTGTGAGCTATTTCAAAGTTTTGTGTACCTCGGTTCTTGGACTGTTAAAAAGGCAGATCGAACTCGCATAGATGCTTTTGAAATGTGGACGTGGAGGAGAATGCTGAGAATTCCTTATACCGCCCATCGAACTAATGTTTCTAAACTGGATGAGCTCGGTAATCCATTGTGTCGATGAAAATGCTTACATTCTTCGGACATATTCACAGAAGCGATACTATGGAGAAACTTGTAGTTCAGAGTCACGCCCCGAGTGGGCGGCGCCGTGGCCGTCCCCCTACACGCTGGGTGGATACGACGAAACAGCTGCTGGATATGAGTGTCAAGGGCGCCACTAAACTGACAACAAATCGCGAACGATGGCGAGCTACAGTTCTCAAAACTATTGATAATATTCGTGTCGGTAATACTCTAGCTCCGACTTAATGCATTTTACGAGTTCACAACATGTCTGTTAAGACATTGTGGCTATGATGATGAAAACCATTATTAAGAATACTATAAATTCTATCGATAACCCTCAATAGTCTAAGATCCGAATATAGAACGACCTTCACCGAACTGGTTAATGGATGAAAAGCATTTTATATTAAATTTAATATGTTAAGAAACATATCGCGAGTGTGTTGGCTGAAAAATTTCAGTCCAGGATATGATTAATTAAATATTGAAAAATTATTTTTTTTAAACATTCCACTGGTTTGGTTAATAGACAAATCATATACCAATCGTATGAAGCCCATAGAATATGCAAACGTTAGGTTGGCTGCGTTTTTCCCGTCCCAACTATAGGGTAGGCAGGTATAAACATGGACCTCTCTGGCGCACGTATTCTGTGGCAGCATTATTTTGATCTTTAAAATTTGACAACCAGAATTCCAGACTGATCCTTTGCAGACATCCCTATATCAACGTGTTTGCAATAAAATTATCTTTATTTTGATATAAGTTTCATGCATTAATCATACCGGTACAAATTACTATTATTGATTTACCTGTTTATACCTGCCTACCCTATAGTTGGGATGGGAAAAACGTAGCCAACCTAACGTTTGCGTATTCTATGGGCTTCATACTTTCGACTGGTATGTGATTTGTCTATTAACCAAACCAGTGAAATGTTTAAAAAATATTAATTTTTCAATATTTAATTAATCATAATTATCCTGGACTGAAATTTTTCAGCCAACCCATTCGCGATATGTTTTTTAACATATTAAATTTAATATAAAATGCTTTTCATCCATTAACCAGTTCGGTGAAGGTCGTTTTATTATTCGGATCTTCTACTACAACGTTCCCGTACTATACCAGTCCGTGGGGAGTTGTGGAAAGAGAAAGGGTGGCGGGCGGGGGAAGGCGAAAGACAGCAAGGGGAGTGCAAAGGATATTTTTTGTGTCGTAGGAGTTCTGATCGAGGGTGGAAGGAAGCCTTTGCGGTTTCGTGGTGCCGCTGATTGCCTCCCGCCCCTCCCCCCCCTGGCGCCAACGACGCACCCGACGCGCGGCGGAGTTCCGGGTTACCCGGAAATTATCACTCGCTCAATTGTCGCCGCCTCCCACACTTGCGCTTATTTTCACTTACTTCACATATTGTTCCTTTTGAAAAGGATATGTACTTCTATATGTCTTCCTTTGGTGGGAGGTAGCCATACAAATCATTTTTTAAAAGCTTTTATTTAACTTGCAATATATGTATGCTTGTTCGGGTGGAATCTTGCAACTCAATTTTGAAGCAGATATCTTCAACCGATTGAGCGGAAATTTTGTATACACGTTTAGTTTGGATGACAATGCACGATAAGTTATATGACGTCGTTCTAAATCCAATAGTGGAATAGTTATTTAATACATTTCTACAATATGGGTATCCATATTGATATGAGAACGCCCAGTAGATGTTAAGGGGAATGACAATCTAATATGAATCTAATGAGAGGAATGTCATCACTGACAATAGACACAATAGATCCACTGATGTCATTTTTAGTCAAACGATGCATTTTGTTGTGAGAGTTTGGGCAAAATACTATTCAAAGACGGCACTAAATGAACCTGACGACCTGAGAGAAGAGAGTTTTTGCATTTGACGCTCAACTAGAGGGTTATGGTGTGAGCAAGAATCTGGCAGCAGTCACAGGAGATTCTGGATCGAATTGTACGAGTTCCTTTATACAACATACGCAGTGGTCATCACCAAGTTGTATCGACGACGGTGACGACATCGACATGAGGTTAGGGGGTAGCCATCGAACCGCTGGTGCACCGAGCACACAGTCGATGAATGAAGTTTGCAGCTCGAGACGAAGTCTACGATCGAAATAAGTATGTCTTTGAATGTTTGAAGTTAAGTCAGATTACAGATTCCAGTAAGTAAGTACCTAATCAAATATGTTTCGTCTCATCTCCTCAGTCGAAGGATGGCCCAGTGGTTAGAGAATCCGCTAGTGGATCTCAGGGTCTTTGGATCGAAACCCAGGCCTTCCAACTTTTTTTTTTTATTTTTTTCTTATCAAAAAATTTATTGATGTGCTTTTTGCACTTGTTACGCACATTTTTTCTACGATCAACGTAAATATGTGTTTGAATCAAATTTTGCACTGCACAGTGCAAAAACTAAGTACAGGAGGCGGTGGACAATTCAAAAAATCAGTGGAAATGAGGTTTGTCCGTCAATATCAATCGCCATTTTTTTTTTTAAATGTAATACTTGGTTAATAAAACAAAATCCCTTCATCCATTGAATTCATTCATTTTTAAGTTTTTTAATGTAAAAAAAGTAATCAAACTCGTAATCACATTCTGTTTATCACTTGGTATTATTATTTAGTTAACTTTGGGCAATGAAGCTTAACAATATTAAATTTTCATAAAAATTTAACAAGCACTGTGCAGTGCAAGTAATATGTCTAACAAAATTTAATTCAAACACATATTTATGTTGATCGTAGAAAAAATGTGCGTAACAAGTGCAAAAAGCACATCAGTAAATTTTCTGATAAAAAAAATAAAAAAAAAAGTTGTAAGGCCTGGGTTTCGATCCAAAGACCGTGAGATCCACTGACGGACTCTCTAACCACTAGGCCATCCTTCGATTGAGGAGTAGTTTTCAACGAAACATATTTGATTAGGTACTTACTGGAATCTGTAATCTGACTTCAACTTCAAACATTCAAAAACATATTTATTTCGACTGTAGACTTTGTCTCGAGCTGCAAACTTCATTCGTCGACTGTGTTGCAACAAATATACACTAGTTGCCAGTTTAGCAGTACGTATTTTCGCGATTGGCTGGGAATCTAGAATCTAGTATCGGAGTAGAACGTCGTTGGTCAAAGGAGCATCCTTACCGCCATGGTGACGTCACACGGGTTCGGGAGCCGTCGGCGTGTTTTCGGTACTCGATTCGAAAACCCATTGTTATTTTGATATAACTTATAATTATTGCGAAAAAAAAAAGAAAACAAAAACAGTTTTGTTATAAAACTTATGTATGATCTTTCCATTTATGACAAAAAAAGTTTTATTCAAAACCTCAATTCGAAATTTTAGTACAACAACAACAAAGCAATAGTGTACCTAAAATTGTAACCCCAGCGATTGTTGTATATACCGTCCGTCGACTATACTGCGAAGGAGGCTGCAAAAGATCGGTATTATCCTTTCCGCTCCATCAGGCTTCTCGTCCACCCACAGAAAAGAAAAAACCCGTTCGACCTTTTTCCTCTGGCTGCTCCGAAGCGCCTCAGGCCACCCTCCCGCCCCCTGAAGCGCCCCTAAGCCCCTCGTCCTCTACTCTCCGCCGTCCCACATTCGTTTCCCGAGAAACCGAGAAAAACTCTTGGGGGTTAATTCTTACAGTTGGGTCGGTCGAGTGGAACGGAGAGAGCTCCGGTTCTTTTCGTTACTCCAGTGGAACGATGATGTTTCTGGGACGTAAGAAATAGTTATTAAGGACCTTTTGCACCACTTTTTCCAAAGTGTCAGTTGTAAACGTTAGGTCGGTTGCACACACGGCCCAAGTAGCAATTTAACGTTGTGGCGACGTGTTTGGACGAGTTGCGCAACTACCCACAAGTTGTGTGGCCGACTCCAACACAAGGTTGTAGCAACCCCATTTTGCACCAATTTGGTCAATCATTTTTGGGTTGTCACGACGTTTAACTTTTAACTGGAGGCTGAAGTTTCTCGTTTTCTGATTTTACTTTCAAACACCTAGACACCTGCGCCCTCTAGTGTGGAGATAACAGCTGCAATATTGTTAAAAAATAGTAAATCTTTTGACCAAATAATACTGCTGGTTAGAATGGGGACTTAGACAAGACTTTCTGATAACTGTGACTACATCTTGATATTGAAATGTGTTGTTCGTTTGATCAGGCTATATCCTATAAATAAAGTTGCTACAAACTAACGATTTGTACACGTAATTCAACAACGCATCCCATTTTTCTGTCAAATATAGTATTACTTCATGCTAAAAAACTCGCGCGCTTTCAATCCGATGCGAATCTCTCAGAATTCAAAAGTAAATGGATTTAAAAAAATAAATTTAGATAAAAAATATCTAACGTTTACATTGACCGAAAATCAAACTAAACGGAATATTTATGAGCTGTTTCCAAAAAATTAACATAAGACTTCATAATCATTAGTATAATTTTCGTTTATATGCTCTTTGTCTTAATGGCCGACCATGTTTCGAAGGAGAATTGCATTCAAACATGGCGTAAGAATGTATTCATCGTATAACCACGTAAACCCGACTATGACCGTCAAGTACCCAAAAATCGACTATCTTTTAACGATAGTCCTCTAGACAACCAGATATATACCCAAAATTCAACTGGAGCTGTTTGTCCGACCAAGGTTCGACTAAAAACTGACTATGTTAACTGACGAACGCACTTCCCTTTCCAGACGCACCCTCTGTCAATTGTCATATGTCAGCTTTGTCTTTTGGCATTTGGAATGTGCCTAGGCCTAGGGCTTTGGTTAAACGGTAACTATTTTTTGTGGCTTTGGTCTCGTTCACATACTCATAGGTTTTTATTGTTTTTTCTTACTGTGCTTTCTGAGACAGAGTATTTTTCCACTTCAGTAATATCTGCTGCCTCCAGATTGACTCCCCTTTCATTATTGGTGTCTTCTTCTTTAGGTTCTTCCCCAGAATTTGAGCTCGAGTGCCTCGAATTTGATTGTTGGTTAAAGGAATTTAAACCGTCCATACAAGCTTGCGCCTGTAAAGTTTGTTCACGACACCAGACACAATCGTTTTTTACGCCTGTAATAGGAGGCAGCATATCTGAAGGCTCGTATCATTTGTAATCTCTATACTAATGCCCTTGTTGTCACAATAATGTTAAAATAGGTTACTTGCAAAAAAGACTACGCGACAACGTCTTTAGTTCAACTGAAAAATTACCCACGGCGCAGTTACATCGTATAACGTAGGCTCTTCGTCGGTAAAACGTTTCATATAACTAGAGTTGTCACCAGTTGCCACTAAAACGTTGTTAAAACCTTATTGCAATTACCAAATTATTCTACATGTTGTTTGTTTGGGTAAACGTCGTAACAACCCATGGTATAACTAAAGTTATGCTTAACGTTGATACGATGTTGTCCGGTGGTCTAGAGTGTGACGTTCCATAAATAACCAATTTCTACACTAATTTTAACGTTAATTTTGGTGTATCATGTGGTTATGGTTGCCAAAATGCTACTTGGGGGCGGATTTTACCGCGACGGTCAAGTTATCGTCGCCGTTGTCGCTGGATTCGCGACGTGACCGTGGTTGGAGTATGTTTATATGAAAATAGCTGCGTTCTCTATCGAACTATAAATTATTTTGGAAATGAACAGGGCAACAACTTTTAGCTTTATTGCTATATCGCCGTCGAATGAAAAGAAGAATACAAAATCGACTTATATGGATCCACCCAATAAATGAAGGCAGAAATGAGGTTGGGACGTTCTACACGTTGTTCGAACAGTTGATGTTGAATCAGATATTGATTCAAAAGCAGACAAACCTATATTTCACTGCATTATAATGTTTTCACAGATGGGACCTACAAAACTCTGAGCCGAAAACCGCTGTTTACTATAAAGTACTTACCAAACGCAGTTCTGTGTTTTTCAGCCAATTCATCAAATTTATTGCAATGTAACCCACGCACAAGGTCAGCACCTTCTGTGGCTCAAACAATTTATTTACTCTCTGTATCGTTGGTGAATAAATTATTTTTATTAAAAAAAAAGCCCAGACAAACTTCACGCCAAGCGTTTCTCGTGGCATCTCGGTCCTTAAATATGTCGAGGGTTTTATCCCACAAGACAGGTTTTTCTTCGACTAATGAAATTAAAATATCATTGTCTATATCCAGGTCACTCATCATGCTGCTATTTATTTTAACTAAAAACGATCTGTTTATTTTTCACAAGTCAAATCTTCTAATCACAGCGAAATAAACTAAGCCGACGGTAGAATAAACGCTGTGTGTGCAATCGTTCAATTGGCCACGTGGGCCACTATGTGGACATCGACGCCGACGGTAAAATAACGTCGGCTCCAGTGGTAGGTCGGCGGTGGCACCGCTACCGCCAACGGCAAATTTACCGATCGTTTTTTTTTCGTCTAATGTGTAAGTTCTCATCTACTTCAAAGCGCCACCGCAGAATTGGCGTCGACGGTCACTTGTCCGCCGCGGTAAAATCCGCCGTGTGGGCAACCGACCTAACGCTTATTTACGTCATCAAACGATTCTAAGGTTACACTATGTCGAGTATACTATTTTGACTTTCTGCATACAGCTTTGTTTATCGTAGCGTAGAATCAGTGAGGTTCGTGCTTTAGGTTTTCTGAATTTTTTTTATGGTTTTTATCACAGACCATAAAACAAAGGGTTTTTATAGTCACTGTATTGCAAACGCTCAGAATCGAACAAGTTTTGGACATCGTTTTGAGGCGTCGCGTCGGTCGGCGACATATTGGACGTTATCATAAACAAATAAATACCTAACAATATAGGTCTTGCAGGACCACTGAAGCATGATATTTCACTCTCATGGTTCAGTTCCGAAGACCGAATGGATCCGAGCGAAGTTCGAATACGACTCAACCTAGATAAATACAACCTATGCTTGAGTTTTATACTTTATACGGTTGTCAAACACAACTACTGAAAATTATTAGAACGTTGGGCTAGATTTCGTTTTAGGCGAAACCGAAATGAGCTTTTAGACCAGTGTCAATCGACTTGGTTTGACGTCCTTAGGCAAACAAGACCATTCCCAGACCGAGGAAACGCTCCGGTGAAAAACAAGAAACTTTAAAGTTTCAGTTACTATTATTATATAGTCATACTACAAAACTCACTTTCTTTCCTTCTTGTTCACTTATGAAGCTGCGTCTGGTGTATCACTGTTAACTACTACTAACGAATTCGAACCTATTCGAATTCTTTGACTATTACGTCTATACACTTTTTAAAACATTGTTGAATGGTGAATCTCTGAAAATGCTAGCTGGCTGCTTATACACACATAAAAATAATGTCTTAGATGGAGCACAGATGCTTTAATTCAAGTATACCATAACTTCCTAGACGCGCAAAGTTATGCTAATCTTAAAGTGAGAATATACGATATCTTTGACCATATAAGGGTTAGATTGAGAGAATATCTTTAATGCAAAACTGAGAAATTCTTGATAGTAAGAATACCAAAATCTTAAATCAAGCATATGGTAATCTTGACCGAAGTATTTCATAATCTTGACTGAAGCATTTCATAATCTTAACTGGGAGCATTTCATAAACTTGACTCAAGTAGCTTTATTCTAAAATTATGATATTCTTGGATGAGGAGTAGTATTAATTTGAGCATTCAAACACTTCTATGAGCATATAGAAATTTTTGCTTGAGAAATAGTTCTGCAAAATTTCCTAAATCACTTTTAATATACTTAGTACTTATCTAGGAACACCTGAGTCAGGTCTTCGCATCCCAATTTTTTTAATAGCTCATTCATGGTTGGACAGATCCAGTGATAACGAAGCTGATGAGAACTGGGACGCGACACAAATGGCGGTGGACCAGCACTACCGGCAGATTCGGTGACTGATGGTTGACAGTGGTGCTACGGGTATCACGTGGCAATGGCAATTTATTTAACAGTTTGACTAGATACTATTATGTGCTATTATGCAAGACCGGTGCTAAAGACAATGCGAAAATCGATAATGGCGCGGCGGCGCGGACGGGCAACAGGCTGTTGAGTAGAGAGGGTGGAGAGGTTAGAGTTGACCCGTGACATGCTGCGCGTCTGCGCACTCCGACGTTGGTAGACGTCAAATAAATGATTTACTTGATACAAATATAGGGTGTGCTTATAAAACAGCGTTCATTTTCAGACCAAAATTATCATATTGTAAATGAAGGTTCGCATTTACAAGCTGTCTATATTCTTGATAGAAGTAAACTGGCCACCGCTGGGAAAAATGATAATCTTGACATAAAATTATGAAATATTTGTTATTAAATTATTATAGCCTTGGTTGCAAAGAAAATTATATTTTCTTTCGGAGCATATGTCTTTAAAATAAGTATATAAATCAAAAATATTTTATATACCGATATGCTTGCTGTGAGTATGTATTTACAAGAATATCACAATTCTTGACTTGAGAATTTCTTTTTATGTGTGTATGTCAAATACTAACCCTTGAAATATAGAAGCTAGAAGGTAAGTATGGTTTTACTGGACCATACCGATCGTAGCCGGGCCATACACGGGCGGCGATTATTGCCAATAAACCTGAATTACTTTCAATATAATCTGGCGCGCTGCTATACCGTCCGTCGCCTTAACGCTTCTGCCGCCGTCGTTACCGCCGTGCCGCCCAGCGTCGGATATGCCTTCCTCTCGGCGTTGCCGAACTCTGGTCAGATACATAAGATCGAGGAATGAATAAGGACCAGAGGCTATCCAGCACGGAATGTGGCTGGTGCATAGGCCACACGATGGGCCCTTTTGCGCCTCTATCTGCGCTAGTTCCTAAGACCTGCCCTTTTGGCAAAGGCAAGTACATTCTTAGGTCCTATCCGTTTTATCTCTATGGGTTCCAAGGTTCTTGAGCCCAGCATAGTCTGCCTGTGATAACCCAGGGTTTCACAGCGACACAAGATGTGTGCCGAGGATTCTTCCTCTTCACCACACCACGTGCACGTTGGGTCGTTGACCACCCTCATCACGAACAAGTGACGCCTGAAGGTGTTGTGACCCGTTAATAGGCCTACTAGCAATCTCAAGTTACTCCTATCCAGAGAGAGGCACAATCGTCCTATTCTCTCTGCAGGCCCTGCTAATAGTTCCCGAGCTTGACGGAGATGACCAGAGATGTTGTTCCATCTCAGAGAGTGTAGAATCTGGATCCACTCTCCAGTTGTTTTCCTAATCAAGTTTGCAGATAGTCCGAAGGCTGGTTCCGGGCCCACAAAACTGTTGCCGGATCCCATCCTAGCCAGATGATCCTCCATTTCGTTACCCTTTACCCCAGCGTGCCCAGGTACCCACATCAGTGATACCTTGTGTTTAGCTGAGATGTCGTCAAGAGCCCTCCTGCTCTCCAGGACCAGTCCCGACGTTATTTTCCAAGCACTCAGTGCGTTGATGGCTGCCTGACTGTCAGAGCAGAAGTAGTAGAGGAAAGAACATACAATCATGAAGTCGGCAGTACACGTAAAGCCTGCTACAGACTATGAGATGTGTGCCAAAAAACTGTACCATGAGACATTATCGTGAGGCTTCCTTTTTTAGATGCCCATATTTCATTTATTTATTTATCGTATGGCTCAAAAACATGACAATAGTAAATATAGATAAGAAAAACTATTATAACCTAGACTAAAATAAAATATATACAGCTACAAACTAAGATACATAGTCTTTGGTATTTACAGGTTAATGTCCAGATCTTTCAACCACTTCAGCGCCAACGGTTTGGCTGTGAAGAACTCTTCTCGCGATCCCTGAAACGCACGCAGTTCACATTCGCTCGTAATATGGTTTATAGTTTGGCGGGGCGCGCCACAGTCACATAAGGGAGATTGCACATAGCCTCACTTGTAAAGGGAGTCGGCACATCTGCCGTGGCCTGTTCGAACTCTATTAAGTTTTACCCACTCTTTCCGGGGTAGTTCTGATCCTGGAAGTAAGGCTGCCCCCATAAATGCGCATCGTGAGTGGTGTTCTGCAAAACCTTGCCACTGGGAGCGCCATTGGTTTAAGGAGTCGAAATTATTGGTTTTAAGCCCTTCTGCATTCCTTATTGGTGGTTGTCGGGATTTAAGTCTATTTATCTGCAACGGGGGTGTTGCTCGATGGATAGGCAGTTTGTTGTTGGCCATAATCTTGTTATACTCCCTTAGAAGGGCGTCAGTTCTTCGCAGCTGCGGTGGGGCTATTCTAGAGAGTACAGGCAGCCATTGAGTTGGGTTTGTCTTTACTGCGCCTGTAATAAGTCTCATAGTGTGATTTAGTTGGACGTCAATTAGTCTGGTATGATGGCTGTTAATCCAGACAGGCGCACAGTACTCAGCACACGAATAGACAAGAGCTTGCGCACTGGTTCGTAGAGTTGGAGCCGTGGTACCCCACGTCGTTCCACACAGCTTTTGGATAATGTTGTTGCGTGTTCTCAGTTTTCCTGCAGTGTTTGCGAGATGTTTCTTATAGCAGAGGGTGCGATTTAACGTTACTTCAAGATATTTTGGGAAATAGTTATGTTTCAGGGGATCGCCTGCAAAAAGTACCTGCAGTTCATGTTTGGCTAGTTTGTTATTCATATTTCATTTAAAAGTCATTATATGGCTATATGCCGAGACAACATACTTCCGTATACACTCCGAGACAAGCTGAGACAAGTCGCCATCCGTCGAGCAAATCTTGTCTCCGTATCTCCCGTCGCTGGCGATATCAGGCGATCAGTATCACAATACAATGATACCACATGAGACGATCTTTCGCACTATGAGATACGTATCGAAAGACAGACAATTTCTTATTCTTTTAATGGCATTTAAAAGAATTATTGGTCTCCTTTTTGTTATGGCGATTAGATATTCCAAAACTTGGATCCTGTGCAAATGTTGAAGTATCTTAAACTTGTATGGGTTGTAATTGTATTTTTTAGAATTCTTTCTGCAGTTGATTTTGGTACCCCTACACGTTCTTCTATGTGCTTACAAGATGATGAAGGTGTTGCTTCGATGTAACCTAATACGTTTGTTTCCCATTGCTCCTTATTCTCCTTGAAATAAGTTTTAGGATGTGGTTGAATAAAGGATTCGTACCTAACTATATTTATTTTAAGACGGGCAAATATATCTGAAAACGGTTGCTGTCTCGCTGGGTATCTAAGCTGCCCTTATTATAGAAAATTGACAATAATTAAAATAAAAACACAGACAGAACAAAGCTATATTTAATAAAAATATAAATAAGAACTTTTTTACAGATTTGCTTTTTTGTTTTTAATAGATGAGTCATAGCCCACTATCTACTCAATATTACAATAACAAAATCATCACTTTAATGAGACATTATTATTTGAAAAAAAGTATTTAGATTCTGTTTTTTCGAATTTGTATAGCATGTCTCTTGTAGAGTAATAACTGCTTAGATGCTTATTATTTATAGTTGATTAACCATGGCCTACTGCTACAAATAAAGTAAAAAATGAAAAAATCAAATTTTGAGCGCAATTTTCAAAATAACTTAATACCTATATATGTTTTTAGAAAGCTTGAATTATTTCCGATTGACTTCAAAAATAATATACAGGATGTTCCGTTTAAAAAAATATATGTTTGCTTCATAACAGAAAAATGGTTAGAGTAAGAAAAATCAAACTACACCATTGGATTCCACAGAAAAAATTCTGTAAGACCCTTTTTGAAACTTATCAATAAAATAAAAGACAACCGAGATGCGACGGTGGTCCCAAAATCGATAATTTTCGATTTCACCCTGTATCTCAAAAACCAAGAGGGCCATGATAATTTTGTTGACGGCATCTTTAGTTTCACAAAAAAGTAGCATACTGTCGCAAAAACCGCAACTCTCTATCTTCAAAAATAATCGAGATACCTCGCAAATGTGCCCAAAATGGGACACGCTGTACATAGCCGACCTTTGAAAATATTTACCACTTAAGAATAATTGTTTCCTCAGCTTTACAATACAACTGTTTATTTCACCTCACCCCATCTTCACTGATTTACGGCTGCAGGTATTTCCTGATTAAACTTCCTGGCTACGATCCTGACTGTTTAAATGCTATGAGTGTTGCATATTATCGATTTGAAGTGCAAAATGTGTTATAAAAACCGTACTACCAAGAACGGCATCAGTGCTGTGCTCCAGCTGCATCTCAATGCAAACACAGATTCGATTCAACGACAGGCTGCGATTGAATTATTCATTGGAATCCAATGATGTCTTGTAGTTGAATTGACAATACGATATAATTCGTTACCAATTATACACTTCCCATTGGATAAAACATCGCTGTGTTTGAGGAATGCTGAGTGTAACGTCCCATTGAATCCAAGCGTAAGTTTTTGACAAAACGACAGATTTTTCTGTGTACATATCCTTAGCTGCAACTTTTATATACAACTATTTTCGATATCTTCTACAGTTGTGGAGTTATCGACCAACGAATTCCAATAGGTTACAAGAAGTAAACAATCCTGCCTGCTTAAATGCTATGAGTGTTGCATATTATCGATTTGAAGTGGAAAATATGTTATAAAAACCGTACTACCAAAAACGGCATCAATGCTGTGCTCCAGCTGCATCTCAATGCAAACACAGATTCTATTCAACGACAGGCTGCGATTGAATTATTCATTGGAATCCAAGGATATCTGGTAGTTGAATCGACAATACGATATAATTCGTTACCAATTATACACTTCCCATTGGATAAAAGATTGCTGTGTTTGAGGAATGCTGAGTGTAATGTCCCATTGAATCCAAGCGCAAAACGACAGATTTTTCTGTGTACATATCCTTAGCTGCAACTATTATATACAACTATTTTCGATATCTTCTACAGTAGTGGAGTTATCAACCAACGAATTCCAAAAGGTTAGAATAAGTAAACAACTGTTTATTTCACCACACCCCTCTTCACTGATTTACGTCTGCAAGTATTTCCTGAATCAACTTCCTGGCTACGATCATGCCTGTTTAAATGCTATGAGTGTTCTATATTATCGATGAAGTGCAAATATGTTATAAAAACCGTACTACCAAAAACTGCATCAATGCTGTGCTCCAGCTGCATCTCAATGCAAACACAGATTCGATTCAACGACAGGCTGCGATTGAATTATTCATTGCAATCCAATGATATCTTGTAGTTGAATCGACAATACGATATAATTCGTTACCAATTATACACTTCCCATTGGATAAAACATCGCTGTGTTTGAGGAATGCTGAGTGTAACGTCCCATTAAATCCAAGCGTAAGTTTTTGACAAAACGACAGATTTTTCTGTGTGCATATCCTTAGCTGCAACTTTTATATACAACTATTTTCGATATCTCCTACAGTAGTGGAGTTACGAGGGTTGCTCTATACCTCCGTCAATCCACCAGTACGCAGACAGCTGTTTCACGCTTATTAGCGATCATCAGTGCGCCATAGGTCGATTGACGAAAGTAGAGAGCATCAATTTTTCCATGTTTAATAAACATGTGAAAGATGTACGAGTAAGACAGAAGGAATTCTGCCGGTGCGCCATCTAGTACCCGAAGGTGACGGCAACCAAAGAAAGAAACGCCACTAGAAGCAGTTTACCTCTCCTTGGTGGAACGACAAGGCTCGCTCGCTTTTGCCATTAGAGGCGCGGATTTTGACGCACGCAGCGTGAAGCCGATATACGAGGGTTGCTCTATACCTCCGTCAATCCACCAGTACGCAGACAGCTGTTTCACGCTTATTAGCGATCATCAGTGCGCCATAGGTCGAT
The DNA here is from genome assembly GCA_951848785.1 of Callosobruchus maculatus. Lineage (NCBI taxonomy): Eukaryota > Metazoa > Arthropoda > Insecta > Coleoptera > Chrysomelidae > Callosobruchus > Callosobruchus maculatus. The sequence goes on along the minus strand of CATOUR010000025.1, from coordinate 4,470,584 downwards.
TGACGAAAGTAGTGGAGTTATCGACCAACGAATTCCAATAGGTTAGAAGAAGTAAACAACTGTTTATTTCACCTCACCCGTCTTCACTGATTTACGACTGCAGGTTTTTCCTGAATCAACTTCCTGGCTACGATCCTGCCTGTTTAAATGCGATGAGTGTTGCATATTATCGATTTGAAGTGCTAAATATGTTATAAAAACCGTACTACCAAAAACGGCATCAATGCTGTGCTCCAGCTACATCTCAATGCAAACACAGATTCGATTCAACGACAGGCTGCGATTGAATTATTCATTGCAATCCAATGATATCTTGTAGTTGAATCGACAATACGATATAATTCGTTACCAATTATACACTTCCCATTGGATAAAAGATCGCTGTGTTTGAGGAATGCTGAGTGTAACGTCCCATTGAATCCAAGCGTAAGTTTTTGACAAAACGACAGATTTTTCTGTGTGCATATCCTTAGCTGCAACTTTTATATACAACTATTTTCGATATCTCCTACAGTAGTGGAGTTATCGACCAACGAATTCCAAAAGGTTAGAATAAGTAAACAACTGTTTATTTCACCTCACCCCTCTTCACTGATTTGCGGCTGCAGGTATTTCCTGAATCAACTTCCTGGCTACGATCCTGCCCGTTTAAATGCTACGAGTGTTGCATACTATCGATTTGAAGTGCAAAATATGTTATAAAAACCGTACTACCAAAAACGGCATCAATGCTGTGCTCTAGCTGCATCTCAATGCAAACACAGATTCGATTCAACGACAGGCTGCGATTGAATTATTCATTGGAATCCAATGATATCTTGTAGTTGAATTGACAATACGATATAATTCGTTACCAGTTATACACTTCCCATTGGATAAAAGATCGTTGTGATTGAGGAATGCTGAGTGTAACGTCCCATTGAATCCAAGCGTAAGTTTTTGACAAAACGACAGATTTTTCTGTGTGCATATCCTTAGCTGCAACTTTTATATACAACTATTTTCGATATCTTCTACAGTAGTGGAATTATCGACCAACGAATTCCAATAGGTTACAAGAAGTAAACAACTGTTTATTTCAACTCACCCTTCTTCACTGATTCGCGGCTGCAGGTATTTCCTGAATCAGCTTCCTGGCTACGATCCTGCCTGTTTAAATGCTATGAGTGTTGCATATTATCGATTTTATGTGCAAAATATGTTATAAAAACCGTACTACCAAAAACGGCATCAATGCTGTGCTCCAGTTGCATCTCAATGCAAACACAGATTCGATTCAACGACAGGCTGCGATTGAATTATTCATTGGAATCCAATGACATCTTGTAGTTGAATTGACAATACGATATAATTCGTTACCAACTATACACTTCCCATTGGATAAAACATCGCTGTATTTGAGGAATGCTGAGTGTAATGTCCCATTGAATCCAAGCGCAAAACGACAGATTTTTCTGTGTACATATCCTTAGCTGCAACTTTTATATACAACTATTTTCGATATCTTCTACAGTAGTGGAGTTATCGACCAACGAATTCCAAAAGGTTAGAATAAGTAAACAACTGTTTATTTCACCTCACCCCTCTTCACGGATTCGCGGCTGAGGGTATTTCCTGAATCAACCTCCTGGCCACGATCCTGCCTGTTTAAATGCTACGAGTGTTGCATACTATTGATTTTAAGTGCAAAATGTGTTATAAAAACCGTACTACCAAAAACGGCATCAGTGCTGCGCTCCAGCTGCATCTCAATGCAGAAAAGTGCATCCGAAGCCTCGGTCGTTATACAGTTTCCACCGGCGGCGCTGCACCGCAGGCAACCCTGCGCAATATCCCTTCATTGCCGACGATGAAATTGCGCCGGAAAAACGTGAAGATACTTTCCGCGGAACAGGATGCCGAGCTATCTCCCTTCCATTTCAGAGATCGTAATGAACGGAAAAATTGGAAATGTACTTGCTGCAGACCTACACAGAGGTGACCACGTATTTCGTTTCTTTTTTCTTCTTGCAAGGCAGTGTCGTGACCGGTGAAATCTGTATTCGTTTGGTTAGTTTGATGCGATACTTTGCCCTCTGGAGATATGGTAGTAGTAGTAGTGATGGGGAGACGAAACCAGGCAAGTAGGCCACCTTTGGCCCTTTTTGCCAACCCCACTGAACCAATCACCGAAAACACTAAAATTCTACACTCTAGAAATTTCCTTGTCGAACCTAACAGACCTCCTGATGAAGGTCAGTATGTCCGACCATTTCGCTGAATATAGTGGCTCCTCCCCAAACTCCGTCGTGCCGAATATCTGAACCCTAAGGTTGCGATAAACTGCACATCTGCCCAGGAAGTGGAACGCTGTCTCGTCCTCCTCCCAGCATCTGGAGCAAATGGGGTCCCCTACCACTTTCATAAGTGACAAATGTCTATTCAGACGGCAATGGCCAGTAAGAACCCCCACCAGAAGGTTGAGCGTCTCTCTGCCTTTATTCAAAAGCCATAGCGTTCGGCCCTTATCAGGGCCTGCTATGAATTTTTGGCTTGCCTGCAGTCGTCTCTCTCTAACCAGGCTTTTGCCAGTTCCTTGTAGGCCCAGTTGTCCAGGGCGACATTGACCTGGCGTCTGCTAATTCCCAGCATAGGTTCTGGGCCGATGCAGGGGCTGCTGGCCCCTATCCTAGCTAATCAGTCCACTCTCTCGTTACCCGGTATACCAATGTGTCCGGGGACCCACAGCAGGGTCACCTTCTTATGGCTTACTAATTTCTGAAGGGCGGCCGAGCATTCTTGAGCCAGAGCTGATCTGGCCCTCGGAGCTGCCACCGCTTTCAGAGCTGATTGGCTGTCAGAGCATATATTGCTCTGTTCAGAGCACTGTTCGACTTCCGTCGAGTATGCCGCCATCAATATTGCATACACTTCCGCCTCGGGATATGGTAAGACTGTTGAGAGAGTACGCACAAAGCCTTTAAAACCGCTTGGGAGACGCCTCAGGCCGCTCAACTCCTAGGGAACCTTCTTTTTTTCTTCAGCAGAAGAAAAACAGGGCGGTCTTCTAGATGTTTGTAAATATGGGCGACTGGGGGTCCTACCCAATAGAAAATCTGCACACAACGACGAGAGCATTGCGTCGTGTTTTTTATGGTCAGCCTCCCACAAAGGCTGAAAGCCTATGGCGTTGACGAAACGCTGCGAGAGGATAAGTGTTGATGCACGTTAAATTTAAAACGCTGCAGGTTGTAACTGTCGGGAGACAAATTCCCGGGCAGCTCATTCCACAGCGTCGAAGTTCTCTAAAAGAAGGAATGCTGGAGGTGACTAGTTCGAGAAGTAGGGACATCGACCTGGTAAGGATGAGGGCGCAGAGTCTCTCTAGTGTTCCTCGTTCTCACGGCTTTTGGTGTTATTACCTGGCACAGCTCACTCGAACATCTTCCGTTATAGAATCTGTAAAACAGGGCCAGGTCAGCCACCCTTCTTCGATGTTCCAGGCTGTGGAGGTCCTTTTTGAGGTTAGGCGTATCGATTAGTCTAATTGCTTTCTTCTACATGGGAGCAATACTCCAATGATCAGCGGATTTGTGCCTTGTAGAGCAGCAGTAGTTGCTCTGATGTAAACAATTTCCTACATCGGAACAAAGCTCCAAGCCTCTGGGACGCCGTTTTAGCAATTCAGATGACATGGTCAGGTCAGGACATGTTATTGTTGGTGTTGATTCTCAAAAGCTTGACGGAAGGTGACTCAACTATTGGGTGATCCTCCATTTCCACAGTATTTCCATGCAGTACTTTCTGCGACCAGGTGTTTATTTTTTTTTTCTTGCTGCGATCGCATGTAACTGTGTAAGTCGGCTGTGTGATTAATTAATTTTCCACAAACCTTAAATCAAAGCCTATTTGAGCGAAAGTACGTTGAAGATAAGAGCATCATGTCTAATTTTGAAAGAAGTTGCAGCACCTCTCGTCTTACACTGATATACACCGTGTCCCAGGACGAATCCAGAAAACTTTAAGGGATGATTTCTGGCACCGACTTATGATGAAATATGATTAAATTATACGTTTATTCTTAATAGCAAAAAAGGTGAAAATCCCTTAATTAGATCGCGAATTGGTTAATGTGTGGCCCTCTTTATCATCTTCGTACGGTAACAGAAATACAACCATATGATATTTGATATAAACAATCGACAAAAACTGGCTGATGGGAAATTTCCTAGTGCCAAAAAAAAAAATCGACAAAAACATTCAAAATACCCGTTAGCGTAATCCGATCTTCTCTGTCTTTGCAAGGAATTCACGAAACTGAAAGTGGGCCACACACGTTTCAGTTATCTTTACAACCAAACTTCAAACGTTGGTTTCTCTGAAACAAATGCGATTTTCAGAATAGTTCCTTTTACTTCCCACACTAATAGGTATTGTGGTCGCGAAAATTTTCGATTTTGAGATAATACGCTTTTTGGGCGTTTTATGATGTGTACATAACGAAAATCCCAGTCACTCACTTCCGTCGGTCTGTCTGTCGGTCTGTCTGTCGGTCTGACGGTCTGTCGGTCTGACGGTCTGTCGGTCTGTCTGTCGGTCTGTCGGTCTGTCTGTCGCGTTTTTCTACCCTCGTAATCTCAGCAACCGCTGCATGGGTCGTGATGAAATTTGGGCAGCGGTATGCTGTGGGGTCGTAGTAGATAATGTTTCTATAATTTTGAAAATCGGTGCATAGGCGGCGGAGTAATTAGCAAAAAACAAAAAAAATTAAATATTGCTGAAACTTCGTTTTTAGTTTTATGGGTCCCTGATCATTTTCCATTTTTTTTTTTGTTGGGGGTGAAATTGGGGTGGTTGGGAGTTCATAATAGACTATCCACTGACCTGTGAAGAAAGAACTGGCGACATAAATAACTTTTTTAGGGCCATCCGAACATGGCCTTGCCTATTACAGAAAGCAAAAGACTTTTTTCTGATGTAAACATACGAGAGTATTGCTTTAAATCGTTCTATATTGTCTAACGAGGAAACTGTTGAATGGATTTTAATGAAATTTTGACACAGTATTACTACCGTGGTGAAGATGGAAGGCGCGTATGCGCGTGCCAGTGGCGGCGCAGAAATAATAAAAAAACTAAAAATATAAAAACAGCTCAAACTTCGTTTTTAAGCGTTTTAGAGGTTCCTGATCATTTTCTGCGTTTTTTTGGGTGGGGGTGAAATTGGGGTGGTTGGGGGGTTGGGGGTTGAAAAATTAAAAAATTTCTTGTACTACTACTAATAGGCTGTCCACTGACCTGTGAAGGAAGATCTAGCGACACAAATCATCTTTTTAGGTCCATCCGAACATTGCATAGCCTTTTACGGAAACTAAGGGACGTAGCATTTTCTGTATACATACGTGAATTTACTGGTTTAAATCGTTTTGTATTTTGTAACGTGGACATTATTAAATTGATTCTAGTGAAATTTTGACACAGTATATTTTTACCGTGGTGAGAATGGAAAACGCGTATGTTTGTAAAAAATCGTGTCAGTGGCAGCGTAGCAATAATCAAAGAACGAAAAGCATGAAAACAACTCAAATTCAGTTTTTTTATGTTTTAGGGGTTCCTGGTCATTTCCTACCAGTTTTTTGGGTGGGGGTGGAAGTGAGGTGGTTGGGGGGTGGGGGGTTGTAAAACTGAGAAGTTTGTAGTATCGATAATAGGTTGTCCATTGACCTGTGAAGGAAAGACTTAGCGGCATAAGACAATTTTTGGGGGGGGGGAGGCTGGCGATTATTCGGTTATAAGGGATCTCAGACTCATGCTATGGGAAAATAATAAACTGGTATCAGCGTAATGTGTGGGAAGTACTGAGTCAATCAACTTGATTTCATTTTTGATATCGGCTGCACATTCTGAAAAGTCCTATTAGTACCTCCTCAAAAAAGTATTCTCTGTGGGAGTCGGTAAGTAAGTGCAGGTGTGGTGTGGACGACGCGTGCGGTGGAGACAGCGGTGGTCGAAGGCCAACACGCAAACCCTAACCCTCCCACCCCTTCCCACCGCCACCCCCAATGTCACCCGATGTCCCCCAACCCCAACCCCCAACCCCCAACCCGCTCGTTCGGTGAAGGCGGTGGCGGGGGTTCACGACATGTGAGAGATGTGCGAGAAAAGGGAGTGGACGTCAACACCACAGACGACTCGGTCAGAATCTAGACGACTGCAGTTTTAAGTTTCAACAAAAAACAAAAAAATTGGATCGGTATCGACGGTATCATACTCGAAGTAGTTGTAATACTAGGGATGCCGTTTTAGCAAACCCCACGGAACACATGGGCGGCGGAGTAATTAGCAAAAAACGAAAAATTTCAAATATGCCTCAACCTTCGTTTTTAGGCGTTTTAGAGGTTTTTGATCATTTTTTTTGGGTGGGGGTGAAGCTAAAGAATTTGTTGTACTCATAATAGGCTGTCTACTGACCTGAGAGAGAAAGACCTAGCGGTATAATACACTTTTTTAGGTCCATCCGAACATTGCCTTGTGTATTACAGAAACCAAGGGACTTAGAGAATTTTCCGATGTATACATACGAGTATTGCTTTAGATCGTTGTGTATTTTATGATGTTGAAATTACTGAATTGGTGGTAATGAAATTTCGGCACAGTATTATTACTTTGGCGAGAATGGAAAACGCGTCTGATTTTTATAAATCGTCTCAGTGGCGGCGCAGCAATATTAAAAAAACTAAAAATATGAAAATAGCTCAAACTTCGTTTTTAGGCGTTTTAGGGGTTCCTGATCATTTTCTACTGTTTTTGGGGTGGGGGTGAAATTAGGGTGGTTGGGGGGTGGGGAGTTGTAAATCTGAAAAGTTTGTTGTACTCATAATAGGGTATCTACTGACCTGAGAGGGAAGACCTAGCGGCATAATACATTTTTTTAGGTCTATCCGAACATTGGCTTGCCGATTACAGAAACCAAGCGACTTGAACTTTCTGATGCATACAAGATACATACGAGTATTACTTTGGATCGTTCTGTATTGTGTACGTGGAAACTTCTAAATTGACTTTAATGACATTTTGACACAGATTTATTACCACGAGACGAGTATGAAAAGCGCGTATGGTTTTTAGAAATCATTTCAGCGGCAATAATAAGAAAACTAAAAATATAAAAAACACCTCAAACAACTTTTTAGACGTTTTAGGGGTTCTTGATCATTTTAATTTTTTTTTAGTTGGGGGTGAAATTGAGGTGGTTCGGGGGTGGGGCTTTGTAAAACTCAAAAATTTGTTGTATTCATGATAGATTGTCCATTGACTTGTGAAAGAAGCACCTAGTAGAATAAAACACTTTTTTGCGGTCGGGCGAGGGATGATTTGGTTGCAGGGGCATCTAGACTATAGTTTCATGCTGTGGGGAAATAATAAAACCGGTATTATCGGAATGTGTGGGAAGTACTGAGTAAATCAGCTTGACTACATTTTTTTAATACATCAAATGATGACTTCATTCAACAGCCTCATAAAACCGGTATAATTACAAATTAAAAAACGATCCGGATGCGCGCAACACCCCCACCCGTATAATATAATAGATTCCGTCCCTTCTTTTTGTTCACTCGTTCACCCCTATTCACCCGCAACAATCAAGCCGAACAGCGCCATTAACAAATCCCGCTTATCCCTAAAAAAGGGGGATGAAACGTGTCGATGTACTTGGCCCGAATTTATTCCCGAATAAATGTCGCGATGAAGTTTCAATTACACGGAAAAAAATACTGCTACGTCTCCAATTAATAATCGTTAGTCTTTGGATGTTTTTGCATCGCTTTAAATATATTTACGGTTGTTTCAAATCCATGTCATCGAAAGAATTTCAATCCTTATTATTTTTATTATTATTTATTTATTCATTTTAAAAGCTACATGGATAAATGAAGGTCATTCACAGAAGGCACTGCCTTGTGCGTGAACATCCCCCGGTATAGAAAAACTAGAATTTAAGTTCATATGCTCCTACTTCTCGTGCACTCACTAACTTGTAGACCTTTCCATCATTAGTCATCTTTTGGTTCCTCCTATAGTCCTGCTATTTCTACCATTTCGACCAGTAAAACTCCCATCTCTTGTGCAGTCAAACATCACCCATATTAATTTTCCTAAGCTTTGTTCAGAATAACTTCAAAATAAATTTTGAATTACTACCTCGTGTCATGTCATGTTGACATGTTATATTCGATGTAATCACAGGTACGCCAATAAATTCAGAATAATTTTATATTCGTTCTAGCGATATGTATAATCCTTCTAATACCAGTATTGACATATAATGCAATCAAAACATCCTTTTATTTTCGAAATTTACCCTATGTTTCATTTAAGCAAAGCATACAATCTATGTACTAAACTTATTACTGCAACAGCAGTTCGTGATAATTCATCTGATCAAAATTAATTTTGTTTCAATGGTCCTTGTTGTTCGCTAAACTATAACCAGTATTCCGCGGGACTGATGTTCCGATTCAATGAACGTAAAAAGAAAGAACAGGGGCATCATCTTAGTGTTATCATAGCCGCCAACCCGCCAACATGAACGAGGTTGTTTCGTTGTGTTGTTATGGTGTTAGCCGTGTTATGTCATCTCGTGGTTTTGCGTATTGCATCAGCAATTGTGTGATTTGAATATGTCCAGTTATATATTAAATGGAGGACCTACTGAGAAATTAGGGCTTAAAAGAGCTAACACCCACATTTAAATGTATTTAGATTAGTCAGACAGTTATATTTCAGGTAAAAATGCAACAACTGGTGCAGGCTTATGTCTAATTCTTATATCATGTAACTTATAACTTCATACAAAATCACACCATTAAACATTCAAACGGATCGATCAGCTGTCCTCGCAATAAAATCTGTTGGTCCAAGGAAAAGAAAGTAGTTTAGAATCAGTTACCAAACACAGATTCGATTCAACGACAGGCTGCGATTGAATTATTCATTGGAATCCAATGACATCTTGTAGTTGAATCGACAATACGATAAAATTCGTTACCAACTATACACTTCCTATTGGATAAAACATCACTGTATTTGACGAATGCTGAGTGTAACGTCCCACTGAATCCAAGCGTAAAGCTAAATTCAGATGCATACGACATCCGACGATACGACGGTACGAAACTGTTCCTATTGGTTGAAATATTCAAAATGATGTCAAATCAAAATATTTCAACCAATAGGAAAACTTTCGTACCGTCGTATCGTCGGATGTCGTATGCATCTGAATTTAGCTTTAGTCTTTGACAGAATGACAGATTTTTCTGTGTGTAGGAATGTCCGCTTCAGTTGCTTTCCGGTGCTGTTAAATTTATGAATTTCACCATGACAAGCGATGGTGCGTTATTTGTGGTAGTCTCTTAAAGTTCTCTTAGACGGTGAGATTAGTTTTTCGTTCAGTCTCACTTTCAGTCGAACTGTCAGTTATCTGTATGTGTAACTACAAAAAACTGTGAGAAAGAAATGTCACGTTGATTGACTCACAGTACTTTCCACACATTAAGGTGATGCCAGTCTATTATTTTCCGATAGCAAGTCTGAGATCTCCTTGCAACCAAATCAAGGCCAGCCCGCTCGCAAACAAAGTTTGAGCTGTTTTTATATTTTGACTTTTATTATTATTGCTGCGCTGCCACTGACACGATTTCTAAAAACTAGACGCGTCCTCGCCACGATAGTAATAGCGTGTCAAAATTTCATTAAAATCAATTCATTAGTTTCCACGTTACACAATACAGAACGATCTAATGTATGTTTACTTCAGAAAATTTTAAGTTTCATGGTTTCTGCTATAGACAATGCAATGTTCGGGTTGTCTTAAAAAAGTGTATTATGGAGCTAGGACTTTCTGACGCAGGTCAATGGACAAATTCACCCCCACCTAAGAAAAAGAAGATAATGGTCAGAAACCCCTGAAACGCCTAAAAAAAAGTTTGAGGGATATTTGAATTTTTTTTTGCTAATTACTCTGCCCACCCATACACCGATTTCCAAAATTATAGCAGCTTCACCTACTATGATCCCACTGCATATCGCTACCCAAATTTCATATCAATCCATGTAGCGGTTACTGAGATCACGAGAGTAGAAGACGCCAACAGACCGACAGATAGACAGACTGACGGAAATGTGTAACGTGGATTTTCGTTATGAAGATGTCATAAAACGCCAAAAACTCTCTCTGTTCGTACAAGACGAACAGTATATAGATTTAAATTTTCGCGCTCAATCACATGGATCGCACGAGACAGAGAGACAGAGAGAGAAGGAGAGTACAAAAAAGTACCGAAACCGAGAACACGGATTTTCGTTCTCCAAAAACCAATTTTGAATTAATACCGCGTAACCGCGATTTAAAGCAGTGAAAACACAACTCCTGGATCCACGAAGCCAAGGACATCGCAGGCAGACTACGGAGGTACCTCCAGCAAGGATCGACACGGAATCCGTGGTATGTCTTTCATCATTACCTTCTCTTCGTCAAATCGATCCAGGTGGTTTAGCTATTTTTTGTTTTGTCTTTATTTTATGGGTGTAATTATAGCTAAATTTAGTTTCATCCGGCAACATAGCGTTTATCTTCGGAAAAACATATTTTTCTTTCGGTAGCTACCTGACGAAGTCAGTTGGTAAAGATCGGTCGGTCGGGTCGTACTACCTTTTGCGTAGAACAACGCAAAAACCTATAGTTCAGTGCATCAACAGAAGATCACAAATCACTGTTGTGGTGGCAAGTGATTATTTCTCGTTCCTTACATTGCCTACTCCAAATCCTAAGTCCTGTATTTTCCCGAGAAATGAAAATATACAGTCCACTCATTATCACCATTGCCTGACGCCATCTTGGTAAGAACAAAAATTTTGCTGTTATATTTCTGGACAGGGTATTTTATCAAGGGGGTAAAATATTCTCAGGAATCGGCTAAAACACCAGGTGTCTCTCACTTTTGAACGTTTAGTTTGCAAAAATTAATTTTAGTATTTAACGTGCATTTCTGGATCAATCTCAAAATTAGGGATGGGACATCGATCAAAACATCGATGTTGGACATCGATATCAACATCGACGGTCTGCCATCGATAACTACGATATATCGTATTCAAAACATCGATGTTTGAACATCGCAAAAACATCGATATATTCGGGTATTGGTGTTCTTCAATTTAAATGTTAGAAATAAATAATGATATGTATTTTACTACTAAGTATTTCAAATTTCACAGCATAGTAAACAGGAAATAATAAAGACCAGAAACTAGCTAAACTAACAAATTTTGTTAAATTTATTAAAAAAATAAAAATAAGTTTTGGTTGTCTATTTCCTCTTTCAAATTGCTTTGTAACTTTAGCGAATTTGAGAAGATGAAATCAACCAATGTCAAATGTCATCTCAAATCAATTTGAAATAGGACAAACAAAAAACAATTCACATAGAAAACTCCATTGTGAGGATGTGAGCCGAGCTTTTTATCAACTTGCCAAATCTAGTAGCTTGTGACAATACCCTCTCCCATAAATTCGTAATGACGTCAATCAGTCACCATCGCGTCGGTGTTGTTTTGGTACAGAATAGTAGTACCTAGTTCACTGAAAGGAAGTAGAATGCACACCTCTACAAAGGAACCCAAAACGCATTGAATTGGTATTTTAAATCATGGGGCATAACCGAAGACCAGAAGACTGCAGACTCGCTAAATTTACTTTTTTGTATATTTTCAATTTGTAATTGAAACTTTTAAGGAAACATCGATGCAAATTTTTAAAAACATCGATGTTTTCATCGATGGTTCAAGTTAACAACATCGATGGTAAAAACATCGATCATCGGACGTGAAACATCGATGTTTTCCAAACATCGATAATTATCGCCCACCCCTACCCAAAATCGAAAATGTTCGGTGTGGGAAGTAAAATGAAATTCTTGTCTACCGAATCATACGATTTCAGTTATGGTGTATTAATTCCTCATTCATCGTCTGTTTCTTCACCCGTAGCCCAAAATGTGTAGGTTTTCATCCTTTGTTACGAGAACTGATCCGAGCGCCTTTATCTTTGGACACATGCCTGTCAGTAGAAAATCCCTTCGGTTGGGATGGAGACCTACAATAGTCTGCAAAGGGACGATGTCTACACCCTCGTTTCTTGGAGGTGGTCAATCAACTTCTCGCGTGGCCGTCGGAGGGTTGGGGGGGGGGGGGAGGGGACGGCCGGATATGGAACCTGGATCCCTGTTTGCCCGGATAATGAACGTAGAGGGACGGAAGGCTGTTTTCGGTCCGGAGAGTTAGAGGGAACAGATATGGCGTTGAAAAGAACCCCAAAAATCTTGGCTGTCTAAAAATTTCGATTTTCGTCAAACGAGACGGAAACTCAAAACAACCGTCAAATTTGGAATTAGCACCTTCAAATTATTCAGGACACTAGCTTGCGTCCTGATAGAGCGCCAAATAAAGATTTTCGATTTTTTAGGTGAACTTCAAAAATCTTGGCTGTCTGAAAATTTCGATTTTCGTCAAACGAGACGGAAACTCAAAACAACAGCCAAATTTGGAATAAGCACCCTCAAATTATTCAAGACACGAGCTTGCGTCCTGATAGAGCGCCAAATAAAGATTTTGGATTTTTTAGGTGAACTTCAAAAATCTTGGCTGTCTGAAAATTTCGATTTTCGTCAAACGAGACGGAAACTTAAAACAACAGCCAAATTTGTAATAAGCACACTCAAGTTATTCAGGACACGAGCTTGCGTCCTGATAGAGCGCCAAATGAAGATTTTGGATTTTTTAGGTGAACCCCAAAAATCTTGGCTGTCTGAAAGTTTCGATTTTCGTCAAACTAGACGGAAACTCAAAACAACAGCCAAGTTTGGAATTAGCACCCTCAAATTATTCAGGACACGAGCTTGCGTCCTGATGAGCGCCAAATACAGATTTTCGATCTTTTAGGTGAACCCCAAAAATCTTGGCTGTCTGCAAAATTCGATTTTCGTCAAACGAGACGGAAACTCAAAACAACAGCCAAATTTGGAATTAGCACACTCAAATTATTCAGGACACCAGCTTGCGTCCTGATGAGCGCCAAATACAGATTTTGAATTTTTTAGGTGAACCCCAAAAATCTTGGCTGTCTGAAAATTTCGATTTTCGTCAAACGAGACGGAAACTCGAAACAACCGCCAAATTTGGAATTAGCACCCTCAAATTATTCAGGACACCAGCTTGCGTCCTGATGAGCGCCAAATACAGATTTTCGATTTTTTAGGTGAACCCCAAAAATCTTGGCTGTCTGCAAAATTCGATTTTCGTCAAACGAGACGGAAACTCAAAACAACAGCCAAATTTGGAATTAGCACACTCAAATTATTCAGGACACCAGCTTGCGTCCTGATGAGCGCCAAATACAGATTTTCGATTTTTTAGGTGAACCCCAAAAATCTTGGCTGGCTGAAAATTTCCATTTTCGTCAAACGAGACGGAAACTCAAAACAACAGCCAAATTTGGAATTAGCACACTCAAATTATTCAGGACACGAGCTTGCGTCCTGATAGAGCGCCAAATAAAGATTTTCGATTTTTTAGGTGAACCCCAAAAATCTTGGCTGTCTGAAAATTTCGATTTTCGTCAAACGAGATGGAAACTCAAAACAACCGCCAAATTTGGAATTAGCTCCCTCAAATTATTCAGGACACGAGCTTGCGTCCTGATAGAGCGCCAAATAAAAATTTTCGATTTTTTAGGTGAACTTCAAAAATCTTGGCTGTCCGAAAATTTCGATTTTCGTCAAACGAGACGGAAACTCAAAACAACAGCCAAATTTGGAATTAGCACACTCAAATTATTCAGGACACGAGCTTGCGTCCTGATAGAGCGCCAAATAAAGATTTTTCGATTTTTTAGGTGAACCCCAAAAATCTTGGCTGTCTGAAAATTTCGATTTTCGTCAAACGAGACGGAAACTCAAAACAACAGCCAAATTTGTAATTAGCAGACTCAAATTATGCAGGACACGAGCTTGCGTCCTGATAGAGCGCCAAATAAAGATTTTCGATTTTTTAGGTGAACCCCAAAAATCTTGGCGGTCTGAAAATTTCGATTTTCGTCAAACGAGACGGAAACTCAAAACAACCGCCAAATTTGTAATTAGCACACTCAAATTATTCAGGACACGAGCTTGCGTCCTGATAGGGCGCCAAATAAAGATTTTGGATTTTTTAGGTGAACCCCAAAAATCTTGGCGGTCTGAAAATTTCGATTTTCGTCAAACGAGATGGAAACTCAAAACAACAGCCAAATTTGGAATTAGCACCCTCAAATTATTCAGGATACGAGCTTGCGTCCCGATAGAGCGCCAAATAAAGATTTTCGATTTTTTAGGTGAACCCCAAAAATCTTGGCGGTCTGAAAATTTCGATTTTCGTCAAACGAGACGGAAACTGTAAACAACAGCCAAATTTGGAATTAGCACCCTCAAATTATTCAGGACACGAGCTTGCGTCCTGATAGAGCGCCAAACATTTTGGATTGTTTAGGTGAACCCCAAAAATCTTGGCTGTCTGAAAATTTCGATTTTCGTCAAACGAGACGGAAACTCAAAACAACAGCCAAATTTGTAATTAGCAGACTCAAATTATGCAGGACACGAGCTTGCGTCCTGATAGAGCGCCAAATAAAGATTTTCGATTTTTTAGGTTAACCCCAAAAATCTTGGCGGTCTGAAAATTTCGATTTTCGTCAAACGAGACGGAAACTCAAAACAACCGCCAAATTTGTAATTAGCACACTCAAATTATTCAGGACACGAGCTTGCGTCCTGATAGGGCGCCAAATAAAGATTTTGGATTTTTTAGGTGAACCCCAAAAATCTTGGCCTTCTGAAAATTTCGATATTCTTCAAACGAGAGGGAAACTTAAAACAACCGCCAAATTTGTAATTAGCACCCTCAAATTATTCAGGACATGAGCTTGCGTCCTGATAGAGCGCCAAATAAAGATTTTCGATTTTTTAGTTGAACCCCAAAAATCTTGGCTGTCTGAAAATTTCGATTTTCGTCAAACGAGACGGAAACTCTAAACAACAGCCAAATTTGGAATTAGCACCCTCAAATTATTCAGGACACGAGCTTGCGTCCTGATAGAGCGCCAAACATTTTGGATTGTTTAGGTGAACCCCAAAAATCTTGGCTGTCTGAAAATTTCGATTTTCGTCAAACGAGACGGAAACTCGAAACAACCGCCAAATTTGGAATTAGCACCCTCAAATTATTCAGGATACGAGCTTGCGTCCCGATAGAGCGCCAAATAAAGATTTTCGATTTTTTAGGTGAACCCCAAAAATCTTGGCTGTCTGCAAAATTCGATTTTCGTCAAACGAGACGGAAACTCAAAACAACAGCCAAATTTGGAATTAGCACACTCAAATTATTCAGGACACCAGCTTGCGTCCTGATGAGCGCCAAATACAGATTTTCGATTTTTTAGGTGAACCCCAAAAATCTTGGCTGGCTGAAAATTTCCATTTTCGTCAAACGAGACGGAAACTCAAAACAACAGCCAAATTTGGAATTAGCACACTCAAATTATTCAGGACACGAGCTTGCGTCCTGATAGGGCGCCAAATAAAGATTTTGGATTTTTTAGGTGAACCCCAAAAATCTTGGCCTTCTGAAAATTTCGATATTCTTCAAACGAGAGGGAAACTTAAAACAACCGCCAAATTTGTAATTAGCACCCTCAAATTATTCAGGACACGAGCTTGCGTCCTGATAGAGCGCCAAACATTTTGGATTGTTTAGGTGAACCCCAAAAATCTTGGCTGTCTGAAAATTTCGATTTTCGTCAAACGAGACGGAAACTCGAAACAACCGCCAAATTTGGAATTAGCACCCTCAAATTATTCAGGATACGAGCTTGCGTCCCGATAGAGCGCCAAATAAAGGTTTTCGATTTTTTAGGTGAACCCCAAAAATCTTGGCTGTCTGCAAAATTCGATTTTCGTCAAACGAGACGGAAACTCAAAACAACAGCCAAATTTGGAATTAGCACACTCAAATTATTCAGGACACCAGCTTGCATCCTGATGAGCGCCAAATACAGATTTTCGATTTTTTAGGTGAACCCCAAAAATCTTGGCTGGCTGAAAATTTCCATTTTCGTCAAACGAGACGGAAACTCAAAACAACAGCCAAATTTGGAATTAGCACACTCAAATTATTCAGGACACGAGCTTGCGTCCTGATAGAGCGCCAAATAAAGATTTTCGATTTTTTAGGTGAACCCCAAAAATCTTGGCTGTCTGAAAATTTCGATTTTCGTCAAACGAGATGGAAACTCAAAACAACCGCCAAATTTGGAATTAGCTCCCTCAAATTATTCAGGACACGAGCTTGCGTCCTGATAGAGCGCCAAATAAAAATTTTCGATTTTTTAGGTGAACTTCAAAAATCTTGGCTGTCCGAAAATTTCGATTTTCGTCAAACGAGACGGAAACTCAAAACAACAGCCAAATTTGGAATTAGCACACTCAAATTATTCAGGACACGAGCTTGCGTCCTGATAGAGCGCCAAATAAAGATTTTCGATTTTTTAGGTGAACCCCAAAAATCTTGGCTGTCTGAAAATTTCGATTTTCGTCAAACGAGACGGAAACTCAAAACAACAGCCAAATTTGTAATTAGCAGACTCAAATTATGCAGGACACGAGCTCGCGTCCTGATAGAGCGCCAAATAAAGATTTTCGATTTTTTAGGTGAACCCCAAAAATCTTGGCGGTCTGAAAATTTCGATTTTCGTCAAACGAGACGGAAACTCAAAACAACCGCCAAATTTGTAATTAGCACACTCAAATTATTCAGGACACGAGCTTGCGTCCTGATAGGGCGCCAAATAAAGATTTTGGATTTTTTAGGTGAACCCCAAAAATCTTGGCGGTCTGAAAATTTCGATTTTCGTCAAACGAGACGGAAACTCTAAACAACAGCCAAATTTGGAATTAGCACCCTCAAATTATTCAGGACACGAGCTTGCGTCCTGATAGAGCGCCAAACATTTTGGATTGTTTAGGTGAACCCCAAAAATCTTGGCTGTCTGAAAATTTCGATTTTCGTCAAACGAGTTGGAAACTCAAAACAACAGCCAAATTTGGAATTAGCACGAGTTTGCGTCCTGATAGAGCTCCAAATAAAGATTTTGGATTTTTTAGGTGAACCTCAAAAATCTTGGCTGTCTGAAAATTTCGATTTTCGTCAGACGAGACGGAAACTCAAAGCAACAGCCAAATTTTGAATTAGCAGGGAAAGAACAGATCTTTATATACATAGATTTTTAATGTTTATTGCGTTTTGTAGTTAATCAGATTAATATCAAAAAAGAATTATTTTTTCAAGAATAATCAAGTAGTCTGCTTGAACCCCCCCCTCCCCGTGAGAGTTTGACTTGAGAGTAGTTTCGTTTTCACCCATTATAGATAGTATATATTTTTATGTAGAGAGGGGCCCCCGTGAAAAAAATTGCGGGCGGGGGGCGAACACCTTGACACGCTACTGGTGCCAGTAGCTGTACCTCTTACCCTTTGTGCTTCAATTTTGATTTGTGTAAAATTTCAATTGATTCTGGAGTAAGCTTTCAATCTCGAAAATCTCTGGATTGGATACGTATTTACACATACGGGGATTTTTGTTATCGACCGGTATATGAAGAATCAATAGTGGCGTGCCGAAAGGACCCGTGGTGCGGGGGGCCCGAGCATCTGGGGGGCCCCCATTGACACCATTCAGTCACTTCATGTTTTTTTTTAGCGAAAGTCTACCTCGTTGGCAAGCCTAGAACACTGAATTAAAAAACAGTAAAAAAGTGGGATCTACCTTAAAAAACTATGTCCCACCAGATGGTCATTTAGGGTCGAATCGATAATTTCATTAAAAAGTAACTATTTAGTCGTCGTTAAATATTTGTCGAATCTAGCTATAATAGCAAAGAAAAAATCTGATAGGGGTGAGGTAAAGGTCTTACAAAATAAAATGGAAAATTTTGAATTTGTATATTTATTGATATTTCAAGGAAAAATATTTGAAAACGTCAATTTACTTTCAAAATGTTTGCAAAAAGTGATATAGAATAGGGAATTTAAGAAATAGTTTTGAAAATATCTTTGAAACCCCAGTAACAATAGCAAAAGAATGGGGTATTGAGCCGCAATTTACAGACAAAAGAATTCGTACTACTAAAAAGTTTTTTAATGAAATGGCGTTTGGTGAACCAATTGAAGACCCTAAAAATCGTTTAAGAATTTCAGTATTCAACACATGCCTAGGACGATTTTAGTACAACTAAAAAATAGATCTGAGGCATTCACAAATGTCTTTTCAAAATTCTATATTTGAAACCCCAAAACACTTACTGAAGTGCAAGAAGTGGAAATTATTAATAAAGTAAAAGACTTAGTTGCAAAATATCCAGACGATCTCACACAAAATCTTGCGTCGGAACTAATTCAAATAAAAGATTTTCTATATGTAATCCTGAAAAATCACTGGGAAACTTTCTGATTTTATTTTCGAAAAAAAAATCAATTGTTCATTTGTAGTGTACCTGAGATTTGCACTACATTCTAGTTGTTTCTAGTACTGCCTGTTACGTCGGCTCAAGCAAGCTCATTTTCAAAACTAAAACCAATAAAAAATTTTGCAAGATCGATAATGGGTGAATCGCGTTCTTTGGCATTAATTTCTATAGAAAATGAACGGGCAGAAGACATAGACTTAGATTAAATAGTTGATACATTTTTTGCTTTCCTAGTGGCCATATAATATAAACCGATTTGAAATATTTTTTTATATAGAAGGGGGGGGGCCGTGAAAAATTGCGGGGGGGCCCCCGAAAACCTTGGCATGCTACTGAGAATCAAGATTAGCAATCCCGGTGTAGTAAATATATTCCCCAGGAATTAGGAAGATAGGAAGTAAAATAATCATTTTAAACATTAAGTTACATTCATGTCACATCATTAAAGGTGAATGATACGTACGCGTACGAAATAACGACCTTTGAAAGTCGTTATGTGTGTGTGTGAGAGAGTTACGGGTTTGATAGGCGACATATCATGTGATCGTGACCCCAGCTCTGTCCTAATTGCAGGGAACTCCCCGACTCGCCCGGCGCGCCGCCGCCGTTTGGAACAAATGTGCGTCGCCCTTTTTTCTCAATGTTCCATTTTGGCCGCACCCGGTCGCCACACGGACAATCGCAGATACCTATACAGGGCGATCCCTACTGCAGTTGTGGACTATTTTGAAATTTGGGGTCAGTTTAGGCGGTTTTTGGCTCAAGAAATTATGTGATCATATTTGGGTTTTGAAAGGTTTTTACCAAATCGCAAAGTCTCATTTTTATGTTCACATGCCCTGTATAACTATTGGCGGAAGCAAAATATCTAACTTAAGATTTGCTGACGATAAAACCCTTATTGCTGCTTCTCAGGAAGAACTAGTAGCTCTATCGAACGAGTGCAGCATATGGTCTTGGTATTAACTACAACAAGACCAAGGTTATTATCGTAGATAGAGAGCATGACAATCATCGAGAAGTAAAGTCAATAGGCCGTTGTGAGATAGTTCAAAGTTTTGTGTACCTCGGTTCTTTGATCGACATTTCAGGTAGCTGTGAGAATGAGATTCGACGGCGCATTCAACAGGCACGGGTGGCCATGACAAAGCGTACTAAAATATGGCGTGACCATAAATAACATCACTAAAGCTACCAAAATGTCACTGGTTCAGTCTCTTGTGTTCTCCATATTTTTGTATGCCTCGGAAACTTGGACTGTTAAAAAGGCAGATCGAGCTCGCATAGATGCTTTTGAAATGTGGACGTGGAGGATAATGCTGAGAATTCCTTATACCGCCCATCGAACTAATGTTTCCATACTGGATGAGCTCGGTAATCCAGAGAGACTATCCTCCATTGTTTCGATGAGAATGCTTACATTCTTCGGACATATTCACAGAAGCGATAATATGGAGAAACTTCTAGTTCAGGGTCACGCCCCGAGTGGGTGGCGCCGGGGCCGTTCCCCTACACGCTGGGTGGATACGACGAAACAGTTGCTAGATATGAGTATTAAGAGCGCCACTGAACTGAGAGTAAATCGCAAACGATGGCGAGCTAGAGTTCTTAGAACTATTGATAATATTCGTGTCGGCAATACTCTAGCTCCGACTTGATGCATTTTACGAGTTCACAACATGTCTATTAAAACATTGTGACTATGATCATGATGCCCTGTACAAGGATGTATCACTTAACCTTACATTATAGAAGTGTTTTCTTAGATGACAGCATCAATCGCACTTCGGAGGTGTTACCAGGGAATGGACAGGTAATATTTAGTTACCTCCTTACTAGAGTAGCTAGGCAATTCCTTGGCAGTTGAGCAGCCAGAAGAGTCATTCCAGTGATTAACACAGAGCTTCTGAAATACCTGGACAACGATAACATCCTAAATTATCGCCAGCATGGCTTCCGTAAGCACAGGTTTACGGGTGACCTCCTGGCCTACGTCACTCACTCGTGGAACAGAGCAATTGAAAACCATGGCGAATCCCGTGTTGTTGCACTTGACATATCGAAAGCCTTCAAGAGAGAGTAGCATGAGGGACTTGTGGTCAAGCTTTCTCCTTATGGACTACCACCTGGCCTGCGTCAGCGGCTGAATAGCTTTACTGTCGGGGAAAGCATTGGCATTCACGTGTACAATAAGCTACCTCTACTCTTAAGATTGTCTAATCTCACAACCTTTAAAAAATGTGTCAAAGATATTTTATTGATAAAGGCTTATTACAGTGTTGAGGAACTTATGACAGACAATTTTAGTAATTTTTTCTGGTCTAGTTCAGCTTACATTGATATCTTAGATTAATTTTTTAAAGTTTAAGTTTGATAATTGTTCCTTTGTTGATGATATCACTATGTACTTTTATACTTATTTATATTGTAATCTTAAGCACTGCTGTCAGATTGACTTATCCTATACTATTCTTGTAGTCCAAGGGATCAATAAATTACTTTACTTTACTTTGACATGAAAGCAATACTCCAGGCCAGGTTTTATCTGGGCTTTAAACAGTGTGAGTAGAATAGATGGTGAACCTTCAAACAATTGATTTCTGTCGAGTACAGCCAATTCTGTAGCTTCTCTTGGCATCGCCTTGTATGCGAGTAAGGATGGGCGGATTCGGCATTACTGTGTATGCCATGCGGATCGAGTCCCAGCCCACCTACAGAGGTGGAAATTTATTTTTAGACGGTTTAAGGCCGCACACCTCTCAAAGCGGTTCGCTCTCCGTGTGTATTTGCACAGGCAGGCCTCTGTGTTTTTAGGTCCGACGGTTCGCCAACCGAAAAACTACCACATGCCGTCTGATCTTCCTCGCAGTCACTCTCCTTTGATTACGATGCTTTCAAGGGTGGTATAATTTTTCGCTTGTTTTTTTACCAAACCGACAAGGTAGCCGGATGTAGGGTGGGGCATAAAAACCAAGTGTTTTTGAAATACTCATAAAATTATTAGTTTTTACTCTAAAAAAATTATTGGTAGTAGCACATAGCTGATAATAAACCATTTTGAAATATCTAAGTGCAAAAATTACATCTAGCATATGATGCAGCCGTTCACGAAAATTGCACTCCACTGTTTCCAGCATGGGCTGTTGATTTTTGAGAGATTCCATGGCAAATCGCTTCTTTCTCTGCGTCTAACGTACGGGGATTGGCCCTTTAAACACGTGACATGGAAAAGAAATCACAAATTGATAAGTCGGGAGACCGAGTAGGTCATGGAATGCCACCAAACCTTGAAATTGAACGATTTGGAAACAGGTGGCGAAGAACAGCCATGGATGCTCTGGTGGTGTGTGCCGTGGCCCCATCTTACTGGAACCACAAATCTTTGATATCCACACCTCTTCTTTGCAATTCAGGTATGGAAAAGGTATTGATCATATGAATGTAACGTTCAGATGTTACTGTAGCGGTGACCCCATTTTCTCCAAAAAAAATATGGGCCAATGATGCCACGCCATATGCGACGCGTTGTTCTAGCGTCTACCGCTCCATGATGGCAAGTAGCAAGTAAGAAAGTGAAATGGTTTGAGTCAAGGAATGGATTGTAATAAACCGCGCTCCTCCCTTTTCTAGTATATGAGTACTACTCAAACCAAAAACACTTGGTTTTTATGCCCCACCCTGTATATGTAGGTCCTTCTGCATGTTAAACGAAGGGATGATAGCAGCACGTGACTTTTGCTGTTTTCGTCCTACAATATTAGCTGAATGGAACACCCCTATATTTATTTTATTGGTTCCAAGAAGAATCTATTCCAAAAATTATTGCTTTTAGAAATAGTGTGGCAGCAATTTCTCGTTCACTCCTAGAATTATTTATGCAAAAAGTGGTTTTGAAGTTTTCTTACGCATACCTACATACCATATTTCCTGTACTATAGAATGAAAGTTCATACAGTCAAGTTGGAAGTTTGATTTTTCATAGTTACCAGAATAAAACGTACCGAAAATAAGTTGGCTATATGAAGTGAAACAAAAGAAATTGAAAATATGGTGAATGCGCAATGTTTGTTGAGTGCACTTTCATCTCAGTTCATATTATTTGTACAGGGCGAATCCTAAGTTGACTTTTTTTTAACTGTGTATAGGATTCGCCAAAATAAACAACTTTTTCAAATAACTTTTTTCAATAAACTGAAAAATAGCAACTGTTGCAGGAGTGGTGTGAATGTGTTAGGTGTAAGGTCTGAGACCGACATAATTAGGGGGACAATAACACTACTTTATTTTGTTTCCAGAGTCGTTTCACTTCTATGGAAAGATCTGTGTATTTAAATATATTCCCAGCGTAGGTGGTTTGCACATTTATATCATTATGTATAGCAATATCTGTTAAATAGGTAACTTCTTTTGCCTTCGACTGAAAAACTATATCTTGTCTATTAGCTGGAATAGTTTTGTCTGTGTGTATTTCTAAGTCCCGTATAGTTTGTATTGATTGTTGTCGAGTACCGATGTCGGTGTATAATTATAGTATGGATCTGTGTTTTCGATTAGTTTGTTAGTTGTGGCTAGGGCTTGGTGTGTGACTTTGTTATTATTATGTTTTCTCAAGCCTCTCTCGCATGACTACGGTAGCAACAAATGTTGACAGGCTGTGCCAAGTCAACACCTGAACTATTGCTGATCGGGATTTAAGAAAGATCGTACTATATTACAGGTCTTAAGGATTACAGACTTTTGGAATATTTTGTGTAACCTTTCGTCCAGGCCTAACTGTTGTAGGTGTTGTGTAAATGGTTTCGGGGTGAGGCCTGAGACCGACATAATGCGGGGGACAATAATCACTTTATCTTGTTTCCAGAGTCGCTTCACTTCTATGGCAAGGTCAGTGTATTGTTAATATATTATTTTGCATTTCTTATTTTTTCTCGCATGCTTGCGGTAGTAGCAAGTATTGACGGGCTGTGCCAAGTCAAAACCAGACCTATTATTATTCTGAATTCAGGAAGGACCGTACAATGCTGCAGGTCTTGAGGATTGCAGACTTTTGGAAGGTTTTATGTAACTGTTCATCCAGGCCTAATTATTGCAGGTGTGGTGTAAATTTATTTGGAGTAAGGCCTGAGACCGACATAATGAGGGGGACAATGACAACTTTGTTTTGTTTCCAGAGCCGTTTCATTTTTATGGCAAGATCTGTGTATTTAGATATCTTCCCAGCCTAGGTGTTTTGGATAATCATATCATTGGGAATCGGTATATCTATCAAATAGGTCACTTTATCTGCCTTTGACTGAAAAACAATATCTGGTATATCGGCTGGGCTGGTTTTGTCTGTGTGTATTTCAAAGTCCCAGTATAGTTTGAATTTATTGTTTTCGAGTACTGAGGTCGGTATGTAATTATAATATGGATCTTTGTTTTCAGTTAGTTTGTTTGTTGTCGCCAGTGGTTGGTGTATGATTTTAGCTGCAGAATTATGTCTGGCTGTGTACTCAGTTCCAGCGAGAGTTTTGCATCCACTTGTTATGTGTTCTATTGTTTCCTACTGTTGGTGGCACTTTCTGCAACTATCGTCGGTGATAGATGGATCTTTAATTATATACTTCTTGTAATTTTATGTCGCGATGACTTGGTCTTGTGTTACACGGTATCTATGTTTGCCATGGAGTGCCTTCTGGGACCAAGTAGTTATTTTTTCTTGTTGTGAATGTATGTGATTTTGAACGTCTGCAACATGGTCTGGACAAGAAAGGGCGAGTGGTGTATAGTTTTTGTCTGCTTTTACTATTGCCTTATGTAAGTTTCTTTGCTGTGGAAAAATGTCTGAGTGTTTTTATTTGTTTTGTACTAAGTATGTCTATAATTCCTCTGCCCCCTTGTTTTCTGTCTATGGTAAGCCTTTCCTTGCACGCATTCGGATGCGACATTCTGTGTTTCGTGAATTCTGTTCTGATAAGTATATTATTACTATTATTATAATTTACCACATTTGGTTGCCTCAAATTTGATATGCCTACGTTTTCTGACAAGTAACCGCGACATGGCTGTCATTGAAGCAATATGGCGGCTGTTAACCTTGTTAATATTTAGGAGGACGTTTCATGAATGAATAGAACGACCTATGTTTTTGATTGTCGCGTCGTTGCATAGAAAGTATCCAGTCGAAGTATATGATGCGATTTTTTTTCTGTGAGAAAATTAATTTGGCAGCGGGGGGCACCCTGGCTACACAGAAAAAAATACTGTTGCGTTTCCAACTCATTGTTAGTATTTGGATGTTTTTCCATCGCTTTAAATATATCTACAGTTGTTTCAAATCCATGCCATTGAAAGAATTCAATCCTTATATTCGAAGTAATCACAGGTACGCCAATAAATTCAAAATAATTTTATATTCGTTCTAACGATATGTATAATCCTTCTAATACCAGTATTAACATATAATGCAATCAAAACATCTTTTTGTTTTCGAAATTTACCCTATGTTTCATTTAAGCAAAGCATACAATCTATTTAATGTACAAAAATTATTACTCCAACAGCAGTTCGTGATAATTCATCTGATAAAAATTAATTTTGTTTCAATGGCCCCTGTTGTTCGCTGAACTATAATCAGTATTCGGCGGGACTGATGTCCCGACTCAATGAAGGTAAGAATAAAGAACAGGGGATTATCTTAGTGTTACTATCGCCGCGAACCCGCCAACATTGACGACGTTGTTCCGTTGTATTGTTTCGGTGTTAGCCTTGTTGTGTCATCTCGTGGTTTTGCGTATTGTATCAACAATTGTGTGGTTTAAATGTGTCCAGTTTATTTTATTAAATGGAGGACCTACTGAGAAATTGGGACTTAGAAGAGCTAACACCCACATTTGAATGTAGGTATTTAGATTAGTCAGACAGTTATATTTCAGGTAATGATGCAACAACTGGTGCAGGCTTATGTCTAATGCTTATATCATGCTTCTCATAACTTCATAAAAAATCACACAATTAAACATCCAAACGAATCAATTCTCGCAATAAAATCTGTTGGTCCAAGGAAAAGAAAGTAGTTTAGAATCAATTATCAAACACAGATTCGATTCAACGACAAGCTGCGATTGAATTATTCATTGGAATCCAATGACATCTTGTAGTTGAATCTACAGTACGATATAATACACTTCCCATTGGATAAAACATCGCTGTATTTGAGGAATGCTGAGTGTCAAGTCCCATTGAATCCAAGCGTAAGTATTTGACAGAACGACAGATTTTTCTGCGTGTACCATTATTTACGGCAGTGGTTACGTAGCGATTTCGACCAGATTGGAGCACGCTCCTGACGCATACTTTGTCCGAGGCACCCAGTGGCGCTTCTAGGAAGTTTGTCTGGGGGGGGGGGGGTAGTTACTTTATGGATAATGTAGTGGTCGCCGCCAAGGAGAGGGGGGGTACAATAAACATCTTGTCAAATGAAGATATAATACGGTAAGATGAATATTTATGAAATTAAAATTTTTCAGCCACAAAGATCAAATTAAACATTACACAGGTATTGTCCATTTTTTGATTATAAGGAAAATTAACAAAACAAAACACATATAAGAAAACCAGACTTATTATAAATAATAAACAGAAAAATATATTTAAAGCAATAAACATAAACAGTTAAATTTTCAATGCATATTATAGCATCTTATTTTTAATTAATCAGTTTTGTTCTGTGTTCTAGGGGGGGTAATTACCCCCTCTACCCCCCTTGGAAGCGCCCTTGGAGGCACCCTAAAGGTTCCCTTTCTCCGTTTCCGGCTCCCAACCGCCACCGCACCACCAGCGCACCGATAATATCCATCCTGATATGAAGCGGCAGCATTTCGTGGCGCTGCGGAGCGGCCCCCCGAGGGTGTCAAGAAGGAAAAGGAACAAGGAAACGAGCACGTCGCCTTCGTCGTTGCACCCTACACCCGCCTCCCACCCACCCCCACCCACTGCTCCCCCATCCCCCAAGGGGGGCGACATTGGCGCGCGAGGGTGTCGCAAAATTCAGACATAAGGACTCCGTGACATTTGAGGGTAAATAAATAAAACAAAAAAACTTTTTAAAAAAGCCTTTATTTAAAGGTTCTAAAAAAAAGATAATAAAATGTTCCTTTAGAGTGTTAACTATCAACTTATAGCCTCATTATACACAATTTAGATGATCATATAAGCTTATCGTGCATTTTCATCCAAACTAAAAGTGTATACAAAATATCAGCTCAACGGTTGTAGACATCTGCTTCAAAATTGAGTTGCAAGATTCCACCCGAACAAGCGTACATACATTGCAAGTTAAAAGCTTTTAAAAAATGGAGTCAAGTTGATTGACTTACTACTGCCCACACATAACGGTGACGGTGATATCATTTTATTATATTCCCATTGCATGAAGCTATAGTTTGAGATTCCCTTGCTAGCACCCCCCCCCCCCAAAAATGTGTTATACTGTTTAGTCTTTCCTGCACAGGTCAATGGACAGCCCATTATCAATACAACAATTTTTTTTGTTTCACAACCTCCCACCACCAACCACCCCAATTTCACCCTTACCCAAAAAAGGTAGAGAATGATCAGGTACCCCGAAAATACCTAAAAACGAATTTTGAGCTATTTTCATATTTTTGGTTTTTTGGTTATTGCTGCGCTGTCACTGACCATACCAGAACCATAGAAGAGCCATACGCGTTTTCCATTCCTCATTCCTCACCACGGTAATAATACCGTGTCAAAATTTCTTTGGAATCAATTTAATAGTTTCCACGTTACACAATACAGAAAGACCTAAAGCAATAAATACTTGTATGGTACACAGCAAATTCTAAGTCCCTCAGTTTTTGTAACAGGCAAGGTAATGTTCGGATGGACCTAAAAAGGTGATTTACGTCGCTAGGTCTTCCTTCACGGGTCAGTGGACAGTCTATCATGAATACAACTAATTGTTCTCTTTTACAAGCCCCCCACCCCCAACCACCCCAAATTTCATACCTTTCCCAGAAAAAGTAGAAAATGATCAGGAACATCTGAAACGCCTAAAAATAAAGTTTGATGAATATTTAAAATATTTTGTTTTTTGCTAATTATTTCGGCGCCCATGCACCGATTTTCAAAATTATAGCGGGATTACCCAATACGATATGTGGCTATCATTCAAAAATGTGCTCTTACATGCTGCCCAGATAAGTCAACCAAAGAGTAGCATTCAACCAAAACAACAATGGATTAGTGGCCACACATTGTCTGTTATTGAGGCACGTAGAAGCCTTAGGATCTCAGGTCTTGATTCAAATGCAAAGCAAAACGCATATAGACAGCTCTCACGCGAGATTCAGAGACTATGCCGAAGAGATAATAACTCTTATATACAGCAACTGTGCCAGGAAATAGAGATGCATGCCAACACTAATCATCCGAAAGAGATGTTTTTTAAGGTCAAATGCCTCAGTCGGGATTTTAAACCCAAATCTTGGGATGTCAAAAATTCCGAGGGACAGCTAATTACCAACTTGCATGAGGTTATTGAGGTATGGCGAAATTACTGCGAAAACCTGTACCATGAGGGTGGTCCTCAGGCCCTCTCATTGGATTTTGAATATGAACCTGATATTCTTTTGTCTGAAGTGGAACATGCCCTCAACAAGTTAAAAACTAATAGAGCTGCAGGCATTGTTGCTATTTCTGCCGAAACATTGAAATGCTTGGGTGAAGATGGCATCTCTCTTTTATATAATATTGTAAGAGGGTCTGGTCCTCCGGTGTTTGGCCGGATGAATGGTGCACATCCATTTTTGTTCCACTTGATAAAAGAGGATCTCCAACAAATCCAGACAATTATCGCCTACTTTCGTTAATCTCTCATGCAAGCAAGGTTTTACTATATATTTTACAGTCTCGTTTGGAGGGTTTTATTGGCTGGCAAATTTCTCAGGCGCCGGCAGGTTTCGTAAAAGGACGCGGTACGTGTGAACAGATCTTAAACTTAAGACAGATTATTGAAAAAGCCAGAGAGCATTATTTTTCCGTTTTTATCTGCTTTGTGGACTATTCTAAGGCGTTTGATAACGTAAAGTGGCCTAAACTGTGGGAAATCCTTATCTCCATGGGAGTCCCTTACCACTTGGTATTTCTCATACAGCAACTCTATGAATCTAGTTCAGCTCGTGTAAGAATTAATGGTAACACCTGTCTGGTCAAACAGCAACCAGAAAAGGAGTTCGTCAGGGATGCGTATTATCTCCGATGTTATTTAACATTTATTCTGAATTTGTGATGAGACAGGTATTGGACAACTAGAGTGGCGGTATAACTATTGGCGGAAGCAAAATATCCAACTTAAGATTTGCTGACGATACAACCCATATTGCTGCTTCTCAGGAAGTACTAGCAGCTCTATTGAACGTTTTAGAACAACACAGTGCAGCATATTGTCTTGGTATTAACTACAATAAGACCAAGGTTATGATCGTAGATAGAGAACATGATAATCATCCAGAAATAAAGTCAATAGGCCGTTGTGAGGTAGTTCAAAGTTTTGTGTACCTCGGTTCTTTGATCGGCAATTCAGGTAGCTGTGGGAATGAGATTCGACAGCGCATTCAACAGGTACGGGTGGCCATGACAAAGCTTACTAAAATATGGCATGACCATAACATCACTAAAGCTACCAAAATGTCGATGAGAATGCTTATATTCTTCGGACATATTCACAGAAGCGATAATATGGAGAAACTTGTAGTTCAGGGTCACGCCCCGAGTGGGCGGCGCCGTGGCCGTTCCCCTACACGCTGGGTGGATACGACTAAACAGTTGCTAGATATGAGTATCAAGAGCGCCACTGAACTGACAGTAAATCGCGAACGATGGCGAGCTACAGTGATCAAAACTATTGATGATATTCGTATCGGCAATACTCTAGCTCCGACAAGTTCACAACATGTCTGTTAAGACATTGTGACTATGATGATGATCTTATATACTGTAACATCAGCATCAACTGCTTTTTATCGGTGCGATAACAGAACCAATTATATTTTACAGATATAAACGTTGAGCTAACTGCGAACGTAAACGTAAACACCTTTCTTGTTTGAGTTTATGTTTGAGTAATTTACTCACACCTAATAATATAATATTGACTGCCAATTAGTCACCTGATGTTCAACGAAGACTACGTTCGGTAAGTCGATGAACTCAGTATCCCTAATTGAGCCCTACATTCAGCACGTGTTTTATTTTTTCATTAAATTACGTTGACCTCGTTATCGATTTCCCATTAGCAGAGGCAGCGTCTATTGCTCCGCTAATTCTTCTAACTGCGAAAAGCCCATCGAGCGACCCATCGAAGTTCCCTAATTTACTTACCCTACCACCCACCCTATACCACCCTCGCCCTTACAATCGTGCCCTCATTCGCCCCCAATCTATATTTAATACCTTTTGCTCGATCGCCGTTTTGTTAGAGATTCAGTGGCGTATGGGCGCATAGAATACATTTACACGTTGTCATTACCTGGCTGGTTTTGAATTGTTTATTTATCTGCAGACGTAATGAATAAAACAAAAAGACTTTTAAAAAAGCTTTTATTTAAAGGTTCTAAAAAAAGACAATAAAATGTTCCTTTAGAAGTTTAGAGTGTTAACTATCAACTTATAGACTCATTATACACAATTTATATGATCATAAAAGCTTGACGCGAGGTTTGCGTAAGTACCTATAGGAATTCAATTAAACTGAAATTTTAACACACTTAGATTTAGCAGACCAAGTTAGTCAATTGAATAGGTACTAGTTAATTTACACAAGTATATCGCGCGACAAGCTTTTATGATCATATAAATTGTGTATGATGAGGCTATAAGTTGATAGTTAACACTCTAAAGGAACATTTTATTCTCTTTTTTTAGAACCTTTAAATAAAAGCTTTTTTTTGTTAAGTTTTTTTGTTTTATTTGTTTTATACCTTTTAGTTATTAACTCGCATTTATATCAAACAAAGTTTTTATTTATTCTCGGCAAGCCCTTTTATTTGATACCCATATTGCAGAAGTGCATTAAAAAGAACTATTTCGCCTCTTTGATGGTCCACCATAGTTGATTTAGAATGACGTCATATTATTTTTCGAGTCACTCTCAACAAGCCCTTTCACTGTGCAAAGAGTCTCTTCTACTCAGGTCGTAAACAAGGTTCATGCAGTGATAAAACAACTCACCGACTTCGAATAGTATATTTTCCCCAAACTCTTACAACAAAACACATCATCGTATTATATCTAAAAATACATATTATTTGCCATCATTTGAATGACATTTTCTAACTTAGAATTTGCGCTATCCTGATATCCACTCATTTTCGTAGATTTCCTTTTATTAGACATCATGAAAACCTTAAACTAAACTAAAAATATAGACCTACTCTAAACATAACCTTAAAACTGTGTTGGTGATAAGAGTCCACTAACAACACGAGTTTATCCCTATTACTTTCCCAAAGTCAGTCCAGCACCCCAAATGTTCCTTTACAAATTATTATTGGAAAATCCTTACCGCGGATCTTCCTTACCACTTGCGTCGCTGTCACAGTCATACACACCGGCTGTCCGGTCCACCCTTCGTGGTTGCTCGGTGCACCAGCGGTTCGTTAGCTACCCCCTAACCTCATGTCGATGTCGTCACCGTCGTCGATACAACCTGGTGATGACCACTGCGTAGGTTGTATAAAGGAACTCGTACAATTCGATCCAGAATCTCCTGTGACCGCTGCCACATTCTTGCTCACACCGCAAGCCTCTAGTTGAGCGCCAAATGCAAAAAATCTCTTCTCTCAGGTCGTCAGGTTCATGCAGTGATAAAACAACTTGCCGGCTTTGAATAGTATTTTCCCCAAACTCTCACAACAAAATGCATCGTTTGACTAATAATGATATCAGTGGATCTATTGTGTCTATTGGTCTATTGTTAGTGAAGACATTCCTCTCATTAGATTGTCATTCCCCTTAGCATCTACTGGGCGTTTTCATATCAGTATGGATACCCATATTGTATTAAATAACTATTCACTATTGGATTTAGAATGACGTCATATAGCTTATCGTGCATTGTCATCCAAACTAAACGTGTATACAAAATTTCAGCTCAATCGGTTGAAGATATCTGCTTCAAAATTGAGTTGATAGATTCCACCCGAACAAGCGTACATACATTGCAAGTTAAATAAAAGCTTTTAAAAAATAAATTCTTGGACGAAGTATGCAATGTTTTCCTATATGCGCATCATCATCATCATTATAGACACAATGTCTTAACAGACATGTTGTGAACTCGTAAAATGTACCCATTTTACGAGTTTCTCTATATGCGCAAACCTGTAATAATCTTAAACCAACAATGTGATATTTTTGGGAGTTAATAATTGGATATTTTCAATTCACAACTGCGAAAGGCTTGACACTAAGAGTACCGAAACCTTAAATAAAGCATATGATAATCTTGAAAACAAAACAATGAATATATCACTTATAAGAATAATATACAATCTCTGCGATCATCGGTGTCGGAGTCTTTAGAGGGATAAAATACAGTAATTTTTATTGAAAAATCACCCCTCAAAAGTAGTATTTCTTCCACCATAATAAAATGGTAGCCATTTTGTTTTTTGTTCAATTGATGCACTAGTGTTGTACTAATTGAGCCATAGCTACCTATGTAGAGGATTTAAAAACACAAAATGAGTCTCATTCGATAGCAAAACGTATAGACCATAAACTAGTGTTAAACATTTTTAAAATTTTATTTCATAAACGGGCAAAAAATTTTTAAAAAGAAAACATTTTGCGTTTTTTACAATTTTAGCTTTTTCAAGAAATCTGAGTTGTTAACCTAGATTTTCTTATTTCTAGGCGATAGTACATGATGTTTCCTAAAAAAATAGTTAAGAAGCTATGATGGTTTGAATATGACCCTTTATTGTCTAATCCGGCAGTTGAGAAGGCAATCAAACAAAATACTCACTGGTCCACGACATTTATTTTGGGAAAAAAAAGAAACAAATGTTCCATTGTTCGAAATGTCCTTCTTGGTGTAGCAGACATGCTGTTGCTCTTACTGATACATGTTGCGTAGAGCGACTGATCATCGCTTTGTCATTCCGTATTCATTTCAGACTTGAATAATTTTGCTAATCAGCTCCTTGCGTGTAGTTGGCACGTCGACATAAACTTTCTATTTCATTTTATCCTACAAGAAAAAATCAAGTAGGGTCAAGTCCGGTGACTGCGGTGGCCAAGCGATTGTTCCACCGTGTCCAATTCACGGTGGATGTCGTTCATTTAAATGGCTTCGTATATTTGCAGCGAAGTGTTACGGAGCGCCTTCCAGTTGGAGAATCCTTGATCTTGGTATTTCCATAACCGCGTGCAGGAAGTCGGTGTCCAAGAACTCCAGAAATCTAGGGCCATTCATCGTGGCTGGCAATATGAGTGGGCCAATCAAAATATCATCAATCATTTCTGCCTATACATTTACCGAGAATTCGCACACAACCGTCCCAACTTGGCCAGTGGTCCTAAAATAAGTTCTGTAGCTTGACGGTGATGTCCAGAAATTCCTCTCCATGTCATAAGATAATGATAATGATAAAGATAAGATTTTGCAACCACAAGAGCCACCCAGGAAATTATTTCTCGACCCTTCCCTTGTGAGCGCGTCCGCCGTTTCATTGCCGTAAACTCCAGCATGACTCGGTACCCACATAACTGACACCTGATGTCTTGCTGAAATGTCTTCCAACACCCTTCTACATTGCAGAACGACCCTTGATGTAAACCTACAAGTAGTCAATGCTTTCGGTGCTGCCTATCTGTGAGATCAGATAGTATTTCATCTCCTATGCCCCTGAATTTCGTGAACACAAGAGGCACAAACCATAATCTCGTATGTTGTTGCTTAGAATACCGTAGTGTATCCTCAAAAGGAGTGAAAGAGCTTTGTTTTTGGCCCGCAGACCCCAGCACCATAGGCTTCGTCGATAAGTTTATAAGTCTGTATACCAGACTGTTACTCCCTCTTCAAAAGGCCGTCTGCCGCTTAACCTTTATCCTTCCCTTGTAGGATACTTCACTTTGAAGATTTTTCAATAAATATTCTTTTATTATTTATTATTTTCCCGTACTTTAGTGCCAGTAGCCAAAAAATGTTTTGTTTTATACTTTTACTTTTACATACAGCAACTCTATGAGTCTAGCTCGGCTCGTGAAGAATTAATGGTAACCTGTCTGGTCAAACAGCAACCAGAAAAGGAGTTCATCAGCGATGTGTATTATCTCCAATGTTATTTAACATTTACTCTGAATTTGTGATGAGACAGGTATTGGACAACTGAAATGGCGATATAACTATTGGCGGAAGCAAAATATCTAACTTAAGATTCGCTGACGATACAACCCTTATTGCTGCTTCTCAGCAAGAACTAGTAGCTCTATTAAACATTTTAGAACAACACAGTGCAGCATATGGTCTTGGTATTAACTACAACAAGACCAAGGTTATGAGCGTAGATAGAGAGCATGACAATCATCAAGAAATAAAGTCAACAGGCCGTTGTGAGGTAGTTCAAAGTTTTGTGTACCTTGATTCTTTGACCGACTCAGGTAGCTGTGAGAATGAGATTCGACGGCGCATTCAACAGGCACGTGTGGCCATGACAAAGCTTACTAAAATATGGCGTGACCATAACATCACTAAAGCTACAAAAATGTCGCTGGTTCAGTCTCTTGTGTTCTCCATATTTTTGTATGCCTTGGAAACTTGGACTGTTAAAAAGGCAGATCGAGCTCGCATAGATGCTTTTGAAATGTGGACGTGGAGGAGAATGCTGAGAATTTCTTATACGGCCCATCGAACTAACGTTTCCATACTGGATGAGCTCGGTAATCCAAAGAGACTATCCTCCATTGTGTCGATGAGAATGCTTACATTCTTCGGACATATTTATTCACAAAAGCGATAATATAGAGAAACTTGTAGTTCAGGGTCACGCCCCGAGTGGGCGGCGCCGTGGCCGTCCCCCTACACGCTGGATGGATACGACGAAACAGTTGCTATATATTAGTATCAAGAGCGTCACTGAACTGACAGTAAATCGCGAACGATGGTGAGCTACAGTTCTCAAAACTATTGATAATATTCGTGTCGTTGGCGAGTATTGCTACTCTAGCTCAGACTTAATGCATTTTACGAGTTCACGAGTTAAGACATTGTGACTATGATGATACTTTTAATAGCGTTTCCATGCAAGTAGGATAATCTTTCTGTCAAACCTCGCACGCTTCATGTCATGGTGGCTGTACGCACCTCAAACATCTCTTTTTTGAATTTTCGAGGCTAAAACAGAGTTTATATCGTTGTATGACCTTCGCGATGTAACCTCTTATGAGCTCCTGGTCTGTGTTCCGCCCCTGCACAACTTCCGCCTAGGAAAACTTCCTCCTCCGGCTTCTTTTACAGCGGCAACGACGGCAGAGTTGTAGTTTTGACGGGTAGGTCCTCTGGTGTGCCAATTTCTCTTGGCGGCGCCGCGTTACTCCGGCATGTGGGGTCTCTGGAGCGCAGAGGAGGAGAGGAGGCGTCAAGCCGACGGCGTTCAACCCAGTGGCGTAACGAACCTGCCTTGCATCGTCCAAGGTGGACGGTAAGAAACTGCAAATGCTTTTTGGGTCAAACCACATTGAAAACTCTCTATGTGTCTATCAGTATCCTAATACGAATGCCATTGGTACAGGCCACACAGTATCTTGGAGCAATGCTAAGATCTTGGATGTTGAATCTATTTTAAGAGAACTTTTCTGGAAATTGTACATATTAAAAACACCCCTAACAATTTAAATAAGAAGTCCGACATTGATGGTTTGAGCTGCATTTACTCTTATATCTCAAATATGGAGAGGGAAAGGTTTTCCGGGGTTCCTTCACGACCTGAATAGTCGTGTTGGAGTCGCGGCAGATTTTTTCTTCTTTATATATTTTTCACGACAATTTTATTATCATATTTTAGGCCACCGTGTATTCACGTTTTACAACTGAGATCTTGGCTCTTTACTGTTTTTTGACTTTTCGGGTTTTTGTTTTCTTACAGTTGGTATCGTTACAACTGTCAATATAATTAATATTAATATTTCATATGTCAGTCGTTTTCCCTTCC
Organism: Callosobruchus maculatus; assembly: GCA_951848785.1. Classification (NCBI taxonomy): domain Eukaryota; kingdom Metazoa; phylum Arthropoda; class Insecta; order Coleoptera; family Chrysomelidae; genus Callosobruchus; species Callosobruchus maculatus. The sequence goes on along the minus strand of CATOUR010000025.1, from coordinate 4,434,774 downwards.
AGCTTTCTGCTTCCACATTTCATAAGTAATGGCCATTTTATAACCTGTTAGATCAAGAAGGTTTTTATTTAAGAAAAGCTAGATCATAAAATGTGTGTTTTTAAACCACGGATTTAATAATATACCTACGGGTAGTGTTCGACCGAACATTCGGTTTCGGTTTCGATTTCGGCCTAGTTTCGGACAAAAAACGGGTTTCGGTTTAGTTTCGGTTTCGGCTGCCATCCATCCGAAACTACGGCCGAAACCGAAACTAAAAGCGATGGATTTGGCGCTGCGATCGGACGCCCTCGGAGCACTAATCTTCAAGCGAAGAAGTCTGATTTTGCTGGGTAGATGATGGTAATAACTTATCACAAGTTAAAAAGCCTATTTATCGGAGCCAAGCTTGCAAAGAAACGCAGATATTACTTTCATTAGAATTTCAGTCCATTTCTGAGAAAGGTTCCCCTAAAATTCACGTCGGCCTTACTGACGACTGTTTCCACTGAACAACTGCTTAATGCTACTAGTCAAATTTATTCAGACTGAGGAAGCTACTTTCAAAGAAAGTTGATAAATTATTGTTTCTCGCTTACAATATTACAATATTAGATTGTTCAGTTATGAATTATTATTATTATTACAACACTCATGAGTAGAGCAGCGCAAAGCGCTATAAACTCAAAATGCAAATAACGATTAGATACAATACAAACCTAACTAAGCTCAGACACATCACGTACGCATATTGTTCCAGTTATCGAGTCTGTTCTTGAATAGGTTCACGGACTCACTATTCACTACGCTGGAGGGGAGCTTATATACTGATAGTCAACAATAGCTGTAGCTCAATGCAGCTCACAACAGTTTCTTAAATTCAGAGAAAACTCCTTACCTTCAAAAATACTTAGTAGTTGTACTTAGGACGTAGGTACTTCAGAAATTTAGTTTTAAGGCACCTAATTGATAACAGTGTCATAAAGATTGACCAAAGTTTGGAGTGTTATTTAGTAGATACAAAACATAATATAAATATAAAATAGTTGACACTTGGTTCAAATTAACTTCTTATTTCAAAAAGTATAAATAATTTATTTGAAATAAGGTGTGATAATGCTGATGAAACGTTATTCATTTTTATATCCACGAAAAAATTACTGACGTTATATTGATGTTTCGGTTTCGGTTTCGGCCGAAACTGAGATGGAGGCCGAAATTCGGTTTCGGTTTCGGCCGTAAAAAGTAGTTTCGGTCGGACACTACCTACGGGTTTTAAAATTTTAACATTTAAAGATCGTTTCTGTATGTTCGTAATTTACAATTATATGTTCGTTTGTTTCCTAACATGTTAGTGGAAGACGCCATGGTAGCATAGGTTTTGAAATATTTTATGAAAAATTGTGACGATTATTTATTTGCATTAAGAAGTCGTTTGCACTCATGGCGACTGCTGTTTTTAAATTGGCAAACCTCAACGTTGTGAGTATAACTTTAATAATTTATTATATATTTTGAAACTAAATTCTTTTTTGTTTTCTTCTAACTATGTAGAAAGTCCTGAAGATGGCAATAAACATTGGCTAAAGCTTGGCTGTTAGCACCAGAGTCTCCTCCATGCTGTGACCCAGTCTCTTTTTTCAAAATTTTGGCCACAACCCCAAGATTTTCTCATCTATCAGTATCTGTAGAGTGAGTAGTCCCACTGCACTTACGCTACAACTGGCCCATTGCGCATCCTCCCAGGGAGCTGTCTCCCTAGGTCATCGTACATCATTAGAATTTAAAGACGGTGGAAGGAAAGTTGCTTGGGGGACATCTCCCTTATGTGGAAAGGTGTAGGGTCAGGACCTGCCGAACGCACACCCTTTAATAGGAGATAACTCTGGGCACTTACATGTGACGCATTCCACAGTTTCGTCTTCACTTCCACACATTATATGACAGTGACCAGGAACACTACTATGAGACTTATGTAGGTTTGACCTGATTATCGCCAAATACTTTTTCAATATTGGCATGCCAAATCGGCATCTTTGTAGCTCTTCCCATCGTTTTACCATTTGAGCATGGGAGTGTTTTTGGCTATTTCGACAATGGAGAAGTTTCCTAAAAAATAAAATTTGGAAAACTTATTGTTATCCGATAGTCTATTTCTTCACTCGAAGAATGTCGAAAAAATCATCTGAATATTCCAAAAAACGGCAGAGTTATTCAGTTTTATATTTGCGTAAAGCGACCGCGGCGGTGAATTGCCGTATGACGTCACATATTTTGAATCGTTCGCGGCAGCCACAGTCGGGATCCGGGACTTCGCTACACATACGCTGCGCTGTATGTACAGTGTGCGACATTTAGACTTTAGCGGAACGGCGGAGTGTTTGTTGTAACAGGCAGACACCAGTATATTTTTGAAGCATGGAGGAAGGTTACGTTCGTGGTGACATGATTATGGACTTTTACTTCCCACACCGACAGGTGAGGGGAGTATTGTGATCGTGAGTATTTTCGATTTTGAGATAATACGCTTTTTGGGTGTTTTATGATGTCTACATAACGAAAATCCACACAACTTATTTCCGTCGGTCTGTCCGTCTGTCGGTCTGTCTGTACGCGTTTTTCTAGCCACATAATCTCAGTAACCGCTGCATGGATTGTTATGAAATTTGGGCAGCGATATGCTGTGGGGGGTAGTAGTAGGTAATGTTCCTATATGTTTGAAAATCGGTGCATCGGCGGTGGAGTAATTAGCAAAAAACAAAAAATTTTAAATATTCCTCAAACTTTGTTTTTAGGCGTTTTAGGGGTTCCTGATCATTTTCTACTTTTTTTGGGTGAGGGTGATATTTGGGCGGTTGGGATGTGGGGGTTGTAAAACTGAAAAACATTACCTTGGCTGTTGTGAAACCAAGGGACTTAGAATTTTCTAATTTATACATGCGAGAGTATTGCTTCTGCTGCTCTGTATGGCGTAACTAGGAAACTATTGGATTGATTTCAATTAAATTTTCACACAGTATTACTACCGCTGTGAGGATGGAAAATCTTTATGATTTTTAGAAATCCAGTCAGCGGCGGCGCAGCAATAATAAAAAATAAAAGTATAGAAACAGCTCAAACTTCGTTTTTAGGCGCTTTAGGGCTTTTCTTTTCGAAGCTTTTCTTTTCTCTTGGAGGATACATAACGGTATTCCAAGCAGAAATATACGCGATTGTAAGTTGTGCCTCTCGTATCCACGAAATTCACTATTTCACTATTTACTATCTGCTATGACAGTCAGGCAGCATTGAGTGAGTAGGTTTACATTAAGACTCGTTCTGCAATGTAGAAAGGTCTTAGACATCAGGTATGACTTATGTGGGTGCCGAGTCATGGAGTTTGAGGTAATGAAATGGCGGACGCGCTTGCAAGGCGAGGGTCGAGAAATAAGGTAAAAAGAGGTGTGGTTGCAAAATCAACATCTTATGAGATTGAGGGGAATCTCTGAATACCTCCATCAAGCTAGAGAACTTATTTTAAGACCTCTGGCCAAGACGGGGCAGTTCTGTCGTGACTGGACAGAAGTTTACTTGTAGGGCCGATATCTGGCTATAACACCTTCTGACGTCACTTGTATGTGATGGGGGCGGGAAGTGACCCGACGTGCACACGCTGTAGCGAGGAGAAAGAGTCCTCGGTACACATTCTATGTCGTTGTGAAGTCCTTGGGTATCATAGGCAGACCATACTAAAGGGTGATTCAATGAGGGTTTTCACATTAAAATGATAAAAAAAACTCAGAAGAATAGAAAAATATACAAACATTTTTATTTGCCATTTTAGGTTAGTCTATTACAATTAGGTATGAAAGATGATGTCATGCAAATGACCCCCACGACTCATGTGGCATGACGTAATTCGTTTATTGAAATTTCCTATCACTTTTTGACACAATTCAGGTTCTATGCCAGCTATTTCGCGTTTAATCTCCTGCTTCAGTTCTGGAATAGTGTTTGGTTTATTTTTATACACTCTACTTTTTAGATAACCCCAAAGAAAAAAATCTAGGGGAGTAAGATCACATGATCGCGGCGGCCAATTGATATCGCCCTTACGTGAGATAATCCGACCTGGAAACTTGCCGCGCAGCAATTACATCGTTTCTCTGGATGTGTGACAAGTGGCGGCATCCTGTTGGAACCAAAAATCTCCAATGTCTATACCTTCCAACTGCTCCCAGAAAAAATTAGATATCATGTTTCGATAGCGAACACCATTAACCTTAACAGCGTTCTCCGCATGATCCTCGAAAAAAAAAGGGCCAATGATTCCTCCGCACCAAAAGGCACACCAAACAGTCACTTTTTGAGGATGTATTGCTTTTTCAACAATCTATCTTGGATTTTCTAATCCCCAAATATGAGCATTTTGTTTGTTTACAAAACACCAAAGTGAAAATGTGCTAAAGATGATTTTCGTTGCTGTTCTCGTATCCATTCTGCAAACCCGCGGCGCTGTTGATGATCTCGAGGTTTCAACTCCTGAGTTATTTGGACCTTATATGGGTGTAGATGCAAGTCTTTTGTTAGAATTCGCTGTGTGGTTGAATACGTAAGGCCCACTTGCTGCGATCGATGACGAATTGATGTCTTTGGATATTCGGCTACACTTTCGCGAACAATGGCAATATTTTGATCTGACCGACCTGCACGAGCACGTTGGGGGACTTTGAGGTTAGTGCAGATCCAGTTTACTCGAATTTTTGAACCACATTCCAAATTGTCCTCTCAGAAGGTCGATTTTGCGCGCCGAAAAATTCACGTAGAGCCCGAAATGCATTTTTTCTTGATCGACCATTTTGGTAATAGGCTTGCACCATTTTTACACGTTGTTCAGTCGTGTATTGCTCCATGACTAATTTTGTTTATGTTTTGAGGTTGGAAATCTTATATGATAATCAAAAAATACAGTGGCGTTTCAAAAATATTCCAGATTGTAATGTGGAAACTCTTATTGAATCACCCTTTATAAACATTCATTGTTTGCATTACACGTCATTAGACCTCTAGGGGGAGAGGCCGTACGCCCCCCTCGCCCTGTCTCTAAATCCGCCACTGCCTTGCACCGTCCAAGGTGGACAGTAAAAAACTGCAAATGCTTTTTGGGTCAAACCACATTGAAAACTCTCTATGTGTCTATCAGTATCTGTAGAGTGAGTAGTTCGACTGTACTTAGGCTACAACTGGCCCATTGTGTATCCTCCCAGGGAGCTGTTTCCTTAGGTCATCGTATACATCATGAGAAGTTAACGACGGTGGAAGAGAGGTTGCTTGGGGACATCTCCTTTATGTGGGCAGGTGTAGGGCCAGGACCTGCCGAACGCACACCCTTTAATAGAAGATGATCCTGGGCACTCACATAAGACGTATTCCACAGTTTCGTCTTCGCTTTTACACATTCTACATATCGGTGTTGCACTAAACCCTATAATGTGGAGGTGTTTCCTAAGTTGACAAAGACCAGGAATCCTACTATGAGAGTTAGGTTTGACCTGGTTATCGCCAAATACTTTTTCGATATTGCCATGCCAAATCGGACACTGAGGACACTGATTACAAATTCGGCCATTATTTTGAGTTAGAGTTTCGTTTGGCGAAAATAAAAATTTTCAGATCCTTCAAATTTTCAGGTTCTACTAAAAAAATCGAAAACCTTTATTTGGCTTTCTATCAAGACGAAACCTTAGACTATGGATAACTTGAGGAGACTGATTACAAATTCGGCCATTGTTTTGAGCTAGAGTTTTGTTTGACGAAAATAAAAATTGTCAGATCCTTCAAATTTTCAGGTTCTACTAAAAAAATCGAAAACCTTTATTTGGCTTTCTATCAAGACGAAACCTTAGACTCTGGATAACTTGAGGAGACTGATGACAAATTCGGCCATTGTTTTGAGCTAGAGTTTTGTTTGACGAAAATAAAAATTTTCAGATCCTTCAAATTTTCAGGTTCTACTAAAAAAATCGAAAACCTTTATTTGGCTTCCTATCAAGACGAAACCTTAGATTCTGGATAAATTGAGGACACTGATTACGAATTCGGCCATTGTTTTGAGCTAGAGTTTCGTTTGACGAAAATAAAAATCTTCAATCCTTCAAATTTTCAGGTTCGACTAAAAAAATCGAAAACCTTTATTTTGCTTTCTATCAAGACGAACCCTTAGACTCTGGATAACTTGAGGACATTGATTGCAAATTCGGCCATTATTTTGAGTTAGAGTTTTGTTTGACGAAAATAAAAATTTTCAGACCCTTCAAAGTTTCAGGTTCTACTAAAAAAAATCGAAAACTTTATTTGGCTTTCTATCAAGACGAAACCTTAGACTCTGGATAACTTTAGGAGACTGATTACAAATTCGGCCATTGTTTTGAGCTAGAGTTTCGTTTGGCGAAAATAAAAATTTTCAGATCCTTCAAATTTTCAGGTTCTACTAAAAAAATCGAAAACCTTTATTTGGATTTCTATCTCACTCTCACTCACTTGTGGAACAGGGCAATAGACAATCATGGCGAATCCCGTGTTGTTGCACTTGATATATCGAAAGCTTTCGACAGAGTATGGCATGACGGACTTCTGGCCAAGCTTGCTGCTTATGGACTAGCACCTGGCCTGCGCCAGTGGCTGAATAGCTTTTTGAACGACCAATCTCTGTGTGTTGTAGTCGAGGGCTGTTCATCAGACGTATTTTCAATAAACGCCGGTGTTCCTCAGGGATCTGTCCTATCCCCTACACTGTTTCTGCTGTACATCAACAAGCTGCTGGAAATAACATCCAATCCGATCTGCAGCTTCGCAGATGACAGTACATTAGTGTCGTGCATGGAACCAGGCAAGCCACTATCATCCCAGGAGACGGTACGTCGGCGACAGCAGCATGCCTCACAGATCAACGCTGATATCAAAACAATTGTCGAGTGGGGATTAGCAAATAAAGTACAGTTCAACGTACAAAAAACTCAGGCAACAACACTTACAAAGAAGTCTCACGATGGCTTACCAACCGTGGAAACGGAGGGTCACCCCATAGTCGAATCACCTTCTGTCAAGCTTTTGGGAATCAACATCAACAATAACAAGTCCTGGCACGACCACGTCGTCAGTATTGCTAAAACGGCATCCCAGAAGCTTGGAGTTTTGTTCCGCTGTAGGAAGTTGTATACGCCGGAGCAACTGCTGCTGCTGTACAAGGCACAGATCCGACCATCGCTGGAGTATTGCTCCGATGTGTGGGGATGCGCTCCGAAGCACTCTCTAAAGCTTCTGGACGCTATCCAGAAAAGAGCGATTAGACTAATCGATACGCCAAACCTCACAAAGGACCTTCACAGCCTGGAACATCGAAGGAGGGTGGCTGACCTATCCCTGTTTTACAGATTCTATCACGGAAGATGTTCGATTGAGCTCCCTCAGATAATAACACCATAGGCCGTCCGAACCAGGAAAACTAGAGAAGCTCTGCGAGCTCATCCTTACCAGGTCGAGGTCCTTACTCCCCGAACTAGTCTCCTCCAGCATTCCTTCTTTTGGAGAACTTCGACGCTGTGGAATCAGCTTCCGGGGAATTTGTTTCCCGACGGCTACAACCTGCAGCGTTTCAAATCTAACGTGAACCGACACTTATCCTCTCGCAGCGCTTCTACAGCGCCATAGGCTTTAAGCCTTTGCGGGAGGCCGACCATAAAAAAAATCGCTCTAATGGTCGGTACCCCGGCGTAGTGCCCTGTGTGGGTGCGCCCCTGAGGGGGGACGCATGTCCGTAGCGTCGCCTCGGCGCGGCGGCGGCGAATAGGAAGGGCGTCCTGCCGCCTGGCCGCAGCCGACGGCGACGGCAGCAGGCACAGTCAGCCACATTCGTTTCCAGGCTTCGTCGGTGAAGTCGCGCGATCGATTCAACCCCGCCGTCGCTCGCCCGCTCGCTGGTCGAAAGCGCTCCTTGCGCTCCGGTCGGTCGGTCGGTGCTTCACCCCGTCTCGCCGAACAGGTTTTCGGCCGTTTCCGCCACGCCAGAACCACCTCGGCGGTAGTACCGCGGCAATTCGTGCCGGCGTTGAGCCAATTGCCGACCTATCTCAACGCTCCACGCGGTTAGTTGGTCATGGACGATCGTTCGCGCAAGGTTGCTGCCGCCGCTGATTTGTGAGATCCTACTTTCGACGAGTCGCAGATTTTTCGGCCTCACCTGCGTTCTGATCGACCGATTTTTCGCTACAATGTCGGCCAAAAGGAAAGCTTCCGCTATTATACAACACCACAAGGTAAGGATGCTGTTTATATCTGTAATTAATGATAAGTATAGTAGATCCCAACAAATCCAGACAATTATCGCCTACACTTACAAATCAGTTGTAGACAGGTAGCTCCTATATCAATGGTCACCAGTATCAAGTACTTAGGAATATATCTAGATTGCCATATCAAATGGAAGGAGCATACAGAATATGTTGTCGAAAAGATACGTTACGTTATAAGCAAATTTAAACTCCTTTCCACTATACTTACCTATGAAAAGATGATCATTGTATACGAAGCACTTGTTCATAGTCATATACGATATTGTATTGTGGTGTGGGGCGCAGCATGTAAAGATAATATAAAAGCAATAGAAATTATACAAAAACGTTTAATACAAATTTTATATAAAGTGAAATGTACATATCCTAGTGACTTGTTATTCTCTAAAACAAAAATTCTAGATATCCGCCAAACATTTTTCATGTCATTAGGTATTTACCAATATAAAAATAAATCAAACTTGACAAAACACAAACATAAATATGACATAAGATATGCATGTAATGCTGTACCAAAAGCAAGGAAAAATACTTTATTACGATGTCATACATTTCTTGCTCCAAGACTATACAATGAGATACCAGAAAGCATAAAATGTCTAGTGCCTTTAAATTCATTTAAGTATGGTTTAAAACAATGGATAGTAAATAATAGTCACATTAAAATTCACCAACTTGTAGACATATGTAACACCTATTATTACTAATATCTATAGAATACAAATATTCCTGAATTAACCCTTATTTGTGGTTTCTATTTTATAATAATTACCTTGTACCCAAGCACAAGTTTTTAACTTTTTTGGGATACTTGTTGTTTATTGTATTTTATTTATTTTATATTTACAATAAACGCTAACGCTATACTATACTTTCGTTAATCTCTCATGCAAGCAAGGTTCTACTATATATTTTACAGTCTCGTTTGGAGGGTTTTATTGGCTGGCAAATTTCTCAGGCGCAAGCAGGTTTCGTAAAAGGACGCGGTACGCGTGAACAGACCTTAAACTTAAGACAGATTATTGAAAAAGCCAGAGAGCATTATTTTCCCGTTTTTATCGGCTTTGTGGACTATTCTAAGGCGTCTGATAACGTAAAGTGGCCTAAACTGTGGGAAATACTTATCTCCATGGGAGTCCCATACCACTTAGTATTTCTCATACAGCAATTCTATGAGTCTAGCTCAGCTCGTGTAAGAATTGATGGTAAGCTGTCTGGTCAAAGAGCAACCACAAAAGGAGTTCGTCAGGGATGCGTATTATCTCCGATGTTATTTAACATTTACTCTGAATTTGTGATGAGACAGGTATTGGACAATTGGAATGGCGGTTTAACTATTGGCGGAAGCAAAATATCTAGCTTAATATTTGCTGACGATGCAACCCTTATTGCTGCTTCTCAGGAAGAACTAGTAGCTCTATTGAACGTTTTAGAACAACACAGTGCAGCATATGATCTTGGTATTAACTACAACAAGACCAAGGTTATTATCGTAGATAGAGAGCATGACAATCATCGAGAAATAAAGTCAATAGGCCGTTGTGAGGTAGTTCAAAGTTTTGTGTACATCGGTTCTGTGATCGACAATTCAGGTAGCTGTGAAAATGAGATTCGACGGCGCATTCAACAGGCACGTGTAGCCATGACAAAGCTTACTAAAATATGGCGTGACCATAACATCAGTAAAGCTACCAAAATGTCGCTGGTTCAGTCTCTTGTGTTCTCCATATTTTTGTATGCCTCGGAAACTTGGACTGTTAAAAAGGCAGATCGAGCTCGCATAGATACTTTTGATATTGTGGACGTGGAGGAGAACGCTGAGAGTTCCTTATACCGCCCATCGAACTAATGTTTCCATACTGGATGAGCTGGGTAATCCAAAGAGACTTTCCTCGATTATGTCGACGAGAATGCTTACATTCTTCGGACATATTCACAGAAGCGATAATATAAAGAAGCTTGTAGTTCAGAGTCACGCCTCGGGTGGGCGGCGCCGTGGCCGTTCCCCTACACGCTGGGTGGATACGACGAAACAGTTGCTGGATATGAGTATCAAGAGCGCCACTGAACTGACAGTAAATCGCGAAAGATGGCGAGCTACAGTTCTCAAAACTATTGGTAATATTCGTGTCGGCAATACTCTAGCTCCGACTTAATGCATTTTATGAGCTCACAACATGTCTGTTTAGACATTGTGACTGACTATGATGATGATTTTGACTTGGAAAATATGTAGTTTTAAGGCGGCTTTATTGAGTATTTTCCTTCAAGTGTTTAAAACCATGAGGCTTTTTTAAAAGCTTTCTTAAAGTCGGTAGTTCTTTAGATAGCTATAAGGACAAAATAGCTTTAACAGAATTTATATGAGACCACCATAAAGCTTCCTTAAAACTTTACGATTTAAATTGGCTATTGACCGTATGAACTGGTTTCATGAGTACTCCGTATAACCTACTGATAAAATAATTTGCTCTTGAGAACTCGTACGAAATGCCACCTTAAAACCTATTTAAAACCTGCATGAAGCTAATAGGCTGCATAAATGTTTCTTGGGCTGTAACTGTACAAAATATGAAATACAAATGTTACTTATTAATGTAAAAGCACTTAAAATATAGAGATAACAGAATATTATTGAAGAAAACTATTAACTATTAAAGAGAACTAATTAAAAAATGTGATTAAAGGAAGACGCGTAAAATGAAGAAACGACGAAAAGTGGTGAAACTCACTTAACAGGAAAATAAATTCTGCAGAGCTCTTTTGAACAACATAGTTTAGTTAAAGCTACTCTTACACTTTGCCTCCAATAAACGGTGCATAAATGAAAATACACTTGAAATATAGAAATAACAGATAATGAATAAAACTATTAGTGTTCTGTTAGCAAAAATAGCTAAAAAAATAATTAAAATTAAATAAAGTGAAAATGACGAAACATAGAAATGTGGTCAAATTTCCTCATTAGAAAAACAAATTTTACATATTGAGTTATTGTGCTGGCTCTTACTCTGCTGGTGTCTAATAAGCTGTTGACACTTTTCATCCGTCAAATCACGTTGAACAATCGAGTCGCTGAAAAAGAGTCTATGTGTGTTATATTCTAAACGAGATACTTAATATTTCAGGCGTCACGCTTCACCTTGCAAAATGCAAATCAGATCAAAAACATGATAATGAGATTCAGTCAAGATACAGTCAACCAGAAAAATTTGCGAGTGGCTGTACCGCCATAGCGAGCGTTAAAATTTTATCTAAATCGGTGTCAAGTTCAGTTTGCAATCTCGTTCGTAATTTGTTTTTCTTGCCAAGTTTAATGAACGGTTTATACACAGGAAATCATCTGAATAAATCATGCAAATTGTTGCGTCCAAATGGCTATATACTACTTGTATATAAATAACCGTGGAAAATGGATTATCGGCAGTGCAATGGTAATCAGTATTTACATAAATTGGAAGGGTCCAGTAAGTCATGGCATTACTTAATAGCTTTGCATTACTGCAGGGGGGTTGCAAATTGATTATTATTTTTGTCATCTAATATTCATCATTTCCGCAGACTGTCATTATCGAAATATCGTATACAGGGTGTCCAATTAGTGTGTAATTCTTCGATATCTAGCAAGGTATTCCTGATAGAAGAAAATGTCAAATACAAAAGTTATTTGGTTACTTAAGGCGCATATTCTAAATATATTTTGAAATATACAGGGTGTTGCGTGAAAGTAGGATAGTGATCAACTTGATTTTTTTATATGGAACTATAACTTTTGCTTAAATTCTTCTAGCGTCCATCATTGATCTCTATTCAACCGTAAAATATTTTTGGGATCGGTGGCGACGTTGCCAAGTTATAATTTATTTTCTATTAATTTCCGGATTTGCAAGGTCGTAAGTAATATGTCCAGATTAATATGTTCCTTTAACTTTTCTCAATAATATTATACAGCGAGTTACTTGAATATTAATTATTATATTCAAGTAACTCGCTGTAGAATATTATCAAGAAAAGGTGAAGGAATATATCAATTTGGACGTACTACTTGCGACCTTGCAAATCCGGAAATTAATAGAAAATAAATTATAACTTGGCAACGTCGCAACCGATCCCAAAAATATTTTACGATTGAATAGAGATCAATGATAGAAACTAGAAGAATTCAAACAAAAGGTATAGTTCCATATAAAAAAATTAAGTGGATCACTATCCTACTTTCCCGCAACACCCTGTATATTTCAAAATATTTTTGGAATACGCGTCTTAAGTAACCAAATAACTTTTGTATTTGACATTTTCTTCTATCAGGTATACCTTCCGAGATATCGAAGAATTACACACTAACTGGACGCCCTGTGTAGTAGGGTGGTGGCAAAGAATAATAATACAAATACTATACCATACAACAAAATTACAGAAAACGTAATGGGGCTCAGTCCCGTTTCTCCAATAGCTGTTGCAAAAAACGGAGCCAAGTTGATTGACTCAGTACTTCCCACACATAACGGTGATATCATTTTATTATATTCCCATTGCATGAGAGTCTAAGATCCTCTTGCAACCAAATCATTACCCACCAGTCCTCAAAAAAAACATCCAACACAGAAACTCTCGTTAATAGTTTCTTGCACCTCTGCAAGAACTAGGACGACACAGTTTTCATTCTGCTCCAACTGGATGAAACGTAACGATCATAAACCCCCAAGTCGCGTAAAAACGAAGTTTGAGTTATTTTTATATTTTTAGTTATTTATTATTGCTCCGCTGCCAGTGACACAAATTCTAAAAACCATACGCATTTTCCTTTCTCGCCACGGTAATAATACTGTGTCGAAACTTCATTAAAATCAATTTCAGGTTCCGCACTGCAGAACCATCTAAAGCAACACTCGTATGTATGAGTATACATCAGAAAATTCCAAGTCCCTTGGTTTCTGTAATGGGCAAGACAATGTTCGAATGGATCTAAAAAAGTGTATTATGCCGCTAGGTCCTTCTTTCGCATTTTAATGGAGAGCCTATTATCAATACAAAAACTTTTTCAGTTTTACAACCTCCTACCCCCTAACGACCCCAATTTCACCCCCACTCAAAAAAAAAAAATAGAAAATGATCGGGAACTCCTAAAACGCCTAAAAACGAAGTTTGCGCCGCCACTGACACGGTTTCCGAAAACCATACGCTTTTTCCATCTTCGCTAAGGTAGTAATACTGTGTCAAAATTTCATTAAAATCAATTCAATAATTATCTTGTTATTCAGTACAGAACTATCTAAAGCAATACTCGTCTGCATACATCAGAAAAGTCCCATACAAGTATTATTGCTTTAGATCGTTCTGTATTGTGTAACGTGGAAACTGTTGAATTGATACTAATGAAATTTGCCACAGTATTAATACCGCGGCGAGAATGAAAATGCTTATGGTTTTTATAAATCGTGCTAGTAGCGGCGCAGAACCAATAAAAAAACTAAAAATATAAAAACAGCTCAAACTTCGGTTTTTAAGCGTTTTAGAGGATCCTGTTCTACTTTTTTTGGGGTGAGGGTGGCATTGGGCTGGTTGAAGAGTGGGGGTTGAAAAACTGAAAAATTTGTTTGTCGACTTAGAAGATGCATACGAATATCGCTTTAGATCGTTTTGTATCGCGTAACCTGGAAATGACCGAATTGCTTTTAATGAAATTTCGACATAGTTTACTAAACATACAAAAATAGATCAAACTTCGTTTCTAGGCGTTTTAGCGGTCCCGGATGATTTTTCTATTCTTTTTTGGATTCAGATGAAATTGGGCGTAACACAATTTTGAGGGGGGGGGGGTGATTTGGTTGCAAGAGTATCTCAGATTATAGCTCAGTGCTATGGAAAAATAATAAACTGGTATCACCGTAATGTGTGGGAAGTACTGAGTCAATCAACTCGACTTCATTCATTGTTACGAAAATATCACGTGCCAAGGAAATTTTGGGACACCCGGTATAGAATAAGCTCCAAGGAGTAGTAACTGGGAGCGGTCCCTAGGAATAAAAAAGACACATACAACGTTGATAATGATCTATTACATTTATATGAATACGTTCTTCGCAAGTTATATAAAAACTAGTTTGATACGAGCTGTGGACAAGTGAATCAAAATCCAGGCATTTAGGAAGTGAATCGCGGCGCAAATATCTCAAGGCGAACGGCTGCCAGTGCGGTAAACAACACCTTGTACAACTATTCTGCTAAACACAAATCATGCTATACTTTCATTACGAGCAATTATTGCTCCCAATTCGGAAGAGAAAACTATGAACCGCAATGCGGATTTTAGATGTGTCTCTTAATTTTGCAGCGGACAGGACTAGACCAGTTATTTGTATATCCGGAGTAGAAATCGGTCCATTACTCAGCACGCAATTATCTTTTGAACAAGATCTATAAAATGAAATGGAACATCACTGAAAAAATAAACAATCATGTTGTGTAGTGTAAAGGCGCGTCCGCAATATGCCGAATCAGGGGCCATAAAACAGTAGGGCGCCGCGGTCAGATTGGTCCTAATCCCACTGGTCAGAAGCGCGCAAAATATTTCGATCACCAGATGGGCCACAGGACACTAGCGCGCCGCGGTCAGATTGGTCCTAATCCCACCGGTCAGAAGCGCGCAAAATATTTCGATCACCAGATGTCCCATAGCCCATAGGGCACTAGCGCGCCACGGTCAGATTTGTTCTAATCCCACCGGTCAGAAACCCCCAAAATATTTTGCATAATAGGCAGGTATGTGGACACCAGCTCGCGGGGCGACGACGTAAACTTATGTCTTATAATTTAAATCGATTTTAATTCATTCGTCATTTTTTGCGATCTCTCTTATAGTTACTGAAGAATTTGTAGAGCTCCAGTCAGAGGTATCGTTACTTTCGACTTGACAGAGATGAATTACTTTTTTATATTATTAAATGCGAAATTTTGTTCTGAACATAATAAGTTAATCTGATCACAATAATAGATGCAAATAAAGAAGTTGGTATTGTCAGTAGACCGAAATGCCTTTATAATACCCCAAAAAATTTCAATTAATCAGAACGTGTTCTAATATGTCACAAATTTGATCGATTTCTTGACGATGTAAACAAAAGTCCGAGAAATTTACCTTCACAGCTTATTTTTTGGGAGCTTGATGGTTGTGCTCATTATTTCTTTTAAGAACAATCTCTTCCGATTGATCCATCATCAGCAAAGATGCTATGCATCCTCTTCTAGAGCATCTGTAGGCTACACCGCGGGTGGTTTCTTTATCTCTTCGGAACGTATACTCTTCAAGGACTATTAATTTCTTCCCTTTCACACTTAACATAGTCTCCATGATGAAAAAGTAGAACACAAACAATACTCACAAACAGCAACTAAGGATTGCAAACTACTACGACCCCACAGCATATTGCTGCCCAAATTTTATCAAAATCCATGCATCGATTGCTGAGATTACGGGGCTAGAAAAACGCTAACAGACCGACAGACCGATAGACAGACAGACTGACGGAAATGAGTGACGTGGATTTTCGTTAAGTAGACATCATAAAGCGCCCAAAAAGCGTGTTATCTCAAAATCGAAAATTTTCGCGGTCACACACCTATCGGTGTGGGAAGTAAAAACGGTTCATACAAAAACTGAGTCGTATTTTGAAAGTAGGTACTATAGGGTCTATGATACCTATCATGCTTTCAAAACATTTTTTTTTGTACTTCAACCCTTAAAACTTCCTCAAATAGCACTACACCTACACAAATTAAGCCTTAAGCCTACGACTGGCATTGTAAGAAAACTTTGAAGTGAATCCGCTTGATAGCATGTCTTCAAGTGCAAAATACAATAGCAACATCTTCACATCTCAATTTAGTATCTTAGTATTTGCGCGTATTTGATAACGATTTCAAGTATCCAATAATGTGTGTCGCTTCTATCTACGAGTCTTTGAACTGATAATCTGAATTTGTTGAACCCTTCAGTTACATCTTATGCAGACCGTGTGACACAATTAGCGCTGCGGTATCATGTCTGTTTGTACTCTGATTCACGCCACGTATAAACGAATCCGCAATATTTGGTGTGAAGTTCGTTTGCTTCAATTGTCTCAGTTTTTAGTTTATTATCGAGGTCATCGGTCTCATTGGCGCTGAAGCGAATGCAACACGTAAATACGCTACTTTTATCCCTGAAGTAGCCACCCTTAATGTATAGAATAGAATACAATAGAATAGAATCATTTATTCACTACATGCTGCTATTGAAGCAGATAAGTTTCGTCAAACAACACAGTAGATGTGAAACACAAAGATAAATTGACATAGATAGTGTAAGTGACAAAATAAGTACACAATAGATACAAACAACAGTAGAAAATACGTTACGAATGTAAATAACAAAAACACTAAAGTTCACGTCTTTTCAACAAACTCCTTCAGGCTATAAAAACATTTCTCCACAAGATAATTTCTCAAATTTTTCCTGAACTTAATATTTGATTGGATGTTTTTTAAACTATCAGGTAACAGATTGTAGTAGTGGATGCCAGCGTAATCAGGGGATTTTTTATAAAAAACGTGATGGTACTTCTGTATATATATAGCTTACTACTAGATCTTGTTGAATATGAGTGAATATCTGAGTGTTTTTTCAAATTGTTTAAATTGTGTTTTACATAGATAAGTAACTTGAACAAATATATGCCTGCAACTGTCAAAAGGCCATTATCCACGAATAATTTATAACAAGACTCCATCGGTTTGATGTTGAAAATCAATCGTAAAATTCTCTTTTGGAGTACAAATACCCTAGTCCATTCAGTTGCTTGGCCCCAGGATATAATATTATAGGAAATAATTGAATACACACATGCATAATAGTAGTTGATTGATACGCTGACTGTAAGATTTATTTTTAGAGTATTCAAAGCAAAGTATGCTTTATTTAGTTTAGAACAAATATGATCAATATGAGATTTCCAACTAATGCGATCGTCTAGTTTAGTACCTAAAAAATTTGTGCCAGTAGACGGAATTATATCACTATTGTTGAGTGTTAATGTAATATCAGTTTGTTTTTGATAATGCCCAGTAAATTATATTATATTATAGGATGATTTTTTTAATACTTGGTTTTTGAGGTTACCTACGAATTTTGACAGTTGACGTACGGCTGGTGACGTCTGTCAAAGTCAGACTGACACACGAACAACGCTTGCAAATCATTGAATTTTACTATCAAAATTCGTGCTCAGTCAAAAATGTGTTTCATAAATTGCGTCCATTTTATGGTCGGCATAATAGGCCCACGAAACAAGGAATTCAAGACAATGTGAGCAAATTTCAAACCAATTTCACTCTATTGGGCATCAATCCACCAACCCGTGTCCGCAGAGTGCGCACCGAAGCGAATATTGCTGCTGTATCTGCCAGTGTTGACGAGGATCACGCAAGCGTCTTGCCCTAAAACCGTACAAAATACAGCTGACGCAAGAACTGAAGCCAGCCACCTACCATCGCGTCGTATTTTCGGTGAATGGGCCTTAGAAAACCTCGAAGAAGATCCGCTTTTCTATCGAAAAATGATCTTCAGTGACAAAGCCTATTTTTGGCTCAATGGCTACGTAAACAAGCAAAACTGCCGAATTTGGTCCGACGAGTAGCCAGAGGCAATTCAGGAGTTGCCATTGCATCCTGAAAAGGTCACTGTTTGGTGTGGTTTATGAGGGCGGTATCATTGGACCGTATTTTTTCAAAAACGTTACCGTGAATGGAGAAAGATACCGTTCAATGTTGGAGCACCTTTTTCTACCCAAATTGGAAGAATTGGGCTTGGCCGATATGTGGTTCCAACAGGATGGTTGCACAAGTCAAGTCACAAGTGGATGGTCACAAGTCCACCGCACGCGAAACCATGGACTCATTGAGACGCCAGTTCGGTGAACAATTAATCTCACGTTTTGGCCCCGCCAATTGGCCGCCAAGATCGTGCGATTTAACCCCACTAGATTTTTTTGTGGGGTTACGTTAAATCTCTCGTCCATAGAGACAAGCCAAACACGATTGCTGCCTTGTAAGGAAACATTGAACGCGTTATTGGCGAAATACCGGCCGCAATGTTGGAAAAAGTGTGCCAAAATTGGACTTCGAGGATGGACCATTTAAAGCGCAGCCGCGGTCAACATTTGCATGAAATCAAAAAATAAATGGCAGGCATTGATTTATCTATCCCAAAAATGACTTCATTCTCTTTTGCAAAATGTATGTATTTTTTTTAATTTTCAAAATCCAACCTCTTAAAAAAACACCCGTTGTACATTGTAAAAGTTATCAAGCAGTACTCGTATGTATGTTATGTCGCTAGGTCTTTCTTTCACAGGCCAATGGAAAAATAGTACAACAAATTTTTCAGTTTTACAAGCACCCCCCCTCATCTACTTCAATTTCACCCCTACCAAAAAAAGTAGACAATGATCAAGAACTGCTAAAACTAAGTTTGACGAATGTTTGGATTTTTTTTGTTTTTTTGCTAATTACTCTACCGCCGATGCACCGATTTTCAAAATTATGACAACATTACCTAGTACGACCCAAAGGCATACCGCTGCCCAAATTTCATCACAATCCACGCAGCGATTACTGAGATTAGATGAGTCCTTAAAAAGTCTTTTCAGCGGTTCTGTAAATTTTTGTGTTTTGATGACGAAGAAACCCAAGTTTGGAGCAGTTCTGAGTATTTTTTTTTGCTATTTAGTCCCATGCCACTAATTCGATTTAAAAAAAATGGTGGTACCACCGCCGTGGAATATCACCTTCTAAATTTCTTCAAAATCGGCGCGTCAGTTACTGAGATTACGTGGGTAGAAGAATGGCGACAGACAGATAGAGAAATAGATAGTTAGACAAACCAACAGACAGACAGAAATGAGTAACATAAGTTTTCATGATGCAGACATCATAAGACTTCCAGAAAACATATTATCTAAAAATGTAAAATGCTACGGAAGAAAAAGGACGAAGTGTAAAAACTGTAATACAATACACAATTTGTAACACAAGATTTGGTTCGATTTATTGAACAACAGTTCGACTGAAAAATAGTTTGATAGACCATTTCACCTGTAATAGGAATACTTTTACGAAACTCATTGTTCAAAAAATAGTTCTGCCCATAAAGATCGTGTTTGTAAACAGTCAGGTTTCCAACTGTCAGAATTGTCAATGCTAACAGCCATCGTACCTATATAATGACAAGTGACAAAAACAAAACAAAAAAAAACAAAATTTAATGCGATTGCGCTGAGCATACACAGAAAAAAATACTGTTGCGTTTCCAATTAATTGTTAGTATTTGGATGTTTTTCCATCGCTTTAAATATATTTACAGTTGTTTCAAATCCATGTCATTGAAAGAATTCAATCCTTATATTCGAAGTAATCACAGGTACGCCAATAAATTCAAAATAATTTTATATTCGTTCTAACGATATGTATAATCCTTCTAATACCAGTATTGACATATAATGCAATCAAAACATCGTTTTGTTTTCGAAATTTACCCTATGTTTCATTTAAGCAAAGCATACAATCTACTCAATGTACAAAAATTATTACTGCAACAGCAGTTCATGATAATCTGATAAAACTTTTGTTTCAATGGCCTTGTCGTTCGCTGAACTACAATCAGTATTCGGCGGGACTGATGTCCCGATTCAATTTACGTGGAAATAAAGAACAGGGGGATCATCTCAGTGTTACTATCGCCGCGAACCCGCCAACATGGACAAGGTTGTGTCGTTGTGTTGTTTCGGTGTTAGCCGTGTTGTATAATCTCGTGGTTTTGCGTATTGCATCAGCAATTGTATGATTTAAATGTGTCCAGTTATATATTAAATGGAGGACCTACTGAGAAATTCGGACAGAAGAGCTCTAACACCCACATTTGAATGTAGGTATTTAGATTAGTCAGACAGTTATATTTCAGGTAAAAATGCAACAACTGGTGCAGGCTTATGTCTATTTCTTATATCGTGCTCCTTATAACTTCATACAAAATCACACAATTAAATATCAAAACGAATCAATCAGCTGTCCTCGCAATAAAATCTGTTAGTAAAGGAAAAGAAAGTTTAGAATCAATTACCAAACACAGATTCGATTCAACGACAGGCTGCGATTGAATTATTCATTGGAATCCAATGACATCTTGTAGTTGAACCGACAATACGATATAATTCGTTACTAACTATACACTTCCCATTGGATAAAACATCGCTGTATTTGAGGAATGCTGAGTGTAACGTCCCATTGAATCCAAGCATAAGTCTTTGACAGAACGACGGATTTTTCTGTGTGTAGAAATTGAGTGGAAACGACACATGTTCTATTTTCCACTTAATTTTTGGTTCAATTTACGCTTTTGAAACAATTTTTTGTACAACTATAGCCATTTTATGTTGTTCAAGCTATTGAAGCAAACCTTGTTCAAGAAATTGTGTATTAGTTTTAAGTTTGCCCACTGTAATTATATGTTTTCTATGTAATTGTTCATTTGTTGTATGGCTTAATTGTGTTTCCAAGTAAAAGATCCACAATAAAAATACAAAGCTTGTGATACGTTTGACCTATTGTTTCAAGGCATCGTCTCAGTACCTACCGTCAAAGTTTACGGAATACATATAAGTTGGATCACTCCGCAAAAATATCAAAACGGCCTGCCCCTTGCTCCGTCTCCCCAGTACACTGGTAGCAGTGTACCGACGTCAGCCGGGAGATACGAGGCGGCGCAAAGTAGAGGTTGAACGTGTTTAACGCGAGGTGTATACAGTGTCTCAAAAATATCGGATTTTGTTATCTCGGATTTGTTTGCAGAAAATGGATAACATTTGTAGAAGTTTGATTTTATCAATTAAATTTATTAACGGATGTGTGTAAACCTTGAAATGTAAAGAATATAAATACAGGGTGTTTCACGACGATTAAGACAAGCAATATTGTCGGAACTGGGCAGAATTATAATTTTGGGGATGTAAATTAGAGCAGATGTTGTGTCTTTTTTTTGTCATTGCACTACCCAATGAGGTATTTGTTTTTGGTCACGTGACATTCGATTCAAAATTATTAATGGAACCCCTATACATTTGTGCCTTTCTGTGTTCCTCCCGATAAAACAATTCCAACAAACTAGCACAATTGGGGTATAAAGTGATGAATTCAAGACCTACAGGTACTTAAAGGATTGCATCACGCTAAAAGTGTATAGTGAGACAAAATATTCATTCGGTGGTCTTACCATACCACCCAGGGACATCCTGAATTATATTTTAGGGCTCGGAAATATTTTTATTGATAACATTAACAATTTAGTTTCTACAGTAGCAATTGGAATGACACTGAAAAGCAAAATGTCAAAAATAATTTATTTACATCCAAGTTAAGCATTTCCACATAATTATCTTTTAAAATTGTACATACGAGTTCGTATATACTATACCATAAATTTTATAAGCTGTGGCCTCAAAAATAAGCCAAATAGACAAAACATTAAGGTAAAAATACTACAGCACCTTTGAACCATTTTTTACTTATCTACGAAATAGCTACAATATGTGAAATCATTTGAGATTCATTAGTAATAGTTTTACTAGGTTTTATTTTTGATATCCATTTATGTAACTTGAAGTATTAGCAAAATAAACGTTATATTTGTATTTGTATGTCTAAATCGGCTGTCAATACCTATTCTTTCAATAACCCTCGTATATACGTAAAACCCAGGCGTTAGCAAGTCCCCGCTAAAAGACCCTCGTACTTGGGCAAAAACCAACGCAAAAACTAACTGGTGCGTGCGGCCACGGCATCGCTTTGATGTGAGATCTTCAAAGTGCCGACGGAGAGTGATCCAACTTATATGTATGTATTCCGTAAACTTTGGTACCGTGAATGAAACCAAAAATCCGCAGCGATGATTCTGTCCTGTACTGTACACACGTACATTGTTCTAAAAAAGCAGCGCTAAGCAGAGTTGTTTGTCTATCAGTAGAGAGAAAAGTGGGAGATTGAACGCAACATAACGGGGACTGGTATTTCATAGCCAAGGTTTCTTCTATTCAAGGCACTAAATCTGCTTCTCGGCAATGTTGAAACACAATTTTTTCGCCGGTTGACATTAAAGCACGATTCATGATCACACGTCGATGTGTTGGTTTACCTCCATCTCTGATTATAGTAGCCTACTATTCCATCGTTTTTCAGTGATCATATATCTTTAAAACACACTTTACTTATGTTTAGGTCACCTCGGTCGTCTTTATATAACAAGCGTGTCTAAGCATCAAGTACACAAATTACACCGAAAATAAGCAACAATTCATCGATAAAACGAATACACACAGACAATTATCAAGTGGGGATTAGTAAATAAAGTACAGGGTGTCCCATTTTGGGCACTTTTACGAGGTATCTCCGTTATTTTAGAAGATAGAGAGTTGCGGATTTCGCGACGGTGTGCTACTTTTTTGTGAAAATAAAGATTTTGAGATCTTACTAAATTTGACATGTTCATTTCATTGCAATAAAAATAAGTAGAGGATTCTATTTAAAATAAATTTAAATCGGGGATATCTGTCTAAAAATTTGGAAAAACAATTTATAACTTGGCATCGTCGCAAACGAGAAAAAAATATTATATGGCGAGATAGGGTATTAGTAGATATTTCGATTTAAAATGAAAAATACAGGGTGTTACATTTGAAAAAACAAAGTAAAATGACCTTCAAGGGCATGGCGTAATTTAAAATTCTGCCAGAAACAACCTGTAGAAACAAATTACTGGTAACATCCAAAATAATATCCACCTAATATTCAGGTAACTCGCTGTATTATATTATTGAGAAAAGTTAAAGGAATATATCAATTTGGACGTATTACTTGCGACCTTGCAAATCCGGAAATTAATAGAAAATAAATTATAACTTGGCAACGTCGCAATCGATCCCAAAAATATTTTAGGGTTGAATAGAGATCAATGATGAAAACTAGAAGAATTTAAGAAAAAGTTATAGTTCCTTATAGTTGATCACTATCCTACTTTCCCGCAACACCCTGTATATTTAAAAATATTTTTCGAATATGCGTCTTAAGTAACCAAATAACTTTTGTATTTGACATCAGGTGTACCTTGCGAGATATCGAAGAATTACACACTAACTGTTGTGTTGTTGCATTTGATATATCCACCGAATCGAAAGCTTTCGACAGAGTATGGCATGACGCGGACTTCTGGCCAAGCTTGCTGCTGATGCACTACCACCTGGCCTGCGCCAGTGGCTGAATAGCTTTTTGAACGATCAATCTCTGTTTGTTGTAGTTGAGGGCTGTTCATCAGACGTATTTTCAATAAACGCCGGTGTTCCTCAGGGATCTGTCCTATCCCCTACACTGTTTCTGCTGTACATCAACGAGCTGCTGGAAATAACATCCAATCCAATCTACAGCTTCGCAGATGACAGTACATTAGTGTCGTGCATGGAACCAGGCAAGCCACTATCATCCCAGGAGACGGTCCATCAGCGACAGCAGCATGCCTCACAGATCAACGCTGATATCAAAACAATTGTCGAGTGGGGATTAGCAAATAAAGTACAGTTCAACGTACAAAAAATTCAGGCAACAACACTCACAAAGAGGGCTTACCAACCGTGGAAATGGAGGGTAACCCATAGTCGAATCACCTTCTGTCAAGCTTTTGGGAATCAACATCAACAATAACATGTCCTGGCACGCCCACGTCGTCAGTATTGCTAAAACGGCATCCCAGAAGCTTGGAGTTTTGTTCCATTGTAGGAAGTTGTATACACCAGAGCAACTGCTGCTACTGTACAAGGCACAGATCCGACCATCGCTGGAGTATTGCTCCCATGTGTGGGGATGTGCTCCGAAGTACCCTCTAAAGCTTCTGGACACTATCCAGAAAAGAGCGATTAGACTAATCGATACGCCAAACCTCACAAAGGACCTCCACAGCCTGGAACATCGAAGGAGGGTGGCTGACCTATCCCTGTTTTACAGATTCTATCACGCAAGATGTTCGATTGAGCTCTCTCAGATAATAACAACACAGGCCGTCCGAACCAGGAAAATTAGAGAAGCTCTGGGAGCTCATCCTTACCAGGCCGAGGTCCTTACTTCCCGAACTAGTCTCCTCCAGCATTCCTTCTTTTGGAGAACTTCGACGCTGTGGAATCAGCTGCCGGGAAATTTGTTTCCCGACGGCTACAACCTGCAGCGTTTCAAATCTAACGTGAACCGATACTTATCCTCTCGCAGCGCTTCTACAGCGCCATAGGCTTTAAGCCTTTGCGGGAGGCCGACCATAAAAAAAACAAAACTGGACACCCTGTAGATCTCAAAAACTGGATAATCGTTTGTATTTATAAAATAGTTTTCAGAGTTCACTTCCTTCCCGATTTTCAGAATGGACATAATTATAAGGTAGAATTTACGTATAGTAAACATGAATATTTATGAATGCAAGCATAACTAAAACTGTCTGAATATATATTTGAACATTCATTAGACATTCAATGCTATCTGTATGTACACGATTGCCTTGAAATCTAGTCGCCAGTCCAAAAATGACAGTCGGCCATTGAAGTTGAAGTCGACCATTAAAAATCGGTCAACATTAGAATTCAATTTTGTGATATTAATGAGAATCGCTGCTAAACAAACTGCATATTTATGCAGCGTGTTTAATTGTTGTTTGGAGAAATGTAAATAATAACTGTGTAACGTGATAGAAGCAGAAAAAGGCATAGTAACTACGTAGCTAGAGAATTTATAGTGAAAGCCAATTACGGGAAACATTGTTTGGCCTTAATGTTTTAATACAGAAGTTTGTGCAAGTAATATGTCTAACAAAATTTGATTCAAACACATATTTATGTTGATCGTAGAAAAAATGTGCGTAACAAGTGCAAAAAGCACATCAATAAAATTTTTGATAAAAAAAAAAGTTGGAAGGCCTGGGTTTCGATCCAACGACCCTGAGATCCACTATCGGACTCTCTAACCACTGGGTCATCCTTCGATTGAGAAGATCTTTTCAACGAAACATATTTGATTAGGTACTTACTTGCTGGCATCTGTAATCTGACTTCAACTTCAAACATTCAAAAAACATATTTATTTCGATCGTAGACTTCGTCTCGAGCTGCAAGCTTCATTCATCGACTGTGTTGCAACAAATATACACTAGTTACCAGTTTAGCAGTACGTATTTTCGCGATTGGATGGGAATCTAGAATCTAGTGTCGGAGTAGGACGTCGTTGGTCAAAGGAGCAACCTTACCGCCACGGTGACGTCACACGGGTTCGGGAGCCATCGCCGTGTTTTCGGTACTCGGTTCAAAAACCCATTTTTATTTTGATATAACTTTTGAATTATTGCGAAAAAAAGAAAACAAAAACAGTTTTGTTAAAAAACTTATATATGATCTTTCCATTTATCACAAAAAAGTACTTTTTTTCTTAAATCAAAACCTCAATTATAGCAGCATTACCTACTATGACCCCACAGCATGTCGCTACCCAAATTTCATCGTAATCCATGCAGCGGTTACTGAGATTGCGAGGCTAGAAAGACGCTAATAGACAGACGGACGAAAATGAGTGACGTCGTTTTTAGTTCTGTAGACATTATAAAACGCCCAAAAAGGCGTGTTATCTCAGAATCGAAAATTTTCGCGATCACAATACTCCCCTCACTTATCGGTGTGGGAATACTTTCTTACCCGGGTCACTTTATGCGTGGAGAAGGATGCCACATTCTACAAGTTTAGTCATAAATACAAAAAAAAGAAGTACGGGGAGTAAACATCAATTCATGACTGAAAAACTTACCGCCCAAGTAGATGGCCAGAGCACAGAGAACTCAACTTAATTCGATAATACAGGATGGGGCATAGGAATCAAGTGTTTTTGAAATAATCATAAAACTATTAGTTTTTACTCTGAAAAAATTATTGGTAGTAGAACATAGCTGATAATATACCATTTTGAAATATCTAAGTGCAAAAATTACATCTGGCATATGATGCAGCCGTTCACGAAAATTGCACTCCACTGTTTCCAGCATGTCTCTGTTGATTTTTGAGAGATTCCATGGCGAATCGCTTCCTTCTCTGCGTCTAACCTACAGGACCTGGCCCTTTAAACACGTGACTTGAGTTACCCCCCATAGAAAAAAATCACAAATTGATAAGTCGGGAGACCGAGGAGGTCATGAAATGCCACGAAACCTCGAAATTGAACGATTTGGAAACAGGTAGCGAAGAACAGCCATGGATGCTCTGGCGGTGTGTGCCGTGGCCCCATCTTGCTGAAACCACAAATCTTTGATATCCACACCTCTTTTTTGCAATTCAGGTATGAAAAAGGTATTCACCATATGAATGTAACGTTCAGATGTTACTGTAGCGGTGACCCTATTTTCTAAAAAAAAAATATGGGCCAATGATGCCACGCCGTATGCCACGCGTTGTTCTAGCGTCTACCGCTCCATGATGGCAAGTGGCAAGTAAGAAAGTGAAATGCTTTGAGTCAAGGAATGGATTGTAATAAACCGCGCGCTCCTCCCTGTTCTAATATATGAGTACTACTCAAACCAAAAACACTTGGTTTTTATGCCCCACACTGTATTAATGGTGAGAAGTAAGCTTCTGGAGAACTGATATAAGCTATTAAGAAACAATATGATCATGTTATAAAATTCCTCTTTCACCTGTTGCTATGAGGCCACTGAATAGAAAAACAATCGGACATAAACCATAGAAATAGCAATTAATTAGAACTAGCAGTACCATTGCATGAGTACTCTCGATGGTACTTTCAATGGATTCGTCCTTCGTACTTGATAGTTTGCGAGATGCCTCTCTCTTCTCTATGTGCATAAAATCAAGGTTCTGAATTCAGATGATTATAAATTATTCAGAATTGCAGTTTTCACGAACGCAATAACAAATAGTCCAATCAATAAGGCATTCTAGGTATGTGAGCCGCAATTCGCACGTCCTTGGTACTCTGTATGCCAACGCAGTACTACGCTAAGAATGTCTTACTTCTAATTTACTTAATGTACTGACGCAGCCTTGGTGAAATGTGTAACTCGGAGAGCGAATGGCAACAATGGGGAGTTTAGGGGTCCAGACCCCGAACTGGAAGGATTTGGCATCATCTGGCTAAAAATATCCTTCCAAAATCATTCCAAATTTATATGCTGCATTAATAGTAACAACTGCAAAGAGCTCTTCGAGAAGCTTTCAGCCACTGTGGACGCGCTGCAATCAGATCACCCTCATTCTGAGATAGTATTTCTGGGTGACTTCAACGTTCACAACTCATACTGGCTCAAACACTCAAACAAAACGGACGACGAGGGACGTGAAGCTGAAGCCTTGCTATTAGCTGCGGCTTGGAGTAGATAGTCAGAGAACCAACAAGGATCCCCAGCCGCCACGGAGATTTTGCTAGTCTGTTGGACCTATATCTCACAACTACTCCAACAATCTACACAGTGAAAGTAACCGCCCCACTAGGAACGTCTGACCATAACACCGTCTCAACGCTATGCAGAATGCATTCTCCAGATCTCCACCATACACAGCCTCGCCGGGTATGGCATTACGGATCAACAAAGTGGGACGGCCTAAGGGAATACTACCAGTCCTTTCCCTGGAACGACGTCTGCTTCAAGTCACGAGACCCAGCAGCTTGCGCCCAAGAAATAACAGAGGTATTAATACCCGGCATGGAAGCCTATATTCCTCATGTCGTCAAGCATCCCTCCAAAAACAAGCCATGGTTCAATCAGCGTTGTAAAGATGCAGTTACCTCTAAAAACCAACATTACAAAGAATGGAGGAAAATTTCAAATGCCGAGAACCACCGCAGCTTTATCGATGCCATAAATCATTGTAAACGCGTGATTGACAGCAGCAATGAGGAACACAACCAAAAAATTAAGGACAAGCTCCTCTCGTGTCCTAGTTCGTCCAGAACATTCTGGTCTGTAGCTAAGGCTGTTAGTCAGAATTTTTCCTGTTCGTCAATACCACCCTTGACCAGAGATGGTAAGTCCATCGCTTCTGCTCCTAAAGAAAAAGCAGACATCTTGGGGAAGCTCTTCGCAGCCAATTCTACTGTAGACTTTCAAGGTAGTACTCCGACCACCACCATAAGCGTGAACTCTAGAATGGCAGAGGTCAAATTTCAACACCGAGATGTTAAAAACATCCTCCAAAAACTGAACACGAATAAAGCTACTGGTCCTGACCAAATTCCAGCCATTGTCCTTAAACGCTGTGCCGCTGAGCTTGCACCTATTCTCTGCAAGCTCTTCAAAGTTTCGTATCAACGAGGCGTGTTTCCCGCTTCGTCGAAGATTGGCTGCTTACAACCCATCCCCAAGAAAGGCAAAAAAACTGATCCCACCAACTATAGACCTGTGGCTCTTCTCAGCATCATGTCTAAGGTTATGGAGATTCATTAACACACAGCTCCTGAAATACCTGGACAACAATAACATCATAAATGATCTGCCAGTATGGCTTCCGTAAGCACAGGTCTACAGGTGACCTCCTTGCCTACATCACTCACTTGTGGAACAGAGCAATAGAAAATCATGGCGAATCCCGTGTTGTTGCACTTGACATATCGAAAGCTTTCGACAGAGTGTGGCATGTGGGACTTCTGATCAAGCTTGCTGCTTATGGACTACCACCTGGCCTACGCCAGTGGCTGAGTAGCTTTTTGAACGACCGACCTCTGTTCGTTGTAGCCGAATACTGACGTATTTTCAATAAACGCCGGTGTTCCTCAGGGATCTGTCCTATCCCCGACAGTGTTTCTGCTGTACATCAACGAGCTGCTTTTTGAATTTATTGGCGTATACCTGTGATTACTTCGAATAGAAGGATTGAATTCTTTCAATGACATGGATTTGAAACAACTGTAAATATATTTAAAGCGATGGAAAAATATCCAAATACTAACAATTAATTGGAAACGCAACAGTATTTTTTTCTGTGTATGGAATCGAAGATCCCCAAGTCAACAGAGGAGTGATGAAAATGTTTGGAACCCCTCCCCTCCTCGAAAACATCGATCTGTGATGAAGGTATCTTTAGGTTCTTTCCAACAGGCCTGAATACCGTACAATGTATCGTCACGGACATGCGCAGAACGTGAAATGCGTTCCAACACGTTTGGTGATCGTTCATGAAATGGTCCATAAAGCGTTCCAACAGATTTCGTTACCGTTCATGGGACGGTTTCTGTACGGTCAAATCGGTACTTGGTTCAGAGTAAGGACTGTGAGGACTGACATGCGCAGTAGAAAGTAAATCGCCCGCTTGGCGCACAATTTCATTTTGTCATTTCTATGCGCCTTCTGTTTTCTTGATTCCTTGAGTCTTGAGTGTTGAGATTGAGTGTGATTTGATTTTGCTTCTTTTGTTTTTGCTGTTGCTTGTTGTTTGGCTGGCTCGTTTGTTGGCCGAAACTGCACCAAAGCCAAAAATGGAAATGGAATCAAACAATAATGTTATACATGGTATGTTATGATAAATTCGGTCATTTTTATGGAAAACGTAACCCAGGTTCTTTGTTTATAGAGCTACAGGAATACCTGGTTGTGAGTGGCAACCATATTATTCATGGCTAAAATTACCCAAATAATCATCATTTTTCGGTTGTGGTTGATAGACTAACACCGAGTCATCGTCAGAAAACTCAGGCCTCGATCAATTTTAATAAAGCCCTTGGTTTTTGGTTTTTGACGGTGCCTTTGAAATGAAATCGAGGTTAGTTTTTTTTATAGCTGTCAGAACTGACAGTTGAGTTCAGTGAAATAAGAGAAAGAACCGTTCCAACCGATTTTCCTGTTTGTACGGTCACGGAACCATCCAAAATCAACGCATGCGCACCACAAACGATCCCCGAACAGTTTCGTGACGATTCGATGGACGGTACAAAATCTGCTGTTGGAAAGAAGCTTTTAGCACTGCCTTGGAGGCTTTTGGCGCTTTTTTAATTCCCACACCGATAGGTGAGGAGAGTATTGTGATCGCGAAAATTTTCGATTTCGATATAATACGTTTTTTGGGCGTTTCATGATGTCTACATTACGAAAATCCACGTCACTCATTTCCGTCGGTCTGTCGGTCTATCGGTCGGTCTGTTGGTCGGTCTGTCTGTCTGTCTGTCTGTTGGCGTTTTTCTAACGTCGTAATCTCAGTAACCGCTACTACGATTGTGATGAAATTTGGGTAGCAATATGTTGTGGGGTCGTAGTAGGTAATGTTCGTATAACTTTGGAAATTGTTGTACAGGGGACGGAGTAAATAGCAAAAAACAAAAATTTTCAAATATTCTTCAAACTTCGTTTTTAGGCGTTTTAGGGGTTACTGATCATTTTCTACTTTTTTTTTGGGTGGGGGTGAATTTGGGGTGGTTGGGGGGTGGGGGTTGTAAAATTGAAAAATTTGTTGCTGTCATAATAGACTGTCCACTGACCTGTGAAGGAAGACCTGGCGACATAAATAACTTTTTTAGGTCCATCCGAACATTGGCTTGCCTATTACAGAAAGCAAAGGACTTAGAATTTTTTCTGGTGTAAACATACGAGAGTATTGCGTTAGATCGTTGTAACGAGGAAACTGTTGAATTGATTTTAATGAAATTTTGAAACAGCATTGCTACCATGGCGAAGATGGAAAGCGCGTATGGTTTTGATAAATCGTGCCAGTGGCGGCGCAGAAATAATAAAAAAACTAAAAATATAAAAACAGCTCAAACTTGGTTTTTAAGCGTTTTAGAGGTTCCTGATCATTTTCTGCGTTTTTTTGGTGGGGGTGAAAGTGGGGTGGTTGGGAGGTTGGGGGTTGAAAAACTAAAAAATTTCTTGTACTCATAATAGGCTGTCCACTAACCTGTGAAGGAAGATCTAGCGACACAAATCACCTTTTTAGGTCCATCCGAACATTGCCTAGCCTATTACGAAAACTAAGCGACTTTTCTGTATAGTATACGAGAATTTATTAATTGGCTTAAATCGTTTTGTATTTTGTAACGTGGACACTATTAAATTGATTCTAATGAAATTTTGACACAGTATATTGTTACCGTGGTGAGAATGGAAAACGCGTATGTTTGTTAAAAATCTTGTCAGTGGCAGCGTAGCAATAATCAAAGAACGCGACATGTATGAAAGTAACTCAAATTCAGTTTGTAGATGTTGTAGGGGTTCTTGATCATTTCCTATCAGTTTTTTGGGTGGGGGTGAAAGTGAGGTGGTTGGGGGGGTGGGGGGTTGTAAAACTGAGAAGTTTGTAGTATCGATAATAGGCTGTCCATTGACCTGTGAAGGAAAGACCTAGCGGCATAAGATAATTTTAGGGGGGGGGGGCTGGCGATTATTTGGTTGCAAGGGATCTTAGACTAAAGCTTCATGCTATGGGAAAATAATAAACTAGTATCACTATTATGTGTGGGAAGTACTGAGTCAATCAACTTGACTCCATTTTTTTCCTTGTGCAACCGTTGGTTCGAACCACGCTACTTACGCAGTTATATGTACCATGACCGCCATAGTACGAGATGCAAAAGACCATAATTCAACGGGATCATTGCGGAAAAATGTCTACGGCGTTTCGTAGAAACCGGATAATAGAATACCAGTTAGAGCACCTGCAGAAGCGGCGAGTGCTCCAAAAAAATGTATCGAATTAGCGACGATAGTAGATAGAAACGGTCGAAGCCGGCTTACCTTTAATTTGCCAGCAGAGCAGAGGGAATTCGTTTCAAAAAACGCTCGCCTGACACATCGGGCCGTTATTTCGCGAAATTATTACGCCCGGTTTTATGCAATTACCGCAAATCTTGCACGATTCCAAGAACACCAGAGGCGGACGCAGAATACCTTGTTATAGTAACGTATGTTGCAAAAGTTTTGAGAAGTTTTTTCAAAACTCGGCAGGTAGTTTCACCGTTGGAAACAATTTGTTTAATCAGTAATTTTTTTTAGTAGCTTGAAACTTTTTATGCCGCACTTTACTTAATACTTTACTTATTACTGTGCCTTTTCGTGTCATTCTATCTGAGTGAGAATGGTATATCTGGTCAAGCTTGCTGCTTATGGACTACCACCTGGCCTGCGCTACTGGCTGAATAGCTTTTTGAACGACCGATCTCTGTTTGTTGTAGTCGAGGGCTGTTCATCAGACGTATTTTCAATAAACGTCGGTGTTTCTCAGGGATCTGTCCTATCCCCTACACTGTACATCAACCAGCTGCTGAAAATAACATCCAATCCAATCTTCAGCTTCGTAGATGACAGCACATTAGTGTCGTGCATGGAACCAGGCAAGCCACTATCATCCCAGGAGACGATACATCGGCGACAGCAGCATGCCTCACAGATCAACTCAGATATCAAAACAATTGTCGAGTGGGGATTAGCAAATAAAGTACAGTTCAACGTACAAAAAACTCAGGCAACAACACTTACAAAGAAGTCTCACGATGGCTTACCAGCCGTGGAAATGGAGAGCCACCCCATAGTCGAATCACCTTCCGTCAAGCTTTTGGGGATCAACATCAATAATAACATGTCCTGGTACGACCACGTCGTCAGTATTGCTGAAACGGCATCCCGGAAGCTTGGAGTTTTGTTCCGCTGTAGGAAGTTGTATACACCAGAGCAACTGCTGCTGCTCTACAAGGCACAGATCCGACCATCGCTGGAGTATTGCTCCCATGTGTGGGGATGCGCTCCGAAACACTCTCTAAAGATTCTGGACACTATCCAGAAAAGAGCAATTAGATTAATAGATACGCCTAACCTCACAAAGGACCTCCACAGCGTGGAACATCGAAGGAGGGTGACTGAACTATCCCTGTTTTACAGATTCTATCACGGAAGATGTGAGCTCTCCCAGATAATAACACCAAAGGCCGTCCGAACCAGGAACACTAGAGAAGTTCTGCGAGCTTATCCTTACCAGGTCGAGGTCTTTACTCCCCGAACCAGTCTCCTCAAGCATTCCTTCTTTTGGAGAACTTTGACGCTGTGGAATCGGCTGCCGGGGGGATTTGTTTCCCGACGGCTACAACCTGCAGCGTTTCAAATCTAACGTGAACCCACACTTATCCTCTCGCAGCGCTTCTACAGCGCCATAGCCTTTCAGCCTTTGCGGGAGGCTGACCATAGAAAACAAGTAGCACAGTAAGTTTAAGGCACTGTTTCATCTCAGTTTATGACACAGCCTGCAAAAGGACTTTTACATGATCCCTGTCTTACAAGCAGTTGATTTCGGTCTAAGTATTATGTTCTTGTAATGAAAGTTGAATATGATTTCCTTTTCTATAATTAGGTGTGGTGGTGGTTATTTAAATTGATTTATTTGCATTTAAAACTAGTTTATTTTTGTTACAGGAGAAAATGGGGTATGACCCATACATACCAGGTGGATTATATCTAAAAAAGGTAGCTACATAATTTTTGCTTACACCACACTAACATGTTAAAAACTATATTTAAAATATTTTTGAACATTTAAAAATAACAAAGCTAGTAAATATTTATAGTGAAACGGATTATTTTATTGCCAGAAGGTATAGTAACCCTTCACAGAGGAGGATTCTTTTTGAACCAATCCAATTTATAGTAAACAAACTGGAACCGAACAAAATCTGGCTCCTGTAGGGTGAATTCTTTGCTCCTTTCAGGTTATCCTTTTACTTGGAGGGTAATTATAATACCTAATTTCTGTTACTTCGGTAGTACTGTGTGACCATCCATTAATTTCAAGGTGCTGATTACAATTCCAGTTGCAGTTTTGAGTCTCAGTCTTGTTTGACGAAAATAGAAAATTTCAGATCTCTCGGGCGGGCGGGTGTACTTAAAAAAATCGAAAATCTTTATTTGGCTTTCTAATGAGATGAAACCTCGCATTTCGGATAATTTCGAGGTGCTGATGACAAATCCAGTTGCAGTATTTGAGTCTCAGTCTCGTTTGACGAAAATAAAAAATTTCAGATTTCTCGGGCGGGTCTAAAAAAATCGAAAATCTTTATTTGGCTTTCTATCGAGATGAAACCTCGCATTTCGGATAATTTCAAGGTGCTGATTACAATTCCAGTTGTAGTTTTGAGTCTCAGTCTCGTTTGACGAAAATAAAAAATTTCAGATTTCTCGGGCGGGTCTAAAAAAATCGAAAATCTTTATTTAGCTTTCTATTGAGATGAAACCTCGCATTTCGGATAGTTTCAAGGTGCTAATTACAAATTCAGTTGCAGTTTTGAGTCTCAGTCTCGTTTGACGAAAATAAAAAAATTTCAGATTTCTCGGGCGGGCTGGTGTACCTAAAAAAATCGAAAATCTTTATTTAGCTTTCTATTGAGATGAAACCTCGCATTTCGGATAATTTCAAGGTGCTGATTACAAATCCAGTTGCAGTTTTGAGTTTCAGTCTCGTTTGACGAAAATAAAAAATTTCAGATTTCTCGGGCGGGCGGGTGTACCTAAAAAAATCGAAAATCTTTATTTAGCTTTCTATTGAGATGAAACCTTGCATTTCGGATAATTTCAAGGTGCTGATTACAAATCCAGTTGCAGTTTTGAGTCTCAGTCTCGTTTGACGAAAATAAAAAATTTCAGATTTCTCGGGCGGGCGGGTGTACCTAAATTGACCAACTCGGCTTGAAGTATGGGGAGCGGGACGTTCTCTTAGGTAGTGATCGTCATTATCATGTCGAGTCAATAAAAGGATAGAGAAAATAAGTGAAACAAGGATATCAAATACTATCTGCAGCTATTATCTAATCACGATGCTACACCGTCTTGAAGGTCTGTTGTTGCCGGTTGTAGTTATAAGTTTTAAGAACCAGATACATATGATATTGAGTGATATTATTTGGCGTTTTTTTATAAATAAAATAAAACAAGACATGAAAGAAGGACATATTATTGATTATTAGTAAAACTGAGTATATCATTGGGACATTTTCATTCGAAAAGCATATAATTTTTAATTTTTGATATCTAAAATAAATTAAAAGTTATGGCAACGTCCTTGCTTCTTTCACCAAATTCTTGGAGGTCAATTTACGATGGCCACAGACAAAGTTTACGGAATACATACAAGTTGGATCACTCTCCGTCGGCACCTTGAAGATCTCACATCAAAGCGATGCCGCGGCCGCACGCGCCAGTTAGTTTTTGCGTTGGTTTTTGCCCAAGTACGAGGGTCTTTTAGAGGAGACTTGCTAACGCCTGGGTTGTACGTATATACGAGGGTCATTGAAAAACTATGTATTGACGGCCGATTCAGACATACAAATACAAATATAACGCTTATTTTGCTAATGCACTAAGTTACATAAATGGATATCAAAAATAAAGCTTAGTAAAACTATTACTAACGAATCTCAAATGATTTCACATATTGTAGCTATTTCGTAGATAAGTAAAAACTGATTGTTCAAAGGTGCTGTAGTATTTTTACCTTAATGTTTTGTTTATTTGGCTTATTTTTGAGATCACAGTTTACACATTTTATGATATAGTATATACGATGTAGAATTTAAAAAGATAATCATGTGGAAATGCTTTACATGGATATGAATAAATTATTTTTGACATTTTGCTTTTCAGTGTCATTCCAATTGCTACTGCAGAAACTAAATTGTTAGTTATCAATGAAAATGTTTTCGAGCTCTAAAATATAATTTACAATGTCCCTGGGTGGTATGATAAGACCACCGAATGAATATTCTGTCTCACTATACGCTTTTAGCTTGACACAATCCTTTAAGTACCTGTAGCTTTTGAACTAATCACTTTAGACCCCAAGTGTGCTAGTTTGTTAGAATTGTTTTATCAGGAGGAACACAGACACAAATATACAGGGTGTCCCATTAATAATTTTGAATCGAATGTCACGTGACCAAAAACAAATACCTCGTTAGGTAGTACAATGACAAAAAAAGACACAACATCTGCTCTAATTTACACGCCCAAAATTATAATTCTGTACCACTGTCCTGTTCCGACATATTTCTTGTCTTAATCGTCGTGGAATACCCTGTATTTATATCCCTTACATTTAAAGGTTTACCGTAAAATAAGGATGGATCTGATTGTCATTCTCCATCCGTTAATAAATTTAAATTTGTTGGTAATATCTTTTCTCGCGAAATTGATTACTCTCAAATTTCTAAAAAGATTATCCATTTCCTGCAAACAAATGCGAGTTAACAAAATCCGATATTTTTGAGACACTGTATAGACTTCGCGTTAAACACGTTCAACCTCTACTTTGCGCCGCTGCGTATCTCCCGGCTGCATAGGCGTAGGTAGGTGGGGACTTGGGGGGCTAAGCCCCCCCAGGAATGATTTTAGCCCACCCAAAAATCCAAGAATAGTTCGTTCTGTTATGTTTATTGTACCTTGGGCGGGGACTTGAGCCCCCCCAGATCCAGGATTGAGCCCCCTCAGATTCAGGGACTTAACTACGCCAATGCCCGGCTGACGTCGGTACACTGCTACCGGTGTACCGGGGCAAGGGGCAGGCCGTTTTGATATTTTTGCGGAGTGATCCAACTTATATGTATTCCGTAAACTTTGACTATGACTATGACAGTACCGCCGCTGCGTTTTTAAGGTGGGGGCTATGTAAATGAGGCAGTGACCGCCACGGCCACACTGGCACAGCCGTCATAGTGGCATAGGTATATGCACCGCTATCGGTGGCGCTCTGCCGATATATCAGCAGCCGCTGCGAGCTCAATTCGCCATCATCGCATCGGTTGCCGCGTTGCCGATTGCCGGTCCACGCCACGGTCTAGTTGGCCTTGCCCGCCGCTCGCCACGCCACGCCGCTCCTTGACAGACGACATCAATCTTCGGCGGTTTTCGCGAATACGCGGACGCACGGTCACGCTGCAATGGAGCCGTTCGCGTTCCTAGCCAGCCGATATGCGGCAACGCGCTTCTAGCTTCTATACAGGGTGTTAATTAAGTATGTTAACAAACTTTAACCACGGATAGTACTTCGAAAAATGGAAAGAAAATGTCATATGAACATGGGTCCGGAAATGCTTCCTAAAGGAGCTACGCTCCTTTGCATGGGGCACCCTGAAGACGGGTTTCAAGAGACCATTTTTACGTAGACATCTCTGAAATACCATATTCTAAAATCAAAATGTCAAAAAAATTACCATTTAGAAAATGGGGTTATTTTTACCCTTAACTCCTCCCGTATGATACGCCTCTGATTAAAATTATGAAATTCTGAATTCAGAATCAGATTCAGCGTCAAAAGTTTACCCATCGTACCTAATTTCGTAATTTTGTTATGAATGGTTTAGAGAATATCGGAGGAAACCGTCTTCAGGGTGCCCCATGCAAAGGAGCGTAGCTCCCTTAGGAAGCATTTCCGGACCCATGTTCACATGACATTTTCTTTCTAATGATGGTAATGATTATCGAAGTATTCTATCAGAAAGAAATTAAGTCTGGCTTGATTTGGCAAATAATGGAAGTATCCCGGGCATGAACAGGGAGGTGATCTTCCACAGGAATTTTACAGTTCACCTCCACTCTAGGAAACAGTGGAGGGAAAGGGTAAAACCCTTATCAGGCAAAGGGTGCCTCGTCTGATAAACGGATGGGCTCTCTTGCAGATGGTTTATGCGACCATGGCAGCAAATCTCCAAGGACGCGGCTAGGGGTGGTGAATTCTGTAACTCTAAGCGACACGATAGCGACATTCTTCCAACGCTTTCGCTCGTTTCGGTATTCCATAAATGTCTTCGTTCCGACTCGTACATAACGAACGCAGACGAACGGTATGAGCGATAGCGAAAGATTTTGGATCTCGTTTGTCAAGTTTAGACGTTATTATTGCTGTGTGTCAAAGTCACAATTTGCTTAAATTTGTTTGTGTACTTAATTAACAATTAATGAATCGAAGAGAAAAACTAATCCTTCGCAACGGTCGGCATTGCTGGATTTTTTACAGTCTCATCCACAGATACTTGAGCCAACTCGTGAATGCTCGTGAGTCATCGAGCTCCATGCCGAAAGCGTAACGAAGCGTTAAACTTTGGTTATGGAATGCCGTCAAAAATCGTTTTCATAAATGATTAGCTTCGTTTTCGCCTGCTTTCGTTACTACAGCGAAAGTTACAGAATCTACCCACTCTGGACTAGCTTCAGCCAATACTGTAGTTCTAGGCTGAAATATGTGGCATATCGGCTTGTAAATAGTAGGAGTAGCAGCGATGAGTAGGCGAAGCCACTGGAGTAAGCCACCTTCAACCTCTCGGAACCAACACTGAAAACACTTAAAAACCTCCTTCCTAACCTCGGTGCTCCATTTCTTTGAGTTTTATCATGCCTAAATAGTGCGGGATGATAGGAAGACATGCCAGATTCGATTTAGTAGTCACCAGTCACAGAAAAATCACTACTACAGGAATATAATGTGAGAGATGCTCACTTTTTCTGCTGATATACAGGGTGAGTTTTTAGTACCGGCTCGGTCGATAAGTCCACTACTGCAGAAGATAGCGAAAAAAGTTGTATATAAAAGTTTTAGCCACGGATATGCTCCTTGCTCAGAAAATATTTTGATTTATACAGGGTGATCCATAACTACGTGGTGATGCAAACATGCATATTTTTTAATGAGACACCCTATATATTATTCCATATTCAAATTCTAATAATGATTTCCGTTCCTGCAATATAGGGTATTGTCACATTATACAGGGTATTTCAAAAGTTATGACCGTTTTTATCTCTAAATCGCTGTCAAATGAAGGTACCGTATATCAAAAAGTGATGAATCAAAAATCATATTTTTTATACGGATGGATAAAAAATATCATCTAGTTTTAAAATCGGCTATAAAAAAAGCGCGCGACGCATATTCGTATACAGGGTGATGTAGAATGCAAAATACAGGCTTTCTCTTTTTTTTCAAATATAACCCCCAATATTTTATTATACCAAAGAATTGCTTTTAATATGGTCTTTCATCTTTGTATAACACTTGTTATACCTACGTCCATTAGTTTTCGAGATATTTCGATTTTTCGGTAAATTTAAAATATAGTACCTATTTTTGTACTGAAATTTATTTATTTTGAGCAACTTCTATCGAATTTGTTTTTTATTTAACGGACAACTAAATTATAAGGTCATGATAGTATTTGATGAATCCAAAACCCTGAATTATCGAGATAATAAAGTCAAGTATGCCGAGGAAACAATTTTGCAGGCGTGACGCATAAGTATCAAGCAGTTTTATCAGGTATGCTTTGAAAAATTGACGGTTTTCATAACCGGCTCAATAATTCCGTACTGTGTGATGAACGAGCCTTAAAAATTAATTTTTTCATTGAGGGTATTTAGGAGAATTTTTGAGAAATTGTCTACTTACCCTAGAATGTATCAACTATGAACAGCAATATCCAGAACGGAGGCACTCTAAAACTAATGCGTTTGAAAGATTGAAGAATCGTTTTATTTGGACCGTGTCGTTTATTTCATAGCCTACCTGATAGATCTGCTTAATAATTATGCATGACGTCTATAAAATTGTTTCCTCAGCACACTTGATCTACATTATCTCGTTAATCCAGTCTTTTGACTTGATCAAGTACTATTATGGCCTTATATTTTAGTTGTTTGTTAAGCAAAAATAAAATTTGATAGTAATTTCTCAAAATAAATAAGTTTTAGTAAACAAATAGAAGGTATATTTAAAATTTGTAGAAAAATCGAAATATCTCAGAAACTAATGAATTTAGCCATAACAAGTGCTATACAAAGATGAAAGAGCATGTTAAAGGCAATTCTTTGGTATAATAAAATATTGGGGGTTAGATTTAAAAAAAGAGAGAAAATCGAGATTTTGCATTCTACATCACCCTGTATACCAATATGCGCAGCGGGCTTTTTTTATAGACGATCTTAAAACTAGATGATATTTTTTATCCATCCGTGTAAAAAAATGATTTTTGATTCATTACTTTTTGATATACAGTACGTTCAATTGACAGCGATTTTGATATAAAAATGGCCATAACTGTTGAAATACCCTGTATAATGTAACAATATCCTATATTCGAAGAACGGAAATTATTAGTAGAATTTGAATATAGAATAATATATAGGGTGTCTCATTTAAAAAAATGCATGTTTGCATCACCACGTAGTTATGGATCACC
This sequence comes from Callosobruchus maculatus, assembly GCA_951848785.1. Lineage (NCBI taxonomy): Eukaryota > Metazoa > Arthropoda > Insecta > Coleoptera > Chrysomelidae > Callosobruchus > Callosobruchus maculatus. The sequence goes on along the minus strand of CATOUR010000025.1, from coordinate 4,394,158 downwards.
CTGTATAAATCTAAATATTTTCTGAGCAAGGAGCATATCCGTGGCTACAACTTTTATATACAATTTTTTTTGCTATCTTCTATAGTAGTGGAGTTATCGACCGAGCCGGTACTAAAAACTCACCCTGTATGTACTAAAAAAGAATTTTCCCAATAGTAATTATAGTCCTAGTGATGAGTAGGCGAATCCAGGCATATAACCCACTTTTGCCAACACTAAAAACCTACATCCTAGAGAGCTTCTTGTCGAACTACCAGACCTCCTGACGAAAGTCAGTATGTCCGACCATGTCACTGAAAATATTGACTCATTCCCGAACTCTGTCGTATCGAATATCTGAACCATGAAGTTGCGATAACCAGCACATCTGCCCAGAAATTGGGACGTTATCTCGTCCTCATTCCAGAATCTGGAACAGATGGGGTCCCCTACCACTCTCATGAGCCGGAAATGGTCTGTGAAAACTCCCACCAAAAAGTTGAGCGTTTGTCTGCCTTTAATCAGAATCCATAGCGTACGGCCCTTGTCAGAGCCCTCTATGAATCTCATCTCTTTCTAACCAGACTTTCGCTAGCTCCCTGGCCTCGTTTTGTGTCGATATTTCAAAGCCATTAGCATGTGGGTCTCCTCTTCCACCTACAATATCAACGCAGGAGTTCCGCAGGGATCAGTCTTGGTTCCGATCTTGTTTCTGATTCACATCTATAGTTGGTCATCATTCTAGCACTACATACTCGATCCACAAATGATAAGGTGACAGTAATTTCCCGATCAAGTGAGTGTCCAAGAGTAACGAACAATCAGACTCTGCCATGAAGAAGTCATTCAAGCTTTTAAGAGTCATCACTATAGAAAACATGATCTAGAATGGACATGTTTCGCCAATTGCAAAAGCTGCTGGGAGAAAGTTAGAATGGCTAGTCAGAGCCAGAAAGTGCCCAACCTAATTCCACTGTATACTGTATAGCTCATATTCCAATACTCTGTCTATACGTAACGTGGTCCAATGAAAAGTGATTCGACTAATCGGTGACCTGGCCTTTTTTTCAGGAGCCGTCCGACCATGCTGTCCCCGTCAATACTGAAGCCTTAGGCCTTTAGTATTATAACTCCTTTCATTTACAGTATCTACTCCAGCAATCTAGATCCCTGCATAAGTTTATGCAGTTTTCCTACTGGTCCTGGTGCTGAGCTGTACTCCATTGGTTCTAGCTTGGTCTTCCCAAAGAGCTGTTGTCTCTTGTGATCTAGCGCTTCGCACTCACAGAGCACATGTAGGGCTGACTCAGTCCCTCTACCACAGTCTGCAGTTGAGGTCTCCATTGTAGAGTCTCATTTCATTCAGGTGTTTCTGCAGGCCGTGAGGGGACCCGTAGTTATTCGGAACTGATTCATACTCAAAGAGAGCAGTGTTTTAGCTGTTTTCTTGCATGGAGCTTTAATGAAATGTTTTACCATGAACACATCCCGGCAACAAGTTCCACTGCTCCTTGTGCTGATGATTCATCCATTCTACGACCTTGTACGATTGTGCTTTTAGGCACCCCCAGGGGGGGAAAATAATAAAACTGGTATCATCGGAATGTGTGGGAAGTACTGAGTCAATCAACTTGACTAAATTTTTGTGTATATTGTTACTGAGGGATTCAAAGCAATATTGTAGAAACTAGAAATTTTGGGGATATGATCATAAAACCGTGTGTTCGAGATTGAAATGACTTAGCTCCAACGTATGCGGTTTTATTGTTTCGTTTATTGGGCGGTGAAGCGCGTTGGACTGTTGATTATGTTTTATATCCCGGCGGCGGCGGCGGCGGAGTAACGGTGAATGCGGCGCGTTTTTTGCGGGCTCGCCTTCGGAGGTGCACCGTCCATGTCCGCGCGCTTCGAAATTGTTTCGCATCGGCCGCGGCGTCTGTCGGTCCGTCCGTCCATTCGGCCATTGTCGCTGATGGTCTTTTTTAATTGCTGCCGCTGCTGCTGCTGCCAGCAATAGCCATCCTTTTGCCGCAGCTTGCGGGCTGCTGGCTACTGCCGGCTAGAGATGTTCCGTTACACGCATCATACTTTGTATCGACATCCGTACTCGTGGTGACATCGACATTTATGTAATTTTAGGCCCGGTTGTACAGTCTCAGTTCAAGCCACAGTTCTATTAAACTATGCTCAATGATGAACTTGGTTCAAAAATTCATTTCCGTTGTACGACCTATTTATAATCTCAGTTCTACAAAACCAGGTTCAAGAAAGAAGTTGGTAACATTAACGCATGCGTAGTTGGTCTGTTCTGTCAAAAATTAGTTGTTTGAATGCTGTTTTGTTGGTTATGGGTTGATGGTAATTGTAATAAACAATAGTTTTTTAGGTAAAGATACCTATAAAACGATTCAATGAAAGTTTCCAGTCGCATAATACCTCAATGTGACAAGAACCATTTGTTCAGCAGTTACAGCACAGTTCCTGAAAAACAATAGGATTACAAAATACTTTTGATTCATTACATGAACAAAAAAGTACTCACCATTCTGTTGGAGACTTTATTTGTGCTTTAATCTGGTTTATAACAAATCGAACACCTTGTTTAGAAAGTCGAAACCTTTGAATGAATTCATCGTCATTCCACACCAAAAAATGATCAAATCTATCTCTGTATTTCTTGACGCCTTCTTTCGTTTCTTAATATTTCTACTGCTTCAACGAAGTCTTCATCATCTGTTAGTTCCAGGAGATTTTCTCTGAGCTGCTGAGTCATTACGTACTTTAATTTACAACAAATGATTTTGCAAAATTTTATCTGAATCAAATTTTTAAATTAGGTTACGACACATTAGGTCCTCGAACTCGGTTTAAGCGCCCAAATTCGAGCGCTCAGCTGAACCTTAAAAATATAAATTAGTGAACCAAGCTTAGAGTTGAACTGACCTTGTACAACTGGACTTGCATATTTGAACTGAGTTCAACCTTGAACTGTGCTTGAACTGAGACTGTACAACCGAGCCTTAATGGTACATCCTACAAGCAGCACCTTCGTCGTAATCACAAATAAGGGTGCTTATTAGTATACCAAGATTAAAATAAATTACTCACTAATAACGGCCGGTTGTACAAACGCTCAGTAAACCCCTGATCACGTAACCTCAAGTTCAGCGATGAACACGGTTCAACGGTTGACGCGTTGTACAAACTCGGTTCTGGGAAGGATCAGCTGAACTGTATCAAAAGAGGATCGGTAGCAATGTATATAGGGTATTATTTGGTGACGAAACTAGTTACTTTTCGTTTTTAATGTTTAAAAGTTATGCAGGTTATGTCAATGCCACGTCTATGAATGTCAAATTCTGACATTCATCAAATTTTGTTGTCAGTCAAGAGGTATTTTGCAATTCTATAAGGATAAAACATGCTTTCTAAAAAATAAAGTAACTCAGTTTCAATCGATATATAAATTTATTAAAATATTTACCGTTCAGTTTTCGAAGGAATTTGTTGGGATATTTGCTCAACAATAAATAAGACCACTACCTTGGACAAACGAAATCTGTCCCGAAATTCACTATCATTCCATTTAGTAAAATGGTCCTCACGTGTTCCGAATTTCTGAGGTTCTCTTGGATGCTGTATTAGGTCTAATAACTCTAGAAATTCCTCAGCCTCGGTCAAAGGTTCGTCAAAGTACTCAATCATGTAACTTAAGTAAAAATATCGCATTTGACTATGTAACTCACGTCGGATATTCAGGTTAGAAACTGATCAGCTGGTCGTAAACATCGCCATTATAAACCTTGTACCGCCGTTAAACGCTCTCCGGTGGCCGTTCAACTTGATCCGAGGTTGAACTGAAGTCAACGCTTGAACTTTGTCGTTCAACAGCAAATTAGGGATGAACTCGGTTCAAAGTTGAACTCGAGTTAAACTGTGTTTGTACAACCGGCCCTAAGGCCCGGTTGTACAGTCTCAGTTCAAGCACAGTTCAACGTTGACTTAGTTCAAATATGGAAGTCCAGTTGTACAAGGTCAGTTCAACTCTAAACTTGGTTCACTGATTTATATGTTTAAGGTTCAACTGAGCGCTCGAATTCGAGCGCTTAAACCGAGTTCTAAGGACCTAATGTGTCGTAACCTAATTTAGGCCCGGTTGTACAGTCTCAGTTCAAGCACAGTTCAAGGTTGAACTCAGTTCAAATATGGAAGTCCAGTTGTACAAGGTCAGTTCAACTCTAAACTTGGTTCACTGATTTATATGTTTAAGGTTCAACTGAGCGCTCGAATTCGGGCGCTTAAACCGAGTTCTAAGGACCTAATGTGTTGTAACCTAATTTAGGCCCGGTTGTACAGTCTCAGTGCAAGCACAGTTCAAGGTTGAACTCAGTTCAAATATGGAAGTCCAGTTGTACAAGGTCAGTTCAACTCTAAGCTCGGTACGGTGGCTCGGTTCACTAATTTATATTTTTAAGGTTCAGATGAGCGCTCGAATTTGGGTGCTTAAACCGAGTTCTAAGGACCTAATGTGTCGTAACCTAATTTAATAATTTCATTTAGATAAAATTTTGCAAAATCATTTGTTGTAAATTAAAGTACGTAATGGCTCAGCAGCTCAGAAAATCTCCTGGAACTAACAGACGATGAAGACTTCGTTGAAGCAGTAGAAATATTAAGAAACGCAAGAAGGCGTCAAAAGAAACACAGAGATAGAGTTGATCATTTTTTGGTATGGAATGACGATGAATTCATTCAAAGGTTTCGACTTTCTAAACAAGGTGTTCCATTTGTTATAAACCAGGTTAAAGCACAAATAAGGTCTCCAACAGAATCGCGAGTACTTTTTTGTTTATGTAATGAATCAAAAGTATTTTGTAATCCTATTGTTTTTCAGGCACTGTACTGTAACTGCTGAACAAATGGTTCTTGTCACATTGAGGTATTATGCGACTGGAAACTTTCTTTGAATCGTTTTATACGTATCTTTACCTGAAAAACTATTGTTTATTACAATTACCATCAACCCATAACCAACAAAACACTCAAAACAGCATTCAAAGTATTCAAACAACTAATTTTTGACAGAACAGACCAACTACGGATGCGTTAATGTTACCAACCTAACTACTTCTTTCTTGAACCTGGTTTTGTAGAGCTGGGATTATTAATAGGTCGTACAACGGAAATGCATTTTCTAACCAAGTTCATCATTGAGCGTAGTTTAATAGAACTGTGGCTTGAACTGAGACTGTACAACCGGGCCTTAATGGTACGTTCTACAAACAGCACCTTCGTAGTAATCATAACTAAGAGTGCTCATTAGTATACAGAGATTAAAAAAAATTACTCACTATGATTCGAAAGCAACTTTTGCTTTTTTATGGTCAGCCTCCCGCAAAGGCTGAAAGTCTATCGCTGTAGAAGCGCTGCGAGAGGATAAAGTGTCGGTTAGATTTGAGATGGAATTCCCGGCAGCTCATTCCATACCGTTGAAGTTCTCCAAAAGAAGGAATGCTGGAGAAACCTGGTTTGGAGAGTATAGACCTCGACCTGGTGAGGATGAGCTCGCAGAGCCTCTCTAGTGTTCCTGGTTCGGACGGCCTTCGATGTTATTATTTGGCAGAGCTTATTCGAACATATTACGTGATAGAATCTGTAAAAGAGGGACAGGTCAGCCACCTTTCTTCGACGTTCCAGGATGTGGAGGACCTTTGTGAGGTTAGGCGTATCGACTAGACTAGTTCCTCTCTTTTGAATAGTGTCCAGTAGCTTTATACAATGCTTCGGAGCGCATCCACACACATGGGAGCAATACTCCAGCGATGGTCGGATCTGTGCCTTGTAGAGCAGCAGTAGTTTCTCTGGTGTATACAGCTTTCTACACCAGAACAAAACTCCAAGCTTCTGGGATGATGTTTTAACAATATTGACGAAGTGGTCGTGCCAGGACATGTTGTTGTTGATGCTAATTTCCAAAAGCTCGGCGTAAGGTGACTCGACTATTTTTTTTTTGTTCAACCTTACTACACAACATAATTGATTGTCCCTTACTACTAAGGGCCGGTTGTACAAACACAGTTTAACTCGAGTTCAACTTTGAACCGAGTTCATCTCTAATTTGCTGTTGTACCAACAAAGTTCAAGCGTTGACTTCAGTTCAACCTCGGATCAAGTTGAACGGCCATCGGGGAGCGTTTAACGGCGGTTCAAGGTTTAAAATGGCGATGTTTACGACCAGCTGATCAATTTCTAATCCTAATATCCGACGTGAGTGACATAGTCAAATGCGATATTTTCACTTGAGTTACATGATGGAGTACTTTAACGAACCTTTGACCGAGGATCTCATTATTAGGAAAAACGACCTGAAAAATGCCAAATGATATTTGTACCTAATGTATCGTGAACAAATTCTCAATTAATTGTAGGCACATCAGCAATAAAAGTTTCCGCATCATCGTCGAATGTAGATGTGAATCCTGTTATTTGGGGTCCGATTTTTCTTTTATTGATATGTCCAAGTCCTGTATTTTGAAATCCTGCGAAGGCCCACCGCCGGTATTATGGATGTACAGTCTCTGATCGGCAAATTTTTGTTTTGTCCTTTTTTTTAAATTTTCGTAATTGCTTTTCAGTACCTTTGCTTCACGAAATGTCTCTCCACGCAAACTGTTGGACAAGTTCAACCTTTCCGTTTTGATTCCATGAATATTTGTATCCGTTTTCTGGCATTCCAAAACAGTCTCATATTTTTTCACAAATTCTATTAATACGGCCTTTTCTTTCGCTGTAAAATTAGTCGCCCTTTTTTTCCATTATAAAATTGCAAAATACTTCTTGACCGACAACAAAATTTGATGAATGTCAGAATTTGACATTCATAGACGTGACATTAACATAACCTGCATAACATTAAACATTAAAAACGAAAACTAACTAGTTTCGCCACCAAATACCCTATATTCATTGCTACCAATCCTCTTTTGATCCAGTTCAGCTGATCCTTCCCAGAACGGAGTTTGTACAACGCGTCAACCGTTGAACCGTGTTCATCGCTGAACTTAAGGTTACGTGATCGGGAGTTCACTGAGCGTTTGTACAACCGGCCCTAAGTAAGATCAATTTTTACACCCCTAGGCTAATTAGTCGACAGCACTATACATTCTACTGTACCTTGTATCACACGAACCTCTCAACTAGATCTCCTGTAAATATTATTTGTAATTTATACAACCTTATATGCGACAAGTGTGATATATTCTGTACCAAGAAAGAAACCCTACTAAAGGCATATAGTGATTTCTATGCTCGAACCTGATAATCAAACCTGTTGAATATTCTAGCTGTGCCTGCGTTTTAATTTTAGTTTTAATTTCAATTTCAGATTGTGTTATATTTGCAATATTTTTGTTATGTTATGTATTCAGTCAATAATATGTTTTTCGGTTTGCCTTTGCTGATTGTTGTTGTCACTTTGTTGCCCATGATATATTTTCCTTATATTTTAATTTTGATTATATTTTTATTCATGTATATGGAAGTAGTGCAGCAATTAGATTATTCTTGAAATTTCCTGTTATTGGGTGTACACCTGTTGGAAGTAAACCACTATTATTATTATCATTATGGACCATGGGATGACCCTCCATTTCCACAGCTAGTAAGCCAACGTAAGACTTCTTTGTCAATCTAGTTGCCTGTGTTTTCTGTACGTTAAACTATACTTTATTTATTTATCCTTATTCGACAATTCTTTTGATGTCTACGTTGATCTTTAAGGCATGTTGCTGTCACCGACGGCGACGTACCGTCTCCTGGGATGATAGTGGCTTGCCTGGTTCCATGCACGATATTAATGTACTATCGTTTGCGAAGCTGTAGATTAGATTGGATGTTATTTCCAGCAGCTTATTGTTGTACAGCAGTGTAGGGGATAGGATAGATTCCTGAGAAACACCGGCGTTTATTGAAAATACGTCAGTATTCGACTACAACGAACAGAGATCTGTCGTTCAAAAAGCTATTCAGCCACTGGCACAGGCCAGGTGGTAGTCTATAAGCAGCAAACTTGACCAGAAGTCCCTCATGTTACTCTCTGTCGAAGGCTTTCGATATGTCGAATTCAACAACGTAGTATTCGCCATGATTCAATTGCTCTGTTCCACAAGTGAGTGACTTAGGCCTGGAGGTCACCCGTGGACTTATGCTTACGGAAGCCATACTGGCGATCATTTATGATGTTATTGTTCTCCAGTGTTTCAGGAGCTGTGTGTTAATGACAGTCTCTATAACCTGTGACATGATGCTGAGAAGAGCCGCAGGTCTTATACTTAGAATATTTTTTCTGCGTTTCTCAGGAATGGGTTGTACGCAGCCAATCTTCCATGCAGCGAGAAACACGCCTTGCTGATAATATAGTTTGAAATGCTTGCAAAGGATAGGTGCAAGCTAAGCGGCACAGCGTTCAAGGAAAATGGCTGGAATTTGGGCAGAACCAGTAGCTTTATTCGTGAATAGTTTTTGGAGGATGCCTTTTACATCTCGATGTTGAAATTTGACCTCTGCCATTCTCGAGTTCAACTTTAAGTCCAATTCATAAACTCGACGTTGGCGTTGCCGTTGGCGATGACGTTCGTAGCACAAGGCTGCTATTCATAAACTCGACGTTCGCGCCGTTAACCTAGTTTTCCCATCGTGTTTGTAAACATGTTCTATTGCGATTTATCATCAGTGTTTTTGGCTTCGTGACAGATCTTTGAATTTTGCTGGTGAAAATGGACATAGTCAGAACCAATAATCAATACAGAAGACTTGAGAAAACCCAGAAACATTTTGACAGCTAGACGTCAACAATAATAACAATATCACATGACCGGTAACTGACGACTATGATTGGCTTATACGCCGGCTACGACGGTGGCTACGAACGACGGACGGCAAAAGTTGAAAGATAGTTATGTCGAACGGCGCGCCCAACGGCATCGCCAACGGCGGACGTCGATATGAATGGTCTTAGGCATTTCCATGTATGTATGTAGCAATGGCCAATGGCAACGGCAGCGCCAACGTCGAGTTTATGAATTGGCCTTTATGGTGGTTCTTCAGGAATATTGTTCTTCGTTTCCACCTCTTTGACGTGTTTTTAGTGTTTTTAGGATCTAGCAGCGTCCGTATTTTTCCGTGTTGAGTCGTATCGATACACTGAAAAGTATCTTATCGTATATCGAACATCCCTACTAGAAACTAGGGGTGGGCGATAATTATCGATGTTTGGAAAACATCGATGTTTCACGTCCGATGATCGATGTTTTTACCATCGATGTTGTTAACTTGAACCATCGATGAAAACATCGAAGTTTTTAAAAATTTGCATCGATGTTTCCTTAAAAGTTTCAATTACAAATTTAAAATATACAGTAAAGTAAATTTAGCGAGTCTGCAGTTTTCTGGTCTTCGGTTTTGCCCCATGGTTTAAAATACCAATTGAAGGCGCTTCCTTTATAGAGGTGTGCATTCTACTTCCTTTCAGTGAACTAGGTACTACTATTCTGTACCAAAACAACACCGACGCGATGGTGACTAATTGACGTCATTGCGAATTTATGGGAGGGGAGGGTATAATCACAAGCTACTAGATTTGGCAAGCTGATAAAAAGCTCGGCTCACATCCTCACAATGGAGTTTTCTATGTGAATTGTTTTTTGTTTGTCCTATTTCAAATTGATTTGAGATGACATTTGACATTGGTTGGTTTCAAGTTCTCAAATTCGCTAAAGTTGCAAAGCAATTTGAAAAAGGAAATAGACTTATTTTTATTTTTTTAATAAATTTAACAAAATTAGTTAGTTTAGCTAGTTTCTGGTCTTTATTATCTCCTGTTTACTATGCTGCGAAATTTGAAATACTTAGTAGTTAAATACATATCATTATTTATTTATAACATTTAAATTGAAGAACACCAATAGGTACCCGAATATATCGATGTTTTTGCAATGTTCAAACATCGATGTTTTGAATACGATATATCGTAGTTATCGATGGCAGACCGTCGACGTTGATATCGATGTCCAACATCGATGTTTTCTTTCGATGTCCCATCCCCACTAGTAACTATCGGCTGTTTCCACGCATCTTTCGCTGCGGGATGCTAACAGGGACGGCTCGCACTCCGCAATTTTTTTTTGTGGGAATTCAGTCGTTAGAATCTGTGCTCGACGAATCTCGACGTACGCGACGCTGCACATGGACTTTTTTCCTGGTAAATTCATTCCAATCTGATACGTGGAAATACTCGCATATAAATCACTGTCAGAGCTTTGAGCCCTGTACGCGCCGGAGAAGGAATCGTTTTGTAGTTGTGGAAAAGTTTTTACCTGCTTGATTTATTTTTTAATTTGTAGCCGGTGAGTTGGAGAGAACGATGAGTTAAAGTTATACGTACATGAGATAGAAAAAGCGAATCTAGAATAGAATTTATGAGAGGATACTGGAGATTATTGCACGGCGGCACAAAAATATGGTCAGTTTCACAGCTTCTAAGACCCAATATTACACTTTAACTAATAAGTGGCGCCCAAAAGATTAGGATTTCATTACTTGAATTTATTTTCAAGTTACTTGGCTTGTCTTGACTTGAAATAAAGCCAAATAGTTATAATGGAGAAGTTTCCAAAAAAAATAAAATTTGGAAAATTCATTATTATCTGATAGTCTATTTCTTCACTTGGAGAACGTCGAAAAAATCATCTGAATATTCCAAAAAACGGCGGAGTTATTCAATTTTATATTTGCGTAAAGCGACCGCGGAGGTGAAAATCTGTATGACGTCACATGTTATTAATTATTGTTCGTGGCAGCCACAGTTTGGTCGGGACTCCGCTATGCTTACGCTGCGCTGTACAGTATGCGACATTTAGACTTGAGTGGAACGGCGAAGGTGTTTGTTGTAACAAGCGGACGCCAGTATATTTTTGAAATATGGAGGAAGCTTACGTTCGTGGTGATTCTTCCTAAAGTCATGATTATGGACCTTTACTTCCTACATCGATAGGTGGGGGGAGTATTGTGATACCAGATCTATTCTAGACAGAATTGGGAAGAAACTGTTGAACATCCACTACCGGTTAAGCACAGAACTTCACAGAACCGACTGGGATAAGATCGACTCAATAACATTCAGAATCATGGAAAAAGAACGAGAGAAATACACAAACATCCAGAAAGAAAAGTTCGAGAGACTGGCAATTAACAAGAAATCTACACCCGGACTGGACACCAAAAGAACTGTAGTCAACATAAGCAAACGTAACCTGTCTGAAGATGAAATCTCTGTTTTGGCAAAAGGAGGCAACTTTGCAATTACACCAAAAGAAATACCAACTGAAGAGATTATTGCTAACCTGGAATCAGCTATACGATCATTACCTGAGGAAAAAGCACAGGAAGTCCGGACAGAATCAGCAAGAATTATTAAAAAAGCAAAACCGCCAAAAAGTAATCTGAAAGCGAAGGAGTTAAAAGCATTAAGGGACATGAATAGGGACACAAATGTCACTGTTCCGCCTGCGGATAAAGGCAACGCCACAGTGGTGATGGACACCGAAGACTACAAAAATAAAATAAAAGCATTGCTAGATCCAGGCACCTACCGCACTCTAGCAAAAGACCCGACCAAGACCATATTGAGAAAAACTAAAACCATGGTGAAGAATTCAAGCCTTGACGAAGAAACCAAAAAGAAGGTCTACAAAAGTGAAGCACTGACTCCTAGGCTTCATGGGCTACCAAAAATTCACAAGCCCAACGTTCCACTTCGCCCGATCGTAAGCGCAATAGGTTCGCCTACTTACGAATTAGCAAAACACTTAACTACATTATTGCAGCCATACGTTGGAAAAACCGACTCGTACATCAAGGACTCAGCCCATTTCATTGCGAAAATCAAAGACATACAGCTGGAAGAATCCGACATGCTGGTCAGCTTCGACGTGGTGTCATTATTCACAAAGGTGCCATTAAACGATGCAATCGAACACATCAAGAACATATTTCCGGAAGACATTACAAACCTTTTCAAGCACGTGTTAACGACAACCTACTTCGTCTGGGACGCCAACATATACGAACAAATTGAAGGTGTAGCCATGGGAAGCCCTCTCAGCCCGGTAGTAGCGAACTTTGTAATGGAGAAGGTCGAACTGGCAGCCTTGAAGAGCGCTCAATACAAGCCCAAGATATGGCTCAGATACGTGGACGATACGTTTGTCATTTGGAATCACAGAAGAGAAAAGCTCGAAGAATTTCTAGAACACCTGAACAGCGTGCATGAAAACATCAAGTTCACCATGGAGGTAGAAGAAAACAAAAATCTCACCTTCCTTGATGTTCTTCTAACAAGAAAAGGAGTTAGATTAGGGCACAAGGTATATAGGAAGCCAACTCATACTGACCGGTACTTACATAAAGAATCAAACCACCACCCATCACAGAAGTACGGAATTATTAGAACTTTGACAGAACGGGCTAGAAAAGTGTGCGAACCAGAAGAACTCGACACCGAACTGGAACATCTAAAGAATGCTCTTAAGGCAAATGGTTACACAGAAAAGGAAATAGCAAGAACATGGGAAGAAATACGTATTTTATTTTTTGAAAGTTTGCTATAGCTCTTTGGTCTCTTTGAATGTCCACAATTTACAAAAGTCAGTCTGTTTGTCTATAAATGAAAATAAAATTATTTCAAAGCTAAAATTCTAAAACAAAAATTAAGTTTCTTAAAATTATACTACATTTATTTCTGCTCTGCCGCGCTCCCCCCAATCCAGGCAACAACATTCTTCATCATCTTCACAGCTCTCATCTTTTCTTTTGTTGTCACTATGTGACAAAAGATCAGTATATCTTTAAAAATCGGGTCAAGCCAGGTTACTCTGGATCTTTTGCCAATCTTTTCCTGATAAACTTACTAAAAATGCTGCTAAACTATTTAGTTTTTTCTTCTTAAGAGCATGCTTGAGTGGTAATTCTGGTTTTTTATTCGATTTAAGTAAACTCATAAATGTCTTTGGAGTATCATCGTTTGTGTACAAAAATTCAGTCTTATAAAACATTTTATCTTCGCCACTATTAAATTTTGATCTTTTTAAGATTATTTATTCGTTTGGCCTCAAAAATGCCAGCGATTGTGACGCAGTCGCATTTTAGCTCTCACTGAGAGCAGAGCTTTTGTCTGTCTGTCGATTCGTCTGTCAGTATACAAAAGATTGCCAAATCTACACGTGTTAGAGAAAAACTAATTACATAAAGGTTATAAATATATAAACAACTGAAATTCACTTATTACCAGGGCCATAGCTAGGCGTTGACCATGGGAAGGGGTTCATGTTGACTTTGTAATGTCTCAATTTGCTTGAAAACTGTATAGATTGTATCGCTGCTAATGTGTCATGAGCGCCGAGCGATTGATTAGTAGTAGAATAAATCACTAAGCTTGGAGAAAGCATCCTTGATTATTTTTATTTTGTATTATTTTAGTAGTTATTTCATACATGAGAAGACTCATGGGGGGGGGTTTGAACCCCCTAAACCCCCCCTTATATACGGCCCTGCTTATTACACTTTATCTTGGACACAGTGTATAATCCAAATTTCGTGTTCGGACTTTTATGTATCGTGATCTACTCAATGAAAGCAATCGAATTAAAAACATATTATTATCTAAACGAAACTAAAATGACGTTTTTCGCTCAATTCTATTCAAATCACAGACAAAACGTGATTAATTTACGTCCGATTGTTAGATTGCTTACTAAATTATTGAATGTAATAGTGTTTTCGGTCATCCCGACCTGCCTAATGCCTTTATAAATATTTTAAGAACCCCAGTCGTGTCCCCGTTTGGTGCATGCATAGGTGAAAATCAATATGGACCGTTATATATAGCGTTTGCCGACATATCCAACTGTCAGACATACATTTACGGTAAAGGACGAGATTAGTGGAATATGGAATATATGTGTAATCTCTAAGCTGATTTACGACTTGTGTTCAATCTGAGGACATTCTGTGGGATGGTATAAGGTTGTTTTTTGCTTTTTACTTCGTGTGCATCAACCAATCATTGCAGATGTTTGACATAACTAATACGGGATGATAGATTTTTTCTGTATCCAGTTATGTTAAAAAAGCACGCCAATACTTCCAACTATCGTCTGTCATATCTGAGTCTGTTACAAGGATACAGTGTGTCCCAGCTAAAATTTGCCACCCACCTTATCTGTGAAATGATAAAAAAGTAGCAAAGAATTTACTTAAGTAAATTCAAACGGCATACTCACTTTGGAATTTGTTGGTATAAAAATTTTTTTATTATATTGACAAAACCGGATTTTTCCCGGACCAGTAATCAACAAATTTAACATTTAATCTAAAAAAAAAAAAGAAAAAAAGTTGTTGACCTTGGTGAGATTCGAACCCACGCTCTTTCGGACTGGTGCCTAGCGTCTTAACCGCTCGGCGCCACGCTGCCTGTGCTTCAAAAATATCAATACACCGTACATAATACGTCGTCAGTTACTTGTTGTGATTTAATTCATTTTTTACTTCCCACACCGATAGGTGAGGGGAGTATTGTGATCGCAAAAATTTTCGATTTTGAGGTAATATACTTTTTGGGCGTTTTATGATGCCTACATAACGAAAATCCACGTCACTCATTTCCGTCGGTCTGTCTGTCTGTCGGTCTGTCGTCTGTCGGTCTGTCTATCTGTCTGTCTGTCTGTCTGTCTGTCTGTCTGTCTGTCTGTCTGTCTGTCTGTCTGTCTGCCTGTCTTCGTTTTTAGGCGTTTTAGGGGCTCCTGATCATTTTCTACTTTTTTTTTGGGTGGGGGTGAAATTGAAGTGGTGGGGGGTGGGGGTTGTAAAGCTGAAAAATTTGTTGTACTCATAATAGGCTGTCTACTGACCGGAGAAAGACCTAGCGGTATAATACACTTTTTTTGGTCCATTCGAACATTGCCTTGTGATTACAGGAACCAAGGACTTGAGAGAATTTTCCGATGTATCCATACGAGTATTGTTTTAGATCGTTGTGTATTTTATAATGTGGAAACTACTGAATTGATGGTCATGAAATTTCTGCACAGTATTACTACTTTGGCGAGGAGGGAAAATGCGTCTGATTTTTAGAAATCGTCTCAGAGGCGGCGCAGCAATATTAAAAAAACAAAAAATATGAAAACAGCTAAAACTTCGTTTTTAGGCGTTTTGGGGTTCCTGATCATTTTTTACTTTTTTTTAGGTGGGGGTGAAGTTGGAGTGGTTCGGGGGTGGGGGTTTGTAAAGCTCAAAAATTTGTTGTATTCATGATAGATTGTCCATTGACCTGTGAAGGAAGTACCTACTAGAATAAAACACTTTTTTGCGGTCGGACGAGCGATGATTTGGTTGCAAGGGCATCTAGACTATAGCTTTATGCTATGGGGAAATAATAAAACTGGTATCACCGTAATGTGTGGGAAGTACTGAGTCAATCAACTTGACTACGTTTTTTTAAACTGGAAGCGATATTGACAAGACCGGATTTTTCCCGGACTAGTTTTATCGATTAAAATCCGACCGAGAAAAACTAAATACAGATTAGGTATCAGCATTAACTTCTTCCTCACTGAAACTGATTATAGTATCCGCGTAAGCTTCAATCAGTTATACAGAAGGACGCTGTCAAATTTTTAGGCATTATGGTTGACTCAAAACTTAATTGGAGAAATCATATCGACACCATCATCAATAAAATATCAAAACACTGTTTTGTGCTTTGGCGGATGAGACAGTTCTTGGACTTCAATATCCTGAGGATGTACTATTTTGCCTACGTCCACTCAGTACTGAACTACTGTGTAATATGCTGGGGAAATAGTGCATATGTGCAGGAATTGTTTCTAGTCCAAAAGAAAATCATACGAACTATGACCCACAGTGATATCAGAGTATCTTGCAAAAACTTGTTCAAATCACATAAAATCCTAACAGTATATGCCATATTCATACTCAACTGTGTATGTTATATCAAATAGAATCATTCTAGCTTTATTGTTCGATCTGACGTTAGCTCAGCAAGTGGCTACAACCTCCGAAATACATACAACATTCAACTTCCTCAACATGGTTTAGCTGCATCGGCGAAAGGTCCGGTTATTTTACCTATTAAACTTTTCAACAAGCTACCGGTATCTAAAAAATCAATAACTCTCTTTAGGAAATTCCAAACAACTGTATAACAGATTCTACTTGAGAATCCTGTATACAGTGTAGATGAATATATGAACCTAAATTTAAGTTATCCATAAAATGTGTTATCTGGTCAGTAATTAGGTGCTGTCTTTTCTCTTTATGTATGTATTGTAAAAATTTTTATCCTCAGATTTTATGAAGATGCTTATACGAATTGTTGTTGGTCGTATAGCTACAATAAATAAATAAATAAATGAAAAACTAGCCCGGGCACACAGAAAAATCTGTCGTTTTGTTAAAGACTTACGCTTGGATTCAATGGGACGTTACACTCAGCATTCCTCAAATACAGCGACGTTTTCTCCAATGGGAAGTGTATAGTTGGTAGCGAATTATATCGTATTGTCAATTCAACTACAAGATGTCATTGGATTCCAATGAATGATTCAATCGCAGCCTGTCGTTGAATCGAATCTGTGTTTAGTAATTGATTCTAAACTACTTTCTTTTCCTTGGACCAACAGATTTTATTGCGAGGACAGCTGATTGATTCGCTTGGATGTTTAATGGTGTGATTTTGTGTGAAGTTATAAGGAGCATGATATAAGAATTAGACATAAGCCTGCACCAGTTGTTGCATCATTACCTGAAATATAACTGTCTGACTAATCTAAATACCTACATTCAAATGTGGGTGTTAGCTCTTGTAAGTCCCAATTTCTCAGTAGGTTCTCCATTTAATATATATAACTGGACACATTTAAATCACACAATTGCTGATGCAATACGCAAAACCATGAGATGACACAACACGGCTAACACCGAAACAACACAACGGAACAACTGACGAGTTCGCGGCGATAGTAGCACTGAGATCATCCCCCTGTTCTTTATTTTTACGTAAATTGAATCGGGACATCAGTCCCGCCGAATACTGATTATAGTTCAGCGAACGGCAAGGGCCATTGAAACAAAATTAATTTTTATCAGATGAATTATCACGAACTGCTGTTGCAGTAATAATTTTTGTACATTAAATAGATTGTATGCTTTGCTTAAATGAAACGTAGAGTAAATTTCGAAAACAAAAGGATGTTTTGATTGCATTATATGTCAATACTGGTATTAGAAGGATTATACATATTGTTATAACGAATATAAAATTATTTTGAATTGATTGGACATGGATTTGAAACAACTGTAAATATATTTAAAGTGATGGAAAAAACATCTAAGTACTAACAATTAATTGGAAACGCAACAGTATTTTCTTCTGTGGGAAAAATTTTGTCAATATCGCTTCCGGTTCCACAGTGAGAGCGCCGTTTGAATTTACTCAAGTAAATTCTTTCCTACTTTTTTCTTTCGACTCTATATTTCTGTACAGTGCGAACGCCACTCCAAATCTCCTTTCCAGGAATAAGGATTCTTCCCGACATCGACACGCGATTTAGGTGTAGGCGGATCGTAGCGTATCGTGTATCCCGAGCTGCAAGCAGGATTCCGGTCGGCCCCGTTACACTCCCGTTACATTTTTAGAGTTTCCCCCTCTCACCTCCCCCCCCCCCACCCCCAGACCAACTCCCCAACCCCTCCCGGTGGTGGCGGCGGTGGCCGTGCCAACTATCGACCGCGGGAGGGGGAGCGGTCGGACGACAGGCGGTTGGTCGACACCCCCATGGGCCCCCAAAGCCCCCCAGCATACACACACACGCACGCACAAACACTGACACCCCCGGTACGGGGTGGTCGTATCTATACTGCATTCACTGAAGAAAAGGAATAAACAATTATATCAACCCATATTTTGGAGCTTTACTCGGATAAATCGAACTTTTCTGTCTATAATAACATCACTGCTCTCAGTATGCGGTTTTGTCCTGGATAAGGAATGGCATTATTAGCGGGCTTAACATTCCAGGGTATACCATTTTTAGTAGCGCTCCGGAGACAAAGCCTAGAGTGTGCATATTATGTAATAATCTGAATGCATGGCAACTAATGGACTTTACAACTAGGGACATGGTTGCGGTGGTGATTCGCCTTAGAGAACAAGGCATCGAAAGAAGTTTAGTGGTATGCTCAGCGTACCTACCGTATGATTCAGGAGATCCTCCTCCCTCAAAAGAGATGGAGGACCTTGTGTCTCATTGTCGGGATAATAATCTCGAGCTTATCGTGGGGTGTGATAGCAATGCCTATCACACCCTATGGGGTAGCTCTAACACTAATAGACGTGGTGAAGAGCTGATGGAAATTCTAGGGACGTCGAACCTAGAGGTTCTGAATGTTGGTGACACTCCTACCTTCTCAAACAATGTGAGGGACGAGGTCCTAGACATAACACTGAGCACAGTCGGTATTTGTAATGAGGTCAAGGACTGGACAGTATCCTTGGAACCGTCACTGTCCGACCATAGACATATAACGTTTAGGATTGACGGGGAAAAAGAGGGAATCTTTGTTAGAAATCCTAGGCAAGCAAATTGGGCTTCTTTTAAAGAGGACCTAGGCAGCAGGCTCCGTCCTATAGAGCAGGATCTCAGTAAAGGGGAGGGCTTGGAGGCGGCAGCTGATTCCCTGTGTAGGGACCTCCAAGCCTCCTTTGAGGATAACTGTCCCCTACGCAAAGTGGGCGTGGCGGGCAATGCCACCTTCTGGACTAAGAAATTAGAAACCAGGAAAAAGTCCCTGCACAAACTACTCACAAGAGTTAGGTACAGGAAAGGTACTCCTGAATGGGAGGAGTATAGGATAAAGCTACAGGAATATAAGAGGGAAGTCAGGAGGGCCTCCAGGGAATCTTGGAGGAACTTCTGCAGGTCCATCAATGATATTCCTGAGACGGCAAGGATGCATAGGATCCTTAGCAAGGACACCAAGTCCAAGTTGGGGACCTTGACGGACTCGAATGGTCGTAGAACCAATAACGAGGAGGAAACGCTTGAACTGCTGATGAGTGTGCACTTTCCGGGATCGGTTGCCGCTCAACAGACAGGTGCACATAGGCCACTCCGCCGTCCTCATAAAGAGGAATGGCAGATGGCAGGAGAAGTCGTCACTTATGACCGCACAAGATGGGCGATAAATACTTTTGCTCCATACAAAAGTCCAGGCAAGGATGGCGTTATTCCAGCCATGCTACAACATGGACAGGATCTGGTACTACCATACCTAGTTAGGATATTTCGCGCCTGCGTGGCTACTGGCTTCACACCGAAGAGCTGGTTGCATTCAAGGGTCGTTTTTATTCCTAAGCCGGGCAGAGGTAGCTATACTCGTCCGAAGGACTTTAGACCGATTACTCTTTCGTCGTTTTTACTAAAAACACTGGAGAGGTTGGTTGATAGATATATCAGGGATGGGCCCTTACAAAGGGTTGAAATCCATGCCTATCAGTTCGCATATCAGGCGGGAAAATCAGCTGAGCTGGCACTTCACCATTTGGTCAGCAGGCTTGAGAAAACGTTAGATCAACGAGAAGTGTCTATGGTAGCATTTCTTGACATCGAGGGTGCGTTCAACTGTACCACTACCAATTCGATAAGACGCGCCCTAGAGAGGCATGGAATTGCTCCAATCCTAGTGGAGTGGATTCTTACCACTCTAGAGTGCCGAGTGGCTTCTGCAACGCTTAATGGCATAAACTATAGCGTTGCAGTGGCGCGAGGCTGCCCACAAGGCGGTGTTCTTTCACCTCTACTATGGTGCTTAGTGGTGAATGACCTACTCGTAAGACTAAGTAACACAGGGGTTACGTGCAGGCCTATGCCGATGATTTGAGCATAGTGGTCAGGGGTAGATTCATTAATACAGTCTCCGAGGTAATGCAAGGCGCGCTGCGCGTTGTGGAAACGTGGTGTAATGAGGTAGATCTGTCAGTGAACGCTGAAAAGACGAAGCTCGTTATGTTTACTAGGAGAAGGAAGATGGAAGGTCTCGTGAGGCCTACCTTTTTCAGAACGACACTTGACTTGTCTCAGTCAGTAAAGTATCTAGGAGTCATACTGGATCACAAGCTGAATTGGAGGCAGCACGTGGATTATAAGGTAAGCAAAGCTCGAAATTCATTATGGGCCTGCAGAAGAGTTGTCGGTAGTAGTTGGGGCCTGAGCCCAAAAGTGGTGCACTGGCTCTATACTACAATAGTCAGACTGTCATTAATATATGGCTCCATAGTGTGGTGGACCTGTATAAAGACGGAGGCAATAAGAGCCAAAATTAATAAGGTTCAACGTTTGGCACGTCTTAGTATAACCATTGCAGTGCACACAACACCTTTGAGTGCCATTGAAACACTATTGAATCTTCCTCCTTTGGGTCTGGTAATTCAAGGGGAAGCTAGAAAAACTGGGTTTCGTCTCTGGAGTCAGGGTAGCTGGACTTTTATGAATCCAGGCGAAGGACATTCGACGATTCTAGCAGAGTTGCATGAGGATAGTCCTATTTTGTTGGCGAGGAGCGATATAGTTTCTCCTACGCATCGCTTCAATCGCAAATTTACGGTGGTGTTTCCGTCAAGGGAAGAGTGGGAGTCTAGGGAAAGACGGCTCATCGAAGGAGGAGGACAGGTCTGGTACACAGACGGTTCACTTGCTAGAGAGGGCTCGGGCTCGGGAGTCTACGGACCCCATACAAGAATTTCACTCCCTCTTGGGGGGCACACCACAGTATTTCAGGCTGATGTCTATCCGATACTTGCTTGTGTAAATCGTATTCGGGAAATTGACGGGTCTAGGAGGCGGATTACTATCAGTCAAGCAGCCATCAAAGCACTGAGTGCTTGGAAAATAACGTCGGGACTGGTCCTGGAGTGCAGGAGGGCTCTTGACGACATCTCAGCTAAACACAAGGTATCACTGATGTGGCTACCTGGGCACGCTGGGGTAAAGGGTAACGAAATGACGGATCATCTGGCCAGGATGGGATCCGGCAATAGTTTTGTGGGCCCGGAACCAGCCTTAGGACTATCTGCAAACTTGATTAGGGAAACAACTGGAGAGTGGATCCAGAATCAACAATCTCTAAGATGGAACAACGTAGAAGAGTAAAAGGTCATCTCCGTCAAGCTCGGGAACTATTAGCAGGGCCTGCAGAGAGAATAGGATGATTTTGTCTCTCTCTGGATAGGAGTAACTTGAGATTGCCGTATGTAGGCCTATTAACGGGTCATAACACCTTCAGGCGTCACTTGTTCGTGATGACGGTGGTCAACGACCCAACGTGCACGTGGTGTGCTGAAGAGGAAGAATCCTCGGCACACATCTTGTGTCGCTATGAAACCCTGGGTTATCACAGGCAGACTATGCTGGGCTCAAGAACCTTGGAACCAATAGAGATAAAACGGATAGGACCTAAGAATGTACTTGCCCTTGCCAAAAGGGCAGGTCTTAGGAACTAGCGCGGATAGAGGCGCAAAAGGGCCCATCGTGTGGCCTATGCACCAGCCGAATTCCGTGCTGGATAGCCTCTGGTCCTTATTCATTCATTCATTCAAGACCACCACTATTAAGATAGGTAGAAGAGTAAGAGGTCATCAACCGCACGCCGGTGAGAAAGTGGCTGGACGTGGCGTGTTAAGGCCGCGTCACCGATTATTAGAATTTCCTTCCTCCAATATTTTAGGCGCGCCGCCCTGTAAACCGCCACGCAGGATATGCTCCCGGAAGGGCGCTGCAGTCCGGGTATGGGGAACAGGGTGCGGGGTTAAAATAGGAGGGGGCGGAAAACCCGGACGGCTGTGGTGCAGCGACCGCAATGTCACATGCACCAGGTCATGTTTTTCCTGCTGCCATTACGGACTTATATCGAAAAACATACCCGCTAACATATAGGCATCATCATAATTATTTTGCCTTACGTTCGACTATAGCGACTGCAATTTCCATATTAATAATAATAATAATAATAATATTTATTTACTCGCAAAGTACATAAAAAACAAAATTGTTGAAGAAAATGAGTAAATAAATATGTTAACATCTATAGAAGGACTAGGCCTGTACATGGACGAATTAGTGTTACAATGTACATATTATACACACATAAATATTACATATACTTACGTATGTATAAGGTATAAATGTTACATATAAGATAAATAGGGTTATGAGTAATTTGAATGAAATTGTTTATAAAATTATAAGATTACTTATGGATTTAGTTATAATTATAATATGACTTATCTATTAATTCATGTATTTCCTTTCTGTCTACTGAACTTAGCCATTATTTAAGATATTTTTTGAATCGTTTATTGGATAATTCCTTTATATCATTAGGTACTCTTTGATATAGTTTTGGCGCCAAATAAATGTTTGATTTCTGCATAATCGATTTTCTCGTTTTAGGTATGCTTTTTGCGTGTAATTTGTATCTTGTGTTATGATCGTGTTTGATGTTGTCTTGCTCATTTGAATTTTTGTGATAACGAGTGATAGTATGTAAGAAATAAAGTTGCCTGACATCGTATATCAGAGCTTCCCTGAACAAGTCATCACTAGGATACAGTTTTGGTTTGCTAAACATAGATTTTAATTGCTTTTTGGAGGATATCTAAATCATTCATATATGTTGTGCATGCAGCACCCCATGCCAAGATACCATAAATGAGATGAGTTTCAATTAATGCATACTATACTGTACGTAGATGCTTTTCAGTTAAAATGTTTGTTAGTAATTATTGCTCAATAATATTGAAAAAATGTCAAGTTGATTGACTCATTACTTCCCAGGCCTTATGATGATACCAGTTTATTATTTTCCCATAGCACGAGGCTATAATCTGAGATCCCCCCCCCCCTTGCAACCAAATCATCGCCCGCCTGCCCGCAATAAAGTGTGTGTAAAGTTATGTTATGCCGCTAGGTCTTTCTTTCACGGATCAATCGACAGCCTATTATGAATACAACAAATTTTCCGGTTCTACAACACCCCACTCCCCAACCGCTTCAATTTCACCACCATCCAAAAAAAATGTAGAAACTGATCAGGAACTCCTAAAACGCAAAAAACATGAAGCTTGAGCTGTTTTTACATTTTTAGTTTTTGACATCCTTGCCAAGGTAATAATATTATGTCGAAATTTCATCTAAATTAATCCAATATTTTCCACGTTATCCATGATCTAAAGCAGGGGTTCCCAACCTGTGCACCGCGGCGCCCGGGTGCGCCTTAGAAAGTAAAGAGGGGCGCTGTGAGTCAATCCACTAAGTCTAAAGCACAAATATTTGTGGGTGCCTAAAAAGCAACAATACCTATTCTGACGCTCGCTACACTTTGAAACTACTGGAGAAGATTACAACGTTCAGGAAGAAAGTACAAGTTTGGATAAAAAAGACGAATGAAGGCGGCGGTCAAGATTGCTTTCCACAATGGTATGGTGCGGGATCCAATGAACTGGTTGTCTCACAAGACCTGATGGCCCTTTTCACGGAACACTTATGGAATCTCACTGAATGGTTTTCGAAATACTTTGCACATGATGATGTCGAAAAATTTGCGTGGATCCAAGATCCTTTTCATGCGCAAGCTCCGGCAGAATTCTCCAAATCCGATTTGGTGGAGTTTTGGTTATCGATTCAAAATGAATATCCAAACATAACTTCAAAAGCTTTAAGAATTTTTATTCCGTTCGCAACGTCATATTTATATGAAGCTGGATTTTCAGACGTAGCTGTAATCAAGAACAAATATCGCTCAAGGATCAATGAGGAGCAAGAAATGAGAGTCACAGTGTCCAGTGTTATTCCCCGTTTTGAAAAACTATGCGGAGATCACCTAGCTCACATTCATTTAACTGCCGCAGTTTATTTTTGTTTTTCTTGAGTCTTTCTTTTTGTTTTCTGTTTCAATTCTGAATTCTTATAAATATAATAAAATAAACTTCATTTCTTATTGAGGAAGTTTTTAGTTTTGTATCTACTATTATTATTGTAGATACCTATTTGTTTCGACAGTATCTATTTAAAATAGCTGTCTAAGGTAGGGCGCCGTGAAAAAATGCCAAACTTGAAGGTGCGCCGCGGGTTGAAAAAGATTGGGAACCCCTGATCTAAAGCAATACTCGTATGTACAGATCAGAAAGTTCTTGGTGCCTTGGTTTCTGTAATAGACAAGGCAATATTCAGCTGAACCTAAAAAAGTGTATCATGCCGCTAGGCCTTTTTTTACAGGTCAACGAACAGCCTATTATTAATACAACAATTTTTTTAGATTGACAACCCTTCAACCCTCAACCACCCTAATCTCACCCCCACTTCATCATAATAGTCACAATGTCTTAACAGACATGTTGTGAAGTCGTAAAATGCATTTACACATTTTACGAGTTTCTCTTGGGATATCTTCAAGATCTTTAATGCAGTAGTTTCCCATTTGCTTTCTGCATCCTCATGCCGTTGACCAGATGGTATCTACTGGTACATCTGCCTTTAGGGGGAATTTCTCACCCCAACCACAAGAAGGTGTTCTGACTCTTGTCAACTCGTCCAGCCAAAGCTGTTGGTTGAGAAGAAGTTACTGTTTATACCGACAGTAGTTCGTTTCCTTTTAGTCGCCTTTTACGACGCGCAGGATATCCGATGGGAGATATTCTAACCCGCCCCCACGGTAATAATACTCTGTATAAATACATATTTTAATATTCTAACACACAGAGTCGTTAATAGTATTACTTTGCAACAACAGAATATTGAAACTCTTTGATTGAAAGCAAACACACCACAAACAAGAAATTGTAGGTCCCAAACGCCAATCCAAATACAAAATTCATGAATCATAAATGATATTTCTTAACGGCCGAGACGTCGTATCTTCCATCTCTCTATTTAGAGGTAGAAAACATCTAGCCCACCTAACCTAATAATAAAAGAAATATTTTGAAACTGCATTATTATACAAGCGCAATAAAAAAAATGTGGACATTGAACGATATAGACCTCGTTTTAGGAATTTCCCAGACTCAAGTGGTTGTTGTTCATCCCCTGTCCTTGTTTTACCATAACCTTGTTATAATATTAACTATTCAGTTCAATTTTTGAACCGTTACTATGAATGGTAGACGACATTTTGTGTATAGTTTGGAAAATTTTTCTTCCAAATTTATAGCCTCCATTTTAGAAAAAAATTATCATGTGATGTATCGTTCTAGACATAAAGACACATTCTCTTTTAAATGGTGCTATCAAATTTGTATTACATTTTTATTTGTGCACCCCCCACCCTTTTCCACCTCCTATTATCCGATTGGCACCAAAACCTTTTTAACTCGAAAGGACCTTTATAAATTTAAGTTGCCCAGATCTGGGAGCAATCACTTTTGGTGTTTTTGAGTAATCGTTGGAGAACGAAATCGCGGACGTACAGACACACAGATGGACATCAAAAGACCAGTTTTCCGATTTTCTTCAAAATTGATCACTATAAAAAGGTCATCATTAGAAACAAGAATCTAGTTTTTGGTCCCGCTGCGATGATGAAAAAGGGGTGGGGGTAACTCAAAAAATAATAACATAACGTGAATTTCTAAAACTACCACAACAAAAAACGCTACCGCGCATGCCGCAAAATTTTCAAACAGATGGAATGTAAATTAATAAAAAGTAGCAAATTTTCGAAGTTTAAAATGGCTGTAACTGTCTCAAAAATGATCCAAATCAGTTCAGACTTCAGTGTCCTGAAGAGGATTTTGTTGTCTTAGGCCCAGTTTCACAATCAGTGGTCACTCTGACGGTTTACTAACCTCAACCTGCGAGTTAACTCGAACAATGGAACGCTTCTTGTTTCACTATCATAAAATGACGTAGGGCTAACTGACCGCGAGTTGTAGTTTATTTTTAGCGGTTGGTGGTACTCTGTCCGCAATATTTAAAATTCTTCTTCTTATTATTTCCTTCGTTAGATGTTTCGTGCTGGTATTTTGTGTTTTTCTGACAAGACTGTGAAAGGATGAGTTCGTTAAGTTGTCGATGCGATTTCCAACCTCGTTTTGGTTTTTTCCACTGACGTTTTTCCATTTTATTCGCAGTTATTTAGTGGTTGGCATAGATAAAAGGTTTTTAGGTTGGGTTGCTGTTTGGACTGCTTGGCGTTGCAATTGGTTCTGGGGTTTTTCAAATAATAGGCGTGCGCCTGTACCCGTGTGTCAGCATGGAAAAACCAAAAAGAGCGAACAACTTTTCAAAAGATGAAGAATATCTGTTCATTTCGTTAGTAGAAAAGTACAGGCATGTAATAGAATGCAAAACAAAAGGCGCAACAATATGGTGCGAAAAAGACAACGCCTGGGAAAAGATAGGAGAAGAATTTAATTGCAAATGTGTAAATAATAGCAGCAGATCTGTGAAGGTGCTGAAAGAAAAATACAAAAATTTAAAAAAGACCAAGAAGACAGGGTTATCATATTCCTCAAAATAATTGACTCTAGGTTGAAATATTCTTGGTCTCATTGCTTCTTCATCACTATACGCATTTACATCATAACCATCCATTTCAAATAAAAAGAACAATGGACAGCGTTAAGGTAAACGATAAAATATGAAACTTCAAACTCCTAGAAAGTAGCAAAAACCAAAGTGACATAACCTAATGTGTATGCGTCATCGCAAAACTGGGGTTAACTCAAGAATTTCTTGGGGTCAAGTTAACTCAGAGTTAACCTCAACTAAACTCGAAAACCACCATTTGTGAAACATGACATCTAGGGTTAACCTCCGGTCAACACACAACCTTGAGTTAACTCATCATTGTGAAACCGGCCCTAACAAATCTATGATTTAATGGTGTGGGGTGTTGAGTTGCTCGGAAAAATAATAATATAACCTCATTTTCTTTTCAGAAAATGAGTCTGGAGATAATTTTACCTTGGAAATGATACCTCGCACGTTGATTTCGGCAAAATTTGCGAAAACGGGCTGATTCTACTAACTTACGACTCCTTTGTAGGGGATGTTAAATATACAGGGTTACTGGTAACTCGACCACTTTCCTGCAGGAAGTGATATAGGGACTCAAAAGCAATAGATTTAATCCCCCATATGTAATTCGGAAAACCGATAGTTCTCGAGATAATTAACATTTAATGTTTTTCAACGATATGTCCAAATTTCCACACTACATTCCAAATTTAAAAAAAACCCTGCTGCCGATTTTAGTAATTTCCAATTTAGTTTTTTACTGACACATACGAAAATCTAATTTAGTATTTAAATGTGTAAAAATACTAAACAGTCTCAAACTACATACAATTATTTAAAAAATAAAGAACAAAATTTTTACATTCACCGTGAAAGAAAATTGTCTACCTCAAAATAAGATACACAACTAGTTAAACAAATTATTTTGAAAACTTCCTTATCTGATGGCCTATTCCAAGTGCAACCACAAGTAACTATTTAACAAAATTTATCAATATAATACAGAATCATCAACAACATGATATTACAGCATGATGGTTGTCCAGCACATTACAGTATCACAATTCGGCAGTTGTTGGACAACACATACCCGAACAAATGGATAGGAAGGGGTGAACCATCCCATGGCCTGCGCGGAGCCCAGATCTGACACCTCTTGATTTTTACGTCTAGGGTCACACGAAGGCATTGGTTTACGAGACTCCAGTTAATACTGCTGACGAACTAAGGCAAAAAATTATCAATGCGGCGGAGGAGATGAAACGAACTTTTTCAACACGAGTTACAAAAACCAAAGTGAGGAAGCGGATCCGTACTTGTATCCGAAATCAAGGGCAACACCTCTAGAAACTTTGAGTGGATTTAATTTGTTTTACTTGGATAAAATCATCGACCGCATTTGCAAACATTCTAGTATGTAACCGAGTTATCAATAATTTTGTTGATTATTTTTTAAATATTTGTATTTAGTTTGGAACTGTTTAGTATTTTGAAACATTTTAATACTAAGTTAGCTTTGTGTATGTTTTAGTTAAATACCAAAATAAAAATTATCAGAATCAACAACAGATTTTTTTCTTAGTTTAGGATCTAGTGTGGAAATTTGGACATTTGGTTGAAAAACATTAAATGTTAATTATCTCGAAAACTGTAAATTTTCGGAATTACGTATGGGGGGTTAAATCTATTACATTTGAGTCCCTCTATTACCTCTTGCAGGAAAGTGGCCGAGTTACCAGTAACCCTGTATATGTACTAAGTTTCGTTGAAATAGTATTCTGGAATTGACAAAAAGTCAGGGCGTTTGTTTGGTTTTAGTTTCAATAGTTCATTTGCCGCCCTGGGCTATAGCCCTTACAGCTCACCCTGAACCTGCTGCTGGACGGGAATACCTTCTGAGTAGTCCGATACTTTACTTTGGTCTCGTACAAAACTGACTGTCACTCCTAAACATTTATCCAAAATGTCTTGACGTTACACAGATTTCGTCTAGTGAATTCGCGTTAACTTTCGGTCATATCTCAGGGATTCGGTGTCAATGAACCTAAAACATGCGTATGCAATGGTTATATATGTATATTTATGGCCAGCTGTTACATACAGCGTTCGTGTGGTTGCCTAGCCTGGCTTGGCCTCTTTTTCTACTTCCTCATCGAGGGTAAACCTTTTACGTAATACTTGGACGTGAAGAAAGATATACGTTATCGATAAAACATAATGCTAGAATCTACCCCTTAAGTATCTTCACGGTTTCCTTGAAACACTATTGCTATTCGCTATACAAGGTAGGTGGATGGAGTATAGTGAGCTTACAGAAACCTATTTGAGAAATCCGTTATTCGATCATGATAAATGGAGACTTAAGGACTACAATCTTCAAATATTTTTACTTAAATTTTTGCATTTATAAAAGGATACTGACAGCAGCAAGGAGGAACACAAACAAAAAATTAAGAACAAGCTCCTCTCATGTCCTACTTCGTCCAGAACATTCTGGTCTGTAGCTAAGGCTGTTAGTCAGACCTTTTCCTTTTCGTCAATACCACCCTTGACCAGATAGAACAATTTCATCACTTCTACTCCTAAAAAAAAGCAGACATCTTAGGGAGGCATTTCCCAGCCAATTCTTCTGTAGCCTTCCAAGGAAGTATTCCAACCACCACCATAAACGGAACTCAAGAATGGCAACGTCGAGATGTAAAAAACATCCTTCGTTGTCCTTAAACGCTGTGGCCCTGAACTTGCACCTATTCCTTGCAAACTCTTCTAACTATAGGATCAGTGAGGCGTGTTTCTCGCTGTATGGAAGATTGGCTGCATACAACCCATTCCTAAGAAAGGCAAAAAAACGATCCCACCATAGACTTGTGGCATTTCTCAGCATCTTTCTCATGATACAATCTATAAAACAGGGAGCCACCCTCCTTCGATGTTCCAGGCTGTGGAGGTCCTTTGTGAGGTTACGCGTATCGATTAATCTAATTGCTCTTTTCTGGATAGTGTCCAGAAGCTTTAGAGAGTGTTTCGGAGCGCATTCCCACACATGGGAGCAATAGTCCAGAGATGGTCGGATCTGTGCCTTGTAGAGCAGCAGCAGTTGCTCTGGTGTATACAACTTCCTACAGCGGAATAAAATTCCAAGCTTCTGGGATGCCGTTTTAGCAATGCTGACGACGTGGTCGTGCCAGGACATGTTATTGTTGACGTTGATTCCCAAAAGCTTGACGGAAGGCGATTCGACTATGGGGTGGCCTTCCATTTCCACGGTTGGTAAGCTATCGTGAGACTTCTTTGTAAGTGTTGTTGCCTGAGTTTTTTGTACGTTGAACGTACTTTATCTGCTAATCCCCACTCGACAATTGTTTCGATATCTGCGTTGATCTGTGAGGCATACTGCTGTCGCCGACGTACCGTCTTCTGGGATGATAGTGGCTTGCCTGGTTACATGCACAACACTAATGTACTGTCATCTGCGAAGCTGTAGATTGGATTGGATGTTATTTCCAGTAGCTCGTTGATGTACAGCAGAAACAGTGTAGGGGATAGGACAGATCCCTGAGGAACACCGGCGTTTATTGAAAATACGTCTGATGAACAGCCCTCGACTACAACAAACAGAGATCGGTCGTTCAAAAAGCTATTCAGCCACTGGCACAGGCCAGGTGGTAGTCCATAAGCAGCAAGCTTGACCAGAAGTCCCTCATGCCACACTTTGTCGAAAGCTTTCGATATGTCAAGTGCAACAACACAGGATTCGCTATGATTTTCTATTGCTCTGTTCCGCAAGTGAGTGACGTAGGCAAGGAGGTCACCTGTAGACCTGTGCTTACAGACGCCATACTAGCGATCATTTATGATGTTATTGTTGTCCAGGTATTTCAGGAGCTGTGTATTGATGACAGTCTCCATAACCTTAGACATGATGCTGAGAAGAGCCACAGGTCTATAATTGGTGGGATTAGTTTTTTTGCCTTTCTTAGGGATGGGTTGTACGCAGCCAATTTTCCACGAAGCGGGAAACATGCCTCGTTGATACGAAAGTTTGAAGAGCTTGCAAAGAATAGGTGCAGGCTCAGCGGCACAGCGTTTAAGGACAATGGCTGGAGTTTGGTCAGGACCAGTAGATTTATTCGTGTTCAGTTTTTGGAGGATGTTTTTTAACATCTCGATGTTGAAATTTGACCTCTGCCATTCTGGAGTTCACGCTTATGGCTTGAAAGTCTACAGTAGAATTGGCTGCGAAGAGCTTCCCCAAGATGTCTGCTTTTTCTTTAGGAGCAGAAGCGATGGACTTTTATGGTGGTGATTGGAATACTTCCTTGGAAGGCTACAGTAGAATTGGCTGGAAAATGCCTCCCTAAGATGTCTGCTTTTTCTTTAGGAGTAGAAACAATGGACTTGTTCTCTCTGATCAAGGGTAGTATTGACGAATAGGAAAGGTTCTGACTAACAGCCTTAGCTACAGACCAGAATGTTCTGGACGAACTAGGACATGAGAGGAGCTTGTCCTTAATTTTTTGGCTGTGTTCCTGCTTGCTGCTGTCAATCACCCGGTTACAATGATTTCTGGCGTCGATAAAACTGCAGTGGTTCTCGGCATTTGGATTTTTCCTCCATTCTTTGTAATGTTGGTTTTTAGCGGTAACTGCATCTCTACAACGCTGATTGAACCATGGCTTGTTTTTGGAGGGATGCTTGACGACATGAGGAATATAGGCTTCCATGCCGGATATTAATACCTCTGTTATTTCTTGGCCGCAAGCTGATGGGTCTCGTGACTTCAAGCAGACGTCGTTCCAGGGAAAGGACTGGTGGTAGTATTCGCTTAGGTCGTCCAACTTTGCTGATCCGTAATGCCAGACCCGGCGATTTATTACTTTCGCTACGATTTGTGTAAAGTTTCACTTTCGATTTAATAAATCATACCGAAAGCTGTATTTTCAGGACGGCTGCAGAAAAAATGATTCCACAAAGCCGCCAGATTTATAGTGACTGACTGTACAATAACTCCTTGTTTGTCGGACCGCGCCGTGCACATTACAGCACGACTACTCGGAAACTGCATTAGAACAAAGTGCGTTCTTGACCTCGATTAGCGAGTGCATATTTAGCCGGCCGGTATTATACTAGAAGTGAACCTTAAACTTTACCAAGTTACTACGCTAAACGGCGATCATTAATTAATTTGTTGACCCAAATGTTACTTATTTTTCAAAGTCCATTACTTACCTGTTTTCTTTTTTATATCGGACGATTTAATTATGTGTACGCTAAACGCTGACGTTCTTTCTCTATCGTGTATTGTGTAAGGAAGGTCAGTGTTACAGGTGATCGACTTTAAAGTGTAAAGGAATGTATACAGGTTACAAGGCGAGTCAGAGATAAATACCCTGAATTGAGGTTTTGAATAAAGGAAAAAAGTACTTTTTTGTGATAAATGGAAAGACCATATTGTATAAGTTTTATAACAAAACTGTTTTTGTTTTCTTTCTTTTTCCCAATAATTCAAAAGTTATATCAAAATAAAAATTGGCTTTTGAATCGAGTACCGAAAACATGCCGACGGCTCCCGAACCTGTGTGACGTCACCATGGCGGTAAGGATGCTCCTTTGACCAACGACGTCCTACTCCGATACTAGATTCCCAGCCATTCGCAAAAATACGTACTGCTAAACTGGTAACTAGTATGTATTTGTTGCAACACAGTCGATGAAGGAAGTTTGCAGCTCGAAACGAAGTCTACGATCTAAATAAATGTATTTTTGAATGTTTGAAGTCAGATTACAGATTCCAGTAAGTAAGTACCTAATCAAATATGTTTCGTTGAAAAGAATCAAAACATGGCCCCAGTGGTTAGAGAGTCCGCTACTGGATCTCAGGATCTTTGGATCGAAACCCAGGCCTTCCAACTTTTTTTTATTTTATCCATCAAAAAATTTATTGATGTGCTTTTTGCACTTGTTACGCACATTTTTTTACAATCAAATTTAGTTAGACATATTACTTGCACTGCACACTGCAAGAACTAAGTAGAGGAGGCGGTGGACAATTCAAAAAATCAGTGGAGATGAGGTATGTCTGTCAATATCAATCGCCATTAATTTTTCTTAAATGTTATAGTTGGTTAATAAAACAAAATCCCTTCAACCATTCAATTCATTCATTTTTAAGTTTTTTAATATAAAAAAAGTAACTCAAACTCGTAATCGCATTCTGTTTATCACTTGGTATTATTCTTTATTTAACTTTGGCCTATGAAGCGTAACAATATGCACTGTGCAGTGCAAGTAATATGACTAAGAAAATTTTGTTAATCGTAGAAAAAATGTGCCTAACAAGTGCAAAAAGCACATCCATAATTTTGATAAAAAAAATAAAAAAAAGCCTGTATTTCGATCCAAAGACCCTGAGATCCACTAGCGGACTCTCTAACCACTGGGCCATCCTTCGATTGAGGAGATCTTTTTAACGAAACATATTTGATTAGGTACTTACCTACTGGAATCTGTAATCTGACTTCAACTTCAAACATTCAAAAACATATTTATTTCGATCGTAGACTTCGTCTCGAGCTGCAAACTTAATTCATCGACTGTGTTGCAACAAATATACACTAGTTACCAGTTTAGCAGTACGTATTTTCGCGATTGGCTGGGAATCTAGAATCTATTATCGGAGTAGGACGTCGTTGGTCAAAGGAGCATCCTCACCGCCATGGTGACGTCACACGGGTTCGGGAGCCGTCAGCGTGTTTTCGGTACTCGATTCAAAAACCCATTTTTATTTTGATATAACTTTTGAATTATTGGGAAAAAGAAAGAAAACAAAAACCGTTTTGTTGTAAAACTTATGTATGATCTTTCCATTTATGACAAAAAAATTTTATTCAAAACCTCAATTACGTTTATCTGTGCGTCTAGTTCTCCTGGAAATGCTTTTTCGTCTACAAATTTGATAATATGAAGCTTGAA
Organism: Callosobruchus maculatus; assembly: GCA_951848785.1. NCBI lineage: Eukaryota > Metazoa > Arthropoda > Insecta > Coleoptera > Chrysomelidae > Callosobruchus > Callosobruchus maculatus. Next base: position 4,360,562 of record CATOUR010000025.1, on the reverse strand, counting down.
GCTTCCTATTGTTGATGAAGGCTCCCGTGGTGCTTCATTTTACTTATACCTGTTGATAAATATTGGTTAAATAGGAGTAGAGACAGCCTTGATGAACTCCATGTTGAGGATTCTATTTAAAATAAATTAAAATCGGGGATATTTGTTTAAAAATTTGGGAAAATAATTTATAACTTGGTAACGTCGCAAACGCGAAAAAAATTATAAGGCGAGATAGGGTATTAGTAGATATTTCGATTTGAAAAAAAAATTCAGCGTGTTACATTTAAAGAAACAAAGTAAAATTATCTTCAAGTTGTCGTAATTTAAAATACTGCCAAAAACACCCTGTAGATACAAATTGCTGGGAACATCCACAATAATATCAACCTAATATTTAAGTAACTTACTGTATAATATTATTGAGAAAAGTTAAAGGAATATATCAATTTGGACGCATTACTTGCGACCTTGCAAATTCGGAAATTAATAGAAAATAAATTATAACTTGGCAACGTCGCAATCGATCCCAAAAATATTTTAGGGTTGAATAGAGATCAATGATGGACACTAGAAGAATTTAAGAAAAAGTTATAGTTCCATATAAAAAAAATCAAGTTGATCACTATCCTACTTTCCCGCAATACCCTGTATATTTCAAAATGTTTTTGAATATGCGTCTCAAGCAACCAAATAACTTTTGTATTTGACATTTTCTTCTATCAGGTATATCTTGCGAGATATCGAAGAATTACACACTAACTGGACACCCTGTATAGCTCCATGCTATGGGAGAATAATAAACTGCTGTCACCGTGATGTGTGGGGAGTACTGAGTCCAATTTTTGCATAGTGGTTGTTCTCAATAAAATAAAAACTATTTGAGCCAACTGGATAATGCACAAGCGCACATTAATAAACTGATGCATACAGTTGATTTCGTATAAAAATATAATGAAGAAAACACAATCGGTGCGTTGCACGCCATTGGCCGAAAGGGTAAAGGACCTTCACCCCCGGATTGAGAACGCGGTGACGAGTTTACCGAGTTTCCATACAACCGCCGGCGCCGGCCTCCCATACCTTGCTTGCACACACCACGGCACCACACCGTCCATTCGACCATCGATTTTCTAACAGCATTTTAAAAGGAGAGCGTTTACGTTTCCACACAAAACGGTAAAATCGAGGACGGCTGTCGGCATAATTGACCCGATAAAATGCTTTCGAAAAGGGGGAACGCTGTTGCTCTGCCCGTACATCGCCATCGGAGCTTGGGCCATGGCCGACTCTACACTAGGCCGGAGCCTTAGATGTGGCAACGTGGCTTAGCTGTCAAATAGTGGGCCTATAGTTTCAGAATAATTATTACATTTTATATGTATTAGAGTTCATCTCGGTTAATAAATTAAGAAAAATACTTTTTAGAACTACTACTACTAATACCACTTACATCTGATGTCTGGTTCATCGTAGTCAGACACTACAAAATAAAAATAAACGCAACCTGTTTCCTGCTGCCACTTCCACTTCCACTTAAAAGAACACTCAATTTACTTTGTAAATTGTCACTTGAGCTAGAAAAATTCTCTATTAGGTCACTGTGAAGCCATTCTTGCTGGTCTTGATTCCCTTTCACTATTAAATCTTTTCGTAGGTATGCCCCAGATGCATGCCCAGATGAGTTCTATTAACTGTATTTTTCTGTGATATTTGGGAGGTCCAGAAAACATTATAGGTACCACATTGTGCTTTAAAATAGGTCTTATCCTTTGAAATGTTTGTAAATTATTGTCTTTATCCTTATAAATATAACCAGCCCTTCCGAGGAATACCTTTCACCCACTTCTGTTTATGTCCCTTATTGGACGCACAATTGCTAGTGCAACGTGGTACTACACGCTTTGCAGGCATCTTGTTATCTTTATAGTTTCGTTTGTGAAGGTAAATAAGTAGAAACACATTAAAAATCACCTTGCAACGTTCTTTTTAATCTGGAATAAGGTTATGTTGGGCCATGGTTTGGTAGTCCTCTACTGGGCTGCAACTTGGTCCTACACGCTTTGCAGGCATCTCGTTATCTTTATAGTTTCGTTTGTGCAGGTAAATAATTAGAAACACATTAATAATCACCTTCCAACCATATTTTCTGCTCCTGGAAGAATACACACGACATAACAACAAATGAAGACTCGGCCCACTGATTCAGTGTTGCCATATTTCATGCTCCGGCCTAGTGAGTAAAGTCGGCCATGCCTGATAAAATGCTTTCGAAAAGGGGGAACGCTGTTGCTCTGCCCGTACATCGGCGCTTGGGCAGATGTTTATGTTGCTATTACTCCAAAGGCCTCGATTCCCAAATCTGGACCAATATGAATAGGTTTTGCTTTTGACTTCTCACATCTTCCGTCGGTCTGTCGATCTCTCTGTCAATCTTCCTGTCTTCCTGTCCAAAGTTTAGCACAACAAACACATACACATTTTATTTAAATACTCCCAGAACCAACCTACTGCAATGCGCAAGTGCTGTAAAAATATGCAACAGCGTGTGGATATTTTCACATCTATATCACGCATCAAAAACACTGTTTTATCTTAGGCATCTCTAAATGTTGTTTTGTATCTTATGTATGTCTTTGTTTGTTTTCTCTGTGTTAGTCCCACCAATAAATGGTTTGTACTGTTGGTGGTGGATCAAATAAATAAATAAATAAATAAATAAATATAGCGCTTTCGACTTATGCTATTCATGCACCTATTTCAACCACAGCGCACATTGCAAACTTGTCTGATGTCCCCCAGCATCGATTTTCAGCTCCCGTTTGTTAACCATAGTTTATGTTTACTAAGCCTATTTTCGGAGTTATTCAGCAATTTGTACAAAATTTGACGTTTGTAGTACTTTACAAAAAATGTTAATATCTCACAAACTAAGTACGACAGAAAGATGCGGTTTTCGGTTTTGAAACAAGCAAGAAACGTGCTTGTGTTTCAGTAACATCGCTGTTTCAAAATCATATTACATCAATAGACTAGCAATTTTCAAATTTGAAAAGTTTAAAACGTTAAAAACTTTTTTTTTCAAATGGGACGGTATGATAAGTTTCACATCATTGGATGCAAAATAAAATTCTCTTTCACCTTTATTTAGGTACATATGGTTCTATCTTTGATGGTTTTCAAGATATTTACAGTTTTGTAATTATTCTGTAGGAATTGGAAAAATCGTAGGTGGCGTGGCTCGCAGACGAAACAATTAGCAGGAAACCTTTCATCCAAAGTGTTTCGGCCTCTAGTACTAACATGTGCATTCGCTCCATCTAACTGTAACCACATTATTCTTAAAAGCTCCAGTGGCAAATTTTCCAACAGGTTTTCCAATTTTCGTTTAGAAAATTTTAGAAAACATTAGTTTATTATGCTGTTTCCAATATTACCACCCCAAATGGTTAGACTCCATGCTGGTTATCAACAAACCTCTCAAAATTTGGATCAACGTCGGTATAAAAATGTAAATTATGCCAGTTTACATGGCCGTTAATAATAACGCTGAAGCTACATTAAGAAATAAAATGAAAAAAATTCATAAGAAATGTAGCTTTATTCGTAAACAACACCCTGTAAAAAGGAGTGCATCTTCTTGGGATCGAGTGCGACCCCAGTTACAGAAATTCATTCAGTTTTCAAAGTCTTGTCTTTCAACTGCTTGATTTAGCTGCACGTGATAAGGATGCTATGTGTTCTCCGTTAAGATCATGTTCGCAGATGTTTGAACAAAGCCCAAATAGCGACTAATTTCTGCTATAGTTCTGCTATGCGAATCTTCAACTACAATTGCGAGAACGTCAAACTCACTATCTTCATTAACTACATGTTTCCTTCTCCCTATATTTTACGCCAACATAAATCCAGATTTTGAGAGGTTTGTTGACAACCAGCATGGAGTCTAAGCATTTGGGGTGGCATTATTGGAAACCGCATAATAAACAAAATTTTCTAAATGTATATTTGGAAAACCTGTTGGAAAATTAACCGCTGAAGTTTTTAAGAATAATGTGGTTACAGTTAGATGGAGCGAAAGCACATTTTAGTATTAGAGGCCCAAGCACTTTGGATGAAAGGTTTGCTGCCAATTGTTTCCGTCTACGATCCACGCCACCTAGGATTTTTCCAATTCCTACGGCATAATTACAAAACCGTAAAATTCTTGAAAACCATCAAAAACAGAACCATATGTGCCTAGATAAAAGTGAAAGAGAATTTAATTTCGCATCCACTGATGTGAAACTTATCATACCATCCCATTTGAAAAAAAAGGTTTTTGATGTTTTTAGCTGTTCAAATTTGAAAATTGCTGGTTTATTGATTTAATGTTCTTTTGAAACAATAATGTCACTGAAACACAAGAACATTTCTTGCTTGTTTCAAAACCGAAAACCGCATCTTTCTATCACATTTAGTTTCCGAGATATTAACTTTTTTATAAAGTATTACAAACGTCAAATTTTGTAAAGATTGCAGATTAACTCCGAAAATCTTCGTTGACATAAACTATGGTTAACAAACTGGACCTAAAAATCGATGTTTGATTCCTATACGTAATAATATATAGGATGTTCTATTTAAAATAAGGAAGTTGGTGCCTACATCCGGTATATCCGGATGTCCGCCATCTTTGAAATTATTTTCTAAATGTAGAGCATTTGAAAGCAAACGTTTTTTATTTAAAACATTTTCGTGGAATTTAAACGGGTTGGCCGCTAGTGAGCACCGCGCGCTTATTGGACAACCCTGTATAAGGTCATCACTTGATGTGACGACCATAAATTCACTCTGTTCACTATGTACTGTAATTCTTTCTCATCGCTAGTTCGGAGTACCGTATCGTCAGAATACTGGACGTTATTAATGTATTTACCACTCACGTTTATTCCAATTTCTACATCTTCCACAGATTCTTGGAATATGAGTATAAGTTGAATAGTTCTGTAGACCGGCTTGTAGAGAAAAAGTATCAGTAACCGCTGCACCGATTTTGAACCATAATATTCTGTAATGCTTTTGAAGATCAGTGCAAAGGCCAATTAACAAAAATTTTTAAAAGCTACAAACTTCGTTTAAAGGCGATTTAGGAGTTTCTGGTCATTTTATTAGGGTGTTCGGGGGGGACCTTTTTTTTAATGAGAGCTTTACCCAGCTCCAGGGCCGCCACAAGGGGGGGGCAGCCGGGTACTGTTGCCCCGGGCCCGGGCCTGACTCTTATAGCGTTTTCGACTTACTGCACTCATTTTAACCACGATTGCACTACAGTGCACATTGAAAACTCGCCTGGTTTCGAGAAGTCCGATAAATCTAAACTGGTAAGTCGAACATACACCAAACTTCAGAGCAATTGAAGTAGCTGTTCTGTCAACTGATGACAGTTTTCATTCTGTGATGCTTTTGGAATTTGAATAGTTTGAATCCGCCTTGTTCAATCACTAAAGATGAAGATCTCTATATCCCTTCTTCCGTCAGTTTATGAGCAACAGCTTCAACAAACATTCGTATCTTTGGGACACACGCAGCAGCTGTTTGCAATTTAACTAGATATGCTTCAATTTCCTCATCATCCGAAGACGAGGATGTTAGCAGTTCTTTCAACTACACTTTCCCGTACCTTCCGCAGCCTATCCTAGCATCTATACTACTATGTATACTACCCCACTACCCAGTTCTTGATTCAAAAAATTATTTTCTTTGACAAATAAAATAGGTTATAATTAATGTTTTATAGAAAATGCACTGAAATATCCACGAGCTCAGAGAGTCCGTGGCGATCAAGTGCAATTAAGCGGATAAGTCGAAAACACAAAAACCACACAAGTTTTGCACTAAAATCTAAGACGAACATGATTTTGACCCTCAGTTTCTATCAATGCAATGATAGGGCAATGGGTGTGTTCAATGGGACTTAGCCCAAAAGCGCTAGCGTGGAAGCGCCTGCAGGCGCTAGGTGTGACCGTTGAACGACTTTCTTTTTGACATGATAAAACTGTCATATCCATATCCATATTTTAATACTTATTATCCGTATTGTCAAAAACCTAGGCTATAAATCACAAATCCTAATATTAAATTTCACTATACAAAGGTAACAGCTTCCTTCAGAACTACAAATAACTTTTTTCTAGTTTTGTGCCGCTTCGCTTACCAAATAGCGCTTTCTAAAAGCGCTAACCAAGCTGACTGGCGCTTTTTTGACAGCTTGTCGTTCATCGTTTAGTTAGCGCAAAGCGCCCACAAGCGCTTACGTCCGCTAAGTCCCGTTGAACACAGCCAATGAGTCGAAAACGCTATATTAGTAAACGCTGTCACGCGGGCGACTGTTTTTTAATAGTGTATGTTATGTTATTCAACAAAATGAAGATGTATTTTACTGATTCATTTGTTTTGTTAATAATCTAATTCTTTTCTGGGCAACTTTATTACAAATAACTATAATGGATTGTGAATAAACTATAATAAAGCAACTTCATTTTTATAGCAATTATTTTTTGTCCCGGTTTTTCACTTAATACCTACACATTCTATATTCTTTCCAGTGCTGTTTCAATCAAACCTTTCAGCCATTGTTGTACACATAGACTCTGTTTTTCAATCAGTCTACAAAATTTCAATTTTAACATAACTGATTGAATGTGTCTATTATAAATTTTAGTCAATCATTATTTTCTGTCAGCTACTCTTAAGAAATGAGTGTTTATGAATTTCTCTGAATACGGCTTCTATTTGCAATTCGTACTATATTCCAAGACGAAAAAGTAACAAAATCCCATAACTGATAACTACTTAACGTACATAAATACTAGTATTCCCAATTTTCAGTTACAGTTTCTTAAATTTATTTGAGAAAATGAAGAAAAAGAACATAGTTCAGTAAAAATTTAGACATTTCAATCACTGAAACTTGAAAGCAAGTCCAAATGACGTTTTCGGTGGGGAGAGGAAATCAATAGTTTTTCAACATGGTATTGGCATAACCATCTCGTTGCCAGTTCGAAGGTCACGGCCTCATCACTTGAGACGCAGACGGCTATGGTATTGGGGGCTTGTGGCCAGAATCTGGTCCTGGGCCCAACCTTGTGATGTGGCGGCCCTGCCCAGCTCCTGTTAGTTCAACAACAAAATATGTTGAGATGGTTTTGCTAATAAGCTATTCCAATCCGAGTGGAAGTAATCCGGGCCACGTTGACCGCGACCTGGAAGAGCTGTTATCAGCGGCGAGCGGCGTGGACGCGCGGCCGGCGTCAAGACGGCAGCCGGCAAGCAGGCAAACGCCACGCTGCCGCTGCCGCTGGTGCTGCTGCTGGTGCTGGTATCATCGTCGCGTCGCGTCGCGCCATGCTGGATGAGTGGATGGTGTCAGTGACCTTCTGCGCGCTCCTGATCAGGCCCGGATTACCCATAAGGCCAACCTAGGCCATGGCCTAGGGCGCAATCTTACGGGGGCGCAGATGATGAAAAACGACAATCTTTTTTACTTCTAATCCACACGTTACATAATTAGCTATAAAAAGCAATGAATCCAAAACAAAAAGATCAAGTCAACCCACTCAATGTATTATCAGTCTATAATTACTTCATATGCATTAATAGTCTTCTTTTTTTATTACTACTTTACTTTACTACCGTATTATTTGTTTGTTAGTGTCCAACTCAATCGTATCGTTTAAGGCCATTTTCCTATTTAAAAAAGATCAAGCATAATCATAGATCACATATGATTCAAGCAAAGCTCATCGCCCCCGTTCTTACAAGCATTGAAAATGAAAAAAGTCCACCAGCACAATTCAATCATTTACGTGGGTCAAAGCAAGAAAGAAGAAATTTTGAAACTATGTAATGTTCAATATCTTTTTTACTCAATATCTGCTCACTGCAAAATTGCAAGTACATATTGGGATTTTACATACATATTTTGAAATGTCATTGTCTAGAATTGTGCTAAAACGACATTAACTATCCTTTTGGAAAAAGCTAAAAAAAAAACGTTTTAGTAGCATAAATAGTTCAAAAGAAACTATAAAACGAAACGAGTTATACAGATAATATAGCACAAAAATTTGGTGATCGGTCACAAGCGCGCACGGTTTGATTTTCACCTGTTTTCGAAAGGGGTGCCTCAGTCGGCACCGATCACTTGCGCGCCGGAAGAAAATTAAGCTTGATTGTCTTTAAAGACAACCTACCTTTTATCCTTTATAATAATTAATAATTACCACCTTAACCTACATAGTTGTATTTTCTTGCGAAACAAATTCAAAATTTCTGTGCTCCTGCAATAAGATATACGTAGATGACACTTTTGATTATTGTACAAAAATGTTTATGAATTATTTATAATCCACGCTTTCAAAAATGGTCATTATATACCAGTAGTGTTTATATTGCTACCTAACAAGTTAAGTTCTAAATTTTTCAGGTTTTAAATTGTTAGTCGATTATTGTGGAGAAAATTATTTGTCTTTTAACCCTTTGAAATCGTCACCCATTTAGGAATAAAGCAAGTTTCGCTTAACTGTACAATAATGGGTGTAGATTTCATCTAATACAAGCCTGGTTCAAAAAAATACTTAAGTTTAATTGTAGCATATAAAGACGCTAATACTGAAGTTGGGCGTTAGTTGAGATAGACTTTCGGTTTATTATTTCTAGAACATGACAGGTTGTTTAATGCTTTGTAAAATACTTTTATGCCATTATTTCACTGGATCCACTGAATCCAAAACATCTATTATCTATTTAAATACATTGAATATTACCAGCATTTGACAAGCAAAAAAACCACGTGGTGCAGTTCAATGCAAATATAACGCTGTAAAAGTAAACGAGTGGCGTCTCGCGTGCTTGTGTCCACATACCTGCCTCTTATCAGAAATATTTTGCACGCTTTGGACCAGTGGGATTAGGACCAATCTGACCGCGGCGCGCTAGTGTCCTACAGCCAAAAATTTGACAACCCCGAGGCCACCCGAAAGGGGCATAATTTAGGACTGTGGCCTAGGGCGTAAATTGATGCTAATCCGGGCCTGCTCCTGATGCACTGATGCTCATCGCGAAATTCCCCCTTTTCTCTGTGCCCGCCGCACGTCGCCGCCGCCACTAACCCAGTCAATTTCGCCTTTCACTACCTCTTTCCTTCTCAATTAAGGAAGCCTTATGCTCAATGTGCCACCTTGCTTCCAGTGCTATGAAGAGTCAAACCTCATTTGCAAACAAGTATAGATAACAAGATAACCCCATATCTTTTCTCGTTCTTTCACTGGCGTGCTGAAAGGGCCCGCAGGGCCCGCGGTGCGGGGGGGCCCCGTCCATCCGGGGGCCCCCTTTGACACCATTCAGTCACTTTGTGTTTTTTAGCGAAACTCTGCCTCGTTGACAAGCCTTAAAAACTGAATTAAAAAACAGTAAAACTGTATGATCCACCTCAAAAAAACAATGTCCCACCAAATGGTCATCCAGGATCGAATCGATAATATCATTAAAAAGTAACTATTTAGTCGTCGTTGAATGTTTGTCGAATCAAGCTATAATAGCAAAGAAAAATCTGATAGGGATGAGGTAAAGGTCCTGCAAAATAAAATAGAGAATTTTGAATTTGTATTTTTATTAATATTTCAAGGAAAAAGTTGTGAAAAGTTGTGAAAACGTCAATTTACTTTCAAAATGTTTGCAAAAAAGTCATATAGATATTGGACAAGCCACAGATTTAATTGCATATGTTTCAGATCAATTAGGAAATTTAAGAAATAATTTTAAAAATATCTTTAAAACTTCATTAACAATGGCAAATCGGTATTGAGCCACAATTTATAGACAAAAGAATTCGTACTACTAAAAAGTTTTTTGATGAAATTGCGATTGATGAACCAATTGAAGACCCTAAAAATCGTTTAAGAATCTTAGTATTCAACACATACCGAGAACTATTTGAGTACAACTAAAAATAGGTGTGAGGCATTCACAAATGTCTATTCAAAATTCGATATTTTAAACCCCAAAACACTTACTGAAGTGCAAGAAGTTTATTTATTTATTTATCGTATGGCTCAAAAACATGACAATAGTAAATATAGATAGAAAAAACTATTATAACCTATACTAAAATAAAACAGATACAGCTACAAACTAAGATACATAGTCTTTGGTATTTAGAGGTTGATATCCAGTTCTTTCAACCACTTCAGCGCCAACGGTGTAGCTGTGAAGAACTCTTCTCGCGATCCCTGAAACGCACGCAGTTCACATTCGCTCGTAATATGGTTTATAGTTTGGCAGGCGCGCCACAGTCACATAAGGGAGATTGCACATAGCCCCACTTGTAAAGGGAGTCGGCAGATCTGCCGTGGCCTGTTCGAACTCTATTAAGTTTTTACCCACTCTTTCCGGGGTAGTTCTGATCCTGGAAGTAAGGCTGCCCCCATAAATGCGCATCGTGAGTGGTGTTCTGCAAAACCTTCCCACTGGGAGCGCCATTGGTTTAAGGAGTCGAAGTTATTGGTTTTAAACCCTTCTGCATCCCTTATTGGTGGTTGTCGGGATTTAAGTCTGTTTATCTGCAACGAGGGTATTGCTGGGTGGATGGGCAGTTTGTTGCAAGAAGTGGAAATTATTAATAAAGTAAAAGAACTAGTTGAAAAATATCCAGACGATCTCACACAAAAACTTGCATCGGAACTAATTCTAATAAAAAATCTTCTATCTGTAATTCTGAAAAACCTTAACAGTATTAGGGAATTTTCTGATTTTATTTTCGAAAAAGATCAGTTTTTGATTAGTTACCTGAGATTTGCACTGCATTTCAGTTGTTTCTAGTAGTGCCTGTTACATCGGCTCAAGCAAGTCCATTTTCGAAACAAAAATCTAATAAAAATTTTTGCATGATCGACAATGGGTGAATCGCGCCTTTGGCATTAATTTTTATCGAAAATGAAAAGGCAGAGAACTAAAGATTTGTAACAATATATTAAAATGGCGGACTAGCTAAGACCACTGTTTCGACGTTATTTTAGACGCTGTATAATTAGCCGACAGAGAGAGATTATAGTCTGCCAGTATGTTGGAATCCACCTAGGTGACTGTCATTCAAAAACTGCATTTATAATAATAATAATGTGAATAACATAGGTAAATCGTTTTCATCCTTGCTAAAATACCGTAACATTTCATAATTTTTTTAAGTTTTGCAATTTTTTTTAAAACATATTAGGGACCGGAGTAGGTGTCTGCCATTGAGTCCTTGTATAAGAAGAAAAACATACTAAAAAGGCAGACTTGCTAAAATAACGTTTCTGAACTTACATTTTAGCGCTTTTGGGCTCCCGCTCATACCCAAAAGAACCGTCGCCAGGGATTGTGAATCCCCATTTCACTTATGGCATGTGTAGGCAGGGCCGTATATAAGGGGGGGTTGGGTGTATTCCCATGAATGAAATAACTACTGAAATAATACAAAATACGAATAATCAAGATGCTTTCTCCAAGCTTACAAATTTATTGTACTACTAACCAATCCCTCGACGCTCATGACATATTAGCAGCGATACAATCTATACGGGTTTTAAGCAAATTAAGACATTACATATTCTTCTATACATGAACCCCCCCCCCCCCAAGGTCACCCCCTCCATGGTCAATGCCTAGCTACGGCCCTGTGTGTAGGTCTGCCGATAAATGGCTCTTTAGACTAGTATGTGTGTCTGTGTGAGGATCACGAGCATGCTGGGCTCGAAGTAAATTTCCTGCAGCCCAACTTATTCGAATGTTTGTGGTGGTTTTAAAATTTGCCTGGATTATAAGTCCGGCGCCGCGTCGCTTGCCGCTGTGCCGCTGTGCCGCTGTGCCGCTCTGCCGCTCGCCGCGCTACCGGAATGTGTCTCCGCGTCTTCGGTCTTCGGCCGTATCGTATCGCCTGCGCCTCATGCCGATGCCGCTGCTGCTCGTCAACAAGTTGTTCCTTATTCCGCGGCCCCCCCGGCCCCCCCACACCCCCCGTGTCCCCTGCCGCCGCCCGTCCGGCAAGCCGGCCGCGGCCTCTTGATTTATTTTTATCAGACATGGGCGCACGACACTGATCAAACGGAAACACGCCGATTACACTTTCAAATTTAGGGGAGACCGGGGCAGAATGGGATACTTAAAGAAAAACACATCATATAAAGAAAATTAAATGTTTTATTGTGTTAACCTTTAGTCAGGTAGGAACATAAGGATTTAAATTAAGTAATGCAACTTTTTTTAGCAACTAAACCGTTCAGACTTTGGCGAAAAGTAGCAAAAATCAGTATAACTTTTTTTTCCCATTATGCCCCGCCATTGGGGCATAATGGGAAATGACACGGGGCAAAATGGGAACATACTTCAGTACGGCTGAAAACGTTCACAAGTATATGCTTTATCGTGCTCGTCATCAACTCCAGCGCAGGAATTGTGGGCCCAGGCATGCTATACATCACCGATCCTGTGACTGCGAATATAAGTATTCACTGTAAATCCGAGCACAGTCACCACAATCTTCTTGTGATAAGTCAGTATCCGCCTCAGTTTCTCTTTTAGTCCTCTTAATTTTACCCTGTTTAGGTTTCTTAGCATTTGCTTTTTCCCCAGATTCATCTTTGGGTCTTTCTTTCATTAGTGTTGTTGCCAGATTTCTTTTTCTTAGTCTTTAGTTCTTCAGTCTTCTTTTTTTTTACTGTTTGTTTCTAATTTTCTTCTAAGTTAATTCTTAGATGGAAAATTCGTCGTCAATCTTACCTCGTTTCCTTGTCTTTGTTTCTTCAGTTCTAATTTCTTTTGGTACAAATATAATATCTGCCGGGCTAACCAAAAACGAGGAATATGCCATTTGCTTTCTCATTCTTCAATAAATAGTGATAATGGAGGTCTTTTATTATCAACTATGGCTGTGCCAGGAAAAATAGTAGGGTTAGAGAGAGGTTCCGTTTCACCACAATGGCTGTTAATAGATAAAGTTGAAGCATAAGGCTGAGATTTTGTTTGAGAAAATGATGCACTTGATTTTCGACTGAAAAAAAATTAAAGACCAGATAAGAAATACATAGCATATATAGTACGGGGCAAGACGGTATAGTATCCCGTCATGCCCCGTCCGTTTTGCCCCAACAAACATATAATATGGTAAATTCAAGAATTTCTAACCTAAACCAGTTAAGGCTACAAACGGTATCTAATACCAAAACTCGATCCTACCGCTACGGCTTCTGGTTAAACATATTGCTAAAACTTTGCTACTCACCTAATAGCACATCGATGTTTATGACAAAACTTTTTAAAATGAGGAGGAAATTCAATTTTTTCTCACACCGCAGCCAATACGAGCAGCGCCACGTTCCTCATTGGTTGACCGACGTAAGCCAACTAAAGGTCGAACTAATAACACTGTTGCCAGCGCATTTCAGTGTATCAATCATGCGTAGGAGCACTTTTCCCGTTCTGCCCCAGACCTCGTTTTGCCCCGGTGTCCCCTACTTGTATTCAAATATATATGAGAAAATTTTGGGATTGTGGCCAAAAATTTGAAAAAAAGACTGGGTCACAGCATGGAGGAGACTCTAGTGCTAACAGCCAAGCTTTCGGCAATGTTTATTGCTTGGCTGTTAGCACCAGAGTCTCCTCCATGCTGTGGCCCACTCTCTTTTTTCAAAATTTTGGCCACAAGCTTCGGCAATGTTTATTGCTTGGCTGTTAGCACCAGAGTCTCCTCCATGCTGTGGCCCAGTCTCTTTTTTCAAAATTTTGGCCACAACCCCAAGATTTTCTCATCTAAATTCCGTTTTTTGGCCATAAGCTTCCTTCGTATTGTATTCAAGTATATATATATATAATACCGATTTGTTTTACGGCCTTAGCGTCCCTCCGTTCCCAGTTTCCAATTTTTTCGATCGGAGCACATGTCTTCTTCCAAATCCCTCAGTTCCATGGCTTCATCTATCTCGTCCCAGCTTCTTCTCGGTCGTCCTCTTTTTCTTCCTTCTCGTGGCACCCATTCTAGTATTCGTCGAGGCCATCTATGTTCTCCCATTTGTTTTGTGTGTCCAAACCACGTCAGTTACTTTAGATGGATTCTATCTATCAGATTTGAGTCTGTTTTCGTCATTTCCCGGATTGTTTCATCTCTAACCCTGTCTAATCTAGACTTTCTGCAACTCCGTCTTAAGAAGTCCATTTCAGCTGACATATACGAAGTTCACACACATCGCGAAGTACCTATTTTCGAACAAAGCTCGTGACTACTGGTGTAAAATGGTGGATGTGCCTATCTGACCAAGTAGCGCATTCACCATTTTCTTGAAATTGATTTTTACTTCCCACACCGATAAGTGAGGGGAGTATTGTGATCGCGAAAATTTTCGACTTTGTGATCATATACTTTTTGGGCGTTTTATGATGTGTACATAACGAAAATCCACGTCACTCATTTCCATCGGTCTGTTTGTCGGTCGGTCTGTCTGTCTGTCTGTCGCGTTTTTCTAGCCTCGTAATCTCAGTAACCGCTGCATGGATTGTGATGAAATTTGGGCAGCGGTATGCTGTGGGGTCGTAGTAGGTAATGTCCTATAATTTTGAAAATCGGTGCATAGGCGGCGGAGTAATTAGCAAACAACAAAAAAAATTAAATATTGCTGAAACTTCGTTTTTAGGCGTTTTAGGGGTCCCAGATCATTTTCTACTTTTTTTTTGGGTGGGGGTGAAATTGGGGTGGTTGGGGGGTGGGGGGTTGTAAAATTGAAAAATTTGTTGCTTTCATAATAGACTGTCCACTGAGCTGTGAAGGAAGACCTGGCGACATAAATAACTTTTTTAGGTCCATCCGAACATTGCCTTTGCCTATTACAGAAAGCAAAGGACTTAGAATTTTTTTTGATGTAAACATACGAGAGTATTGCGTCAGATCGTTGTAACGAGGAAACTGTTGAATTGGTTTTAATGAAATTTTGAAACGGAATTACTATCATGGCGAAGATGGAAAACGCGTATGGTTTTGATAAATCGTGCCAGTGGCGGCGCAGAAATAATAAAAAAACTAAAAATATAAAAACAGCTCAAACTTCGTTTTTAAGCGTTTTAGAGGTTCCTGATCATTTTCTGCGTTTTTTTGGGTGGGGGTGAAATTGGGGTGATTAGGGGCTTGGGGGTTGAAAAATTAAAAAAATTGTTGTACTCATAATAGGCTGTCCACTAACCTGTGAAGGAAGATCTAGCGACACAAATCACTTTTTTAAGTGCATCCGAACATTGCCTAGCCTATTACAGAAACTAAGGGACTTGGAATTTTCTGTATACTATACGAGAACTTATTGGTCTAAATCGTTTTGTATTTTGTAACGTGGACACTATTAAATTGATTCTAATGAAATTTTGACCCAGTATATTGTTACCGTGGTGAGAATGGAAAACGCGTATGTTTGTTAAAAATCTTATCAGTGGCAGCGTAGCAATAATCAAAAAACGCGACAAGTATGAAAGCAACTCAAATTCGGTTTTTAGATGTTTTAGGGGTTCCTGATCATTTCCTACCAGTTTTTTGGGTGGGGGTGAAAGTGAGGTGGTTGGGGGGGGGGGTTGTAAAACTGAGAAGTTTGTAGTATCGATAATAGGCTGTCCATTGACCTGTGAAGGAAAGACCTAGCGCCATAAGACAATTTTAGGGGGGGGGGGGGGGTGGCAATTATTTGGTTGCAAGGGATCTTAGACTAAAGCTTCATGCTATGGGAAAATAATAAACTGGTATCAGCGTAATGTGTGGGAAGTACTGAGTCAATCAACTTGACTTCATTTTTACTTCCCACACCGATAGGTGAGGGGAGTATTGTGATCGCGAAAATTTTCGATTTTGAAATAATACGTTTTTTGGACGTTTTATGATGTGTACATAATGAAAATCCACGTCACTCATTTCCGTCGGTCTGTCTGTCTGTCTGTCGGTCCGTCTGTCTGTCGATCTGTCTGTCACGTTTCTCTACCCTCGTAATCTCAGTAACCGCTGCATGGATTGTGATGAAATTTGGGCAGCTTTATGCTGTGGGGTCGTAGTAGGTAATGCTTCTATAATTTTGAAAAT
Source organism: Callosobruchus maculatus (assembly GCA_951848785.1). Taxonomy (NCBI): domain Eukaryota; kingdom Metazoa; phylum Arthropoda; class Insecta; order Coleoptera; family Chrysomelidae; genus Callosobruchus; species Callosobruchus maculatus. The sequence continues at coordinate 4,344,460 of CATOUR010000025.1, read as the reverse complement.
CGTTATACGGGGGGCGGAGTAATTAGCAAAAAACGAAAAATTTCAAATATGCCTCAAACTTCGTTTTTAGGCGTTTTAGAGGTTCCTGATCATTTTCTGCTTTTTTTGGGGGGGGGTGAATTTGGGGTGGTTGGGGGATAGGGGGCTGTAATACTGAAAAATTTGTTGTATTCATAATAGTCTGTCTACTGACCTCTAGAAGACATCTCTAGCGGCATATTACACTTTTTTAGGTCCATCCGAACGTTGATTTGATTTTAATAAAATTTTGACACAGAATTTATTACCACGGCGAGAATGGCAATCGACTCTGTTTTTAAAAACCGTGTCAGTGGCGACGCAGCAATAATAAAAAAACCAAAAACATAAAATCAGCTCAAACTTCGTTTTTAGAGGGGTTGGAGGCTCTTGATCGTTTCGCATCGTCCAGTTGAAGCATGCAGAAAAAAACTTTGGCGTCCTAGTTCCTAAGGAGGGAGACGCAAGAAACTATTTACGAGGGTTTTTGTGTTGTGTTTTTGCGGGCGGATGGGCGATAATTTAGTTGCAAGGAGATTTTAGACTATAGCTTCATGCAATGGGAAATAATAAAATGGTATCACCGTAATGTGTGGGAAGTACTGAGTCAATCACCTTGACTCAATTTTTTTCGTAATTATGAGATTTCCTTTAGCGATTATTGGTAAGAAGTTATTGCGATGGTGTTTTACACTTAGGCGCCAGATACATGGCATTTTGCCCTTAAATGTTACTGTAGTATGCAGCTGAACAACCTACAAGGTCAGAATATTGATTGTGTTAAAATTGGCACTAGAACCAACCGAATAATGGTATAAGCAATATAAAAACAAGGAAACAACGAATTTATTAATCTCGAATGTGAAATTTTTGTTTTGACGTGTGATCGGAGCGTATGTTGGCCAAGGCTGAAGGCGCTTATCCGCTTATCTAGTGTAAATAAGAGGGTGCCAGAGAGGATTTGGCGCGCACGGCTTATCCGTGGACTCGTTATCACTTATCTGGAAGCATTGACGGCATGGCAGCCGTCGCTGATGAGGATACCGGTGTCAACGGCCTCGTTCACGGCACTTTACTGATAAGATTACGAACGATGTGTATTACTGTATTGGCCGCACAGACCTACGCCACTTCACTTTACAATGGGTATGATGGATGGTTTATGGCACTATGGCGAACAACACCAAGGGCGGACTCTTGGAGATTTGCTACACACAGTGGACTAGTATCATGTATTCTTTTATGGCTGTGTATGGTAGAGTATGGCATAAGAACCTTTTCATATTTTTCCGCGATTTTTTTGAGCACGGGAAAGTCGAGAAAATTAAGAAAATATTTGACACAGAAAAATCTGTCGTTTTGTCAAAGACTTACGCTCGGATTCAATGGGACGTTACACTCAGCATTCCTCAAATACAGCGATGTTTTATCCAATGGGAAGTGTATAGTTGGTAACGAATTACGAATTACATCGTATTGTCAACTACAAGATGTCATTGGATTCCAATGAATGATTCAATCGCAGCCTGTCGTTGAATCGAATCTGTGTATGGTAATTGATTCTAAACTACTTTCTTTTCCTTGGACCAACAGATTTTATTGCGAGGACAGCTGATGGATTCGTTTGGATGTTTAATGGTGTGATTTTGTGTGAAGTTATAAGGAGCATGATATAAGAATTAGACATAAGCCTGTACCAGTTGTTGCATTATTATCTGAAATATAACTGTCTGACTAATCTAAATACCTACATTCAAATGTGGGTGTTAGCTCTTCTAAGTCCCAATTTCTCAGTATATCCTCCATTTAGTATATAACTGGACACATTTAAATCACACAATTGCTGGTGCAATACGCAAAACCACGAGATGACACAACACAGCTAACACTGAAACAACACAGCAACACAACCTCATCCATGTTGGCGGGTTCGTGGCGATAGTAACACTTTGATGATCCCTTTTTTCTTTATTTTTACGTAAATTGAATCGGGACATCAGTCCCGCCGAATACTGATTATAGTTCAGCGAACGACAAGGGCCATTGAAATAAAATTAATTTTTATCAGATGAATAATCACGAACGGCTGTTGCAGTAATAATTTTTGTACATTGAATAGATTGTATGCTTTGCTTAAATGAAACGTAGGGTAAATTTCGCAAACAAAAGGATGTTTTGATTGCATTACATGTCAATACTGGTATTAGAAGGATTATACATATCGTTATAACGAATATAAAATTATTTTGAATTTATTGGCGTAACTGTGATTACTTCGAATATAAGGATTGAATTCTTTCAATGACATGGATTTGAAACAACTGTAAATATATGTATTAAAAGCGATGGAAAAACATCCAAATACTAACAATTAATTGGAAACGCAACAGTATTTTTTTCTGTGCATGAATTCTTTTATGACTTTATGTGGTAGAGTATGGCATAAGAACCTTCTCATATTTTTCCGCGATTTTTTTGAGCACGGGAAAGTCGAGAAAATGAGTAAAATATTTGAATTTCTCTAGTCGCGTGACGTCATGAGACTATAGGGGAACAGCCAATCGGAAGACGGGTTTGTGTGCCGTGTTGCCGTTCAAACTTAGCCCCAATATTCAATGCAATGCATTATGTGATCCTCTACACATGCTAAAAAATAATAAGAGGTTATAATGATATAATCATTGTTTTCGAACCTATGATACTAGTCCATTTTCACTCGAAACCGTGTTCACTCTTATGGAGTGTCCCAAGCCTGTTACAAAATACAAAGAAAAGTCACAACTACAAAATTACAAAAATTCATGCCAAAATCTTAATGTTGGCATGAATTTTCTTGGAATCAAGTGGTATCCATGGGGTGTTCTCGTATGAACTGACCTTGACCAGTAATTTTAATGTTCCCCCAAACCGTTAATATGTAAAAAATGAGATCAAGTTGATTGACTCAGTTATTCCCGCACAGTACGGTGATACCTGTTTATTGTTTTCCCATAGCAAACAGCTCTAGCCTGAGATCCCCTTGCAACCAAACCATTTTCACCACGGTTGGAATACTGTATCTAAATTTCCTTAAAATCAAGTCAATAGTTTCAACGTTACACAATACAGAATGATCTAAAGCAATACTCGTATGTATACCTCAGACAATTCTAAGTCACTTGGCTTCTGTAATAGGCAAAGCAATGTTCGGATGGACCTAAAAAAGTGTATTATGTCGCTAGGTGTTTCTTTCACAAGTCAGTGAACACTGGACAGCCTATTATGAATACAAAAAAATCACTTTTAAAACATCTCACCCCCAACCACCCCGAATTTCACCCCCACTCAAAAAACGTAGAAAATAGTCAGGAACCCCAAAAACGCCTAAAAACGAAGTTTGAGGAATATTTGAAAATTTTATTTTTTTTGCTATATAATTCGCCACCCATGAACCGATTTTCAAAATTATACATTACCCCACAAATACCCTGTATTCGTTCCTTTGACACAACAGTATTTCTGGTATTTTCAAAATTAAAGTGAATATTCCAGCTCAGCAGCTCTCATAATAGCCAACATAATAACAGAATATCGAATTGAACAACACATAGTTTTTCTCAATTTTAGTGTAAATAAAATTGTTTATCTAAGCTTTTATCTTGTAATATATAATAGCACAAACACGTCATAATAGTTAAAAATGGGTTTTCATTGATCGTTGAAGTTGTTGGGCCAATATTCCATTTTTTTTTTCTACCACAAAATCCCTCATAAAACCAGATATGTAAGGAAATTCTTCCTACTTATTAGACTCCATAGAATACATTTACATTTTAAATAGTTTGTTGCACTTCACTGCGAAATTCCTAGACATGAAACTGCTTGTGTTGAGATATAAAGATGACACCTGATCCACGTAGACTCAACTTTCAGTTTCCGGCCGTCTTCATGTATCTGGTTACGTTTTTTGTGCAATCTTGGAATGGAATACTAATCAAAATATTATACGGTATTTGATAACAAATCGTTTCTACAGGTTCCCATTTCATTGAATAGTGGCATCTTCATATTATGGACGAAAAAAGCGCTAAATTTTGTTGCAATAAAATCTAATGAGCTGTTCATTCGTAGTACAGAAAATTTTCCCCTATAACATTTCAAAGATGGTTTACTTGGCGAAAAGATTGATGAGCGTCATTTTATGTGATGGTAAAAATGTTGAATTTCAAGATAACAGGTTTTTTGCAAGTCTTATGAGATCTACACCAGGCTATAAGGCTATTTGCTTTCTGACTGCATAACCTTAGTAATCGCTGCACTGATTTTGATGAAATTTTAACATCAGTATGTTGTATGACCGTAGTAGGTGCTGCAGTTTTTAAAATTAGTGCTGTGGGAGTAGATAATGCCGCTATTGTATGCTAAGTAGGTGCTTTAGGGTCCCATAATTTTCCATTATTTCCGGTATTAATTTATACAGGGTGTAAACCTCAACACCTTTGAGTAGTATGACCAAACGTTTCCAGAAAAATGGCTATGTGAGGGTATGTATGTCAAATTGGAGTACATTTTAAAAATAATGACGACTAGCGTGACATATCAAAGTAATGGAACAATCTGTATATGATTGAATTTGCGAAATTTTACTCCGAAGTCATTAAACTGGCAGTCAGATTCGCTGGTAGTTTTCGTTTCATTCCAAAAATTTCAATTGTTTTGGAAATTGACAATCTCTTGTATATTGCATAACTAGTTGGCTGTGAAAAATATCCATTTCTGTCGTTCTCCAGCCTCTCTTTGACCTTAGATATGTTACCGCTGTTGTTATTGATTAGAGTTGATTTGTTGTAAGTAATAAATTTTTATCATCTTGTCTCTTTGCTCTGTTTGCATCTTTCTGCTAAGTTAGTTATTTTCTTCCGTTTGAAAAGCTTTTTTTATATTTCATGGCCTGCTAAGTTTTTTGTAGGTCGTAAAGTGAAAACCACTTGATTGATTGAAATTTTGAAATTAAAAAAAAATGGAAATTACAAGAGACCGATACTCAAAAATCAACTTATCTGTAATTGAACTTTCCTGAATACATCAATCGATTTCTTCAAGTACAAGAATAATACAAATTTTACCCCAATCAAAGCTGCTGCGTTTCATGTTTAGACACGTGTCTTATAATCGCTGCGATATTCAATTTTTATCTACTTTACCAAAAATTGTGATTTGCACCTAAACGGTGATTTTAAGTTCCATGTTTGATACATAAAGTCACACTAGATTTGATCCAGGAATCTAAATATGCAATAATATACAGGGTTTTCCGTTAAAAAACCATAACTGTGATATGTTATTAGACATCTATAAAGGTCAGAATTTTTAAAATGTAATCCAACTAGATCTACGTCCTACAAACACTCACAAACTTAATGGAAATTAACCTTTTCAGGGATGAAAAGAGGTATCGTTTGGACACAAGAGTCTGAGGCGTTGATCTTGACTATTTAAGGATATTTCACCAAGTAAGAAATAGGTTCTTTCCAACAGCATATTTCGTACCGTCCATTGAACCGTCACGAAACTGTTCGGATCGTTTGTGGTGCGCATGCGTTGATTTTGGATGGTTTCGTGACCGTACAAACAGGAAAATTTGTTGGAACGGTCCTTTCTCTTATTTCACTGGACTAGTGTCAGTTCTGACAGCTATAAAAAAAACTAACCTCGACTGCATTTCAAAAGCCACCGTCAAAAGCCTAGACGCCAAGAGCTTCATTAAAATTGATCGGGGCCTGAGTTTTTTGACGATGACTTGGTGTTAGTGTGGTGTTAGTCTATCAACCACAACCGAAAAATGAGGATTATTTGGGTAATTTTAGCCATGAATAATGGTTGCCACTCACAACCAGGTATTTCTGTAGCTCTATAAACAAAGAACATGGGTTATGTTTTCCATAAAAATAACCGAATTTATCATATCATTTACCATGTACATAACATTATTGTTTGATTCCATTTCCATTTTTGGTTTTGGTGAAGTTGGGGCCAACAAACGAGCCAGCCAAACAACAAGCAACAGCAAAAACAAAAGAAGCAAAATCAAATCACATTCAATCTCAACACTCAAGACTCAAGGAAGCAAGAAAATAGAAGGCGCATATAGAAATGACAAAATGAAAGTATGCGCCAAGCGGGCGATTTACTTTCTGCTGCGCATGTCAGTCCTCACAGTGCTTACTCTGGACCAAGTACCGACTTGACCGTACAGAAACCGTCCCATAAACGGTAACGAAATCTGTTGGAACGCTTTATGGACCGTTTCATGAACGGTCACAAAACGTGTTGGAACACATTTCACGTTCTGCGCATGTCCGTAACGATACATTGTACGGTATTCAGGCCTGTTGGAAAGAACCTTCTATAAACCAATACCATGTTTTCATGATATGACCAAAAATTTCAATGATCGCATGTTAAACAAAGGTACATCTCATTGTGAATAGTAAAATAGTCCACTTATGTAAAACATTTTTCCTACGCGGTAAAATAAATTGCTGGGTATACAAGGTAATTCTCATCGGGTTGTGAACAACAATTTTTTTTTTCTTTCAAATTAGCCGTTTCTGTCGACTAGGAAAACTCGTCATTGAAGGAAACTCATGATATATCGTTCATAAATATTCAATTATATAATTATTCCAGGATGCAAAAAATTAAAATGGGTATGAGAACAGGCATGCCGTGAGGCGTTCAAAATTGCAAGTGCAACAATGCACCCAAGATTCGAATACCAATGGACTTCCTGCCGCGTATTTTGTGGTCAACGCACTGGAACGACGTTGCCGAGGTCATGGTTTCCAATTTCAACGAGATTAGATAAAATTACAGGGATTTTACCGTTTTATTTTACTTAGAAACAGATTATGAGCCTCAATTTTCGGCTATGCTTTGGTCTGCGTATTAAGATTGCACCACAGAGTTAACATCCCTAGAGGGATCCTAATTTGAATATTGGCCAGCCAACATCTATAGCGCTATTGCCACTCTTCTTCGTCCGCTTAAGGACCTTCCAGTTTCTTCAAAATCTGGCAGTCTCCGCAGCTTGAACACAAAGTGTTTAGCTGGGTATTTAACTATACATTCCAATATACTTGCAATGTAACTGATTTACGTGAAGATAATTTGTATTGATTTAATGAAATCTCAAAAATAGTAAATCTCATAGCGGAATGTCGCAGTAAGTTCTAATATGTCGTAAATCTGGCAACCTACAATCGGCGTGCCCTTAAGCTGTCATGTGGCTGTCATTGTAGTTGTGGTTATTGCGTGTGTCGAGATTTTTGTGATTTTGGTGTATATTTGACTGACTTTGTGACTATTTTTGTGTGAATTAAATTATCTATGAGCAATATTGTCATAATTGCATGATGAGACAACATAAATAGTGCATAGTTTGCTGTAATAGCGACGAATCGGTGAACATTTCTTATCATAGGTGCGTATAGGTTTTGTTTTAGTTTTCAGTAGCGTAATATATGGGGATAACTGGGAACAAAAGTAACTTCACTCCAGTTTGAGAAATGATAATGGTTGTTTAATGTATGTTTTGTGCACGCATTACATTCATGTCAATCAACATGAATTTTCCAAATTCCATTTTTTAAACTATTTGAGGACGTGAAATGCAAAAATGTATGCCACATTTACTTACAGAAAATCTATCTATGAGAATTTTATAGAACTAGATATTACCTAATGCAATTATTATATTTTATTGCTGAAGTAAAAACACGATGCAGCCATTCCAACAGGCTACCTTTCAGAACACTGTTAGATATGTTTTGAAAAACACTTCATGGTAATAATAAATTATCAACTGTTACAATGAAATTATAATAAGAGTAACTCTCTAAGTATAGCTAAATACTAATACAACTTATTAGTATCAGTTTGTAACATCACAGTAAAAGTTGAATCTATTAATGAACATCCAATTTTAATATAAAGTCGCACACCACTGGTAATGCCCTCAAGCTGTCAAAATTTCCGTTACATGTTGGCTGGTCAGCGACCTGTGCATTTTGTTGTTTACACTCCCTCTATAGATGTTAACTCTGTGGATTGCACTATTTCGAACCATGGAATAGGTAAACAGAAGAAGGAGTCAGGATAAGATCAGCCTTTTTCATATTGCATTTACAAGCTGTATTATCAATCGCCATTAAAAGTAAAATGTCTAGAGTTAACTCCACGTAAAAACTTAGTTTATTGTTCTCCTTTCCGATTTTATCAACATGCATATTTAACAAAGACTTTGACAAAGCTTTTCTATTGGATGTTGTTTAGCAAAAGCTTTCTATTGGATATTGAGGGCTATGTTAATAAGTATTATCCAATAGTATTTTATCAATATTGGAAACAAAACGTCAAAGCTGGATGACACTTTTATCAAAAATATTTTAGAATTCGTGGATCAAAATCGTAGCAGAAAATCAGAACAAAGCGATTTGCAGACATACATACATACTTTTATCCATCTACTGGATGCATGTTTGTTATAGACCTTCTTATAGAAATATTCACAGAGGATGTAGGGATTGTAAAGGCACTTCGTAAAAGGCACTGTAGCGCAAAAACACATGGTAAATCATGCATATGAATAAAAATCCCCCTGCTGGTTCCCCTCTTTCTCTGAAAATTATATAAAGCACCTCATTGTTCACTTTCTGACTATACGACAGATTCCCGTTTAGAAAAAATAAGGTTATACGTTATACTTTTGCCAGCTCGCGGAAGGATAGGCAACCAGTGTTGCACACTTGTTAAATCATGTGTTTAACTTTGCGAAATGCAATAAAATGTTATTTTTACCCCTTTTTACTATAATACAAAGGTATATTGCAGGTATTTATAATTATTATTGATAGTAAATTATTGTTTTATCAAAATAATGCAGTATGAATTGATTGGTTGAGATTAGCAACTGCTAAACTCTTTGTTAAACAAGAAAATGCAAGTTTTCACCCATTTAGGATGGAAAATCAGAGATATAAAGATACTAGATGGTTCATAATGGTCGATTGTATGTAAAGCATGTCATTTTTGACCTTTTTTGAAGTAAACTTCAAGAGAAATCAATAATTTTCAGAGAACTTTGACTGATGCATGTTCTTGAATTGGCTGTTCTGATTGACCAAAGCCTTTGTTAAAATGCCTGTGTTGATAAAATCGGGCCTAAGTCTGCCTTTAGTTTTGTCTGTCCCCTTAATACCCCCAATCAAATTTTTCTTTGTCGCTCATGCGATTAGTGTTAAATTAGCTTGTATTTTTTCTTTTTCATTTTACTGTTTAAAGGCTGTATGTCAAGATCCTGTTTTGCATCCTAAATAATGAAAATTTTACAAAAAAATTATAGTAAAAATGGGAATGATAAATATTTTGTTACAAATATAGGACAAAGATATGCGCGTAACTGGCACAGTCATGTCATTTGTCTGTTGAAAGGTATCGTTTTTGTCGAAGTCATTGTCGTGCTGTCATTAAGCCACTCCAATGCATGATTCTCATTTTAAGATTCTGTACATAATCTCTTAAAGTTTCAAGTTTGTGATATGATATTATGTGATTCTACCTTGCTATTTGTGGTTGTTTTTTTATTTTGAAGATTTGTGCCTGTTGTACTACAACACAGTAAATAAATATAAATAAATCCACAGTAGGCATTGCCTGTTGGTGAATATATAGAATGTAATCTAAAATCTAGTTTACATTAATTTAAATGTTTTCAAATATACATATACAAAATATTAGTAAAACAAATTTTATTGATTGATAATATTATGTATAATCATTCTCTCCACAAAGTAAATCCATTCTTTTAGTTTTGGCTTAAAATTTTTGCCAAGTCTGAGGGACTTTATGGTTGATGTACTTCACAATATATTTTCGGAGCTAGATACATAAATGATCGTTGGAATATAGTTTTGCGTGGTCGAACTAAATTTGAAGACCATATTTTATATCTGTCTTTGTTTCCTGGTACAAATCGTTTGACGGATTGAGCTTAGATTTATGAAATATCGATTTCAGCCCGTATTTTTGTAATATATCCAATTCAGATCGCATCCCCAAGCTGGTATTCCATATATTAGATGTGTTTTAATTAAAGCATGATATAATATTTTAAGGAAATTATCTGTTAGTATACTGGATATAATTTTAAGTTTGAGCTATCCTCTATCGTTCCGCCGCTCACTGCTCCTATCAGATGTACCCGTGCGACCGCTGTATCTCATCCTAAGACGGCCGTTCTTCATACATCAAGAACTGAGCAGTACAACCGCACATTTATTCCCAGGGTGTCCAAGGCTTGGAATGAACTGCCAGAAGATATATTTATTGGGCTTGCCGGTATTGGCCCATTCAAATCTCGCGTTAACAAACTTCCCCTAACATAACCCTTCACAGCAGCCGCGGTACTCTGGTATTTAGGCTCTGCCTTCGCAGTCTGCTCGGTTATAAAAAAAATTAATTAGAACCATTGTAGTAGGATTTTCAATTTGAAAAAAATAAGCTCTATTTATTGAGACATGAGTGTAACACAAAAGCTGTGGGTTTTTTGCTTACATAACTTGAAGTACTTAGTACCAAGTGATTCTACTTGAAGCCATTTTTTTATGCAGACATCATCATTTTTTATCTCGTTTAGTACCAGATTAATGTTCAAATTGCATTGAAACATTTATTATGCAGATACGAAGGGGCATTGACCATTGCTTATTGATTCTTTGTTTTAAATTCCGTATCTTTCTGTATTAACGTATGGTTTCTTTTTGTACCAGGAAAACCTTCCAACCCCAGAATCGTCAGAGGGTAACGAAGACGACCATTATGGAGGTAAGATAGATATAAGTACTTAGGCCAGTACCTACCACTGTTGGCTAACATTCCCGTACCTCTGCTTACTCAAACAACAAAAACACAAAACATTTATTTATACAACATACAACCCGAATTTTCAAAATTTACGGATTGTTTAAATGATATAATGCAGGGTTGGTTTAAGTCATTGTGCTCTTCAATTTTTGTCTCAGTTTTATTCAAAATTTAAATGAGGTTATTTTGATTTGAGATTGTTTATAAATCACGTATCTAGGGGCTATGTATACGCAAGAGACAGTACAAGGTTTCTATTACAAAGTACTATTGACTCTTGCATTTATGTAGCCCTTTAAATACCGAATATATTATTATTGTTAATAATTTATTGAAAATATTTATAATTTCATAGTATTGACAATTTCATTTAAAGGGTTTTTGTTGTTTTATATTCAACCTTTGTGTTGTAATGTGACCTTTATTTGCACTCGTTGAGTTAGATCTCCTAGTGTTATTGAAAAATATAGGTGTCCCAGTTTAAAATTAGTTTAGTTCATGGCCTTAAGGCGGCTCCTACGGAGAGCATAAACGGTCATTTTCAAGTGATTTAATCTCAATTCCTGACGCTATAGTTTTCAATATTTTTGCATGAAATTTTTACATGAAGTTTAAAAGGAACACAGGGGGCTATCGAAACATTTTTTGAAAAAAATTGATTGAACATGGAATATGATCGCTTGAAGTTGCCTATTTTCTTCGTCAACTTTGTAATTTTTTTAAGAAAAGCCCAGAAGCAAAAATGAAAAAGCGCTTCGATATCACTTTGGGCAATTTCCTTCTAAACATCATATGAAAATTTTATTTAAAAATATTGGAAAATGAAGCGTCAGGAATTGGGATAAAAAACATCTGCAAATCGCCTTCCTCTTCAATTTTACAAATTTCGGGCGACGCGCTAACAAGACTGTTTCCATTTCTTTCTAATGTAGCGCGCACCTGTTTATTTATCACGCCCATCGTCGGTTCCTTTTCAGCTCCCCGCATCTTCCGGAGAAACTATTCCGGATTGTAGGAGCACCGTTAATAATATTACTAGGATAAATATAGATTTTAAAAAGCTATACAAGGTGAGTTAAGCTCAACGCCTCGGACTTTTGTGACCAAACCATACCACTATTCAAAAAACTAACTTTGCAAGTGTATGTAGGTCGAGTTGGAGCACATTTTGAAAATAATGACTTTCATTCAGGGTGTCTAATAAAAGCGTGATATATCATAGTTATGTTAAATCTATATTATTGCATATTTAGATTTCCGGGTCAATTTGGGTGACTTTATGTATCACACATGGGGCTTACACTTACATCAAACCGTTTAGGTGCAAATCACAATTTTTGGTATAAATAGATGTCAGAAAAAAATTGAATATCGTAGCTATTATAAACCTTAGAGGGCTGTGACTTTGCCGTGTCATTAAGCATGAAATGTGACAGGTTGTGTTAGACGGTTGAGTTTGAATTGAAGTTTTGAATAAAAATTTTTTTGTCACAAATGGAAAGATCATATATAAATTTTATAACAAAATTGTTTTTGTTTTCTTTTTTTCGCAATAATTCAAAAGTTATATCAAAATAAAAATGAGTTTTTGAATCAAGTACCGAAAACACGCCGACGACTCCCGAACCCGTGTGTCGTCACTATGGCGATCAAGATGCTCCTTTACCAACGACGTCCTACTCCGATACTAGATTCTAGATTCCCAACCAATCGCGAAAATACTTGCTGGTAACTAGTGTATATTAGCTGCAACATAGACGATGAATGAAGTTTGCAGCTCGAGATTAAGTCTACGATCGAAATAAATATATTTTTGAATGTTTGAGGTCAGTACAGATTCCAGTAAGTACCTAATCAAATATGTTTCGTTGAAAAGATCTCCTCAATTAAAGAATGGCCCAGTGGTTAGAGAGTCCAGTAGTGGATCTCAGGGTCTTTGGATCGAAACCCAGGCCTTCCAACTTTTTTTTATTCTTTTTTATCCAAAAATTTATTGATGTATTGTGCTTTTCGCACTTGTTACGCACATTTTTTCTACGATCAACATAAATATGTGTTTGAAGCAAATTTTGTTAGACATATTACTTGCACTGCACAGTTATGAAAATTTAATTGTTAAGCTTCATTGCCCAAAGTTAAATAAATAATAATACCAAGTGACAAACAGAATATGATTACGAGTTTGAGTTTGATTCAAACACATATTTATGTTGATCGTAGAAAAAATGTGCGTAACAAGTGCAAAAAGCACATCAATAAAATTCTTGAAAAAAAAATAAAAGAAAAAGTTGGAAGGCCTGGGTTTCGATCCAAAGAACCTGAGAGGCCTGAGATCCACTATCGGACTCTCTAACGACTGGGCATCCTTCGATTGAGGAGATCTTTTCAACGAAACATATTTGATTAGGTACTTACTTCAACTTCAAACATTCAAAAACATATTTATTTCGATCGTAGACTTCGTCTCGATCTGCAAACTTCATTCATCGACTGTGTTGCAACAAATATACACTAGTTACCAGTTTAGCAGTACGTATTTTCGCGATTGGCTGGGAATCTAGAATCTAGTATCGGAGTAGGACGTCGTTGGTCAAAGGAGCATCCTGACCGCCATGGTGACGTCACACGGGTTCGGGAGCCGTCGGCGTGTTTTCGGTACACGATTCAAAAACCCATTTTTATTTTGATATAACTTTTGAATGATTGCGAAAAAAAAGGAAACAAGAACAGTTTTGTTATAAAACTTATATATGATCTTTCCATTTATCACAAAAAAGTACCTACTGTTTTTCTTAATTCAAAACATCAATTGAGGCGTTCCATATTTTAGACTCGCTCTGTATATTATCATTAAATAGGTTAATCAATGATATTATTAAATGAGGACACCTATATTTTTGGAACAAATGACGCGAATCAACCCTGCTAATCGTGTTGGAATTGGCTGTGTGCAGGGACTGGCGCCGTGAAAGACATGAAAGACACCGACAAGCTCAAGTTGATGCTGTTGGCGTGGAACTATCACAATCACCAAGGTAAACACACATATTCTCACCTACATACCATACCATACCATACCATACGCCTAGACTGTGTTTCAAAACAGAATTTCGAAATTCTTTTCAACCATCACAAAAAATTACACTTATTACATTATTACATTTCAGGGTAGTCCGGGATCCCAGGCCCATTTTCACTACTTACTACTAACAAGCTAATTTTGCGTGAGTAGCTTCATTTTGATGAGCCGCGTAACTTTTTCCTCTACAAAAATTCTCGATTGTGGTAGCTAACAGGGGTAGCAGGGATGAAATATGTCAATTTGACGAGTGTCAAAATTAATTACTAACAGTTAGTTTTTCAACTAAATCTTAAGAATGTGATCAACCTTATTAGAAAAAATGTTTGTCCTACAAAACCTATGGTTTGATCACACTGTCCCCCTCCATCCAACATGTACCAATAACAAGGTCATACAAATTTATTACTAACAGTCTAATTTTTTTACTATTGCTTCGTCAATATTTATACAATCAACGTTATAAAACAAATATTTGTCTTAACAAAATTCAGCACGTTTGATTACTAACTTGTATTTCACGGTAGCTTAGTTAATTTAACAGCCACAAATTGATTGGTACCGTAAACGCGGGCTACTTTGGCCCACTTTTCAGTAATTATTGTATGTACTTTTCTCTAGAAACTGTTGTTTTCACTGCCCAGAAGTTCTGGTAATGTTTTTTACAACTATAACATCTTAAATTTTAATTAGTTAACCTGTTTTCACTTACAAAATGTTTTTTGAATTAATATATTTTTTTTAATTTTGGGCCAATGTTATCCTGCGGTTAGGGTAACTTTGGCCCAAGTCAATTTTTAGCGTTAAAAGCATGATAAAAATGGTATGGACAAAGAAGGACTTGGATATTGACTAGAACAGGTTCTTCAACGAAGATTATATTATCAAATGTTATCAAGTTTCGTCGTAATTATGAATGTTATCAGGTGAAACATCTTGGACCACCTCTTTCAGATTTTCAATATAGTTTGTGATGATTTGTTCATGAATCTGATTACTATTTCTTTTGATGTTCGACGAAAACTCAGTTGAGGGTGTCTCTTTAGAACCGATTTGACCCAGTCACGTCCTGGAACATAGTTGCAAAAACACTGCAGTCTACCATTGCCTAGCCAAATAAGATTTTATGATGAATTTTAAATCTAGTCCATCGAGAATGCTAATTCTTCTTCTTGCAAAATAACTGTTGGATGGCCTGGTGAACTTGAAAACAAATTTTTAAACTTATTTTTATAGGGGTATCTTGAAATAATCAGCTGTCTGCCTTTGCGTCATATCACCAGATCTGATTGCTTCTAGACAAGTTAGAAGTTGTTAGTTATTGCTATAGCCAGTGTATATTGGGCCTCCAGGAAGTCTTTTACGGCATCCTGAACAAGCTGATGACGAGAATACGCAATATAAATACGAAAATAAAAGTTTTCAAGGTTTTTCATTTCAATTCATAACTTAATATTATGGGTTTTGGCCCAAAAAAAGTTGGGCCAAAGTAGGACGTTTTTTATAGATTATCGGATCTGATTTAAAAAAACATGAAAATAAAAAACTTGTTGAGTTTAACAGTGTTGTAACTACAATACGACTTAAAGAAAGGAAAATTGTTTAATAGGGGTACTTACCAGACTTGTTCAACAAGAAATACGTTTTTTGTGAATGGAAGTTTGAGAGGTAAAGATTGCACGTGGTTTCACTAGTCAAACAACCATAGGTGCTGCTTTCTAGTGCACAGCAATGGAACCACTGGGCTTATCAGACAGTCTGTATAGTGCGACTAACTAGCGGAATGAGCCGAAAGTATTTTAAATACAGTCACAAATATGTTTATGGAGTACATTTTTGTTTTGTTTTCATTTGGGCCAAAGAAGGACGTTAGGGCCAAAGTAGCCCATGTTTACGGTATGTTATCCGGGTTCTACGCTCTGAAATGATCCTTATTACTAACTGCAGAGCATTGTGTATCATGTATTCCAAGTTGGGGTTGACCATAAGGGTGTCCATGCAAAGATTTGCTTGAGCAGTTTTTTTTTCCAACATGTGAGCAGAGCAGCATTATTTAGATAGATAGATAGATAGATACGTTTATTTCTGGAAGAATGTATATAACATTGTGTAAAAGGTCAGACATGAAACAAAAATAGTATACACAATTTACAGTACAATCAATACATTAAATATATAACAAACATACAGGGTTATTCACGTTATTCGACACGGAGCATTATGGCTAAAGTATTTGATAAAAAAGAAAATAATAATTTCGGATGGATAGAGACCCATAAAGGCTACATTTAAAAAATATTTTCATGTTATACAGGGTGTCCCAAAATCACGAAATTTATCAAAGTTATGTTTTTTTAAATGGGACACCCCATATATTATTGCATATTCAGATTCCTTGGTGAATTCTAGTGTGACTTTATGCATCATACATGGTACCTAAAGCAAACCGTTAAGGTGTAAATCACCATTTTCGGTATAAGTAGATATCAGGAAAAAATTGAATATCGCAGAGATTACAAAGTATGGAAGGCTGCGACTTTGCCATATTACTAAGCATAAAATGCATCAGCTTTGATGAGACTGTCAAATTTAAATTACGTTTTTGCTTGGAGAAATCGGTCGATGAATTAAGGAAACTTCGATCAGCGATAACTTGATTTTTTCAAATGGGAATGCCTAATTTTTTTTATACGGTTAAACGTAGAATTTGATAAGCTTTCTAATGATATAAGGTTGTGTATATCAATCTCTCGTAGTTTTCATTTAATTTTAAATTTTCGAACAAATCGGCGATTTTCAATTTTCCTACCTATAAGCAACGTAGCAGGCCATGAAATATAAACAAAAATCTGTTCAGCTAGAAGAAAGCAACTAACTTAGCTGAAAAATTCACACTAACTAGACTAAAGGGACAAGATTATAAAAATTCCTTACAACAAATCAACTCTCCCAGAAACAACTGCGATAACATCTCTTAGGTCAAAGAGAAGCTGGAGTATGGCAGTAATAGATATTTTTACTGTCTACTGGCTACCGCAATTTACTAGAGGTTAAAAATTTCCAAGGCAATCAAAAACTCTCATATGAAACAGAACCAACCAGCGACTGTTGCTCCAGCACGCAACTATCAATCATATGTATTGGTGTAAAGAAGTACTAATTTGCGTCAAAGTCTATACCTCTGACTGGAGCCCTTCTATTTTTCAATATCTATTATATTAGCAATATTGCAAAAAAGGAATACTGACAAATCAGATTTAAATTTTCTGCCATTTAAGTTATGTTTTATAATGTCAACAAATTTTAATTCATCCCTCATTTTCTGCGATCTTGCTAATAGGTACCGAAGAATTTTCAGAACTCCAGTCAGAGGTACTTTTGACATGAGTTCTGACAGAATTGCGTACTTTTTTATATCATTAAATGTGAAATTTTATTATGAAAATAATAAACCGCTTACAACATTCTCTAGTATCTTTTACTTTATTTCAAAATTTTTAATGGTTTTGGAAATTGCCAATCTCTAGTACATTGCAGTAGCAGTAGGCCGTGAAAAAATCCATTTCTGCTACACTTAGCTTCTCTTTGACCAAAGATATGTTACCGCCGTTGTTTCTGGTTAGAATTTGTTTGTTTCGAGTAATTTTTATAATCTTGTCCCTCTAGTCTAGTTCGTGTGTATTTTTCAGCTAAGTTAGTTGTTTTCTTCTACCTGAACAGGCTTTTGTTTATATTTCATGGCCTGCTACGTTGGTTATAGGTAGGCAAATTGAAAAACGCCGATTTGTTTGAAAATTTAAAATCAAATGAAAACTACAAGAGACTGATATGCACAACCTTATATCATTAGAAAGGTTATCAAATTCTACTTTTAACCGTATAAAAAAAATTAGGCATTCCCATTTGAAAAAGTCAAGTTATCGCTGATCGAAGTTTCCTTAATTCATCGACCGATTTCTCCAAGTATAAACGTAATTTAAATTTGACAGTCTCATCAAAGCTGATGCATTTCATGCTTAGTAATGCGGCAAAGTCACAGCCTTCCAAATTTTATAATCTCTGCGATATTCAATTTTACTTCCCACACCGATAGGTGAGGGGAGTATTGTGATCGCGAAAATTTTCGATTTTGAGATAATACACTTTTTGGGCGTTTCATGATGTCTACATAACGAAAATCCATGTCACTCATTTCCGTCGGTCTGTCTGTCTGTCGGTCTGTCGGTCTGTCGGTCTGTCGGTCTGTCTGTCGGTCTGTCTGTACGCGTTTTTGTGTCCTCGTAATCTCAGTAACCGCTGCATGGATTGTGATGAAATTTGGGCAGCGATATGCTGGGGGGTCGTAGTAGGTAATGTTCTTATAATTTTGAAAATCGGTGCAGGGGCGGCGGAGTAATTAGCAAAAAACAAAAAAAATTAAATATTCCTCAAACTTCGTTTTTAGGCGTTTTAGAGGTTCCTGATCATTTTTTACTTTTTTTTGGGCGGGGGTGAAATTGGGGTGGTTGGGGGGTGGGGGGTTGTAAAATTGAAAAATTTGTTGCTTTCATAATAGACTGCCCACTGACCCATGAAGGAAGACCTAGCAACATAAATAACTTTTTTAGGTCCATCCGAACATTGCCTTGCCTATTACAGAAACCAAAGGACTTAGAATTTTTTCTGGTGTAAACATACGAGAGTATTGCTTTAGATCCTTCTATATTGTGTTACAAGGAAACTGTTGAATTGATGTTAATGAAATTTTGACACAGTACTACTACCGTGGCGAGGATGGAAAACGCGTATGGTTTTTATAAATTGTGCCAGTGGCGGCGCACAAATAATAAAAAAAAGTAAAAATATAAAAACAGCTCAAACTTCGTTTTTAAGCGTTTTAGAGGTTCCTGATCATTTTCTGCGTTTTTTTTGGGTGGGGTGAAATTGGGGTGGTTAGGGGGTGGGGGGTTGAAAAACTGAGAAATTTCTTGTATTCATAATAGGGTGTAGGGTAGGGGCTCTGAAGGAAGACCTAGCGACATAAATCAACTTTTTAGGTCCATCCGAACATTGCCTAGCGTATTACGGAAACTAAGGGACTTAGAATTTTCTGTATACATACATACGAGTATTTATTGCTTTAGATCTTTTTGTATTTTGTAACGTGGACACTATTACATTGATTCTAATTAAATTTTGACACAGTATTATTACCGTGGTGAGGATGGAAAACGCGTGTGTTTGTTAAATATCGTGTCAGTGGCAGCGTATATAGCAATAATCAAAAAACTAAAAGTATGAAAACAACTCAAACTTCGTTTTTAGATGTCTTAGGCTGTTCATTGACCTCTGAAGGAAATACTTAGCGGCATAAGACAATTTTAGGGGAGGAAAGGCTGCCGATGATTTGGTTGCAAGGAGATCTCAGACTAAAGCTTCATGCTATGGGAAAATAATAAACTGATATCACAGTAATGTGTGGGAAGTACTGAGTCAATCAACTTGACTCCATTTTTTCCTGATATCTACTTATACCGAAAATGGTGATTTACACCTAAACGGTTCGCTTTAAGTCCCATGTATGATACATAAAGTCACAATAGAATTCATCAAGGAATCTGAATATGCAATAATATATGGGGCGTTCCATTTAAAAAAACATAACTTTGATACATTTCGTGATTTTGGGACACCCTGTATAACATAAAAATATTTTTAAAATGTAGCCTTTATGGGTCTCTATCCATCCCAAATTACTATTTTCTTTTTTATCAAATACTTTAGCCATAATGCTCCGTGTCGAATAACGTGAATAACCCTGTATATATACCCCAAATAACATACAATATGCATATGTAACAAACAAGTTGAAATTATTATCGCAGGGAGTCATCCATATAGTAAAATTCCTTAAAGAAGTTTTTTCTTAGAAACTAATAGGCTCGAGGAACAGTTCAAATCCTCATCTAGTTTGTTAAAAAAATGTACACCCAAATGGGTAGGTGTTAAGTCACGTTTAAAACACCCTGTAATAAAAAAAACATTCGGGGGCGATGACAGTGAGTTCAGTCAGATTTTTTATTTGAATCAATCAATCAGCAGAAGCACATTAAACACAATACTAATATAACGCTGACCTGAACCAACCTAAAACCGAGAGAGGTCCTTCGAGAAACACAAAAGTCAACTTGGGGTTTGCCTGCGATTCATCAAAGGTAACCCAAGCCCAACAGTAGGTGAATCTCAACCATTTCGGTACTTGGGATAACATACCACGTGATTTATAGGACAGTGTGGCTGTCAAAACTTTATCAACGAAGCAATAGTGAACAAATCAGGCTGTTAGTAATAAATTTGTATGACCTTGTTATTGGTACATATTGGATGGAGGGAGGCAATGTGATCAAACCATAGATTTTGTAGGAGAAACATTTTTTCTAATAAGGTTGATCACATTCTCACAATTGACATATTTCATCTCTGCTCTGCTTAGCTACCACAATCGAGAATTTTTGTAGAGGAAAAAGTTGGGCGTCTCATCAAAATGAAGCTACTCACGCAAAATCAGCTTGTTAGTAGTAAGTAGTGAAAATAGGCCTGGGATCCCGGACTAGTGGGTATAGTAGTCGCCAAAATTATAAAAAAATGTAACCGTATGCATGATCTAAAATGGAACTCTCAGCATTCCCCTCCACGTCCACATTTCAAAAGCATCTATGCGAGCTCGATCTGCCTTTTTAACAGTCCAAGTTTTCGAGGCATACAAAAATATGGAGAACACAAGAGACTGAACCAGCGACATTTTGGTAGCTTTAGTGATGTTATGGTCACGCCTGATGGTATACTATATTTGAAAAGCTGTTTTGAACAACAGTCTAGGTTCATACACCACTCCTCATAATACCCCATAATTCCACCCCAAACACCGATAAATTTTTTGCACTCTATCACTCACTTTTTTTATTGTAATTGCACTTGATAACAGATTATGAGGACATGTAAAGGAGAAAATAATGATGTACGACGTATGTATGTATAACCCCGTCTGCCTTGTTTCATATTTTCGTGACCCTTTTAATAGCCGTCCGACCTGTACTGTAATGATCTTTAACATAGTGCAAAAGCATGTAATATAAGTCTATAAGTTATAAAAAATATACCTGATCTCTCCTTACTCAGATTACGATCTAGAAAACCACAAATTACAACAGCTTTCTAACTTGAGTCTGATGGTTTTAACCCTGCAGTTAAATGGGCAGAAATTTGGGCGATCCAAGCACCAGAAAAAGTGAATATTAACCTATATAGAGCCTACAGTACATTCAATCCCAAGATAGACTTCAAATAAACAGTCGCATGCAACATATGCGTGGTTACTGTCCGCTAACGTCTGCGAACGCGCCAGCTATAGTCCAGTGCAATTATGAAATTTTATATGACTATTTAAAAGAGTTGCCCTATGAGCCCATTGCAACTCAAAAGTATCCAGTTGCCAGTTTGAAATGATCATTAGGCAATGAACACTAGACATTGCATATTTGGATCTACTTTCCAGTCAGCCTTGGAGATCTTGACTTGCCAGATTATAACACACAATTTACACATAATGTACTGGACTATTAGGGACCCCACCGACACGAGCCGATCACGCACGCGGGCTTGTTTTCATTTGGTCTAGCTTGGCTGTGAATACAGTATAGTTACTATTTACATATTTAGATCGCAAAAAAAAACAAAAAAAAATAAAAAAAACATTTCCTTTTCTCATATGTACTATAGCCATACGCTAAATAAATAAATAATTCATATCTTTACTTAAAACATGACAAATGACATTCAGCATTTATAATGATAAAGAAACTGATTTGACAGCAGCCAATAGGAACGGGAACAGTGACATACCGGACCTGTCGAACGTACCTAACAGCGAGGAGATGGTCGGCCTTTGGGCACAGTACCATTCAGCACTGGGTCTGGCCAAGGGCAAAGCAACACCACCTACGAATAGGGAGTCGGTAAGTACAATACTTTATTAAACGTACCGGGTTCAGTATAGTACTTTACACATATGGGTCCATCTAGAAAGTAAATTTTGGCAATTGGCAACACCACCTGTCAAAAATACATGTTACTGTAGTAGTGTGAACTACCTGAAGATGACGTACATTTAAACGTCGAAACGTTGTAAAAATTACAGGGTGCATCCCAAAAGTTATGAGCATTAAAAAATTACGAGGGCTGCTCTACAACTCCGTCAATCCACCAGTACGCAGACAGCTGTTTCACGCTTATTAGCGAACATCAGTGCGCCATAGGTCGATTGACGGAAATAGAGAGCATCCATTTTTCCATGTTTACTAAACATGTGAAACATGTGAGAGCAGACAGAAAGAATTCTGCCGGTGTGCCATCTGGTACCCGAAGGTAACGGCAAACAAAGGAAATCGCTGCTGAACAGCTGTAGACTTCTTGGTGGGACGCCAAGGCGCGTCCGCTTGGCCACCAGAGAGCGCGGGTTCTATACGCCGCTGCGTATGAAAGCCGATATACGAGGGCTGCTCTATACCTCCGTCAATCCACCAGTACGCAGACAGCTGTTTCACGCTTATTAGCGATCATCAGTGCGCCATAGGTCGATTGACGGAAATAGAGAGCTCTCGCGCCTTGGCGTCCCACCAAGAAATCTACTGCTGTTCAGCAGCGATTTCCTTGGTTTGCCGTTACCTTCGGGTACCACATGGCGCAGCGGCAGAATTCTTTCTGTCTGCTCTCACATTAAAAAAATGTTTTATTGGTCGGATCGATACAAAACCTTAATAATCCTTTCGTATCAATACATTTTCGCAGACGGTTGTTCCAAGCCGAGAAAGTGCCTTAACGTATGTTGCAAAAGTTTTGAGAAGTTTTTCAAAAAATTTAAAAAATATCTCACAATAACATATTTGAACTGTAACAAAAAATAACAGTATTTCTTAATATAAAAATGATTTTAAAGTACTGCTAATGGGCCATGATCTTCCATGGCTCGCAATTTCCTCTTAATGTTCCTTATTTGGTTTTGGACAGATTCTAAATCAATTTCTCTGATCTTTAGCATTTTTCTTCTTCTTAACTGCTATTCGTTTTGAGCTTCCCAGCCATTGTTATAAACTTCGGCACTCAGTTAAGCCCAAAAAGTTTCGATAGGTCTTGCTTGAGGAAGATTGGGGGGATGTTGTCGTTTGGTGGTACAAAAAATATTCCGTATTGTTCTAGCCAGTTTCTCGTATACGCAAAGCATAATGCCTTAAAGCATGGCCGTCTCTACTCAAGGCCGGAGCATGAAATATGGCAACACTGAATCTACGGGCCGTCATTTTGTTTGTTGTTAAGTCATTAGTCATGGCATTAGTGTAATCTTCCAGAGTGAAAAATAAGATTAGAAGGTGATTTTTAATGTGTTTCTAATCATCTACCTGCACAAACGAAACTATAAAGATAACAAGATGTCTGCAAAGTGTGTAGTACCAGGTTGCAATAGCAATTGGGGCTTCCAAAGGAGGACATAAACAGAAGTGGCTGAAAGGTATTCCTCATAAGGGCTGGTTATATTTATAAGAATAAAGACAATAATTACAAACATTTCAAAGGATAAGACCTATTTTAAACCACAATGTGGTACCTACAATGTTTTCTGGACCTCCCAAATATCACAGAAAAGGACAGTTAATAGAACTCATCTGGGCATGCATCTGGGCAAACCTTGATATAGAAAGGGAATCAAGACCAGCAAGAATGGCTTCACAGTGACTTAATCGTGAATTTTTCTAGCTCAAGTGACAATTTACAAAGTAAATTGAGTGTTCATTTAAGTGGAAGTGGCAGCAGGAAACAGGTTCGGTTTATTTTTATTTTGTAGTGTCTGACTACGATGAACCAGACATCAGATGTAAGTGGTATTAGTAGTAGTAGTTCTAAAAGGTATTTTGCACAATGTGGTACCTACAATGTTTTCTGGACCTCCTAAATATCACAGAAAAGGACAGTTAATAGAACTCATCTGGGCATGCATCTGGGCATACCTTGATATTGAAAGTGAATCAAGACCAGCAAGAATGGCTTCACAGTGACCTAATAGTGAATTTTTCTAGCTCAAGTGACAATTTACAAAGTAAATTGAGTGTTCATTTAAGTGGAAGTGGCAGCAGGAAACAGGTTCCGTTTATTTTTATTTTGTAGTGTCTGACTACGATGAACCAGACATCAGATGTAAGTGGTATTACTAGTAGTAGTTCTAAAAGGTATTTTGCACAATGTAGTACCTACAATGTTTTCTGGACCTCCCAAATATCACAGAAAAATACAGTTAATAGAACTCATCTGGGCAAGCGAACGAGGGCATGCATCTGGGCGTACCTATGAAAAGATTTGATAGTGAAAGGAATCAGGATCAGCAAGAATGGCTTCACAGTGAACTAATAGTGAATTTTTCTAGCTTAAGTGACAATTTACAAAGTAAATTGAGTGTTCATTCAAGCGGAAGTGAAGTGGCAGCAGGAAACAGGTTGCTTTATTTTTATTTTGTAGTGTCTGACTATGATGAACCAGACATCAGATGTAAGTGGTATTACTAGTAGTAGTTCTAAAAAGAATTTTTTTCTTAATTTATTAACCCAGATGAACTCTAATACATATAAAATGTAATAATTATTCTGAAACTATAGGCCCACTATTTGACAGCTAAGCCATGTTGCCACATCTAAGGCTCCGGCCTAGTGTAGAGTCGGCCATGCTTAAAGCCAGATCTGGCCAAAACATTATATTGTCATCAACATGGTGGGTATCGATAAAATTGAGTAGTTTAGGCAAACATCTTTGAGCATAGACTTCTGCGGTAACCGCTTCGGCCCAAACTCGTCCAACGTACGGCTATGTGAAATACCGTTGTCCGATATAGCGCACCAAACTAAGACTTTGTTTTCAAACTTTTCTTTTCGTTTAAATTTTACACTATCTGGACAGGCTTCAAACTCTCTTGTGTAAAAACCATCATTATCTTTGATTTCTGAGTTCGAAAATGTCAAGAATAATTTTTATGTTGCCAGCAAAATGAGTGCGACGTAAATTGCGACAGCATTGAGGAATCCTTTCTAACTGATTTGGGGAATATTTTGGTCATTTTCTTTTTTTTTCAGAATTTTTAAGTTATTTCTCTTCATTTCTCTACAGATTATGCTAGCATTGAATGAAAAATGCGCCCAAGTTTTCGTGTTGAACTTCTAACTCGATGTCCACTTCTGTTGACCATTCTTTGAACTGTGGCAGCACAGAAATATTCTGATCTTGATATAGGCGACCTATTTCTTTTTTTTCAAGTCGTCCAACTAGACTATAAATACTCTTCCGAATATCTCTAATTTGTACGACATTTTGACAACTTATATCATAACCAAAATAGTTTCATTGTTACGTTTAGATGTTGACTAGTTACCGTGGTAACGATTTCTGAATTGTTTCCAGCGGTGAAACTACCTCCCGAGTTTTGAAAAAAATTCTCAAAATTTTTGCAACATACGTTACAGTAATAATAATAATGTCGTCTTTATTTTGCTACAATTACATGAAACAAAAACTATAGAAAACCTCATTGGCGAAGTTTAGCTAGCGCCACTCTTACTCTCTTACACGTAACCAATGAGGTTACCAACAAGTTTTAAAAATCGGTTACAACTAATTTCGTCTCTTTAGGGAAAAATTGCCCAAGTCAATACTCAAATATTTTTGCCAGATTAGTTAACAACTCGTGTGACCTAGTCCATAGAATGAATAAAGTGACGTAGAAGTGATCTTGACTTGATCAGTTATACCGTTGATTAACATAATTATTTTACGTAAAATATGTTAATCAACGGTTATACATTGTGAGACATATCACGTCAAAGTGACCATCTTGACAATCACAGCTGGTACCTCCTAGATGGGAACAAAAAAAAAACAATGCCCGAAAACAAACTGTTCTGAATCTGAATTAGAATTCTAGTTTTGAATATGATTGATTATGTTTATCTCAAGAAAAATAAAATTTATTTTGATCAGATCAATATTAACATATTTTTTAACATCAAGCGTGACTAAGTCAGAAATATAGTCTAATTTCTTCAAAGTTATTGAAGATCACTAAACCTTATGTCTCTAATACTATAACTCATAGTGAAATTCTATGAGTTCTTTGTTTTTTAAAAAACCGAGTTTAGTGATTCGATAGTAAAATAAATGCTTTCAATAGCCATTTGCGCGAAACTTATGACTTGGTCACTTTTTGCAGTATACCGACGATATGATGTTTGACCGCTTTTCAACATTTTATTACTGAATATACAGGGTGAGTTGATACTTACTTTTCAACTATGTATAAAAGTTGTTAAAATAAACAACAAAAAAGTAAATCTGGGCTTATGTTTCAAGACGTACGTAGTCTGTTTTTGTTTAGTTTTTTGCTCGAATTTTTGTCTTCTTGTCGTCTATAATTAATTTTAGCTTGGTAAATCTTAAAAGTTGTTGAATAATAACGTACCAATTTTAGGATTTACCAATTAAAAATTATCAACGATAAACAGAAAGTTACTACTGCACTATATGACAGTGTACAATGCCTAATCGATAAGACAAAAACCCTAACTAAAAACTTAACATAAACAGACTAGGCACGTCTTGATACACACGTCCAGATTTAGTATTTTTGATTCTGTATCTTGCTTACTTTTCAGATTTTGGAAAAATGTTATTTGAGAAAGTTGTTCATTTTGACGACTTCTATACACAGTTAAAAATGAAGTATCAACCTAGAACTCACCCTGTATAATTCTGTCTGTAGTAGTAGAGATCTTTATTTAGCTATTTGCTATTCAAATACATAACAAGAACAAAAAATATAATAAATAAATTATATGAGTCTATTTTGTAACAACCCTTTGACTCGCTTTTTGAACATAAAAATAGAAAAATTCTTCATCTCACTCGGTAGTCTATTATAGCCTACTACTCCTTTGTAAAACACCGAACTCTGTGTCCTTGATTTTCTAGGTTGCTTAACAATATAATTTTCTTTACCTCTAGTGTCATACATATGTACATATTCAAATTTAACTAGAATATGTTTCAAGTAGTCAGGAAGCAGATTTATATTAATTTTATGAACAAAAAGTAACATGTTATATCTTACAAATGCCGTCACATATAACCACTGTAATTTTTTTAACATACTGTCTACTGAGGTCCTATAATTACATTGCAAAATACATCTCATAGCTCTATTTTGTAGAATTTGTAACCTTTACAAATCACTTTGCTTTGCCATGTATATAATAGTCGGGCAATAGTTGAAATGTGGCAAAATTATTGTATTATACACCAATTTCCTCGAATAAACTGTTAAAAACTTTGACCCTCCGCAAAAATCGATTTTTTCCCAACTTTACTGCAAATGTAATCAACATGTTTCTCAAATTTTTAATCTGCATCTACTATAACCCCAAGATATTTAATTTCATTTACCATCTCAGAAACGTCCCCACATATATTAAAATTTAAACTTCCCTGTTCAAATTCCAACTTTACACCACTATTACCTATTATCATGCTTTTTGTTTTTTAACATTTAACATAAGTTTATTTTTATCTAACCAGTCTTTTAGCTTTTTTAGTTCAACATTCATCTTTTCTGCTAGTCTATTTGCTTGCGTATCTTCCAGATATATGATGGTATCATCAGCAAATAAATATGCTCAACTTTCTTTTGGGCTTGTGATAAATTTGAAAATGACCTCTTTGAATTGAATGTAAATATCTTTGTTCTCCACTTTTTTCTTTATAGAACTGGAACCATGACTTCCAGTTCCACTGAATACAATTTAACGAACCGAAATAGCACAAAAACAAAAACGTTGAGTCGTGCCTGAAAGTGTTTAATGATCATATTTGAGCAGTACTTAACAAATTTGGTTTTCCCAATGCAATGGAACTGGTTTTTTCAAATTACAAACCACATTAATTGACGAAATCTGAATTGACGCTAACGCATGATGGAAAATGATTCACACATGTTACCCGCAATTAAAATGCCGCGCAAATATGACCTTGAAACTGCATTATTATGCACATTTCGATTATATAGGATTCTTTTTGCATAAAACAGAACAAAGATTTTGTGTCTAGCTAGCTGTAAGAAAATTAGTGACCAAAGCGATATCTGAGATTTATTTAATTTTTTATTATGCTCCATATCCAGGCAACGAAATCTTTTAAATGCATATTTATTTTCGTGTTCGTGGAATAGTTTATATTTTACAGGCGCGTATCAGAATGAAATTGATTAATGTTTTTCCACAAGAATGCTTAAAAATGAGATATAATAAATAAAATTAACTAGAAAGCAGATATAACACATAATAATGATATGCATACAAGAATAATATAGAGAAGTATTAAAAGCTACATCATTAAAATACAAACCTATTTAAGAGCAGACAGAAAGAATTCTGCCGGTGTGCCATCTGGCACCCGAAGGTAACGACAAACCAAAGAAATCGCTGCTTAACAGCAGTAGACTTCTTGGTGGGACGCCAAGGTGCGTCCGCTTGGCCACCAGAGAGCGCGGGTTCTGTACGCCGCCGCGTATGAAAGCCGATATACGAGGGCTGCTCTATACCTCCGTCAATCCACCTGTACGCAGACAGCTGTTTCGCGCTTATTAGCGATCATCAGTGCGCCATAGGTCGATTGACGGAAGTAGAGAGCATCAATTTTTCCATGTTTACTGAACATGTGAAACATGTGAGAGCAGACAGAAAGAATTCTGCCGGTGCGCCATCTGGCACCTGAAGGTAACGGCAAACCAAGAAAATCGCTGCTTAACAGCAGTAGACTTCTTGGTGGGACGCCAAGGTGCGTCCGCTTGGCCACTAGAGAGCGCGGGTTCTGTACGCCGCCGCGTATGAAAGCCGATATACGAGGGCTGCTCTATACCTCCGTCAATCCACCTGTACGCAGACAGCTGTTTCGCGCTTATTAGCGATCATCAGTGCGCCATAGGTCGATTGACGGAAGTAGAGAGCATCAATTTTTCCATGTTTACTGAACATGTGAGAGCAGACAGAAAGAATTCTGCCGGTGCGCCATCTGGCACCTGAAGGTAACGGCAAACCAAGAAAATCGCTGCTTAACAGCAGTAGACTTCTTGGTGGGACGCCAAGGTGCGTCCGCTTGGCCACTAGAGAGCGCGGGTTCTGTACGCCGCCGCGTATGAAAGCCGATATACGAGGGCTGCTCTATACCTCCGTCAATCCACCAGTACGCAGACAGCTGTTTCACGCTTATTAGCGATCATCAGTGCGCCATAGGTCGATTGACGGAAGTAGAGAGCATCAATTTTTCCATGTTTACTGAACATGTGAGAGCAGACAGAAAGAATTCTGCCGGTGCGCCATCTGGCACCTGAAGGTAACGGCAAACCAAGAAAATCGCTGCTTAACAGCAGTAGACTTCTTGGTGGGACGCCAAGGTGCGTCCGCTTGGCCACTAGAGAGCGCGGGTTCTGTACGCCGCCGCGTATGAAAGCCGATATACGAGGGCTGCTCTATACCTCCGTCAATCCACCAGTACGCAGACAGCTGTTTCACGCTTATTAGCGATCATCAGTGCGCCATAGGTCGATTGACGGAAATAGAGAGCATCAATTTTTCCATGTTTACTGAACATGTGAGAGCAGACAGAAAGAATTCTGCCGGTGCGCCATCTGGCACTCGAAGGTAACGGCAAACCAAGGAAATCGCTGCTTAACAGCAGTAGACTTCTTGGTGGGACGCCAAGGTGCGTCCGCTTGGCCAGCAGAGAGCGCGGGTTCTGTACGCCGCCGCGTATGAAAGCCGATATACGAGGGCTGCTCTATACCTCCGTCAATCCACCAGTACGCAGACAGCTGTTTCACGCTTATTAGCGATCATCAGTGCGCCATAGGTCGATTGACGGAAATAGAGAGCATCAATTTTTCCATGTTTACTGAACATGTGAAACATGTGAGAGCAGACAGAAAGAATTCTGCCGGTGCGCCATCTGGCACTCGAAGGTAACGGCAAACCAAGGAAATCGCTGCTTAACAGCAGTAGACTTCTTGGTGGACGCCAAGGTGCGTCCGCTTGGCCAGCAGAGAGCGCGGGTTCTGTACGCCGCCGCGTATGAAAGCCGATATACGAGGGCTGCTCTATACCTCCGTCAATCCACCTGTACGCAGACAGCTGTTTCGCGCTTATTAGCGATCATCAGTTCGCCATAGGTCGATTGACGGAAGTAGAGAGCATCAATTTTTCCATGTTTACTGAACATGTGAAACATGTGAGAGCAGACAGAAAGAATTCTGCCGGTGCGCCATCTGGCACCTGAAGGTAACGGCAAACCAAGAAAATCGCTGCTTAACAGCAGTAGACTTCTTGGTGGGACGCCAAGGTGCGTCCGCTTGGCCACCAGAGAGCGCGGGTTCTGTACGCCGCCGCGTATGAAAGCCGATATACGAGGGCTGCTCTATACCTCCGTCAATCCACCAGTACGCAGACAGCTGTTTCGCGCTTATTAGCGATCATCAGTGCGCCATAGGTCGATTGACGGAAATAGAGAGCATCAATTTTTCCATGTTTACTGAACATGTGAGAGCAGACAGAAAGAATTCTGCCGGTGCGCCATCTGGCACTCGAAGGTAACGGCAAACCAAGAAAATCGCTGCTTAACAGCAGTAGACTTCTTGGTGGGACGCCAAGGTGCGTCCGCTTGGCCACTAGAGAGCGCGGGTTCTGTACGCCGCCGCGTATGAAAGCCGATATACGAGGGCTGCTCTATACCTCCGTCAATCCACCAGTACGCAGACAGCTGTTTCACGCTTATTAGCGATCATCAGTGCGCCATAGGTCGATTGACGGAAATAGAGAGCATCAATTTTTCCATGTTTACTGAACATGTGAGAGCAGACAGAAAGAATTCTGCCGGTGCGCCATCTGGCACTCGAAGGTAACGGCAAACCAAGGAAATCGCTGCTTAACAGCAGTAGACTTCTTGGTGGACGCCAAGGTGCGTCCGCTTGGCCAGCAGAGAGCGCGGGTTCTGTACGCCGCCGCGTATGAAAGCCGATATACGAGGGCTGCTCTATACCTCCGTCAATCCACCAGTACGCAGACAGCTGTTTCACGCTTATTAGCGATCATCAGTGCGCCATAGGTCGATTGACGGAAATAGAGAGCATCAATTTTTCCATGTTTACTGAACATGTGAGAGCAGACAGAAAGAATTCTGCCGGTGCGCCATCTGGCACTCGAAGGTAACGGCAAACCAAGGAAATCGCTGCTTAACAGCAGTAGACTTCTTGGTGGACGCCAAGGTGCGTCCGCTTGGCCAGCAGAGAGCGCGGGTTCTATACGCCGCCGCGTATGAAAGGCGATATACGAGGGCTGCTCTATACCTCCGTCAATCCACCAGTACGCAGACAGCTGTTTCACGCTTATTAGCGATCATCAGTGCGCCATAGGTCGATTGACGGAAGTAGAGAGCATCAATTTTTCCATGTTTACTGAACATGTGAAACATGTGAGAGCAGACAGAAAGAATTCTGCCGGTGCGCCATCTGGCACTCGAAGGTAACGGCAAACCAAGGAAATCGCTGCTTAACAGCAGTAGACTTCTTGGTGGGACGCCGAGGTGCGTCCGCTTGGCCACCAGAGAGCGCGGGTTCTATACGCCGCCGCGTATGAAAGCCGATATACGAGGGCTGCTCTATACCTCCGTCAATCCACCAGTACGCAGACAGCTGTTTCACGCTTATTAGCGATCATCAGTGCGCCATAAGTCGATTGACGGAAATAGAGAGCATCAATTTTTCCATGTTTACTGAACATGTGAAACATGTGAGAGCAGACAGAAAGAATTCTGCCGGTGCCATCTGGCACTCGAAGGTAACGGCAAACCAAGGAAATCGCTGCTTAACAGCAGTAGACTTCTTGGTGGGATGCCAAGGTGCGTCCGCTTGGCCGCCAGAGAGCGCGGGTTCTATACGCCGCCGCGTATGAAAGCCGATAGAGGTATGAGCAGCCCTCGTAAACCTATTTAAAATTGTGATATGGTGCATCACGTCGTCCATAGAAAAGGGTGCACCAGATACAAAAAATCTAAAAAAAAAATTATACTAAAACTAAACTTATTGTGGTTTCTCTCATTTTTTAAGATCAATCTTAGACAATTTTGAGAAAAGGGAAATATTGGAATGTGGATCGCTCCCGAAATTTCGACAATTTCTTTTTGTATGTACCATGTTAGCATTTTTCTGTAGTCGAATTAATTTCTACAGTTCAAAAATATGGGTTATGTTGCAGAGTCCTGTGAATGCGGAAACTGGTTCGGCGCACGACGAAACCAGTTCTAGCGGGAACAAAGAGGATGAAGACGATGACGACGATGAAAGTGATGATAAAATTGACACGCAAACTCACGATCCTGAGAGGCTGAAAGCTTTCAACGTGAGTATGAATGTCGAACAATTTCATATATTTTGCAAAGATTTACCACTAAATACAGGGTGTAACTTTTAAGGATGTCCACACCTATATTACCGTGTAGATCTTGCTGAGCTGATCATTTTTCGATAAGCAACATGGGTCCGGAAACGAACCGTTTCGGAGATAGCGCTACTGGAAGTAGTCCTTTCTGACGCCTGAAGTTAGGCAATTAATTCGACGCCTTGCGGCCAGTAACGTGGCCGGCGCGGTCTCCGGATCTCAATCCCCTGAATTTTTTCCTGTGGGGTCACCTGGAAGCACTTGTCTACCAAGGGGGTGCACCGCACACAGCAGAAGAGCTGATTGCACGCATCATTGCAGCAGCTGGAGATGTCAGGGAGCAGCCACAGGTAATCAACGCTGCCACTGCATCGGTCATCCATCGAGCCACATTGTGCGAGCAAGAAGGCGATGGCCACGTGGAGCCTCTCCTTCCCTGATTTTTGACTGATCTCGGTGTTTTTTGTTGTTGTTGTTTCGCAATGTTTTTTTGTTTTGTTTGTTTGGTTTACTTTTGGCATTTTGGCCATGACGATTAAATGTTGACAAGCCGAATCTGTCTTAGCAGCTGATCCGTAACCCCCTCTCTTCTCTGCCAATTACGAGGCGTTGAATGAATTGCCTAACTTCAAGCGTCAGCAAGGATAACTTTCGGTAGCGTTATCTCCGTAACGGTTCGTTTTTGGACCCATGTTGCTTATCGAAAAATGATCAGCTCAGCGAAATCTACATGGTGGTATAGGTGTGGACATCCTTAAAAGTTACACCCTGTATATACGCTTAGAGCCCGTCCAGATAAAGCGATTTACGCGCGAGTGGACTCGCGCGTAGTCATTCGCGCGTTCCCAAGATACTAGAGTTACATACATCCCGTCCAGATGCTCTCGCGCGTTGTTTTACTCGCGCGTAAAACGCTTGTAACGCGCGGAACTCTCGACTCGCCCGTTGTACGCGCGAGTCGAGATACTTGGGCGACATTGTTGCGTCCAGTACAATGCGCGAGTACGTGGCGTGTGGCCGTATTTGTTTTTGAAAATAGAGCGTGATAACTTCGATACAGAACTTTTCATTGACACAGTCGAAAAAAAGAGTAGCCATATGGGATATGGAATCATCCGATTATTCCAATAGACTCATAAAACGTAGGAACTGGGAAGATATAGTTGAAACACTTTTCACTGTGTTCTCTCAGCTTTGGGTATAATGTTATAAACATACTGTGCGTCATTCTGTCATGTAGAATTGGATGCATGTTGATTCGTCGCCTTTCTCTTTGTTTACGAAGATTCCATCGCTGGTATGCACCCCACAACACAACTGCTGTATCCTACTCCATGTTTTTAACTGGAAGGAAATCTCTCTCAGCGTAGAAACACAAGTGAAACGCGACATCTGGACGCAATATAAATTGACTACGCGCGAGTCCACTCGCGCGTTCTGGACGGGCTCTTATATTGGAATAAAAAAGTAGTCAAAACAGTATTACCAAATACCGTCTCGCTAAAATCCATAAAAGTTGAGGGTGTAAAAGAGTAAAATTGAAAGGTTTTCATTTCTCGAAAATTGCTGGAATATTTTTGCTTTAAAATGTTAATGTAAAAAAACTACGAGAGTATATACGATTCTGACTGGTACGCTATAGAAAAGTTTACGGAATACATATAAGTTGGATCACTCCGCAAAAATATCAAAACGGCCTGCCCCTTGCTCCGTCTCCCCGGTACACCGGTAGCAGTGTACTGACGTCAGCCGGGAGATACGGGGCGGCGCAAAGTAGAGGTTGAACGTGTTTAACGCGAAGTGTATACAGTGTCTCAAAAATATCGGATTTTGTTATCTCGGATTTGTTTGCAGGAAATGGATAATCTTTTTAGAAGTTTGAGAGTAATCAATTTCGCGAGAAAAGATATTACCATTCAATTTAAATTTATTAACGGATGGAGAATGACAATCACATCCATCCTTATTTTGTGGTAAACCTTGAAATGTAAAGGATATATAAATACAGGGTATCCCACGGCGATTAAGACAAGAAACATGTCTGAACTGGGCAGTAGTAGAGAAATATAATTTTGGGCATGTAAATTAGAGCAAATGTTGTGTCTTTTTTGTCATTGTACTAGGTATTGAGGTATTTGTTTTTGATCACGTGATATTTGATTCAAAATTATTAATGAGACACCCTGTATATGTGTGCCTGTGTTCCTCCCGATAAAACAATTCTAACAAACTAGCACACTTGGGGTCTAGAGTGATTAGTTCAAGAGCTACAGGTTAAAGGATTGTATCACGCTAAAAGCATATAGTGAGACAAAATATTCATTCGGTGGTCTTACCATACCACCCAGGGACATTGTAAATTACATTTTAGAGCTCGAAAACATTTTTATTGATAACTTTAACAATTTAGTTTCTACAGTAACAATTGGAATGACACTGAAAAGCAAAATGTCAAAAATAATTTATTCACATCCATGTAAAGCATTTCCACATGATTATCCTTTAAAATTGTACATACGATGTCGTATATACTACACAATAAAATTTATAAACTGTGATCTCAAAATAAGCCAAATGAACAAAACATTAAGGTAAAAATACTACAGCACCTTTGAACCATCAGTTTTTACTTATCTACGAAATAGCTACAATATGTGAAATCATTTGAGATTCATTGGTTATAGTTTTACTAGGCTTTATTTTTGATATCCATTTATGTAACTTAGTGTATTAGCAAAATAAACGTTATATTTGTATGTCTAAATCTACCGTCAATACATAGCTTTTCAATGACGCTCGTATATACATACAACCAAGGCGTTAGCAAGTCCCCGCTAAAAGACCCTCATACTTGAGCAAAAACCAGCGCAAAAACTAACTGGCGCGTGCGGCCGCGGCATCGCTTTCATGTGAGTTCTTCAAAGTGCCGACGGAGAGTGATCCAACTTATATGTATTCCGTAAACTTTGGCTATAGCGATGGGACGTGAGGTATCTTGATCACTTGAGTCGATAATTTTAGCTATCACACTAAACACTACACGCATATCATATTATGTTCGTTGAGCATCAAGCCAAAATCAAAATGGAATGCAACACAACCTAGCCTCGTGTGCTTCTGTGGCGCAGAACTTGTTGGTTTTTGAGGTTGTCAATAATTATATCTAGAGGTGGTGTGTGATCAATTTAATAATCATGCTACGATTGTCGGTTTCGTCCTATACCAATGTCAGAACCGTTCTCAGTCACGTGAAAAACTGATAAAACCGTAGCTTGTTTTTACAATTTCTCCATTTCAACAGCATCAAGAGAGCAGATAGAAAGAATTCTGCCGGTACGCCATCTGGTGCCCGAAGGTAACGGCAACCAAAGAAAGTCGCTGCTAAAACAGCAGCATACTTCTTGGTGGAACGCCACGGCGCGTCCTCTTTGAGCCACCAGAGAAGCGCGGGTTCTATATGCCGCTGCATATTAAAGCCGATATACGAGGGTTGCTCTATATCGGCTTTAATATGCAGCGGCATATAGAACCCGCGCTTCTCTGGTGGCTCAAAGAGGACGCGCCGTGGCGTTCCACCAAGAAGTATGCTGCTGTTTTAGCAGCGACTTTCTTTGGTTGCCGTTACCTTCGGGTACCAGATGGCGCACCGGCAGAATTCTTTCTGTCTGCTCTCACATGTTCCACATGTTTAGTAAATATGGAAAAATTGATGCTCTCTTATTTCCGTCAATCGACCTATGGCGCACTGATGATCGCTAATAAGCGTGAAACAGCTGTCTGTGTACTGGTGGATTGACGGAGATATAGAGCAACCCTCGAACAGCATCAAGATTTTAAGTTTTGTTCTAGACAGCATTTGAATATGTTTTGCTTTCCTATGAACGTACTTTTCTGCCGAATTTCCGGCCACCGAAAGGGCCCTTTTGTAATGATGGCAACAATATTATTCCGTGCAGATGTTCGTGCGACTGTTCGTGGATGAGAACCTCGACAGAATGGTGCCCATCAGCAAGCAGCCCAAAGAGAAGATCCAGGCGATCATCGACTCGTGTACGAGGCAGTTTCCGGAGTTCGCCGAGCGGGCCCGGAAGAGGATACGCACTTATCTGAAGTCGTGTCGGAGGAACAAAAGGGCTCGGGATCCCAACTCACCCTGGGATGCTGTAAGTTTCATTTTATTATTTTTATCTCCCTGTATGATCATTCAGTGTGATATGCTGATACTCCGCCATTAACACTGATCTATGTTTGAACCACGCACGAAATCATAACGCAAAACTGCCCGTATTTCATTGTGCCCACAATGCCATCGCATAGAACTATATCCAAGAAATTTTTCATACATTTTGTGTTGTAGTACCTCCATCTTACGATTGAACAAGAGCGTATAAAATAATTAAGTTTCCCGTAGCTATTATGAGGTTAATGGTACATAGTACCATTCCATGGCTAAGTATTTTTCTTTTTTTTTTCATTTATTTGTAAAAGTGTATTACAAATATTGCCACCCTCGAAGGTTACACCTTGTATGAGGGTACTGGCATAATTATTATGACATACACAATTCACATTAAATTTTGAAAATATAACTTATTAGTCCAGCTATTTGGTCCAGCGTGACCAGATGTGATAGATTTCTACTTTTTTGTAGAGAATTTTTGGTAGTTTTTTTGTTTGTTGTTGCATAATTTTTATAAAAAAACGTCCCTTTTAAATAATTATTGACTCACTTTAGAATGCGCTGTGTTGAAAGGATACCTTTTAAGAAATGGATTCATCATCATCATAGTCACAATGTCTTAACAGACATGTTGTGAACTCGTAAAATGCATTAAGTCGGAGCTAGAGTATTGCCGACACGAATATTATCAATAGTTTTGAGAACTGTAGTTCGCCATCGTTCGTGATTTACTGTCAGTTCAGTGGAGCTCTTGATACTCATATCTAGCAACTGTTTCGTCGTATCCACCCAGTGTGTAGGGGAACGGCCACGGCGCCGCCCACTCGGGGCGTGACCCAGAACTACAAGTTTTTCCATATTATCGGTTCTGTGAATATGTCCGAAGAATGTAAGCATTCTCATCGGCACAATTGAGGATAGTCTCTTTGGATTACCGAGCTCATCCAGTATGGAAACATTAGTTCGATGGGCGGTATAAGGAATTCTCAGCATTCTCCTCCACGTCCACATTTCAAAAGCATCTATGCGAGCTCGATCTGCCTTTTTAACATTCCAAGTTTCCGAGTCATACAAAAATATGGAGAACACAAGAGACTGAACCAGTGACATTTTGGTAGCTTTAGTGATGTTATGGTCACGCCATATTTTAGTAAGCTTTGTCATGGCCGCCCGTGCCTGTTGAATGCGCCGTCGAATCTCATTCTCACAGCTACCTGAATTGTCGATCAAAGAACCGAGGTACACAAAACTTTGAACTACCTCACAACGGCCTATTGACTTTATTTCTCGATGATTGTCATGCTCTCTATCTATGATAATAACCTTGGTCATGTTGTAGTTAATACCAAGACCATATGCTGCACCGTGTTGTTCTAAAACGTTCAATAGAGCTACTAGTCCTTCCTGAGAAGCAGCAATAAGGGTTGTATCGTCAGCAAATCTTAAGTTAGATGCTTCCGCCAATAGTTATACCACTATTCCAGTTGTCCAATACCTGTCTCATCACAAATTCAGAGTAAATGTTAAATAACATCGGAGATACTACGCATCCCCTTTTGTGCTTGCTGTTTGACCAGGCAGGTTACTATCAATTCTTAGACGAGCTGAGCTACACTCATAGAGTTGCTGTATGAGAAATACTAAGTGGTAAGGGACTCCCATGGAGATAAGGATTTCCCACAGTTTAGGCCACTTTACGTTATCAAACGCCTTAGAATAGTCCACAAAGCAGATAAAAACGGGAAAATAATGCACTCTGAATTTTTCAATAATGTGTGATCTGTTCACGCGTACCGTGTCCTTTTACGAAACCTGCCTGCGCCTGAGAAATTTGCCAGCCAATAAAACCCTCCAAACGAGACTGTAAAATATATAGTAGAACCTTGCTTGCATGAGAGATTAGCGAAAGTAGGCGATAATTGTCTGGATTTGTTGGAGATCCTTTTTTATGATGTGCACCATTCATTTGGCCAAACACCAGAGGACCAGACCCTCTTACAAATATTATATAAAAGAGAGATGCCGTCTTCACCCAAGCATTTTGTTTCGGCAGAAATAGCATCAATGCCTGTAGCTCTATTAGTTTTTAACTTGTTGAGGGCATGTTCCACTTCAGACAAAAGAAGAAAAGAAATGGATTGATAATGCAAAAATCGTACGGTTGTAGAGATTTGAGAGCTTGTTTTGCTCATCAGAAAATTATGGCACCTTTTGGGTAGGTTTTTATAGATTTCACCAACAAATCTGGTAGATTTCCTGAATAAAATCTGATCACACTAATTTGGTCATTCTCACTGTGGGCGGTCATCATTCGTTCTTGTTTTTCTTCCTTGATGCACACGAGGATCCAGCAGCCTGCTGATAATGGGTTTTTTTCTCAATATTATTTGACTATTTGACCGGTTGAAACTCTGGTTCTCAGATATGATTTGCATATATTTGTTTGCAGTCGAGACCTACGCCAGCGCACCTGACATCAGTTCAAGCCGAACAAATTCTGGCGGCAGCCTGTGAGAACGAAAGCCATAATGCCAAAAGGATGCGGTTAGGCTTAGAACCCGTCAGTCAACCAATGCCAGTTTTGCCAGGGACACAGGTAAAGTTGGGAATCATAGGTTATTCGACACATTAGCGTAGTTAAAGAAGTAAATGCAAGTCAGGAAATTCCATTTAAACTTGTAAAACTTCAGTAAGCAATTTATATCTCCCCTCAAAAGAAACTAAGTACACCTTTTTCTCTACTGTAAGCTTGGTCATACCAGCGGCGTATCCAGACCTCAGTCTTGGGGGGGGGGAGCGGGGCATGAAGTTGGGTGTGCTTTCACCATTTTTTGTAATACCTTCGTGAAGGACGTTGATGCAAGCGAAAAGGAAAATGTTGATAGCATTAAAATAAAAAAGACGATATAAACAGCAAGTGAAACAGTGGAGTATCAGGTATTTTACGAAGATGAAATAAAAAATCTATTGATGCATTAATCAATTTTAATTTTACGGAAATAATATGTAATACGTATCATCCGTGAACATTTTATTGGCACAGCATACAAAATTAAACGATCATGAACACTCAACAGTCAGGTACCCTAGTAGCCACAACACGTACTCCATTTTTTTTAATTAGTGTTTTAACTTTTCTAATCGGTGCAATTTTCAAAACAGGTAATTAATGAGTTAGGTAAATTTTTGTGACAAGCTATCACGTTGTATAGGACATTCAACTGATTATATGTAACAATGGGAATATATTAGATATGCATCACTGTAATGATGCAAAACAAACCCTTTTGTAATTAGTTACCGCAAAAAAGATTTTTTTTCAGTGCGACATTTTTTTAAATAAATACATAAGTCAAATAAAATAAGTCAAAGTTGAATTGAGTTTTTTTTTCGAAAATCTTGGGAGGGGTAATTACCCCTATTACCCCCCCTTGTATATACGCCTGTGGGTCATACTACCAACCATTAGAATACAGAAACATCTAGGTAGTAATTTGTGAAACATTTATATTATATGTAATACCTACATTAAGTTATCTGTTTCTATTTTTAGACTGCAACTGATTCTACAGCACCTATATCAAGAGGACTGGACTTCTCTAATAGTAATACGCCAGTAAAACTAGAAAATGAAGCAGTTTCCACAGCATTCCCTTCATCTACCACGCCTTCCAGTAGTACCCCGAATTCAGTCACCAAGATGTCAGTTGCGCCTGATCTGAAGTCTTCGTTATTAAAGTGAGTCAAATATTTGTTTGTTCTATGACAACAGAAAAAAGTTCATATCAATAGTGTAAATTGAATCATTAGGCAACAAATGCAATATGAAATATTTCATGTTTGATTTTCTGTTTTTGATAGCAAAAACTAAGGTTAGATAATATAACGCCGAACGACAAATATCATCAGTTTGTTACAGTTTGTGTCTTTGAACATTTAACTCGTGACGAAACATCCTTTGAACTGATTGACTTGCTTGCAACCTTTTAAACCCATAAATACGGAAATCGCAATTAAATCTATGATTAACTAAACTACATGAATTTAATGCACATAAACTGATAATAGGGCTGTTAAATATGGTATGGGTTCCACCAAGGCCTACTCAAGATAGATGATACCTGGCGCCGTGCCCTTGCCTTTGATAGTGGTGATTCTGCCTAAGGACCGATTTCTCAATGTCCAGTTAAATATTTATCTGCAAGATAACAGCAACTGTTAGATAAATTGTTTAAACAATTGAAGGCTAAACTTACGAAGTCACGTAAATCTTATCTGACAGTTGTATCCATAGCAACGCTATCTGGCAGATACCTATCTGACACTTCTAACTGGACATTGAGAAACCGGCCCTGAAAAATCCCAGCAAGTGTTTAATGATCTTGAATTTCTGGTACTGTATGACAAGTCAGGGTTCAAAAGAACTCTCAGTTAATAGGCCAGTGCCACCGCTACCAGAAGTATAGACACGCTCAGTCGTATTGTATGTACTACTTCACCAAAGTGCCTGAAATGTGCCCAAGACCACATGACACATCTATGCCCTCAAACAGGGCAACAGGTGCTCAAATGTGCGAGCTGTGGTGCGGCTCACCCCAGCAAATAGTCCCACAAAGGCGGGCCAACTCATACGCCGACGCAGCCAAGAATGCAACCTTGACTTCACCTCCTGCTTCGAGCTCATCTTCGACTGCTCAAAGCGTGGACTTGGCAACAAAGCTCAAGTACTAGTAGCAGATAATTAGTCTCCTGATAACCGCCACACAAGCCTTGCAGGTGATTTTTTCAGTAAATGTTTAGGTTTTAGTCAAGCGGAATCGTGCAATTATGAAAAAAACTAAATTTTTGCCCTTTTAGATATCGAACCTCAAAATTAACCCTTCTGGTTGAACTCAAAAATTACAGAAATCAAATCCACAATGTCAAGCTATACCTTCCAACCGACAAACTTCCTCCTCTTTGCTCTATTCCTTCCTTCCTTTCTTTTTCTTTTCTTACTTCTCCATGACATTGTCTGGTCTCTGGGTAACCAGACTTGACAGACCGATCGACCAACACGACCGCAACTAAGAGCAAAGGTCCACCGGACAGCTCTGACAAGAATTGACGAATGAGGAAGTTTCCATTTTTTCAAATTGTAGTTAATCAGATAGTCCTAAAGAGTTGGAGAACAACGGCGAAAAAATTTTGTAATTATCTCCATTAATAGAAAAGTTATAGTCCTTCAAAGTTTGAATTGCTGTATCCTCCGCGCGAAGCCGCTGTGACGTCACACGTCACACGACACAACGAGGGCCTGTGTATGCCCTGTCGAGGATGCTGCTCCCACAAGCCACCGCGCCGCCGCCGGCCTCCTCGTTCATGTTGTTATTCCTTGTTTTCAGTAGGGTAGGCTGGGTAGGCTACGCCGACGGTGACAAAACGATACACTGCAGTTTATTGGTACTCGTATTATTAGAATATGTCTAGCAGACCGAGAAAAACCACCAAATAAATATTTCAATGGAGATAGCCTATTATGAATAAAAAAAAATTGAGTTTTATGTTTTTAGTAATACTGTGTGAAAATTTAATTGAAATCAATCCTATAGTTTCGTAGTTACACCATACAGAATGATCAGAAGCAATACTCTCGCATGTATACATCAGAAAATTCTAAGTCGACGATCCGTAATAGCCAAGGTAATGTTCGGATGCACCTAAAAAAGTGTATTTTGACGCTAGGCCTTTCTTTCACACGTTAGTGGACGGCCTGTTATGAATACAATAATTTTTCAGCTTTACAACCCCCCACCCCCCAACCACCCCAATATCACCCCCATCCAAAAAAGTAGAAAATGATCAGGAACGTCTAAAACGCCTAAAAAAGTTTGAGGAATATTTAAAATTTTTGGTTTTTTGCTAATTGCTCCACCGCCCATGCACCGATTTTCAAACTTATAAGAACATTACCTACTACTACCCCACAGCATATCGCTGCCAAATTTCATAACAATCCATGCAGCGGTTACTTAGATTACGTGGCTAGAAAAACGCGTACAGACAGACCGACGGAGATGAGTTGTGTGGATTTTCGTTATGTTGACATCATAAAACACCCAAAAAGCGTATTATCTCAAAGTCGAGAAAATTTTCACGATCACAATACTCCCTCATCTATCGGTGTGGGAAGTAAAAGTCCATAATCATGTCGAGATCCACTTTAGGAAGATTACTAGAATCACCACGAACGTAACCTTCCTACATACTTAAAAAATATACTGGCGTCTGCCCGTTACAACAAACACCTTCGCCGTTCCACTCAAGTCTAAGTGTCGCATACTGTACAGCGCAGCGTACCTATGCATAGCGGAGTCCCGAACAAACTGTGGCTGCCGGGAACAATTAATAACATGTGACTTGTGACGTCATACAGATTTTCACCTCCGCGGTCGCTTTACGCAAATATAAAATTGAATAACTCCGCCGTTTTTTGGCATATTCAGATGATTTTTTCGACGTTCTTAAGTGAAGAAATAGACTATCAGATAATAATGGATTTTCCAAATTTTATTTTTTTGGAAACTTCTCCATTGTTTTTATTGTAATAGGTGATGCATGTTACAGAATCCTTTACTTGTTTTATCTGGATGAGAATAGACAAAAGTCGGAATTTAGTTTTTTGTAATATATTAGTTAAGAATGTAACTTATAATCACTAATTACTATTTTACTGATTACAGTTCC
Source organism: Callosobruchus maculatus (assembly GCA_951848785.1). Lineage (NCBI taxonomy): Eukaryota > Metazoa > Arthropoda > Insecta > Coleoptera > Chrysomelidae > Callosobruchus > Callosobruchus maculatus. The sequence continues at coordinate 4,301,004 of CATOUR010000025.1, read as the reverse complement.
ACAAATACGGGTGTAATCGGTTCGACGGGAGTGAACGGAATAGGGATATCCAGTTCGACGGGATCGGCACCCACGGCGATGTACAGGCCGAACTTCACGCAGGCCTTCCAAAGGACAGGACCGTACCCGCTCTTCCCTGGTGCCGCACCATTCACCTCGACCGGTTTACTCACGAACGGTAAGCATATTTTAACTCAATATTATCGATGTAGACATCAACACAAGCTTCCAGAAAAATTGTATTCATCATCTTGTGACTTGGATACAAATCTATGGTCGCTTATTGCACCCTATCTTCCACAGCCTACGGTCTATCCAGTCACCATCAGACAAGTTTTTCTGCCTCACGGCTTCATCAGAATCATGTCTCCAACTTATCCTAAATCCTTCTCTCCTTTTCCGCTCAATGGATGTCCACTGAAGAACGCTTTTGGGCCATCCATCTTTTCCCATCTACTGTGTCAATGATGCTGGTGGCGATGTTGAGCCTGTCTGTTATTCTCTTTCTTATTCTATTCTAGATTTTCAGTCTACAGCAACCCCTGCAGTACCATATTTCCATCCTTAGACGTTTTCCTTCATTGACTCTGTTGTTTTCCAAACTTCAGCTCCATAGGTGGCGATGGTCTCCACTATTGTATGTACGGGGGTCCCATTTTGGGCACTTTTACGGGGTATCTCGGTTATTTTTGAAGATAAAGAGTTGCGGTTTTCGCGACAGTGTGCTACTTTTTTGTGAAACTGAAGATGCCATCAACAAAATTATCATGGCCCTCTTGGTTTTTGAGATACAGGGTGAAATCGAAAACTATTGATTTTGGGACCACCCTCGTAACTCGGTTGTCTTTTATCTTATTTAAAAGTTTAAAAAGAGTCTTACAGAATTTTTTCTGTAGAATCCAGTGGTGTAGTTTGATGTTTTCTTACTCTAACCATTTTTCAGTTATGACGCAAACATATATTTTTTTAAATGGAACACCCTGTATATTATTTTTGAAGTCAATCGTAAATAATTCAAGCTTTTCAGAAATATATATTAGTATTAAGTTATTTTGAAAATTACGCTCAAAATTTGATTTTTTCATTTTTTAGTTTATTTGTAGCAGTAGGCCATGACTGACCTATTAAAAACAACATCCAAAGTAAACAATTATTAAGAATACAAGATACTCAATACTTTTAAACTCAATTATTTGATTGTATTTTATACGCTATTAACCACTATTTGTGATAATGTTCAATAAATATTACGTAGTCCATTATTATATTACTTAAAACCAAACATTATATCTGAAGAATATCAACACATTAAATTTTAATTTGAATCAAAATAAAAACTAAAAACATCGAGGAGCTTTTAGAGGTGTTGGTTCAAGTTGGACACTATTTTCTTGAATGCAAATCTGGCACAATTTCTTATTCTTTTAATGGCATTTGGTCTCCTTCGTGTTATGGCGATTAAATATTCCTAAACTTGGGTCCTGTGCAAATGTTGAAGTATCTTAAACTTGTATTCTTTCTGCAGTTGATTTTGGTACCCCTACAGCTTCTTATATGTGCTTGCAAGATTATGAAGGCGTTGCTTCTATGTAACCTAGTACGTTTGTTACCCTTTGCTCCCTATTCTCCTTGAAATAAGTTTTAGGATGTAGTTGAATAAAGGATCCGTACCTAACTCGTACCGTCACTCGTTTCCGTCGGTCTGTCTGTCGGTCTGTCTGTACGCGTTTTTCTAGCCACGTAATTTCAGCAACCGCTGCATGGATTGTGATCAAATTTGGGCAGCGATATGCTGTGGGGTCGTAGTAGGTAATGTTCCTATAATTTTAGAAATCGGTGCATGGGCGGCGGAGTAATTAGCAAAAAAACAAAAAAAAAATATTGCTCAAACTTCGTTTTTACGCGTTTCATGGGTTCCTGATCATTTTCTACTTTTTTGGATGGGGGTGAAATTGGGGTGGGTGGGGGGTTGTAAAATTTGTTGCTTTCATAATAGACTGTCCACTGACCTGTGAAGGAAGACCTAGTGACATAAATAACTCTTTTAGGTCCATCCGAACATTGCCTTACCTATTACAGAAACCAAAGGACTGGTGTAAATATACGAGTATTGCTTTAGATCGTTCTATATTGTGTAACGAGGAAACGGTTGAGTTGATTTTAATGGAATTTTGACACAGTATTACCACCCTGGTGAGGATGGAAAATGCGTATGGTTTTGATAAATCGTGCCAGTGGCGGTGCAGAAATAATAAAAAAACTAAAAATATGAAAACAGCTTAAATTTAGCGTTTTAGACGTTCCTGATCATTTTCTGCGCTTTTTGGGTGGGGATGGAATTGGGGTGGTTGGAGGGTGGTGGGTTGAAAAACTGAAAAATTTGTTGTATCATCATTGGCTGTCCACTGATCTGTGAAGGAAGACCTAGTAACATAAATCACCTTTTTAGGTCCGTCTGAACATTGCCTAGCCTATTACCGAAACTAAGGGACTTAAAATTTTCTGTACCTATACATACGAGTGTTTATTGCTTTAGATCGTTTTGTAATTTGTAACGTGGAAACTATTAAATTCATTCTAATGAAATTTTGGCACAGTATTACTACCGTGGTGAGGATGCAAAACGCGTATGGTTGTTCGAAATCGTGTCAGTGGCAGCGGAGCAATAATCACAAAACTAAAATTATGAAAATAGCTCAAACTTCGTTTTTAGATGTTCTTAAACCCCTTAGGGTTCCTGATCATTTTCTACCTTTTTTGGGTGGAGATGAAATTGGGGTGGTTGGGGGGTGGGGGGTTGTAAAACTGAAAAGTCTGTAGTATTGATAATAGGCTGTCCATTGACCTGTGAAGGAAAGACATAAGGCATAAGACAATGTTAGGGGGAGGGCTGCCGATGATTTGGTTGCAAGGGGATCTCAGACTAAAGCTTCATGCTATGGGAAATAATAAACTGGTATCACCGTAATGTATGGGAAGTACTGAGTCACTCAACTTGACTTGACTTTTTATTCTTTTACAGCCTACAAAGGAGGTGAATTCTTCATTTTCCTTGGCTAATGACATATTTGTTTTTTTTAGGTCCTGCTGACCTGAGTATGAAACAAAAACCCCTTCTTAACCACAAGTTGACTCCTGGTGAGATGACTGCCGTTAGACAGCTAGTAACTGGATACCGCGAATCAGCAGCATTTCTGCTACGATCTGCAGATGAACTGGAACAATTACTGTTACAACAACAGTAGTATAAAATGTAAGGTAGAAATTCATTAAAACTGTGCATTTTCGAACGTCAAATGACTGTGAAAGTAAGAACATGTGAGCCATCAACGTATTCGCTTTATTCGAATGGTGCCAGTAACTAAGAAAGAAGATTTATAAGATTTAGCTACGACATTTACTCCTGAAAATATGTTTTTGCTAGTGCTAGGTTGAATTAAAAAACTGACACGTACAGTGCTTTATTATAACGGACGTTTAGTCAAGATCGTGATACATCTGTAACCACTATAGGATGCCTTCATTACTCTGCTGAATAAAACAAATTTTCCATTTTTTCTAATACTCTGCTGAATAATTTTACTTTGAAAAGATCCTTGCCCAACAAATTTTCCATTTTTTTGTAAACCTAGACATTCATTTCGTTTCGGTACTGTCTATGTAAGCACATAGTAGAAGATCCGAATATAAGACGACCTTCACCGAACTGGTTAATGGATGAAAAGTATTTTATATTAAATTTAATATGTTAAAAAACATATCGCGAGTGGGTTGGCTGGAAAATTTCTCTCCAGGATATGATTAATTAAATATTGAAAAATGTATTTTTTTTTAAACATTTCACTGGTTTGGTTAATAGATAAATCACATACCAATCGAAAGTATGAAGCCCATAGAATATGCAAACGTTAGGTTGGCTACGTTTTTCCTGTCCCAACTATAGGGTAGGCAGGTAAATCAATAATCGTAATTTGCACCGGTGTGGTTAATGCATGAAACTTATAACAAAATAAAGATAATTTTATTGCAAACAGGTCGATATAGGGTTGTCTGCAAAAAATCAGTCTGGAATTCCGGTTGTCGAATTTTAAAGATCAAAATATTGCTGCCAGTGAATACGTGCGCCAGAGAGGTCCGAGCGAACTGTCCCGTGTATTAACAAAGGACGCAGCATAGCAGCTGCGTGTAGCTCGGCCATTGAATGAAAGAGAGTGCGCATGTCATGTGTCCGTGAAATTGAAATGATTTATTTGAATAAAACCTAATCAAAAATGTATAAATTTATGAATCTTCCATGTCATTATTTCACAATTAAAAAAATTTAAATGATGTATTTACTAAGATATTTTTGAAGGTTAAATTATTATGCACTTACCGTATTCTCACCAAGAAAGTTATTAAACTCTTCATTATGTTTTTTACCCAAAGCAGTCACAGCACGTGGTATGATAATCTACAAAATCGAGTGATGCATTGGTTAACTCAACGCCACTGTATTTAAAATTTTTCTTTTTATGAAAATTTAGTTTCAACGAACAGTTTTTATACGTTTCATCGTTAAAATCAATAACCTCATCGTCCGAATTGCATAGAAAACACTTTTTAGCCATCTTTTATCACAATTCAATGTTTATAAATAACAACAATCATGACGCACACATGACATGCGCACTCTCTTTCATTCAATGGCCGAGCTACACACAGCTGCTATGCTGCGTCCTTTGTTAATACATAGTTCGCTCGCAACTCTCTGGCGCACGTATTCACTGGCAGCAATATTTTGATCTTTAAAATTCAACAACCGGAATTCCAGACTGATTTTTTGCAGACAACCCTATATCGACGTGTTTGCCATAAAATTATCTTTATTTTGATATAAGTTTCATGCATTAACCACACCGGTGCAAATTGCGATTATTGATTTACCTGTTTATACCTGCCTACCCTATAGTTGGGACGGGAAAAACGTTGCCAACCTAACGTTTGCATATTCTATGGGGTTCATACTTTCAATTGGTATATGATTTGTCTATTAACCAAACCAGTGTAATGTTTAAAAAAAATTAATTTTCCAATATTTAATTAATCATATCCTGGACTGAAATTTGTCAGCCAACCCACTCGCGATATGTTTTTTAACATATTAAATTTAATATAAAATGCTTTTCATCCATTAACCAATTCGGTGAAGGTCGTCTTATATTCGGATCTTAGACATGACACTTTACTCCTATCATTCATATTCTTGACAGTCAAGTAGCTCTGAAAGCAGTAGCACCTCCGATGGCTTGGTCAGCTTTCGCCCAGGAATGCTCTGCTACCCTTCAGAAATTAACACTATCTCAACAAATGTATTGCCATGCAAATATCGGTACATCCTGATATTAACACAAAAATACTATTTATGTCACAATAACTGACTGATTAACGAATTTGTGGTTCTTGGGTTTTTAGGGCGGCGTCGTTTGGCGTTAAAGCTTGACATTCAATACAAGCCCAAGATACGGCTCAGATACGTGGACGATACGTTCGTTATTTGGAATCACGGAAGAGAAAAGCTAGAAGAATTTCTAAAACACCTGAACAGCGTGCATGAAAACATCAAGTTCACCATGGAGGTAGAAGAAGACAAAAAACTCGCCTTCCTTGATGTTCTAACAAGAAAACGAGTTACATTAGGACACAATGTATATAGAAAGCCAACTCACCGGTACTTACATGAAGAATCAAACCACCACCCATCTCAGAAGTACGGAATTATTAGAACTTTGGCAGAACGGGCTAGAAAAGTGTGCGAACCAGAAGATTTCGACACCGAACAGGAACATCTAAAGAATGCTCTTAAGACAACTGGTTACACAGAAACGGAAATAACAAGAACAATGAGAAGAAATAGGGCAAAATCAGAACCTAAACCGATAGCAAAAGCTTTTATAGCCTATGTGCCTGGAATAACAGACAGAACAGGAAAAATGTTACGAAAGGAAAACGTCAAGACCATCTACAAGCCCACAAGAAAGATACAGGAATATTTGAGAACGGTAAGGGATAAAAAGAGACCCTCTCAGAACACCGAGGGTTTATCGCATACCATGCACATGTGGGAGTGTATACATAGGAACAACGAAGCGATCTATAAACACAAGAATTGCAGAACATAAGGCTAGCTGTCGACTAGGCTATACGGACAAATCAGCGGTAGCCGAACATGCGACAAAAGGAGGGAAGTCACAGGATCAAGTTTGAAGAAACTCAGGTTCTTGCCGTAACGTCTTCGTACCATGCCAGACTTCACAGAGAAGCCATCGAAATACAAAAACATCATAATAATTTCAATAGGAAATAAGAAACACAGAAAGTCAACCGGACATGGGTACCCATCCTAAAGGACTTGAAGACACTACCATATCGCGAAGGGGCGGGGCTACCAACGCTACCTGGTTGGGCCACGTCACCATTACCATGTATAAATACAGGTGCAGATCCACCAGCCGTCAGTATTTTGGAAGTCGCCCAAGTGAAATAGCTTCTGAAGATGCCATCCACTCGTGGTGGCGAAACGTCAAGCTTTAACGCTAAACGACGCCGGCCTAAAAACCCAAGAACCACAAATTCATTCGACGATGGCCGCGAAAGCCTTACACAGTATATTTGACTGATTAATATTTTTATGTGCAATAATTCGGATCCTAGTCTCTTTGGATCTCTTTCAGTCTGATAATTGAATGCATTTTATGTCAAGGTAGATATTTTCTAAAAAAAGTATGATTTAGTTCAATCTATGTGGAAACAAAAGCGCAAGAATGCAGAATAATTATTTGTTACTTTTATTTAATTTATCTTTATACCTGGTGTCCCAGATTTTCCTTGACACGTGATATTTTTGTAACTCAAAATGGTTCAAACAAGAGCTGAGTAGTAATTCTGAAGGTACTATTGGCGGAAGCAAAATATCTAACTTAAGATTTGCTGACGACACAACCCTTATTGCTGCTTCTCCGGAAGAAGTAGTAGCTCTATTACACATTTTAGAACAACACAGTGCAGCATATGGTCTTGGTATTAACTACAACAAGACCAAGATTATGATCGTAGATAGAGAGCATGACAATCATCGAGAAATAAATTCAATAGGCAGTTGTGAGGTAGCTCAAAGTTTTGTGTACCTCGGTTCTTTGATCGCCAATTCGGGCAGTTGTGAGAATGAGATTCGACGGCGCATTCAACAGGCACGGGTGGCCATGACAAAGCTTACTAAAATATGGCGTGACCATAACATCACTAAAGCTATCAAAATGTCGCTGGTTCAGTCTCTTGTGTTCTCCATATTTTTGTATGCCTCGGAAACTTGGACTGTTAAAAAGGCAGATCGAGCTCGCAAAGATGCTTTTGAAATGTGGACGTGGAGGAGAATGCTGAGAATTCCTTATACCGCCTATCGAACTAATGTTTCCATTCTGGATGAGCTCCGTAATCCAAAGAGTCTATCCTGCATTGTGTCGATGAGAATGCTTACATTCTTCGGACATATTCACAGAAGCAATAATATGGAGAAACTTTTAGTTCAGGGTCACGCCCCGAGTGGGTGGCGCCGTGGCTGTTCCCCTACACGCTAGGTGGATACAACGAAACAGTTGCTACACATGAGTATCAAAAGCGCCAATGAACTGACAGAAAATCGCGAACGATGGCGAGCTACAAAACTATTGATAATACTCGTGTCAGCTCCGACATAATGCATTTTACGAGTTCACAACATGTCTGTTAAGACATTGTGACTATGATGATAGGATCTATCATACCATGCATTTAAATAATTTTTTTGTACATAATCCCCAAAAACTCACCCCCAACTTTTTGTTTTCAAATACACTCCAGGTGTAGGTTTCCCTACATGAATGATATCCCTATTTCATTTAAAATCTTGTGGTACCTTTGACTTATTTTTTCCATAAAATCATAATATAAATAAAATAAGAATTTGCCCGATATCTAATTTTTTTGCAAAAAAACTGATAAAAATGGAGACTAAGTGGATTTTTAAATGACCTATCATACCATGCTTGCTGCAATACTTTCAGACAGTCAGGCTACACTTAGGGCACTAGAAGCGCCCAAAGTTACGTCTGCTCTAGTCTGGGAATGTTTACAAGAACTGTGAAGACTGGCAGAACACAACAAAGTAACTTTGGAGTGGGTGCCTGGACACTCAAGTATAAGAGGCAATGAAAGGGCGGACGAGCTAGCAAGACTAGGCTCGTCTGCTCTATACATTGGAGCAGAACCCGCCCTGGGGGTGCCTAAAAGCACAATCAGACACCAGGTCGGAGAATGGATGAAACATCAGCACAAGGAGCAGTGGAACTTGTTGCCATTATGTGTTCATGGAAAAACATTCATTAAAGCTCCATGCAAGAAAATAGCTGAAACACTGCTCTCCTTGAGTAGAAATCAGCTCCGAATAACGACGAGTCTCCTCACAGGACATTGTGGCCTGAAGGAACACCTGAATAAAATGGGACTCTACAATGGAGACCTCTACTGCAGATTGTGTGGAAGCGGAACTGAGTCAGCCCTACATGTGCTCTGTGTGTGCGAAGCGCTAGATCACAAGGGACAACAGCTCTTTGGGAAGACCAAGCTAGAACCAATGGAGTACAGCTCAGCACCAGGACCAGTAGGTAAACTGCATAAACTTATGCAGGGATCCAGATTGCTGGAGTGGATACTGTAAATGGGAGGAGCAATAATACAATAGGCGTTAAGGCTTAAGTATTGACGGGGACAGTAAGGTCGGACGGCTCCTGGAAAAAAAACACAACACAAATCTTTAATTTATTTATCTTATGCTTATGACTTGATAAAAAATGGTTTGTGTATTTAATCAAAGGCACTACCAAAATTTTAAATAAAATAATGTCTTCATTTATTAATTTTACTACTGCTATTCTAAAAAAAAAGTTGGGGTTGAGTTTTAGAGATTGAAGTACAAAAAAAATGTTTCTAAAGCATAGTATGATAGATCCTTCAGTGCCCTTGAAAGTCCCACTTGGTTTTCTTCCTTATCTATTTTTAAAAATATGTTTGTGTATAAAAGTAAAAGTACTACAAGATTTTTAATTTATGATGACTTAATTTGTGTAGGAGAAACTATTGGGTACTATTTGAAAAAAAAGTAGGGGGTGAGTTTTAAGGGTTGACTTACAAAAAAATATTTTGAAAGCATGGTATTATAGTACCTATAGTACTTTCAAAAATACCATTCCGTTTTCGTTTGAACTTTTTTTTGTTACCAGAATATCACGTGTCCAGGACACCCTGTATAAGGGTATAATTTTTTTAATTAAAATGATTCCTTAGTGTCGTGATCCTCATTTAGTTGCATTTAATTTTATTTTTTTTTTCGAAGGAAAAACGCAGTAAAAACGCTCTAAAAAAATATTTCTTTCCAAAAAAGGAAAACGTACAACCTTTTTTGTTATTACGTAAAGTGTAGGCTGTGATTATTTTTTAAACATTTTTAGGCAGATAAAAAGGTTTATTTGTTTCTTGCACATGCTCACGTGTTCTTACTAAGACAATTCGTGATTTTTTGCAATTTTTCCCCAGTGGAGGTTTGATTTTTTTTACTTCTTCCATAAAAAACTAGTTTTTGAACTTCTGAGAATATTTTTTAATATGAAACTTTCTAGTCTAATGTATAGGGAATGTGTAATATATATTTTTTCGAATTTAAAGCATATATAAATAATCTGTTTTGAAAAAAGTTAGTGCAATTGGAAAATTTTATTGTTCCTTGAAATGCGTACTGAAAACCTAAAAAACCTCCACTTATAGCTGTGTACATTTACTTACATATAAAATGTCTATTTACATATTAGAAATTGTAATATTTACGTGAAAATTTTATTTCTTCAAATTGTGTAAAATATTTATTCGTTATAAAAATAACAAAAAGTAATACAGGGGATATTTTATTATATTTGATATGATTCTTGAAAATTTATAATGTAACTGCGACATGTACCAAAGAGGCTCTGTATATAAACATTTGAGAATTAATTAATGTTTATAATATATACATATAGTAATTTGATACAGGACATTTATATAATTTGTACAGCTTCAGAGGTCGTCCTGTATATATAATGTGTGCGTTTTTTATAAGTGTAAAGAATGGCTACTTAACCAATGATCAGCTGGGGTCCACTGATTCAACAGAAAATTCTTACTAGAATCACACTTGTTTATACATTTGCAATTCCAACTTTAGGCCAGCAAAGTTTTCAGTTGACTATCTGCTCTATAATAAGAGATCGAGAACTCTGTGAAGTAAACAACCTGCATCGGGAAATAGTCTGGTACACAGATGGATCAAAGACCGAGCAAGGCACAGGAGCGGGAATCTTTGGAAGAGGAACTAGACAGAGCATTCCGCTAGGAAAATACGCCTCGGTATTTCAGTCAGAGGTGGACGCCATCCTGCAATGTGCAAGGATCAATAATGAACGATCCTACAGAATCAAGAGGATCGCAATACTTACAGACAGTCAGGCTACACTTAGGGCACTAAAAGCGCCCAAAGTTACGTCTGCTCTAGTCTGGGAATGCTTACAGGAACTGGGAAGACTGGCAGAACACAACAAAGTAACTTTGGAGTGGGTGCCTGGACACTCAGGTATAAGAGGCAATGAAAGGGCGGACGAGCTAGCAAGACTAGGCTCGTCTGCCCTATACAAACATTGGAGCAGAACCCGCCCTGGGGGTGCCTAAAAGCACAATCAGACACCAGGTGGGAGAATGGGTGAAACATCAGCACAAGGAGCAGTGGAACTTGTTGCCAGGATGTGTTCATGGAAAAACATTCATTAAAGCTCCATGCAAGAAGATAGCTGAAACACTGCTCTCCTTGAGTAGAAATCAGCTCCGAATAACGACGGGTCTCCTCACAGGACATTGTGGCCTGAAGGAACACCTGAATAAAATGGGACTCTACAATGGAGACCTCAACTGCAGATTGTATGGAAGAGGAACTGAGTCAGCCCTACATGTGCTCTGTGAGTGCGAAGCGCTAGATCACAAGAGACAACAGCTCTTTGGGAAGACCAAGCTAGAACCAATGGAGTACGGCTCAGCACCAGGACCAGTAGGTAAACTGCATAAACTTATGCAGGGATCCAGATTGCTGGAGTGGATACTGTAAAAGAGAGGAGCAATAATACAATAGGCCTTAAGGCTTAAGTATTGACGGGGACAGCAAGGTCGGACAGCTCCTGGAAAAAAATCTGCTCTATTCGACTATTGGCTCTGACAGCATTGAGTGCTTGAGGGTTTATACAGTGTTATTCACGTTATTCGACACGGAGCATTATGGCTAAAGTATTTGATAAAAAAGAAAATAATAATTTCGGATGGATAGAGACCCATAAAGGCTACATTTTAAAAATATGTTCATGTTATACAGGGTATCCCAAAAACACGAAATGTATCAAAGTTTAAATGGAACACCCCGTATATTATTGCATATTCAGATTCCTTGGTGAATTCTAGTGTGACTTTATGTATCATACATGGGACTTAAGGCGAACCGTTTAGGTGTAAATCACCATTTTCGGTATAAGTAGATATCAGGAAAAAATTGAATATCGCAGAGATTATGAATTTGGAAGGCCGTGACTTTGCCCTATTACTAAGCATAAAATGCGTCAGCTTTGATGAGACTGTCAAATTTAAATTACGTTTATGCTTGGAGAAATCACCGATCAGTCTGTCTGGTGACAACTGACAGGTGACTGGAACAATGTTGCCAACCCGAACAGGTTTGCCAACTTTTCGGACGACGAGACAACTGACAGATGTCACTTCACATTCAAACTATTCTTACACTAAACTGTACTTTTTTGCAAGAATGACGTTTCCTTGAGCGTATATTTCTTCCCAGTGGCCCTTAGTCTGTATCTCCCATTGATGTGTTAAGCTGTGCAGAACGTTTTCAAAATAATTTACTACTAAAATAAAAAGTTGAGTGAATCAGTGCGATAAAATATTTTTAGCTAGCATTACAGATTTTGTGAACGTTCTGTCATTTTACAACTTTTATGAATAGTTTACTTTCTGTGATTGTTAATATGTAATAAGTACATGTAAATAAAAGTCAAGTTACAACCTTTGCTTTGTATTTTGTGTACCTAATTTTTTGATTATTACTCATATGAAAAAACATTCCAGTGGAATATGTTCTGTGTATAAAAAATTGTATTTTGATCTGAAACACTGCCAAATTTATGTATGATTAAAAGTGTCCACATATAAACAAATTTGTTGTATTACTTATTTTCATTTCTCCTTGCTGAACCTCTAGGATTTCCATATCATACGTTGGTAAGTATCAAACTTCTCTCAGATTCAAATTTCTGAACTGTAGATTAAAAACGATTTTACGATTTTTCTGAACACAGCAAGCGCTTTGGCTAATACCTGAATTTCCTTGACATGATTTCTCGTAACAAAAAAAGTTCAAACGAAAACAGTGGAATTTTTGAAAATACTATAGGGACTGTCCCATTGTTTTAAAACATTTTTTTATACTTCAACCCTTAAAACTCACCCTCATCTTTTGTTTTTCAAATAGCACCAAATAGTTTTTTCTAAACAAATTAAGTCCTTATATTATTTAAAATCTTTGTAGTATCTTTGATTTTATATGTAAACTTATTTTTTTCATAAAACCATAAGCATAACATAAATAAAATAAGAATTTGCTTGACGCAAAAAACTGTTGCAAATAAAACCAATTGGGTTTTTAAGGGTACTGAATGACCTATAATACATGCTTTTGAAAACAAATGCCTTTTTTAAGCTTTTTTATTACGAAAATATTTGCCTCAAATCCTCATTTTATTTATCTTATGTTAATGTTAAACAAAAAAAAATTGTTTTGGGTATGAAGTCAAAGCCACTACAAGGTATTAAATAAAATAATGACCTCACTAACGTAGGAAGAACTGTGGGGTGCTATTTGTAAAAAAATAGGGGGTAAGTTTTAGGGGTTGAAGTAAAAAAATGTTTCGAAAGCATGGTATGATAAGTCATTCGGTACCCTTGAAAGACACACTTAGTTTTATTTTTTATCGGTTTTTCTTACAAAAATATTATGCTTCAAACAAATATTTATTTTATTTATTTTATGCTTATGACTACGAATAAAATAAGTTTTTGTATAAAATCAAGGTACTACAAGATTTTAAATAAAATAAGGAGTTATTTTATGTAGGAAAAACTATTAGGTGCTATTTGAAAAAACAAAGTTGGGGGTGTGTTGCAAGGGTTGAAGTACAAAAAAAATGTTTCGAAAGCATGGTATGACAGACCCTGTAGTACTGTCAAATATTCCACTCAGCTTTTGTTTCAACACTTTTTTGTTACGAGAATACTAAGGAAATTCAGGGACACCCTGTATATTGCATAAGAGATTATTCTCATTTTTCTTTAAAGAAAATTATTTTTTTCTTTAATTTTTTTTTCGTTTCGTTTTTGTTCGTACGCTATTCAGGATCTACCTAATTTTCATGTACTACCCCCTATTTTGGTCGATCCAACTTTAGCGAAAGGAAATTATTACAAATTTATTGAGGACAGTTGTGTGGGATTAACACAAAAATTGAATAATTAGATCAGGAATAACAAAATGACCAACTACAACTTACACTCATAAACTCTAATTATATTATTGTTCATCAATTTGATAATTTACTTCTACATAACAATAATACATAACTTTACAAAAAAATATCAAATACCTCAGTGGTTCACAACTGGTTTCAGGACACTGGTCCCGAAATCTCCGCAATTCAGGATCTGGAACAGAATTTGAACTTGCTCAGCTTACCTCTAAGTCACTATTTAAAACTAATTAAAATCTTTCAAAATTATAGTAGATATGTGTAGACGATTATTAATTTTTTAATAAAATCATTTTGATTACTCTCAGCGCATTCAAAAACATCTAGTTCCATATTTTATAAACTGAAATTTATGAAATATACATTTCATTGATACAAAACGAGATCAAATTATTCATATAAAAATCAAAACATCTTAAAACAAGACATAATAACATATAAAAGGGAAACGTTACGTGTAAAGATTGAAATTAAATTTAGAATTTAAAGTTATCATAGATGTTGGCAGTTTTTTATACATGAACAAATAGAGATTCAAGATCTAACAGTGAACATTTCCTACAAAAATGCAAATTTTAAGTTATGTCTCTCAGAACTAAAAACGTATATAATCTAAGACGTAATCTCTGCTTTGCAGCGTAGTTTCAGTTGTTGTAGACCGTAGACTAATGTACTAAACGTTCGTTTGATCGCATAAGTGGATGGTGGAAGTGTCAAAAATATCTTTAAGCATTCCTGAATGCTCGGTAAAACTCAGGAGTGATTTGAAAACGGTAGGTTTAAAAATTACATAAAATTTGCAGAGTGCACCAGTGTTTTGAACTGTATACCATTTAGTCATAATTATCAAGGTATGGCAATTTGAAACATCGACTAGAATTTGGTGCAACATCCTTTCTATAATGAGCCTATACCACATTTTTTGTTTATTGGCTTAAACGAACCCTAATTTTACAAAATTTTTCTATCGTATTTATATCCGAAAAAAATGGCTCTAAATATTGAATTTTTTGAATCCATACACTTCCCGCCCAGGTCGTGACGTCACCTGTAGGGAACCAATAAGAGCTCACTGGTACAAAACAATAGCATCCGCTCGTAGTCATCGGACCACGAAAGGACGCTTCTCATTGGTTCCCTACAGAAAGGATGCTTCTCACTGGTTCCCTACAGGTGACGTCATCATCGGCTATTTCAAATTACACTACAATTTTCTTTTTAGTGTTATTCTCATTTGAATCAAGTTTTCTGCTGACTTTTTACAGTGAACGGTCCTATATGTCATCAAAAATAATACCGCAGTAAATAAATTGATCAATTTGAGATCACGGTATAGGCCCATTGTAGTGAGTATCAGGAACATATTGATGCTTCAAAAGATTAAATTTAACACTATCATTTAACACTATTTACATATAAGCCCAAATCAAGCGAGTCAAAGAAAAGTGTCTGTTGAGAGATTTCATTGGTTTTAGTAAATGATGAAGACTGAAGTTCAGTATGGACGTCTGTTTGCTCCTTTTTTCTTGTCATTGGTGGTGACGAATTATTGATGCCCTGTCCGGAGCCTTAACATTTCGTAATTAAAATGTCCAAAGCTTCGGAAATAGTTTAGCAATTTGGGAGAACTTAGTTAAAGAGAAAAGGCAACTGATTTCATGAATACCAAAAATATGTCATGGATAAGTATGTTTGTATTCTGTTTTGTACTCTTAGGTTAGTGTTCTGCATCACTGTTGTTCTGTGACCAGAACCCATAACCTAAGTTTAGTCTTTTAGTTGTAGGGGTGTCCAGTTAGTGTGTAATCCTTCGATATCTCGCAAGGTAAACCTGATAGAAGAAAATGTTAAATACAAAAGTTATTTGGTTACTTAAGGCGCATATTCTACAAATATTTTGAAATATACAGGGTGTTGCGGGAAAGTAGGATAGTGATCAACTTAATTTTTTTATATGGAACTATAACTTTTTTTTAAATCCTTCTGGTTTGATTTCTATTTAACCCTAAAATATTTTTGGGATCGGTTACGACGTTGCCAAGTTATAATTTATTTTCTATTAATTTCCGGATTTGCAAGGTCGCAAGTAATACGTCCAAATTGATATATTCCTTTAATTTTTCTCAATAATATTATACAGCGAGTTACTTGAATATCGAGTGGATATTATTTTGGATGTTACCAGCAATTTGTATCTACAGGGTGTTTTTGGCAGAATTTTAAATTACGGCAACTTGAAGGTCATTTTACTTTGTTTTTTTAAATATAACACCTTGTATTTTTTATTTTAAATCAAAATATCTACTAATACCCTATCTTGAATTCTAATATTTTTTTTCGTGTTTGCGACGTTGCCAAGTTATAAATTATTTTTCCAAATTTTTAAACAAATATCCCCGATTTTAATTTATTTTAAATAGACTCCTCTACTTATTTTTATTGCAATGAATTTCGCATGTCGAATTTAGTAAGATCTCAAAATTTTAAAATCTTGTTTCTATTAATTACTGAGATACGGCAACACCGCTTTTTCAGTAAACGGTACCGGAACGCTTAAATATTTCCAAAACTGCCACAGCTGGAAAGGTGAAATTCAATACTTGGAGGTTTTTGAACATACAGAATTCAAAAACGTTAACATCAGTGTTGTCAGATTTACCAATTTTACGTTATAATTTTGAATGGAATACCCTATTTATAAAGTCTAACGTAAAAGTGGTAAATCTGACAACATTGATGTTAGCGTTTTTGAATTCTGTATGTTCAAAAACCCCCAAGTATTGAATTTCACCGTTCCAGCTGTGGCAGTTTTGGAAATATTTAAGCGAACCGCTCACGTTCCGGTAGTGTTTACTGAAAAAGCGGTGTTGCTGTATCTCAATAATTAACAGAAACAAGATTTTGAAATTGTGAGATCTTACTAAGCTTGACATGTGCAATTCATTGCAATAAAAATAAGTAGAGGATTCTATTTAAAATAAATTAAAATCGGGGATATTTGTTTAAAAATTTGTAAAAATAATTTATATCTTGGCAACGCCGCAAACGCGAAAAATAATATTACAAGGCGAGATAGAGTATTAGTAGGTATTTCGATTCAAAATAAAATATACAGGGTGTTACATTTAAAAAAACAAAGTAAAATGACCTTCAAGTTGCCATAATTTAAAATTCTGCCAAAAGATACAAATTGCTGGCAACATCCAAAATAATACCCACTTAATATTCAACCGATCGCAAAAATATTTTAGGATTGAATAGAAATCAATGATGGAAACTAGAAAAATTTAAGAAAAAGTTATAATTCCATATAAAAAAATCAAGTTGATCACTATTCTACTTTCCCGCAACACCCTGTATATTTCATAATATTTTTAGAATAAGCATCTTAAGTAACCTAATAACTTTTGTATTTGATATTTTCTTCTATCAGGTATATCTTGCGAGATATCGAAGAATTACACACTAACTGGACACCATGTATAGTTACTGATAGTCAGTTGTTGTTGTAACTTATAACATGAAAGCTGTTTAACAAAGCTGAACTGAAATCCTATGCTAAAAACAAACAAAGCAACACCGACTGACCTGCTAGATCTTAACTGGCGGACTCCTTGGTCCACACCGCCGTCGCCTGCGCTGGTACCAACTGCCCCATCCGGTACTCTGACACGTACACCTCTTCGCTCTTGCCCTCCGCAGTCCTTTCCACCTCCAACGAATCCAGATCGTCCTCCGTTTCGTTGCCGTCCCTCTCGCTGGTGGCGCTGCTAGCGTTCAGACTGCCCGCGCCCGACCTTCGGATGTAGCACTTCTCCAGTTCGCTGGCGATGTCCGGTAGTACCTGGTGATCCTCGTTTTGTTCCTTGTGAGGACCTGGCAACAGACAAAAAACTGGAGTCAAGTTGATTGACTCAGTACTTCCCATACATAATGATGATACCATTTTATCATTTCCCATTGCATGAAGCTATAGTCTAAAATCCCCTTGCAACTAAATTATCGCCCATCCGCCCGCAAAAACAACATCCAACACAAAAAAACCCTCGTAAATAGTTTCTTGCGTCTCCCTCCTTTGGAACTAGGACGCCACAGTTTTTTCACCATGCTTCAACTGGACGATGCGAAACGATCGAGAACCTCCAACCCGTCTGAAAACGAAGTTTGAGCTAATTTTATGTTTCCGGTTTTTTGATTATTGCTGCGCCGCCACTGACACGGTTTTTCAAAAACAGAGTCGTTTTCCATTCTCGCCGCGGTAATAAATTCTGTGTCAAAATTTTATTAAAATCAATTCAATAATTTTCGCTTTACGCAATATACATAGAACGAAATAAAGCAAAACTTGTATGTACAGATCACAAAATTGGTTTCTGTAATAGGCAAGCCAGTGTTCGGATGAACCTAAAAAAGTGTTATGCCGCTATGTATTTCTTCTACAGGTCAATGAACAGACTATTATGAATACAACAAATTTTTCAGTTTTACAACCCCCCACCCCCCAACCGCCCCGATTTCACCCCACCCAAAAAAAAATTGAAAATGACCAGGATCCCGTAAGTTTGAGCTGTTTTCATATTTTTAGTTTTTTATTATTGCTGCGCCGCCACTGACACTATTTTTTCAAAACATACGCGTTTTCCATCCTCGCTGCGGTAGTGATACTGTGTCAAAATTTCATTGAAATCAATTGAACAATTTTCGCGTTACGCGATATCGAACGATCTAAAACAATATTCGTATGTTTACATCACAAATTCTAAGTCCCGTGGTTTCTATAATAAGCATGCAACGTTGGGATGGACCTAAAAAGGTGTATCATGCCGCTAGGTTTTTCATTCACATATCAATGGACAGCCCATTACGAATACAACAAATTTTTCAATATTACAACCCCCCACCCCCAACCACCCCAAATTTACCCCCACCCAAGAAAAAGTAGAAAATGATCAGGAACCCCTAAAACGCCTAAAAACGAAGTTTGTGGCATATTTCAAATTTTTCGTTTTTTGCTAATTACTCCGCCCCCCCGTATAACGATTTTCAAAATTATAGGAACATTACCTACTACGACCCCACAGCATAACGCTGCCCAAATTTCATCACAATCCATGCAGCGGTTACTGAGATTACGAGGGTAGAAAAACTCGAACAGACCGACAGACAGACCGATGGAAATGAGTGACATGGATTTTCGTTATACAGACATCATGAAACGCCAAAAAAAGTGTATTATCTCAAAATCGAACATTTTCGCGATCACAACACTCCCCTCACCTATCGCTGTGAGAAGTAAAAGTGTCGTGAGTGCTTTCTACTCATACAAATAAATTGAAGTTACTCCAGCGCCGGTACTCTGTAACTGCTGTGAAAGGGTTATGTTAGGGGAAGTTTGTTAATGCGACATGTGAATCGGTCAACACCCGCAGGCCCAATAAATACATCTCCTGGCAGTTCATTCCAAGCCTTGGACACCCTGGGAATAAATGTACGGTTGTACCGCTCGGTTCTTGATGTATGAAGAACGACCGCCTTAGGATGAGATGCAGCGGTCGCGCGGGTGCATCTGATAGGAGCGGTGAGCGGCGAAACGATAGAGGATAGCTCAGAGGAGCAGATTCCGTTTGAATATCGGTAGAAGAGTGAGAAGTCACCAACAACACGCCGGTGAGAAAGTGTCTGGAGGTGGCGCGTTAACGCCGGATCGCCAATTAGTCGAATTGCCCTTCTCTGGTCGACATCTAGTATAGACCGGGTAGTAGGGGCAGCAGCTCCCCGGACATGAGAGCAATACTCCCGACCAGATCTTATCTGTACTTTATATAGCGTGAGGAGGTTACATGGTGAAAAGTACTTTCTGGCTCTAAATAGGTGCCCAAACTTTTTACCAGCAGCTGTTGCAATTAACACAACGTGTCCATGCCAGATCAGATTTTCTGTAATGTTGACTCCTAACAGCTTGAATAAGAGACTCCTTGGCACAGCCTGGTTGTTCATTAGAACCGGATGTTGGCTTGGACACTTCTTGTTTGATAGCTTGCAATACTGGGTCTTGGAAGCATTAAATTTTACCATATGCTTGAGCCCCCAAGCGGTAATGGTCTCGAGGTCCTTTGAAAGTAAAGTTGCCACTGCCAGTCTTCTGCGTTCCAGCTCGACCACAGAGATCGGTCTATTGCTCATCATGCCTGCATGCAGCGTACTGTCATCCGCAAAACTGTGGATTGGATTTGTAGTGCTAGATAGTAGATCATGAATGTGGAGCAGAAACAATGTCGGAGTCAATACCGATCCCTGCGGAGCCCCCGCACTGATGGAAAGAAGAGGAAAAGTCGTCTACCACGACAGAGATTTTCCGACCTGAGAGGAAGTCTGTGAGCCAACCGCAAAACTTAACAGGGAGCCCGTAAGACAGGAGCTTGTTTAGGAGAGCTGTATGCCACAGTTGATCGAATGGCTTTGACATATCGAGAGCAACGACGTGAGCTCGCCAAACGACTGGATGAGTTTGCTCCACACATGTGTGACGTAAGCCAGGAGATCTCCAGTTGATCTTTGGTATCGGAATCCATATTGTCTGTCGTTGATTAAGTGATGGAGCTCTAGATATTTCATGAGCTCTTGCTTGAAGCATTTCTCCATCACTTTACTGATCACATAGGTGTGTAGTTGGTTGGATCAGTTTTGGATCTCTTTTTTGGCGCCGGCTGGATGCAGGCTGTTGTCCAGTCTCTTGAGGAAATGCCGGAATCGTAAGACATCCGAAAGAGGCGGGTAAATACGAGAGCGAGCTCCGATTTTGGTTATTGAAATATGACCACCTGTTTTGTGCATCATAGAACGGTGGTCAACAATGACAATTCTGCCATCTGAAATATTTATGCGCCGAATGTTCTATCAAACTATTTTTCCTTCGAATTCTTGTTTAAGAAATCTCTTATTTGGTTCAATCGAACCAAATCTTGTACAGGAGAAGTGTGATATATGTACAATAAAATCTAATAAGACACTGATGTCCAACGAGATTTCTTGATTCAAGGAATACTACTGGAAATTGTTTTTCGAAATTGGATGCTTTTGTTTTGTGACCCACCTTCTTGAAAAGCAACATTTAGCTCAGCGCCAACACCAGGTTCTCTAGGTCCCCGCAGAAGCACATCACGCCTCTTTTCATGGATCTCATTCGAAATCTGCTCCAGGTTTTTCAACGTTTGAGCATAGTGTTGCTTCGCTGCGATTATGTCCCGTTTCAAGCTCTCGATTCGTTCTTTTTGGGTGTTCAACTGTTCTTGACATAGCTGAAATAATGTGAATATGTTACCATAAATCTTAGCAATCTATGAATTCTTAAGTCGTAGAATAGAATGATAATATCAGCCAAATAAAACACACGAATAGAACAAATTTAAACTAATCTTGAACAGTTTGAATCGATGAAGGTAATATTTATTCAATACTGTAACAGTTATACAGGGTGTCCCACGACGATCAAAATAAGCAATATATCGGAACTGGGCAGTAGTAGAGAATTATAATTTTGGGGATGTAAATTAGAGCAAATGTTACGTCTTTTCTTATTATTGTTTTACCCAGTAAGGTATTTGTTTTTGGTCACGTGACATCCGATTCAAAGTTATTAACGGGACACCCTGTATATTTGTTCCTTTCTGTGTTTCTCCTGATAGAACAAATCCAACAAACTAGCACACTTGGTGTCTAAAGTCCTCCTTTACCTACCACATATATCTCTAAAATTTTCAAAAACATCAGTTAAAAGCAGTACGTCAGTCTTTAGGTATAACTATGCATATTCTTGTAGGTTTTTAATTTGAAATGATTGCCAAACGTGACAAGCATGTGAGTAGTCTGCATCAGTTATCGTTTCGTTGTGAATTTTACTGAAAAAAATCACTTTGAGCTGGTAGTTTTTCCTCAGTTAGTTTTTCCTAACAATCAAGATACTCATACGCAAAAACACCTTTTCTAGTGACTATCTCAAATTTTGAATCATCAAGAAAATATTTCTTCGTTACCATTTTTTGATTGTTATCCAAGTAGGAAGACAGTTTGCTTTAGCTACTAGACATGAATCGAAATGAATCTAGAAATCTAAAGTTAATATTTGTTCCAGAAACGTACTTCGTGAATGAAATGTTCAATTCAATTCTTTGTTCAACGGCAGCAAGTTTATGTGTCCTTTAAAAGTTTTTGCATACTGATAAGATTATAAAATGACAGTCGTAACCACTCAGATTATGAAAAACCACGGGGACAGCGTGTGACTTGCGATAATTCAAGTTACATGAATTATGACCTGTACCTGTAGCTCTTCAATGAATCACTTTAGACCCCCAGTGTGTTGGAATTGTTTTATCGGGAGGAACACAGATAGGCACAAATATACAGGGTGTTTGAATCGGACTTCACGCGACCAAAAACAAATACCTCATTGGCTAAACCAATAACAAGAAAAGAAACAATAATTGCTCCAATTTACACCCCCAAAATTATAATTATCTACTACTGCCCAGTTCAGATATATTGCTTGTCTTCACTCAATCTTTGACCAACAGATAGAGTAGTAAAAACTAACCTGTTTTTCATCGAAATAAGCTCTTGCTTTTGATATAGCTCTTCCAGCTTTTTCTTCCTGTTGTTTTAGTTTTTCCTCAATATCTGCACATATTTTAGCTCTTCTCTGGTGCTCCCTTCCACTTTCAGCTTTTTCATTCTCAGCCTCCATTACCTACGATCACCAATGAACATTTGTATTTAGAATCATATGGACGATGTTCATTTAAGAGAACCCTAAATATTAGAATTACAGTAAGTTTTTTAGGAAAACAACGCCCTGTAGCTCTTTGTTGACATTTTTTGTGTCACTAGTGTTTTTCATTAGTATATGTTGTACTGAACTACTGAAAAAAAATATGTTTCTTCCTGTATTCGATTTAGAACCTGATAGTCTGGGATGTGGGGATAATTACCAAAATGTTGGTCTTGTGGTATGTAAGTTGATTAATAGTTTATTATAAATTATCTCTCTGCATACAAAGTTCGTATTTTATCCTGTCTAAAATACTAAAAGCAGTTTTCTGCACTGTACAATCATAAAACAATAGTTGCATTAAATTCTTCCTACCACTTGATCTCTAGTGATCTCAAAATTTACCTGATGATATTGCATTAGTCGATAAAATTGATTTTACAAATTCATTCACTGAATTTTGCAATCGATATATTTTAGTTACGCATATTTGAACAAGTACTTTGAATTTTCATAAAGGAATTGCTAAAACAAAATAAGAAACATAACATGGACAAAATATGAAGTAAGTATAATATTTTCAAACTCGGTGCTTTATCCTCATAACTTACGCAATTTATTGAATTTTGTATTTGCTGCGATTTCGGTTTATTTGTATTAAATTAAGAAGATAAATTACATTTAAAAGCTCAGTGCAAAGTCCTACGTTCAAATCGTATTGTGTAATTAAAAAACGTGACTGGATGAGTAAAAGTGATAATGACTGAGATAATCAAATATTCATACTGTGACAAACATTGAAATTTAGTATCACATACGCACCAAATAGCAAAACAAATTCTTTCTAGTGTGAGGTCCTTTTTTGAAAAATTTAAGAAAATTATAGACTTGAGTATGATTTGTCTTTGAGTGCCTTAGATATTACAACCTACCTTCATGGTGGCATGATTCAACATCTCCTGCCAGGCATTATCAAATTGCCACTCATCTCTATTCTCCAAAAAACGTTGTTCCGCCAATGCAACTGTTTCTTTTGCAGCTGCATGAACGCCATGGGCCTTTTTGTACAAGGCTGCGGCTCTTTGACATTCAGCTTGAGCTTCTTTATACCTATCGTTAAAATAAAGCTGTACTTCAAAGAAAAAAACATCAACATGGCTAACAATGCAAATTGAATGTTTCATGATAATGAATGAAGCAGAAACTTCGAGGACAAGACTTTCTGTTGCTTTTAGGATCTCTAAAGGTGGTAGTAAGACAGGGCATTTGCGATGAAAACATCATTAGGCAAAAAAGCCGTTTCTGAATGGCAGCAAAACATACTGTCAGACAAGGTCTAAAACATAGAAATACTGACCATTTGAGAAGTTTACTGAATTATGTTTTCATAGTGTGATATTGAGTTATGGACAACCATCTGTACTTAAGCAGAAAGCAACCAATTGAGATATTAGAAAGAACGTATTTCAGTCAAAAAATGAAACATTATATAAACCATTGGATTTTAAATCAAAATATTAGTTACCATGAGAATTTATCCAAAAGACTTACCTTTCTAAGAGCTCATAATATAATCGTGACTTATCTATACAACTTCCTAAACGTTTTGACAGCAATTTCAGGCGACGTGTTGACTCATTCAGAAGCATACGAAAGGTTGTGTTTGCCTCCTGTAAAAAAACATACAGCATGTAGAATAAAAAGTGAAAAAATTAAAAACTCTGAAGGATGCACTGCTTTGCTATAAAACCTAATGTACTTCCTTCAAACCATTCACATTTTTTGGTTGAATAGACTACCCATCTAATACTATGATAGGGTTTATGTTGAAGATGAGTCTTAATTTTACTTCCCACACTGATAGGTGAGGGAAGTATTGTGATCACGAACATTTTTTATTTTGAGATAACACGCTTTATGGGTGTTTTATGATATCTACATAACGAAAATCCATGTCACTTGTTTCTGTTAGTCTATTCACATTTTTCTAGCCTCGTAATCTTAGTAACCGCTGCATGAATTATGATGGAGTTTGGGTAGTGATATCCTATAATTTTGGAAATTGGTGCATGGGCGGGGGAGCAATTAGCAAAAAACAAAAGATTTCAGATACACCTCAAACTTCGTTTTTAGGCATTTTATGTGTTCCTGATCATTTTCTACTTAGTGGTGTGAAATTGGAGTGGTTGGGGGTTGGAGGAGATGTAAAACTGAAAAATTTCTGATGTGTACATACAAGTATTGATTTAGTTTGTTCTGTACTGTGTTTTGTGGAAATTATTGAATCAATTTTAATTAAATTTTGATACAACATAACTACTGTTCTGAGGATGGAAAACTTGTATGGCTTACAGAAATCGTGTCAGTAGCTGCAGTGCAATAATAAAGAAACTAAAACTATCAAAACAGATCAAATTTCGTTTTTATGTATTTCAGGGGTTCCTGATAATTTTCTCCTTTTTTTGGAATGGGGTGAAATTGGGGTGGTTGAGGGGTAGGGGGTTGTAAAACTGAAAAATTTGTTGTATTCATAACAGGCTATCCATTGAACTATGCACACTTTTTTTCTGGTGGGTGATGATTTGGTTGCAAGGGGATCTGACTATAACTTCTTGCTATTGGAAAATAATAAACTGGCATCACCATAGGTCTGTTTTTACAGCAATCACAAACTAGTCAGCGTCAATTTGATTGGCCAGTACTAGTCAGAAATAGTTTGACAACTGCAATGGGGAATACTGATTGGCTCTGACTGGTTTGTGATTCTCTGTAAAAACAGACCTCATATAATATGTCAGAAGTACCGAGTCAATCAACTTGACTTCATTTTTTATTTTCTATTATATTATCATTGTTGTATTTTATGTATGACAGCAATTGGAACAAAATTGGTTCAAAAAGGTCAGTATTTGATTGTTGCATAATATTAATTGCAATTTTTGTTACAGTAGCATATGTTTTTTTCTGATTGAGGAGCTGATACAAAATTTTGGATCCACACTAACTCTAATGGCCTCCTACTTTAAAATTCGCCCCTTTAATTTCCTACATAATTGTACATTTCAGTAATACAACTTCAATAACTAAAAGTATTCAAAATAAAATAAATCACTGTTCAACATCAAGCCAACTATAATTACATCTTAGAAAATAACGATGTGCCCACATAGGAAAAATCTATACTTACATCATACTCTATTTCTAGTTTGTTGATCTCGTCAGTGGTTGTGTTAAGTTTCTCTAATTCTATTTGGATTCTAGGGTCTAATTCACTATCATCGCCGTCAGACTCATGCATTTTACAGAATTCCGACGACACTTGTTAGAGTTCGTTCATATTTGTAGCTACTGGCTAGTTGACCTATTTAGGGCCCGCGAAAATTTTGTAAACAAACTCCGTGTTTCTGTCTACTTTGCACATTTCGCTGTTGTATGTGGAAATATTCGCGTTTACGTTAGTCTGACCCTGAATTTTCATTTGCATCAACAATGCGGCGTTTTCCGAGTATATTTTACATAATTTTTAATGCACTACACACAATGGTTTAAACTCTGAACGTCTGAACGGTAGGTATATTTGATTATCGTGTCCTATCACTTGAAACACTCACGTGAAAGCAATCAATTTAACACTTTCGGTTTTGCATATTTAACGGGTATCTCATTTTGTTAAAATAATTAAAAAGTGTATCAATAGAAAGTTCTGAGTCGTCAAAACGCACCACCACACGCATTTATCAAAACAAAAAAATGAAGGAATGGTACTACAAAGCAGGGGTAAAAAGAATGAGAGGGACAGAAACAAAAGATGACACTGATGACAGTTAGGAGAAAGGTAACGGCGACGTGTGCCGAGAGTGCCCAGGAGTTCGAATAGAGATGGGAGCTGTGTTGTTAGTTGTTACTTCCCATAATGCCAAATAGCTTCCAGCATTGCCAGATTTATAATTTTGGAGGACTTATGTAGAATAGTCAGTATTTATAAAAATGAAGAATCTCCTTCAAAGGTAAAGGTAGGAGGAGAAGGTAGAGTTCACAAGGAAAAGGTTTTGCTTCATATCGAATTCATAATCTCTTCCTTTTCTTTGTAAGCAAATCCTTGTAGAAAAAAGGAAATGTAGACATGCGCTATAAAGGTACGCGGATCCGACGATACCCACGTATGTGCGATGCTGATCGGAGATTGCCGAGGCACCGTCGGCATTCTGCAAGTATTTACTTACCTTAAGCAAATCATCAACATTTCTCAACATTTCAACAAATTGGTTGATTTGGCTTTTGAGATACCCAGTCAGGAAATTCATAAGATGCATATACATAGTGCTGAAGCATGGCCGACTTTACTCACTAGGCCGGAGCATGAAATATGGCAACACTGAATCAGGGCCGAGTTTTCATTTGTTGTTATGTCATGTGTATTCTTCCAGGAGCAGAAAATATGGTTGGAAGGTGATTATTAATGTGTTTCTAAGTATTTACCTGCACAAACGAAACTATAAAGATAACAAGATGCCTGCAAAGCGTGTAGTACCAGGTTACAGCCCAGTAGAGGACATACCAAATCATGGCCCAACATAACCTTATTCCAGAGTGAAAAGAACGTTACAAGGTGATTTTTAATGTGTTTCTACTTATTTACCTGCACAAACGAAACTATAAAGATAAAAAGATGCCTGCAAAGTGTGTAGTACCAGGTTGCACTAGCAATTGTACGTCCAGTAAGGGACATAAACAGAAGTGGGTGAAAGGTATTCCTCGGAAGGGCTGGTTATATTTATAAGGATAAAGACAATAATTTACAAACATTTCAAAGGATAAGACCTATTCACAATGTGGTACCTATAATGTTTTCTGGACCTCCCAAATATCACAGAAAAATACAGTTAATAGAACTCTGGGCATGCATCTGGGGCATACCTACGAAAGGATTTGATAGTGAAAAGGAATCAAGACCAGCAAGAATGGCTTCACAGAGACCTAATAGAGAGTTTTTCTAGCTCAAGTGACAATTTACAAAGTAAATTGAGTGTTCATTTAAGTGGAAGTGGCAGCAGGAAACAGGTTGCGTTTATTTTTATTTTGTAGTGTCTGACTGTGATGTACATCAGATGTAAGTGGTATTAGTAGTAGTAGTTCTAAAAAGTATTTTTCTTAATTTATTAACCCAGATGAACTCTAATACATATAAAATGTAATAATTATTCTGAAACTATAGGCCAACTATTTGACAGCTAAGCCAAGTTGCCATATTTAAGGCTCCGGCCTAGTGTAGAGTCGACCATGTCTGAAGTGAATAAAATTAAAAAGTAAAAGACGTTGTTTAGATGACATTCCGGTAACGTTCGAATGATCTAGCTCGCGTAACGGGCGAGAACCGATACGCCGCGCCGCATATGACAGGCAAGCAGCGAATGAACAACGATTTTTTACTCGCTGCGAGTAAACTCGCCTCATGTGACCGATGCTTCAGGCATGCAAAATAGGTAATAAAATGACTGGACTACGAACTTTGTCCTAGCGACTTGGCAACCGTGGTATCATCGTTTAAAACGTCAAATCAAAGACACAAGGCGGCTGTGTGAGTGTTTTTGTTTGCATTTTGAAAATCAAAAATCAACGTGATCATAGCCAACGCGATGGAAAAGCACTCCAATGTAAAATCCAGACGGAAGCATATAAGTCCTGTTTTTCATTTACAGACAAAAAAGGAAGAGGATCAACACATAACTAAAGAAGTGATTAAAAGTGTGAGACGTACAGGTCAATTAAATTTGTCCTCTAGACATATTGCCACTGGTAAATAGATACGCAAATATTTATCCAATTAAATTTCACTGTATTTACAACAAGGGTGCACAGAATGTCTAGCTTGCTTATTACAGGAACATTTAACAGTCACTATTTGGTGCCACTATAGTACGCGGTCTACCTGCAGGTTTCTGCTATAGTATGCGGTCTACCTGGCAATAGAGAATTAAAACAACTATAACTGCTTACTTATTAATATTTTTTATTTAAATTGATTATTTATTTGTATAGATGATGAATATATACACATTACAAATTACAGTAACTATACTTCGTTATATCAGTATTACTAATATTATTGCATATGCATCATTCTGATATCGTTCAAACAAGCTATAAACAAATCTTTAGAATCTTTCCTCCATAATCTCCAGCAGAAATAGTCCAGATGACTCTGAAGGTGCTGCATGGGTACTCCTCTCATCTTCTTTAACATTTTTGTTTTGGCGTCCAACCAGGTTCTCTCAATGCGCTGTGTATGAGCTCCTGTATTCAGGTCTACGTAATTTTGTTGGTGATTAACTGTTAATTCCTCGTTTTACAATACCTGGAACTACCCATAATTATATGATCCTGTTAATGACCTATACCTATAATAAAAACCTTAAAATCTAACTAAATCCCGGAACGCAGGTAGACCGCATATTATCGTAAAAGGCATCAGCCATAATAAGGGGTAGATCATCAGATGCAGGTAGACCGCATACTATAGTGGCACCCACTATTCCTTTGGATTTTATGATTGTTTTTGATACCAATTAAAACTAAATTAGAATTATTATTATTATTTATTATTATTAATGATTTTAATGGTATAGATAACATTATTCTACAAGCTTTCAGTTTTTTATGGAGTGATAACTAAACAACTTATAAACTGTATTCCTGGATCCAAAATCCAAAGCTTTTTCATCTAAAGTTTAGTTGCAATGCTTGGGATGTAGAGGGGCCCGATGTGGCATACATGCTATAATGTTGGCAGATCACCCTTATTCGAATACAGAATATCATTGATATATGAAGAAACTACACATTGGTAAAAGAGGAAACATTTAATAGCTACATTTTATTTACATATTATGTATCATCTAGATTCTTCTTAGATGTCATCTCCATTGTGGATATTGGCAGACTGCGGAAGCTGCCACTCTTGGAGCAATCAATAGCCAATCGCTCAAATTTTGTCAACGCTGAATGTGAATGTCTTCTCCTTCCTATTGGTTTTTTTCCTATATCCAACAATTTTTGCTTTTATTATTAGTTGAAGGATATGATATTTCTCCTCTTATAATGTGTCCTGGGTACTGCAGTTTCGTTCTCTTTATAGTTAGTAATACCAATACTTCTCTTTGTCTTTTCATCCTTAATAATACTGTATCATTTGTAACTTTCTCCACCTAAGGTATTCTTAGAATTTAACAGAAAATCCACATTGCAAAACATTTGAGGCATTGGTATATATTTTTTTTCATTGTCCATATGTCCTTCCTATAGTACAGAAAATATGTAGTATCTCACCAGCAGCATTTTCAATTCCAAACTTAGATCCCGACTATCTAGCAATTTTTTCACTCTAATGAATGTATTTCTGGCTTTCAGTATGCATATTCTTATTTTAAGATCACTATCTAGCTAGGTACCTAGATTATTAGCCTATTATTTTGCACCATCTAAAGCAAAATATGACTTACAATTACTTTCATAAACCAAAATAATCAACTGCTTGGCCAAAACTAATGATTTTAATAATTATACTTACTATATGTATTATTCACCATACCCAGGATGAATCCTGAAAACTTTAAGAGATGATTTCTGGCACCAACTTATGACGTAATATGTTAAATTATATGTTTATTCTTAATATCAAAAAAGTTGAAATTCCCTTAACTAGATCGTGAATTGATTAGTGTTTGGGCCTCTAATAATCTGACCTCCGATTTTGGAAGGAATTCCTGAAAGTGAAAGTGGGCCACACACGTTTCAGTTATCTTTACAACCAAGCTTCAAACGTTGATTTCTCTGAAACAAAACCTAAGGACGACTTTTATTCTCAGGATTTGCCCTGGGACGTAGGCTTGTATCAAAAACAAAAAAATGCATATTTATTCATTTAAAAAGACAGAGATTACTTATTTTACACAATCAATCCATGTTTGATTAATAATAATGAGCATTATTATGTAATTGTTTTAGTGCCAGAAAAGCTGTTCTCTATCTATGATGCAGAGGACGAAAATGCAGTCGATTGGGATTTTGGTAAACCTAAGAAAGAAGAAGATGCATGGTGGAACATTAATCCTTTGAGTCATTTAGATTTGAGTTCTAATGTACTCACAGATATTCCAGCACAAATTGGAATGTTCCAGGATCTACTAGTCTTAAATGTAATTTTTGGTATAATAATATGATGCTGAGTAGTATACTGATGGACATCTTTTGTATAGATAATTTTAAATGTTAATAGCTCAAAGTCTCTACTAATGTTTGGCATGCTTAAAATTATACAAAATTGTAGGTATCTGCCTTCGATCATATATAACTAGATAAATTATGCAGAGGATAGTTCCGAGTCCAAGACAGGGATAGATACACATAAGCGTCAACTCGCGTATACATTGGTAGATTTTAAATTTGGCGCGCTTTGTCTGTCAACGAAGAAAGAGACAGTGGTTAGCCGGCCAGCGTTTAGGCATCATTTCACGATTTAATCTTTGTTTACGTTGGTGGCTGAGTGTGTTTTGAGTAGTATTGTGCAAACTGTGATTAAAAACAATGGTTGGAACCTGTTTTCTGTGCAAAGAGGAACATATACCGGGTGAGGATCGATCTTGTCACACGTAAGTAATGTTTATGTCATATTTGCAGTGGCGTAACTTTACGGTATGTGCTTGCAACAGTCTCTTAGCGCCTGATGTTCCTTTATCAAGTTTCCATTTGAAAAAAGCATATGGGCAGTTAACAAATGCATCTCACTTTACTATAGTGATGAGAATAACGGTTCCACGTCTGGAACGTTACAACGGCTACCGCTCCTAGCAAATACCGCTCCAAAATACCGTTACATTGGAGCGTTGCCTGCCGTATAGCTTCGTTGCATTTTTTTGAATGCGGTGTCACTTACTTGGGAGGTTTCTCCCTAAGTTCAAGAGTTTTGATATAAGGATTAATTTAAGGATGACCTGCTAGTAAAATATCAAGAAGTAAAGTACCATGAACTGGTTATCACTTAATCAGTGTAACGGTAAGTCCAAGTTGGAAGAATCAAGCAAAAACGATTTAATTTCTAACTTTTTGAGATTCTCAAGACTTACAAATTAGAACATTCTCAAGAAAAATAAGCCTCTATTTTCAGTCTAAGCAACTACTTTATAATACCAATTGGAATATTAAGCTGATAGCAGGTTCATAATAGTTTTTTTAATATATGATAGTTTGAAATATATCTTTGGGTAGATGTACGTCTTCAACTGCCTCTAATGTCTGTTCAATGGGTTGTGAAAATGTAAAAACTAAAATGCAGATTCAAATTGCGTATATTTTATGAACATTGTAAAACATGAACATTAATTATTCCAAAATAAAAAACCTCAACTCGAAACATAATAGGGTTGAACAGTTCATATATAATAATATACATAAATACAGATAACCGAAGTGAACATAACCTCTATTATCTATGCATACAAATACAGCTGCCATACGCTCCAACAGAGCGCGTACCATGTACCGCGCAGCGCTCATCCGCTACAACCACGATAAGTATAGTGCGAGATGCCCGAATCATGAGTCAGCAACCAGCTATACCTGATACTGTGCACGCGCACCTACTCCAAACTCAAACCACGATACACTCCGCGGTACCCGTCACAGGGCGGCGACGTTGCGACTTCGTGAACTCGTTGCCGGCACCAAGTGGTCTGTGGCCGGCACTATTCGTTCATACGCTCCAAAGGAGCGCGTGACACATTCGTTCTGGAGCGGTATAAAGAGTTACTTAAAAATACCGTTCCAAATCAACGTTACTCAAATACCGACACACCTCTACTTTACTATAAATATTTGTAAATCTGCGGAAAAATATCTCAAAGTCCAGTTATCTTTTAAAAAACTGAGTCCACGATTTTGAAAAGTACCGACTTTTTGTCACATCATGCAATGAGGAATCTACCTCATACAGTTTTTGACACATTTGACAATCATTTATCTGATCAGGAGCACTGTCTTGATCTAACAAAACTTGTTTTAAAAAGTATTTTAGTTTAAGATTTCACCATTAAACCTCTAAGTTGAAGTCAGTTGAAAGGATCAGAAATATATTCACCAAAACCATTTTATTTAAAAATCAATGAGAAGTATAATAATAATAATAATAATAATAGCTTGTAGATGAGTAATCTTGAAATAGGTAAGGCACGAGCTGATGTAAGTTCTAACTTAGAACATACAGACCTACTTCAAAAATAATAAAAGTAAAGTAGCTAAAGCTTATTATGCGATAAACTATTCACTTAGTGCTAAAATGGCTAAATATTCAATTAAAAAGGTTCAGAATAAGTTGTCTGTACTCTGTACTAGTCCACTGAATATATTGAAATTCATAATCAGAAACTTTCTGTTAGGTAAGGCATACTATCAGTTGCAAGGATTCTTGAATGATCAACTAGTACTGCGATAACTGCTCAGTTTATTTACTTTTGTTTCATATGAAGTACTGTTGAACCTTTAATGTGAATATGTATTGTATACAATTTGACGAATATATGGATGAGTATACATTTTTGTATGTTTGTAGGTTTTCATTAATTTTACTATTAACTTATGTATGTAATTTGTCTTATTCTTTTGACAAGTTCTATACCCTAATAAGGTTATTTGGAACCAATAAAGATTATCTATCAATCTATATCCTTTTGGTTGTAGATCCAGTGTTCTGCTGTCTTTGTTTTAACACAAATTATATCTGTTATTGTTGAGTGATATACTATGATGATTTCATTGACTTTTTTTGTCCTCAACTGTAAGCTACTTTATTACTTTTAAAGGACTAATGTTTGTTTTGTATAGTGCTCCATTCATAAGTATTTTGATGTAACAGAGCTAACAATCAACTCCCATATTCAGTATATTGTTTTGTTAAAAGTGGACTGACGACACTGAACACTACATTTACATATCAATCTCAGATAGAAGTTGGTAACCCCCTTTCAAATGTATATGCACCCGCCTATGTCCTGTCTAGGGTAAACATCTTGGATGTTTACAAAATCCACTAAGATGATGTAAGCAAACAATCACTGTGTTGAATAGCTACCATTACTTATCTAGTTATATATGATCGAAGGTATCTGCATATGGAGTCCTTGAAAATTTGTATCACAATGTAACAAAGTCTGTGCTTTAAAAAAACATCTCGTCAAGAATTTAAGTTAAAACTTCTATTACTGGACTGTAATTTATATCAAGATAATCTCTGAAAATCAGATTAGAAAATTATGGAGACCTATTATACAACAATTTCATATTTTTCAGTCCATTGGAAACCTAATCATGCCATTTCTGTAAAAATATATAATATAATAAATTCCTATGTACTTTTTTTGAGCTATTTTTGGTATGTTTGAAATATCCAAATGTGTTCAAATTTTGTTAATATTGCTTAACAATTTCAATATAATTACATGGTATTTTTTCAGTTACATAATAACAACTTAACAGAACTACCAAAAGAAATAGGAAGCTTACAAAAATTAACAAAACTTACGCTTAATAATAACAAGCTTACTCACTTACCAAATGAATTTTATAAATTAGTAGAACTTAGGCAGCTATCACTCAGTGGGAATTACTTGGAGAACATTTCTAAGGATATTACAGATCTTGTTATGTTGGAAAAATTAGTGAGTATTAACAACTAGATAGTTACAAATTTAAGATAACGTTTAGTAGATATTACAACTAACTATATCATGGTGATTTGGTGCTTTCTGAAATTATGTTCTGAGGTTTTCTTTGTGATGTATAACACAACACAGAGAAAATTTATTACAACAAAATAGCATTTTGTTATGGAATTTTTACCTCCCATGATAATTGTGAGTTCATCAACAATTATACATGCACATTGTTATAAATATATCTATGACGAGTGTAAAAATAATTTTCACTCGTTTATTCAAGCTTCAATGGGAAAATCCAATTAGAATCCAATTAGAATCTTATTAGCAAGAAGTCTACAATACTTTAAATAAGAATCAACGAAACAATGAACACGGAATCTTCCATTGAAAATGCAATTAGAATCTTATTAGCAAGTTGTCTAGTATACTCTAAGCAAAAATGACCACAAAATACTCCATTAAAAATCCAATTAGAACCTTATTAGCAAATTGTCTATAGTCTGTCCACTGAAGAAAAGGAGTAAAAAATTATTTCAAACCCATATTGTGGGGCTTTACTCGGATAAATCGAACTTAATTTTTTTGTTTATAATAACATCACTGCTCTCAGTATGCAGTTTTGTAGACGGTGTGCATATAACCCTTGACCATACAGTAAAAATTTACATATATTGTGCATGGTTACTCCGTTTGTTCGGTGGATGAGGTATAGTACACTCTAACAATCAACACAAAATCTGTCTACCATATGGTTCTAAACTAGCGAATAGTGATTCATACTATGGCAGAAATGTTTTCTATTAACAAACATTGGTTATTTTCATACCATGATATAGTTTTGTTTTACACATTGTATGTTGTATTACTGTTTAACTATATATGTTCTAGGATATATCTAACAACTGCATTTTAAACCTACCGCCAGGCATGGGATTTTTAATACGTCTAACAGAACTTAGCATGGCCCATAATAAACTGACTGAGTTGGCACCAGACATCGTCAATTTAAGAAGTACCATTTTAAAGCTATCTCAAAACTCAAAAATATCTAAGGGCAAAGCAATATAACTCTAGAGTCATTTCTTGTTTTGAAAAATAGATGTTCCTGTATGACGATGATGCAGAGATCTAACTACTGCAATAGCGATTTATTTTTATAGTTTGTCATAACAAATTGAGGTATCCCAGCTGTATGACTCAGTGAAATTTGTTGTAACTAGTGGCGGCGCGTTAGATTTTCAAGGGTGTGTTTTGCATTAAAAATACCTCAAAAAACTTTGAAGCAAAATAGGATTACTGTATCCCTAACAAACTCTGGTACAAACTTTGAGTCCATTTATAAAGCGTATGAAAAACACTAACATTAAAACTTTAACAGCATGCAATAACATGTCAGTATTCAGAAATACAAAAGCAAGTGTAAAGCATCATATAAATCTTCAAAACAAGGCACACCTCATTTTTGGCATATAGAATAAAATAGAATAAGATCTTTATTGATATCCAACAGGTGGTGCATGCCCCCAATAACAGGGTAAGCCAAAAAAACATCAATAAAAGTAGATTAGGCAGTATAAAATAGAAAAAAATCTATATCAAAAAAGAAACGTTACAGCTACATATTAGAAGTAAGCTGCAGAATACATTTGAAAATAGCTCACAGTGTGGAGAAGTTGATATCACAATTAATGTTGCATATAAGATTAAAATTATTACATATAATCGATACGGGTGACTTATTTATAATATTTGTATGCGCGCATTCACAATAAAATACTACTAGTACTTATATTTCTATTGTTATGTCGTGGAACCGTAAATGGAACCGTATGGAACCAAGCAAATAACTTTGGAACGGAAAGAATGATATTGCTATAGTGCATCCGAAGACATTATGTTAGCTATTAATGTACTTCCGGTTTAACCGGAAGTACCGTCAACTTTTTTAATTTAAATGGGACACCCTGTATATTTTTGCAGATTTTAATTCATCTTTTTTTCCGAATACGTCCATAGTGGTTTGGGTATTAGTTTCTGTAAAAACGGGAAAGATAAAGCTTCTTCATATGTTTAAAATGTCGGCCATTTACCTCCTGACGTCCTGATCCTGACGTGAATTGATTCGACAAGGTAACTCAGCAATTTGTCAACAGACTTGCATATTGTCAGGAAGTAAACGGCGGGCATTTTGAACGTCTGAGATAATTCCTTGATAATTCATTTTAAATTTTCTTATTGTAACACATCAAATAAGATGAACGTTTCAGTAAATAAAAAAAACTTTATCTTTCCCATTTTTACAGAAACAAATACTAAACCTACTATGGACGTATTCGGAAAAAAAAGTTGTATTAAAATCTGCAAAAATATACAGGGTGTCCCATTTAAATTAAAAAAGTTGACGGTACTTCCGGTTAGACCTGAAGTACATTAATAGCTAACATAATGTCTTCAGATGCATTATGCGTCACTACATTTACCTGCAAATTTTCAGCAATATCACCCTTTCCGTTTCAAAGATATTTGCTTGGTTCCATACTTTATCCCAACCCTGTACAAGAACGTTATGGTCAGGAAAATTCGTCTTGTATTCAAAGAAATAATGTGGCCTCATCTAGCAATAACGAATAATCAAGTCCTCGCTCAGGGTATACACCAGTTCTTTCAAAGTGCAAGTACTTTAAAAATATTTACTTCCCACACCGACAGGTGAGGGGAGTATTGTGATCGCAAAAATTTTCGATTTTGAGATAATACGCTTTTTGGGCGTTTTATGATGTCTACATAACGAAAATCCACGTCACTCATTTCCGTCGGTCTATCTGTCTGTTGGAGTTCTTCTAGCCTCGTAATCTCAGTAACCGTTGCATGGACTGTGATGAAATTTGGAAAGCGATATGCTGTGGGGTCGTAGTAGGTAATGTTCCTATAATTTTGAAAATCGATGCATGGGTGGCGGAGTAATTAGGAAAAAACAAAAAATTTCAAATATGTCTCAAACGTTTTTAGGGGTTCCTGATCATTTTCTATTTTTTTTGGTGGGGGGTGAAATTGGGATAGTTGGGGGTAGGAGGTTGTTAAAACTGAAAAAAATTTTGTATTCATAATAGGGTGCCGACCGACTTTTGAAAGAAAGACCTAGCGTCATATTACAATTTTTTAGGTCCTTTGCCTTGCCTATTACGAAACCAATACGTTTACTGCTTCTGATCGTTTAGTATCGTGTAACGTGGAAACTATTGAATTGATTTTAATGAAATTTCGACACAGTATTGTTACTTTGGCGAGGATGAAAAACGTTTATGATTTTCAGAGGTCGTGTAACCTTAGTCAGCTTCTGTCCAATGAGGGAGAGAACCACCCCACCTTGGCCAGAGGCCCTAAAATAAGTTGTCCAGCTTGACGGAGATGTATTAGAGATTTCTCTTCATCTCGTAAGACGTGACGCTTTATTTCTAAGATTCAGGACGCAAAAAAACTATTTCAATATTTTCCTGAGGTTTTCAAAAACTAGTAAACATTCTAGGGAAGCTTATTTATATTAGACTTGATCTATCCAGATACTTCATATATGGGCTGTCAACCATTCCGGATATTTTGAAAAGATAGACATATGTTTTGTGTATTTTAGTGTTCTGATTGAAGAAGTTAACATATGATTTTGTGACTAGTGAATGAAAATATTTTGCGCAGTATTTATTCCAAGAGAAATCGACATATCCTAAAACGTGTTTTGGGTTTTGGAATGTAACAAAATAAATCCACCACATTATGTGAATCAAATTTCTTCCATCGGAATTTTATTTTTTTTATTTATTTGTAATAAAACCTCAAATAATGCCAAGAAAGCTAAGCCTTGTGGCGGGGTATAGGCGTACACTAGAAAATTATAACACTTCAAAATATTTTGAATAGTTCATCGTCTAAAGCCAGTGGCAATCCTAAAAAGCGCTGATATCTCACTCTTTCATATTTGAACTGAATCGTACCTGCTGACAGCTCCTTTGGCTCAACTTGTTGTTTTTCAATATATTCTGCAAGGTGTTTCGCTGGATGCAGTCAAAGATGGGTACCAGATAATATCAGTTACGCTTTTACAAGTACCAATGCTGTTAAAAACTGAAAATTTCGAAATGCTATATTATAATATTCCTATACTAGGTCAACACAATGTATTGAAAATCGCCTGCCCTAGATATTTGCGAGTTTTGTAATGGAAACATAAATAACGTCTTTCATAGGCTGTTTTCAGGTCTGCTGAAATTGGATATAAACCACAATAGTATTCAATATTTGCCAGCTATGGGCGAACTGCGGAAATTACAAATTTTTCACGCACAACATAATGATATCGCTGAAATTCCCAGCTTTTTAGGATGCGAAAAGCTACAAGAGGTTTATTTTGGGAACAATAATATCAAAGTAAGTGTAAAAGATGAATGATCAACAATATTAACATTCTGAAATGTTAGGGGAAATAATGGAAATTTGAATTTCTTGGAGAAGATCACGGAAAAGGGAGGACAGAAAAATTAGATTCCTCCATTGCAAATTGTAATAATGAGCGAGGCGAGAATGGGCTAGTCTAAACTACAAACTCCACCAAGAGGAATTTACAAGGATCTTGGACATAACCAAATAGCAGAATATGTGGGGCATACCGTAATGGGTACTAGAAAGGAACACTGAACTCCGAAATATATCTTCAACAAGAGATTCGAGACTATAATTAGAGATCGAGAACTCTGCGAAGTAAACAACCTGCAACGGGAAATAGTCTAGTATACGGATGGATCAAAGACCGAGCAGGGTACAGAAGCGGGAATCTTTGGAAGAGGAACTAGACAGAGCATTCCGCTAGGAAAATATGCTTCGGTATTTCAGTCAGGGGTCTACGCCATCCTGCATTGTCCAAGGATAAACAATGAGCCATCCTACAAAAACAAGAGGATCGCGATACTTACAGACAGTCAGACCACACTTAGGGCATTAGAAGGTCCCAAAGTTACGTCTGCGCTAGGCTGGGAAAGCCTACAAGAACTGGGAAGGCTGGCAGAACACAACAAAGTAGCTTTGGAGTGGGTGCCAGGACACTCGGGCGTAAGTGGCAATAAAAAGGCGGATGAGTTAGCGAGACTATAGGCTCGTCTGCCCTATACATTGGAGCAGAACCCGCCCTGGGGGTACCTAAAAGCACAATCAGACACCAGGTCGTAGAATGGCTGAAACATCAGTACAAGAAGCAGTGGAACTTGTTGCCAGGATACGTTCATGGTAAAACATTCATTAAAGCTCCATGCAAGAAAACAGATGAAACACTGCTCTGCTTGATTAGGAATCAGTTCTGAATAACGACGGGTCTCCTCACGGGATATTGTGGCCTGAAGGAACACCTGAATAAAATGGGACACTACAATGGAGGCCTCAACTGCACACTATGTGGTAGAGGGACCGAATCAGCCTCACATATGCTCTGTGAGTGCGAAGCACTAGATCACAAGAGACAACAGCTCTTTGGGAAGCCCAAGCTAGAACCAATGGAGTACAGCTCAGCACCAGGACCAGTAGGAAAACTGCATAAACTTAAGCAGGGATCCATATTGCTAGAGTGGATGATGTAAATGAGAGGTTATAATACAATAGGCCTTAACGCTTCATTATTGACGGGGACAGAATGTTCGGTCGACTACTGAAAAAAAAAGTATAAGATGAATGATCCAGTGTATCAATATTCTGAAGAAATAGAAGAAATAATAGAAATTTAATTTTCTCGGAGAAGATCACGGAAAAAGGAGGACAGCAAATTTAGATTAGAAAATATTTACTGAGTGGTGCTTGAACATATGTTGTGGTATTTGAATTGACTGTATCTTGTCTTAGACTTTGTTTTGCAAGGATTCACTATTATTTGTAGGAGATACCACTTGAATTCTGCGAAAATATGTTTGACTTGAAGATTTTGGAGTTAAGGGATAATCAGATAGAGTCAATCCCTTCAGAAATTACCAACATGGTGCATTTGACCAGATTGGACCTAACTAATAATGATATCAAAGAGTGAGTATTGTCGCCGTACGTTAACAAAGACAAGTAGGGTCACTCTAAGCTCCACCCCCAATGTGGTCTTTCCAGCTGTGCTCTCGGATACTAAGCAAGCTGGCGGATTCTGGCGCCCGGCGATCTCGAGCAGTAGCCGAACGCTAAAAGCTGTGGTTTACAGGGTCAGTCCACCTAACACCACCTAACACGCGACACGGTGCACGGGATACAATCGGTCGGATCTACCGGGGTGCCTAAATAAGTACTGTTTGTGTGTTATTGAGCGTTTTGCGCGTATTCCACAAAAAAAATGCCGGCGACATGCTCTGTATATGGCCCCATTGTTTTTTTATATTTGTACCTACTTATTCCCATTGATTTTTAAAATATCTGTTTTTAATACTTCAATTTTATCATTGACTTGATTCCTAAGTTTTTTTAAATTCATTTTCCAAATTCATGTTTCCCCGGTTCTTTAACTCTTTGTTTATGAATTTTGACTCGGTTTTCAATCATTTAGAGAATTTCTTGATTTATCCAGTCGTTATTTTCACGTATCTTATACGTCTGAGATGAATTTTATATGATCTATTCTGTTTACTTGTTTTCTATATTTTCGCAAGTACTTTTATGTTTACACTTAAGGTTATTGACAACAAATTATGAATGATCAGACTGTTACTGTTACTTACTACGTGAATTGTACATTTCAAATTACTACATCTATCTGACAAAACATGATCTATAATACTCCTTGAGCTTATTGCCACCCCAGTAGCTGCATCTGCAATTATTGTGTTGAATGGTTTATTGAATAATAAATTATATTCTATCTGTACTATAGAATTCATTTCTATTGACCTCCGTATAAGTAAAGTGAACGTCGGCCGTTGACGTCGACAATATCGCACAGTCGGATTCCCTGTAAGTAAACGAGTTCGCACGAAGGGAACCCCTCTGAATTCGAGGCGGCTCGCATTTGTGAGACTCACATCAAAGTCGGCACGGCGAGTGACCCTACTTGTCTTTGTTAATGTACGGTGGTATTGTGCAGTATCATTACTGAAAGGCATGCCCAGTTATTGGGTCTTATTACACTACTATTAATTACTGTATTTATTTTTAAACAGGAAATGTTATTAAAATATATTTTCAGGTTACCAAAAACAATAGGATTGATGCCACATTTGCAGGTGCTTAAACTAGAAGGGAACAAGCTAAAACAAATTAGAGCAGATATAGTGAGAGCCGGAACAAACAGAATATTAAGATTTCTGCGGGAAAAGATAAGTGAAGAAGACCTAAAAACTATAGAAAACGTGCCTTCAGATGTGAATCACGATAAGAGTGTTTATCCAGATAAGTGAGTAATATCTTATTTGATAAAGTAGATATTTTTTAAATTAAGTAAAAAGTGACTGTGTACTCCAGTTTCTAATATATTTTATGCGAGAGCAAACACAATAGAAGCTTAATGCTGATGATAATGTATCACCAACATTGAGTGAAGTTTCTTAACAGTATGACAAATAAGTTGTTAATGTTCAAATATCATATTGTTGTGTTTCTAATTTGATGCGAAAAAAATTATGTGGCGATTCTTTTTTGGTAGATTTTTGGGTGGGGGTGAAATTGGGGTGGTTGGAAAACTGGAAAATTTTTTGTATATGTTACGCCCAATACCCGAATTCGGGCAATGCCCGAAAAAAATACGCAGAACTAGTTTTGGGCAAGGAATATTTCCCAAACCCGAAATATGAATTGGCTATTGAGCATTACCAATTAGGCAGAACTAGTTTTGCGCATCTTGAAATGCACAGAACTAGTTTTGCGCAACTTGAAATGCACAGGACTAGTTTTGTATATTTTATGAATGACAAGCACAAATTCTGCTTCTTCCATTTAATCAGTGCCAGCGACGGACTCAAATAAGTATAAAATTGGAGAAGTTAGATATATTTTAATGAATACCAATAAATAATAAATCGCCAACTGAGGCTGGTTTAAATGTTTATTTGATTGTGTGAACATCAAATTGGCTGTGCTTCCAAACCTCTTTTTGCGTTTTCACGATTCGTACTTATATTGCAGGAACGTTGCCAAGGAAACCTAACCTAAACGATAGGTTTTTGCTGGTTTTTGACACACAATGCATAACGAATGTTCACTTTGGTTGTCATTCCGTACCACAGAACTAGTTCTGTGCATTTCAAGTTGCGCAAAACTAGTTCTGTGCATTTCAAGATGCGCAAAACTAGTTCGGCCTAATTGGTAATGCTCAATAGCCGTATAAAATTAATATTTCGGGTTTGGGAAATATTCCTTGCTCAAAACTAGTTCTGCGTATTTTTTTCGGGCATTGCCCGAATTCGGCTATTGAGAGTAACACATACATAACAGACTGCCCATTGACCTGTCAAAGAAAAACCTTACGGCATAATACAGTTTTTTTCAGGTCCAATCCGAACATTGCTTTGCCTATTACAGAAACGAAGAGACTTTTTGTGTTGTGTTACCTGGAAATGATTGGATTGATTTTAATGAAATTTTGACACTGTATTATCGTGGCGAGGATAGAAAACGCGTATGGTTTTTAGGTCAGTGGCGACGCAGCAATAATCAAAAAACCAAAAATATTAAAACAACACAAACTTGGTTTTTAAATGATGTGTGTGGGGAGTACTGAGTTAAGACAATTGACATTTTTTGCAGAATACGGTTTCACTGTTAAAAATTGATAAACAGTTAAAACAAATTATTTCAGATATACAATGAGGCAAGGGAACATCATGAATGTATCAATGAAAAACATAAACAGTATACCGGAAGAATGCTTTAAAGAAGCAAAGGAGGCAAAAGTTTATTGTGTCGACATTTGTAAAAATAAGTTCACCATGGTACCAGAAGGGTAAATGTTTGAAAAATTTCAAATTAACTTGTTCTTACATTTTTGGTGAACTAACGCATTTAAAAGATCTAAACATTTTATAATTTCAGATTGCCAATTCTTGCAAACGATCTGACAGAGTTGAACTTGTCTGACAATCAAATAAAGGAACTACCAGACTTCTTGAAGAATTTCACGAAATTAAAATTCTGCGATTTTAGCAAAAATTTGTTAACTAGTCTACCTGATAGTTTTACTACATTAACGTCGATGAGGGAACTCGTACTGAGCAACAATAGGTAAGAATATGATTTTCCAAATCATTTCTAAAAGACGAATTGTGTGAACAATTTGATTCCAGACTTACTAATATACCAAAATGCATTTCTGGAATGGTGGGGCTTGAAATTCTTCTTCTGAACGACAACTGTATAGCCCACATTGACATGGACGTATTGCAACAGCTCAAAAGGCTTGCAACGCTAGATTTAACAAATAATAACATCAACTCAGTGCCCCCACAGCTAGGAAACATGACTCAGCTAAGGTACATAATATTCGTCACTTGTTTTACACAAAGCCTTGAATAGGCCGCAGCTCTCAGTCTCAATAAAGACACCGTTTGAATACCGGTAAAAAAGTGGAAGGTCACCAACCACACGCCGGCGATTAAGTGGCTGGAGGTGGCGCATTGAAGCCAGCTCACCGATCAGTCGAATTGCTCTTCTCAGGACCGTATCAAGTATACAGGGTTATTCACGTTATTCGACACGGAGCATTATGGCTAAAGTATTTGATAAAAAAGAAAATAATAATTTCGGATGGATAGAGACCCATAAAGGCTACATTTTAAAAATATTTTCATGTTGTACAGGGTGTCCCAAAAACACGAAATGTATCAAAGTTATGTTTTTTTTTTAAATGGAACACCCCGTATATTATTGCATATTCAGATTCCTTGGTGAATTCTAGTGTGACTTTATGTATCATACATGGGACTTAAAGCGAACCGTTTAGGTGTAAATCACCATTTTCGGTATAAGTAGATATCAGGAAAAAATTGAATATCGCAGAGATTATAAGATTTGGAAAGCTGTGACTTTGCCTTATTACTAAGCATAAAATGCGCCAGCTTTGATGAGGCTGTCAAATTTAAATTACGTTTATGCTTGGAGAAATCGGTCGATTAATTAAGGAAACTTCGATCAGCGATAACTTGATTTTTTCAAATGGGAATGCCTAATTTTTTTATACGGTTAAACGTAGAATTTGATAACCTTTCTAATGATATAAGGTTGTGAATATCAATCTCTGGTAGGAAAAAATTGAATATCGCAGAGATTATAAGATTTGGAAAGCTGTGACTTTGCC
This sequence comes from Callosobruchus maculatus, assembly GCA_951848785.1. Taxonomy (NCBI): domain Eukaryota; kingdom Metazoa; phylum Arthropoda; class Insecta; order Coleoptera; family Chrysomelidae; genus Callosobruchus; species Callosobruchus maculatus. The sequence goes on along the minus strand of CATOUR010000025.1, from coordinate 4,256,550 downwards.
TTATTACTAAGCATAAAATGCGCCAGCTTTGATGAGGCCGTCAAATTTAAATTACGTTTATGCTTGGAGAAATCGGTCGATTAATTAAGGAAACTTCGATCAGCGATAACTTGATTTTTTCAAATGGGAATGCCTAATTTTTTTATACGGTTAAACTTAGAATTTGACAACCTTTCTAATGATATAAGGTTGTGAATATCAATCTCTGGTAGTTTTAATTTAATTTTAAATTTTCAAACAAATCGGCGTTTTTGAATTTTCCTACCTATAAGCTATAAGCAACGTAGCAGGCCATGAAATACAGGGTGAGTCAAGCTCAACGCCTCGGACTCTTGTGACCAAACGATACCACTTTTCGAAAAATCGACTTTGCAAGTATATGTAGTTCGAGCAGGGCTACATTTTAAAAATAATGACTTATATACAGGGTGTCTGATAAAAGCGTGACATATCAAAGTTATGTTTTTTTAAATGGAACACCCTATATATTATTGCATATTTAGATTCCTGGGTGCATTTTAGTGTGACTTTATGTATCACACATGGGACTTTAAGCGAACCGTTTAGGTGCAAATCACAATTTTGGGTATAGGTAGATGTCAGAAGAAAATTGAATATCGCAGTTATTATAAATTTTAGAGGGCTGTGACTTTGCCGTGTTACTAAGCATGAAATGTGTCAGCTTAGTTTAGACGGTCGAGTTCGAATTACATTTGTACTTGGAGAAATCGGTAGATCAATTAAGGAAACTTCAATCAAAGGTAACTTGATTTTTTCAAATGGGAATGCATAATTTTTTTTATACGATCAAATTTGCAATTTGATAGGCTTTCTAATTATATTAGGTTGTGAATATCAATCTATGGTAGTTTTTATTAAATTTCGATATTTCAATCAAATCAGTCCAGTTCAATTTCCCTACCTATAAACAAACTAGCAGGTCATGAAATATATACAAAATCGAATTCAGATGGAAGAAAACAACTAACTTAGCAAAAAGATCCAACAGAACTAGAGTAAAAGAACAAGATTATAAAAATTCCCTACAACAAATCAACTCTAACCAGGAACAACGGCGGTAACATGTCTAAGGTTAAAGAGAAGCTGGAGTACGACAGAATTGGATAATTTTTACAGCCTACTAGCGACTGCAATGTATTAGAGATTAAAAATTTCCAAAATCACTAAACACTTTGAAATGAAAGAAAAACTTTCAGCGATCGTTGCCGTCAGTCTAATATCTTCAGAACGCAATTTCACATTTAATGATATAAAACAGTAGTCATTTTCGTCAAAGTCAAACATAATAATACCTCTCACTGTCGTCCTTTAAATTTTTCAGCATTTATTAGCAAGGTCGCAAAAAAAGGAATACTGACAAATCATATTTTAATTTTCTGCCAAGTAAATTATGTTTAATAATTTGAGCAGATTTTTAATTTATTCTTCATTTTCGGCGATCTTGCTTATGAGTATTGAAGAATTTGCAGAACTCCAGTCAGAGGTATCGGTTACTATTTTTTTAAATCATGAAATGTGAAATGTTATTCTCAAGCTATTAAACTTCCAGCAACATTACGTGGTAGATTTTCTTTCATTTCAAAATTCCCAATGGTTTTGTGAATCGTCAATCTTTAGAATATTGTAGTAGCCGGTATGCTGTGAAAAATACCCATTTCTGTCGTACTCCAGCTGCTTTTTCACCTTAGGTGTGTTATGTCTGCTATTTCTGGTTAGAATTGATTTGTTGTAAGTCATTTTTATAACTTTGTCCCTTTACTCTAGTTCGTCCGTAACTGATTGCTAAGTTAGTTCTTTTGTTCCATCTGAACAGTTTTTTGTGTATATTTCATGGCATGCTAAGTTGCTTATAGGTAACAAAATTGAAAAACACCGGTTTTACTGAAAATTTGAAATTAAATCAAAACTACCAGAGATTGATATTTACAACCACATATCATTAGAAAGCTTATCAAATTGCAAATTTGATCGTATAGAAAAAATTATGCATTCCCATTTGAAAAAATCAAGTTACCTTTGATTGAAGTTTCCTTAATTGATCTAGCGATTTCTCCAAGTACAAATGTAAATCGAACTAGACCGCCTAACGTAAGCTGACACATTTCATGCTTAGTAACACGGCAAAGTCACAGCCCTCTTAAGATTTACAACAGCTGCGATATTCAATTTTTTCTGACATCTACCTATACCCAAAATTGTGATTTGCACCTAAACGGTTCGCTTAAAGTCCCATGTGTGATACATAAAGTCACACTAAAATGCACCCGGGAATCTAAATATGTATAATATACAGGGTATTCCATTAAAAAAAACATAACTTTGATATGTCACGCTTTTATTAGACACCCTGTATAAAACTCATTATTTTTAAAATGTAGTCCAACTCGACCTACATACACTCGCAAAGTCAATTTTTCGAAAAATGGTATCGTTTGGTCACAAGAGTCCGAGGCGTTGAGCTTGACTCACCCTGTATAAACAAAAACCTGTTCAGGTAGAAGAAAACAACTAACTTGGCAGAAAAATACACACGAACGCACACGGTATAAATTCACTGCCAATCATTTTCCCCGGGATTGGTCACTACGGTACCTTTAAAGGGTTGATACACGTACGAACTTTAAGTACGCGGTTTTTAAGTTCGCGAACTTACTCGGCTCGACGCGGTGGCACACGTGAAGCTGAAATCACTCATTTTGATAATTTTCCTAAATAAACAAAACTTTTAACAAACGCCAAACACAACAAGCGTTGCGCATCGATGGCCTGCCGAAACAAAGTGGTGGCTCGCGGCTCGCAGTACGAGCCGAGACAAGCTACGAGCAATATTTCAAACCAGTTGGATCGCCGGCGGTTTGCGCGACGGTTTTAAAGTACGCGTACTTACGGTGACACACAGGCGAAAAAGGTCTTCGAGCCATAAGTACGCGTACTTGCTCGTACGTGTATCACCCCTTTTATAGGTACTTTTTTACAGTACATAGTGCAAACAGTAAGAAGCTCACATAAAAAAGCCTTCTTGAAAAATCAATCATACCTTACAAAAATTTGTTGTTTTTAGGAGACTGCAGCTTATGGGAAACTCCTTTAAGCAACCAAGATACACTATTTTGGAGCAAGGCACCGAGTCCATCTTGTCATATTTGAGAGATAAAATTCCTCTGTAGTACAATGTAGTATAATTTAGGGATAAAGGAAATTCCATAAAGTGGCACAAATAATTGAAAACAAAAAAATGCTCAACACTTATAGGTATTAGTGAGAAAATCACACTTTTCAATAGTCATGCTTTTATAATTCTCATATATTTAACAATGTAGTAATTTTTATTTGAAGAATACTCAAGCTATCAAACATTTTGAGGTTCAGAAGAGTCCTTGACCTTAACCCTTAAAGGTTCTCTAGTGACTCTTATTTATTTTTGTATCTTAAGCAAAGTTTATTTGTATAATATTCTGGTGCCATGAGAATTACGACGAGTACAAAAAAAAACAAAAAGTATTAACGTTTAGCTGTAAGTTACGTAAGAGATATTATTTATAGTATGGATAAAAAATATATTTTGTTATTTAGGCTGTTTTTTGTGATGTGAAATGTGATTGTTACACAGTTCCTTTTTTGTTCACGCTTTATTTGTTTTTACCCATATGATATTGATGCATGATTACATTATAATGTGGATTATTACATATTTTATATGTTTAGATGTGGTTTTATTGGTTTCAGAGAAATATTTTCAAATAAAAAAAAAATGTGTCGTAATAAGAACAATGACAAATATAATGTGAGTCTTAAGTTGATATTTTTTTAATTGTGTATAGAAGTCGCTAAAATTAACAACTTTTTTCTTAAAACGGAAAAACAAGCGAGATACAGAATAAAAAAATATATCTGGACTTGTTTGATTCTGTTTCGCTTGATTATCAGTTTTCAGAAAAGAGTTATTTGAAAAAGTTGTTTATTTTAACGACTTCTGTACAGAGCTTAAAAAAAGTATCAACTAAAAACTCACTCACTCACTAGAATGTGTCTGTTTTATTATTCAGACTTGAGAATTTGAGCGAGCCCAAAATGCAGTGTTGTCAATAAAAGCTTTCGTGAGTAGTGTTCACTGGAAAACAAAAGAACGCACAGCTTGGTAATTTTTTTTTGTTTGCCATTTCAAATAAATTAACTCTTATTACCACCTTGGGGTCTATGAGACCCTGGCATTATTTTAAATCTACACTGCTTTTTATTTTGGATAGTATCATTGATTAACACATTTATACTTTAATAATAAATACTTTAATCAATGATAGTATATCTTGCAGCATCCACATACATTTAGTTTACTTTGTTATTTAAAGGTGGGTATTTGAAAAAATAAAGACATCCAATCACGATTTACACCGCCCACTGACTTAGAGAGAACTAGCATTTGAAATTCAAAATATTTTAGTTGAAAATGCAAAAGAGGATCTTGTTGGAGACACTGTGTGCAAAGCCCATTTGTGACTAACATAAATATTTTACCGAATGAAATTGTCGTTATATAAGTTTCATTTAAAATTTGGAAAAAATGACTTTGGGGTCAGTCAGACCTCAGTGTCATAATTGTGTCATAAAAAATAACTGTTAGGGCCGGTTTCACAATGATGGGTTAACTCAAGGTTCTGTCTTGAGCGGAGGTTAACCCTAGATGCCATGTTTCACAAACGGTGGTCTTCGATTGTACTTGAGGTTAACTCTGAGTTAACTTGACCCCAAGAAATTCTTGAGTTAACCTCAGGTTTGCAATGACGCATGCGCATTAGGTTATATCACTTTGATTTAGCTACTTGCTAGGCATATGAAGTTTCATATTTTATCGTTTAGCTTAATGCCTTCCATCGTTCTTTTCATTTGAAATGGATGGTTATGATGTAAATGCGAATAGCAGTGATGAAGAAGCAATGAGACCAAGAATATTTCGACCTAGAGTCAATTATTTTGAGGAATATGATGACCATGACCCCTTGGTCTTTTTTAAATTTTTGTATTTGTCTTTCAGCACCTTTACAGATCTGTGGCTATTATTTGCACAATTGCAATTAAATTCTTCTCCTATCTTTTCCCAGGCGCTGCCTTTTTCGTACCACGTTGTTGCACCTTTCGTTTTGCATTCTATTACATGCCTGTACTTTTCTACTAACGAAATGAACAGATATTCTTCATCTTTTGAAAAGTTTTTAGCTCTTTTTAGTTTTTTCATGCTGACACACGGGTACATGCACAGCTATTAAGCAGTCCACGCACCAACCCAACCTAAAAATCCTTTATCTATGCCAAACAACAAATAACCGCGAATTAAATGAAAAAACGTCAGTGGGAAAAAAACCCAATTGAGTTTGAAATCGCATGGAACTGACAACTCAACGAACTCATTCTATGACAGTCTTGTCAGAAAAACAAAACACCAGCACGAAACACCTAACGAAAGAAATAAGAAAGAATTTTAAATATTGCGGACACAGTACCACCAACCGCTAAAAATAAAATACAACTCGCGGTCAGTTAACCCTACGTCATTTTATCATTGTGACACAAGAGGCGTTCCATTGTTCGAGTTAGCTCGCAGGTCGAGGTTAGTAAACCGTCAGAGTGACCACTGATTGTGAATCTGGGCCTTACTGTATCTATAAAACAGAACCCCACTTAAAACTAAAATTAAAATTGTATTTTCTCTCAATTTTTTTTACTCATCTGCTGCTGATTCATCGCACTTTAGCTTTCTCATTTCAAAGGCAGTTGGTTCTGAGAAGGAAAGCCCCCAGCATTTGTGTATATCGCCGGTATAAAGGTACATAGGATCTGCAAGTGAAAAATCATTAATATTGAGAATTATGTTGATTTATTCACTGGAAGATATAAATCATCCTCGTGACCTCAAATCACTCTCAAGAAAAATACAATTTATGTTCAATTCCTTGTAAGGCCTTCTGCAACTTCCAAATCATGTTATTGATAAATTCAATATTTTATGTATAATACATAAGGCAAAATCTTCTCGAAAACGCTCCCGCCCACAAACCTGACAGAGCTAGTCCACTCCTTATGCCATGAGCACTCCATTTGGTCTTGAATCCTGGTTTTGGTAGCTTTGTGGATCTGGTCTTCCAGTTCGATTCTTTTCAGATTGGTCGCCGAGGTCTCCAGATAAATCGGAAAGAGTTCGATGGTGATCTCTTCACGGAAGTTAGCTGCCATTTCGGATGATTTCGCCAACCAGTCCATTATAGGAATGTTCCAGTAGTCCCAGGTGACCGTTTGTGCGTCCTCCGTTGAGTTTTGAGCTGAAAAAAAAAACAGTATTTCTCAGTGATCCTGAGGATTGTAACTGTTCAAAACCAATCACCGCGATTTATTTAATTTTTTTTATAATTGAGCATACCGCGCAGGCAGAGCCTAAATACCAGAGTACCGCGGCTGCTGTGAAAGGGTTATGTTAGGGGAAGTCTGTTAACGCGAGATTTGAATGGGCCAATACCCGCAGGCCCAATAAATACATCTTCTCGCAGTTCATTCCAAGCCTTGGACACCCTGGGAATAAATGTGCGGTTGTACCGCTCAGTTCTTGATGTATGAAGAACGACCGTCTTAGGATGAGATGCAGCGGTCGCACGGGTGCATCTGATAGGAGCAGTGAGCGGCGGAACGATAGAGGATAGCTCAGAGGAGCAGATTCCGTTGGAATATCGGTAGAAGAGTGAGAGATCACCAACAACACGCCGGTGAGAAAGTGACTGAAGGTGGCGCGTTAAGGCCGGATCGCTAATTAGTCGAATTGCCCTTCTCTGGACGGCATCTAGTATAGACAGGGTAGTAGGGGCAGCAGCTCCCCAGACATGAGAGCAATACTCCAGGGTAGGTCTTATCTGGGCTTTATATAGCGTGAGGAGGTTACATGGTGAGAAATACTTTCTGGCTCTAAATAGGTACCCAAGCTTTTTACCAGCAGCTGTTGCAATTGACGCGACGTGTTCGTGCCAGATCAGATTTTCTGTATTTCTGTAATGTTGACTCCTAACAGCTTGAATGAGTGACTCCTTGGCAGACCCTGGTTGTTTATTAGAACCTGGTGTTGGCTTGGGCACTTCCTGTTTGATAGCGTACAATACTGGGTCAAACTTGGTCAAATTTTAGTAGTTCATAACTTTTGGTCTGCAGTGTATACAGAGTGTTCTATGACGAGTGGAAATACTATAGGATGGAGAAGACTGTACAGGGTGTCCCATTTTGGGCACTTTTACGGGGTATCTCGGTTATTTTTGAAGATAGAGAGTTGAGGTTTTCGCGACAATGTGCTTCTTTTTTGTGAAACTCAAGATGCCGTCAACAAAATTATCATGGCCCCCTTGGTTTTTGAGATACAGGGTGAAATCGAAAACTAATTTTGGGACCACCCTCGTATCTCGGTTGTCTTTTTTACGTTATTGAAAAATTTAAAAAAACATCATATATAATTTTTTCTGTAGAATCCAGTGGTGTAGTTTGATTTTTCTTGCTCTAACCATTTTTCAGTTATGAAGCAAACACATATTTTTTTAAATGGAACACCCTGTATATCATTTTTGAAGTCAATCGGAAATAATTCAAGCTTTTCAAAAATATATATTACTATTAAGTTATTTTGAAAATTGCGCTCAAAATTTGATTTTTTCATTTTTTACTTTATTTGTACCAGTAGGCCATGGTTAATCAACTATAAATAGTAAGCATATAAGCAGTTATTACTCTACAAGAGACTTCCTACTCAAATTCGAATAAAACAGAATTAAAATACCTTTTTTTAAATAATTATGTCTCATTAAAATGATGTTTGCTTTATTATGATATTGAGTAGATAAAGGGCTATGACTCATCTATTAAAAACAAAAAAGCAAATCTGTAAGAAATTTGCGAAACTGTCAGTTTTAATTTATATTTTTATTAAATATAGCTTCGTTCTTTCTGTGTTTTTATTTTAATTATTGTCAATTTTCTATAATAAGGGTAGCTTAGACGTCTAAAAATAAAAACTGTCAGTTTTAATTTATATTTTTATTAAATATAGCTTCGTTCTTTCTGTGTTTTTATTTTAATTATTGTCAATTTTCTATAATAAGGGTAGCTTAGATATCTAAAAATAAATATAGTTTAGTTAGGTACGGGTCTTTTATTCAACCACGTCCTAAAACTTATTTCAAGGAGAATAGGGAGCAAAGGGAAACAAACGTATTAGGTTACATAGAAGCAATGCCTTCATCATCTTGTAAGCACATAGAAAAAGCTGTAGTATCAACTGCAGAAAGAATTCTAAAAAACATTTGCACAGGATCCAAGTTTGGGAATATTTAATCGCCATGACACGAAGGAGACCAATAATTCTTTTAAATGCCATTAAAAGAATAAGAAATTGTGCCAGATTTGCATTCGAGAAAATAGTCTCCAAGTTGAACCAACATCTCTAAAAGCTCCTCGATGTTTTTAGTTTTTATTTTGATTCAAATTCAAATTTAATGATGTGTTGATATTCTTCAGATATAATGTTGTTTGGTTTTAAGGAATGTAATAATGGACTAAGTAATATTTATTGAACACTATCGCAAATAGTAGTTAAGCGTATAAAATACAATTGAATAATTGAGTTTAAAAGTTTTGAGTATATTGTATCTTAATAACTGTTTACTTGGATATTGCTGTTAATAGATTAGTCATGGCCAACTGCTACAAATAAAGTAAAAAATTTAAAAATGAAATTTTGAGCGTAATTTTTAAAATAACTTAATACTAATATATATTTTTGAAAATCTTGAATTATTTCAGATTGACTTCAAAAATAATATACAGGGTGTTCCATTTAAAAAAATACATGTTTGCTTCACAACTGAAAAATGGTTAGAGTAAGATTTTACAGAATAACTTCTACAAGACAACCGCGTTACGAGGGTGGTCCCAAAATCGATAGTTTTCGATTTCACCCTGTATCTCAAAAACCAAGAGGGCCATGGTAATTTTGTTAACGGAATCTTTATATTCACAAGAAAGTAGCACACTGTCGCGAAAACCGCAATTCTCTATCTTCAAAAATAACCGAGATACCCCGTAAAAATGCCCAAAATGGGACACCCTGTTCAGCTTATTTCCAACAGAAAGTATAAAGTAGGGTCCGATTTTCAACTGTTTCAGAGATAAATTGACTTTTACAGATTTTCATTAAAATGCAGACCTCCAAATTTCAACAGACCGTTTGGCAAAAACTTGTCATTGGATTTTTAATTTTTGTTGAATGAATAATGTGCTATTACACCATGATAAGTCATAAAAAGTGATCGGTTAGCCAAAAAATAGGGTATAGGGTCTCAAAATTGTACAATTTTAGAAAAAACTTCAAGTTGTCATTTAAAATCGATTCGTCTTAAAAAGGCGTTAGGTAATCTCTTAAAAGTGGCTAGGTAATCAAGCAAAACATACAAGCCACGTTATAAAGTATCGTGTATCTGTAGATTTTAACTCGTGGATAAATGAGAGGTCGTAAATACTCCAAAACGAAGTAACCTGGCTGACCATTTTCACCCTGTATATTAATATTTGGCGCAAAACCGTGATTTGCGGTTTCTTAAAACTTCAATCCAGAGAAATGTCGATCCAGATTTTTGAATAAGTTTATACAGGGTAATTAACGAGACCGTGAATTTAGTCAAAAAACACCACATTTGGCAATTTTTTAATAATGGTCTATTAGGAAATTTCAAAAAATACGTCGACATTTCTGTAGAACCATCCTTATTCTTCATCTTCATATTTTTTTTGTTCAGTTATCTCAAAATTAATAGTAAAAAAATGGTTACAGCTGAACCATTGCAAGCAGCTCTCATGTACGTACTATAACCCCGTCTCAATATAAGCCTCCAGATAATTTAGCTTTTTATTAAACACAACCGCTGCAAATCACTTACCCAGCATAGTGTCCATCGTTTCTAAAAAGGTACAGTTGACAGCGACATCTCTGGCAGCCTCTATAGTTCCGGTAGTCTTCCTAGCGTACAAACTGGTGCCGGGCACTTGTCCAGCCAAGAAGACGCTGCCTACGATTGTGAGCAATCCAGCGGTATAGGTGGCTGCCATGATCACCGAAAAAGTTACCAGACAGTTCAGGAGTTTATGAATTTCAATCGTGGCAGCTAAGTGTTCCAGCTCTGTATAGGTGAAATAGCCCCTCAGTGCTCCTTGTTTGGCTGCCAGTTGGGTCTCCAGGTCTGTTAGCTTGCGCCAGAAGTTTAGTTCACTCACATATACCTCCCAATCCTGTAATTGTACATTCATAAAAAAGACAGATTATTGAAAAAGCCAGAGAGCATTATTTTTACCGTTTTTATCTGCTTTGTGGACTATTCTAAGGCGTTTGATAACGTAAAGTGGCCTAAACTGTGGGAAATCCTTATCTCCATGGGAGTCCCTTACCACTTGGTATTTCTCATACAGCAACTCTATGAGTCTAGCTCAGCTTGTGTAAGAATTGATGGTAACCTGTCTGGTCAAACAGCAACCAGAAAAGGAGTTCGTCAGGGATGCGTATTATCTCCGATGTTATTTAACATTTACTCTGAATTTGTGATGAGACAGGTATTGGACAACTGGAATGGTATAATTGCTCCAATAACCAGCTACTCAGAGCGGCGGTTTTCAAAATTCGAATTGCCTTGATGATTGCCAACCTCCAGAATGGGGACGGCACCTAAAGAAGAAGACATTCTTCGGACATATTCACAGAAGCGATAATATGGAGAAACTTGTAGTTCAGGGCTACGCCCCGAGTGGGCGACGCCATGGCCGTTCCCCTACACGCTGGGTGGATACGACGAAACAGTTGCTGGTTATGAGTATCAAGAACGCCACTGAACTGACAGTAAATCGCGAACGATGGCGAGCTACAGTTCTCAAAACTATTGATAATATTCGTGCCGGCAATACTCTAGCTCCGACTTAATGCATTTTACGAGTTCACAACATGTCTGTTAAGAGTGTGACTATGATGATGATGATGAAAAAAGGCGTACAAGAATTAGAAAGAGAACGACCTACGTCATATTTGTGTAAAACGGGCTGGTGCCAGTCATTGTCTATTGGAGGTTATTGCCAAATTTCATGCATGACGGTGTTTGGCAAATTTAAAAAATAAAAATGCCATATCAGTTACTTGAAATGAGCTTAATTCAAATGCACACGACATCCGACGATACGACGGTACGAAACTGTTCCTATTGGTTGAAATATTTTGATTTGACATCATTTTGAGTATTGCCGACACGAATATTATCAATAGTTTTGAGAACTGTAGCTCGCCATGGTTTGCTATTTACTGTCAGTACAGTGGCGCTCTTGATACTCATATCTAGCAGCTGTTTCGTCGTATCCACCCAGCGTGTAGGGGAACGGCCACGGCGCCGCCCACTCGGGGCGTGACCCTGAACTACACGTTTCTCCGTATTATCGCTTCTGTGAATATGTCCGAAGAATGTAAGCATTCTCGTCGACACAATGGAGGATAGTCTCTTTGGATTACCGAGCTCACCCAGTATGGAAACTTTAGTTCGATGGGCGGTATAAGGAATTCTCAGCATTCTCCTCCACGTCCACATTTCAAAAGCATCTATGCGAGCTCGATCTGCTTTTTTAACAGTCCAAGTTTCCGAGGCATACAAAAATATGGAGAACACAAGAGACTGTACCAGCGACATTTTGGTAGCTTTAGTGATGTTATGGTCACGCCATATTTTAGTAAGCTTTGTCATGGCCACCCGTGCCTGTTGAATGCGCCGCCGAATCTCATTCTCACAGCTACCCGAACTGTCGATCAAAGAACCGAGGTACACAAAACTTTGAACTACCTCACAACGGCCTATTGACTTTCTTTCTCGATGATTGTCATGCTCTCTATCTACGATCAATGATCATAACCTTGGTCTTGTTGAAAACTATATTAACATTTTTGAAAAAAAATGCTCCCATCCATTGAACAAGTTTATCCTGAAAATAACTATATATTTCAACAAGATAATTGTCTTGTTCATACCGTCAATTCTGTAAGGAATTGGTTTCAAGCTAATCATGTGGAAGTGCTGCCATGGCCCTCTTGTAGTCCCGATCCCATCGAAAATATTTGGGGCAAAATTGTTAAAAAATGTATAAGCAAAATTTTAGACCACAAAATGAAATGAATTATGGGAAAAGTTTCAAAAAAGCTGGGAGGAACTTGATGCCAATGCAATATCAGATTTAATCCACTCAATGCCAAATAGATTAAATAGTTATAGAAGAACATGGCCAAATGACCAAATAATAAATTTTATTTTCAAGGTGTTCGTGATTGCTGTTGTTTAAATTTTGGAATCTATTCTGTTAATATAATTTCTCAGCTATATTTTTAATTAATATTTCTTTATATTATTTCATTGACCCCATACCAATGGATGACACTTTTCATAACCTAATCACTGATGACAGCAGCTGGTTTTACGCAAATATGACGTAGGTCGTTCGCTTTCTAATAGGGTACTTGCACAAAAAATATTATATCGTTTACGCGTTCCTTAGAGCCTAATAAACATGACAAAATCACTTGTTTAGTTTTTTGGAATCGGCTGTCAGAGATATTCCAAAAATTATTTCAAATGCCGGAAAATGCCGCGCAAACAACCTCTGACGTCATTGATATCCTATAGTGATGGGATGTAAAGTATTGATATTCGATATCGATACCCAGCGCTAACCTAACATTTTGACATTGATCATTATAACCACAAAACACAGTCACACACAAAAGTACAAAAGTCAAGAGAATAAAAGTTAGGCTAGATTACTAATTCACTTTGTAGGGATGGGCTTGAAATAGATTCTATCTTTGGATACATTCACAATGGGATACGCCGAAATAAAATGATGGCTTCGATTAGTTGAGAATCTCGGTCACAAACAGGATGAACTGTGATACCTATAAGATATAAAAATGTATTGCAACGAAAATGCTAGTGGGTTAATTGCCTGTTTCAATAATATGTTTAAGAATCAATAAATCGAGTCGCATTGTTAAAGAATTCAGATCATCTCTAGTCGAATGCGCAGTTGGCAAACCTGTAGCAGTATCGATTGTCGATATCGATAAGAAACCTGTGACGTCAGCCCTTGTTTTAAGTCACGTGGAAAAATTTGAATATATCCTTATTTTATTTTGCAAATACCTTTTTTTGACCGTCAGTAAAATCATGTTTTTTGTTTCCTACTGCTTCTTGATATGGGTTTCTTTACGCTCTGTATACTCCCGAGGCGATTTCACGACGTCAGCAAGTACCCTATTCTTGTATGCCTTTTTCATGAATACATAGATCTGAGCTATGGGTAGATTAATCATCTAAGAATTACATAAGACCACAAAAAAAAATCGGATCGGCAAACTATATTAGAAATTTTTAAAATTGTGATGATTCAGCCTTACTTGGACAGTTATACACGCCCAGACTTCTAGTCTGGAGAGCAGTAGTGGGGTATATAAAGTTCAATTTCAGGTATCCCAGATTTCTATTGAGCGATAACTAAATATAAATATAAAATTGGAGAACATTGACAGTGCTGATAATTTAAGCTTATTGATTTCCAGTGTAGTAAATTAAATACCCTAAAGCACCTGAAGTCATATATAGCCCTGTATTTGGTAAAAAAAAAAAAATTTGGATAATCTTAATAGTGGAAGACCTTTTTTTTTCATACTCCTAAGGGCCGGTTGTACAATGCAAGCTTAAGCTTCAGCTTAAGGTAAGCCGACGTTAAACCACGTCAGTTGCAAATCGTCCGTTGTACAATGCTAGCTTAGCCCCCCACTCCAAGCTTAGCACGAGCTTACGTATGCCGAAGCTTAACGCGAGCTTAGCTGAGGTTTAAACCTAACCTGATACAAGTGACATGACATGTCAAGAAGAAACCTTCAAATTGCCTGAGCTTAGCTAAGCTTAGGCTTAACAAAGCTCGTGCTAAATCCGCATTTGTACAACCGGCCCTAAGAGTCCAATAACAAACCAGTAATAGTGTTAAATATCTTCTCTCAAATTGATAATCACTTACAATAGCATTCAGGAAGTCTTTTTCAAGTTGCAGTAGATGTTTTAATGTCACTCCCCCAGATGCAGCCCATTCCCTTTCTATAACTTCATCAGTTTCACCATCGTCAAACAGAAATTTAGAAGATACCATCTAAAAAATAGAAACAGAGGTAAAAAAACGAGTATAAGTGATTTGAACATCACCAAAAAGTATCAGTATGTAATTGAAGAGTTTAATTCAACAAATAAAAAACCTTAAAAATTGGTCCACTAGCTTGAAGAGGACAAGATACTAAATTTAGGCAAAAATTGAATTGTACCTATAAATCTAACTTAAACCAGATTTACTCTTTCATAATGAATAATAAATTAAAAATATAAACAATGTCATACAATTGAGTACAAAAAGTAAAAAAAATCCAATTTCAAGGTATGAACAAATTTACATAAACAATAACATATTAAGAGCTTGGACATGACAGACTTCCTTATAGTCAGCACTTCATTTACTTCAAACAAATTTTCTTTGCGAATCTACTATGCATACAATAAGTATCACAGCAGATTCATTAATGTTTATAATTGTGACTATAACATTTTTTGGCTGATAACAATTGAACAACTAGTTGATACTCTTTCTAATGCAAATGTTTAATAATTTAGTACCTTTTTTTGGAAGTAATAATAGCCAATAGCAGAACTTTCTTGATTTAGAACTAAAAGTAATAATATTGTTGAAATCAACAGTTGAGCAGCAAATGCAGATAGGATTGCCAACTTTGACACTGTTTACAATTTGGAAACCTACATAAAATAATAGTAATGCTGATATTCTTAAGTAAAAAGTGAATTCCAAAACCAGTAGACCTGTTCCATAGCCCCTATAATATCTTATCATAATAAACATCATTTATAATATATTGTACACATCATTTTGGCATTAGTAAAAACCTCAGTATAAACAGGCCTGATTGTACTTAAGGCTGTATGTCACAGTCCTATTTTCCATCCTAAATATTGACAAAAAATATGACAAGAAATAGAATGGCTGCACATTCGCTACTGCACACTTTTACATCCAATTTATTCAAATATTTGGGATGTGTTCTAAATATTTGGCAAATTGTATATTTTTAGTTTGCATGTTTTTGTCTTTTGTCAAATAACAACCTTCTACAGAAAGTTAAAATGAGAACAATGTGTTGGAAGTGGCTTATTGACAGCATGAAAATGGCCTTGACAGAAACCATAACTTTCAACAGACAAACAACATGACTGTGCTACTAGTGAACATACCCTTGTCCTATATTTGTAACAAAATATTTGATCATTGCATACAAGGAAAATAATTTATCATTCCAATTTTTATGATAATTTTTTTTTCAATTTTTTTGTCCAATATTTAGGATGGAAAATAGGGTCATTACATACAGCCTTTATTTCTGGAAATCTGATGAGATAATTTGAATTTACTTACCAATGAGACCAAAAACAAATCAGAAGGTGCAGTTCTATCAAGGTAGTCAGGATTGCATGCTTTCAGTCTTTCCAAGTACAAAATAGCCAATACTAATGAGCAGGGTGAAACACAAGCATTCCTTGATATTTTAGCAGCATCGTTACAATGCAATCTTTCCAGGGATTTGCCTTTTTGTGCTTCAGAGAACAGTTCAGCAGCCAATTCTAAAATCATTGATTCTTTATTGGTTTTACTTTTGATGTTTAATCTTGTTATTTGATACCTCTTTGTTGTTTTTTAAAGATAGAAATAAGTGTTCTATATCCTATTTGCATCACAAATCTATGAAGAAAATGAAGAAACATTTAGTAATATACTGTTGGTTGATATTTGTAGAAAACTGTCCTTATTTTCCATTTATTATCATGTCCAACTATTTTTTTTGCCTACTATTATTTGACTGGCTATATTAGATTTTGTGTTCCCATTTGGTGTTATCTCATTCACAGTTTTAATGGTACCCTTGTCTCTATCTGACAAGCACCTCACTATATTCACAAGGTCACCCAATAGCTAGAATGGCTGATCACATATGGATGGGGAATGATTTGGTACAAGTTTAATACCACAGCTAAAAATGCAATGGGAGTTCAAGGAGGCAATGAAGGGCCAACTTGCAATAAATCATTAAGATTGAGTAGTGATGATTATTAAAATGGACAAATTTAGACCATTATGAAGGGGCAGTAACTCACTTAGATCAATTAAGCATAACACCGTAATATACAAGAACAGTCCTTTTTATATGGCCCACAACTTATTTAGGTCTCTACCTTGTTCCATTAGTTGCCTCTAGATGAGGCAAAATTTAATTGTGCTTTGAAAGGCTTTCTGACAAATGGTGTTATCTACTCCTTGCAAGAGTTTCTCAATGCATGTAATATGTGAATATCATTTTTTTTAATTTGTGTAATCTATTGTGTGTTTTTATACAGTGTGTCCCACAACGATTAAGACAAGCAATATATTGGAACTGGGCAGTAGTAGAGAATTATAATTTTGGGGGTGTAAATTAGAGCAAATATAGTATCTTTTCTTATTATTGTTTCACCCAATGAGGTATTTGTTTTTTAGATCATGTGACGTCCGATTCAAAATTTTTAATGGGACACCCTGTATATTTGTGACTTTTTGTGTTCCTCCCGATAAAACAATTCCAACAAACTAGCATACTGGTCTAAAGTGATTAATTCAAGAGCTACAGGTACTTAAAGGACTGTACCACTACCATTATGAAACACTACCAAAGTAATTTAACTGTAGGGGTACATGTTACAATCAATGGTGGTAGTGGTACCATCCTCCTTTAAGTACCTGTAGCTCTTGAATATATAACTTTAGACCCCAAATGTGCTAGTTTGTTGGAATTGTTTTATCAGGAGGAAGAAAAAAAGTCATGAATATACAGGGTGTCCCATTAAAAACTTTGAATCGGATGTCACATGATCAAAAACAAATACCTTATTAGGTGACACAGTAATAAGAAAAGATACTATATTTGCTCTGATTTAAATCCCCAAAATTATAATTCACTACTACTGTCCAGCTCCAATATATTGCTTGTCTTCCTCGTCTTGGGACATCCTGTATATATGTATGTATGTATGTCTAAATTTTTATCAATTTTGAATTTACAATACAGATTCCACAATGTGGTGACCAGATTGGGCGATTTATCGCAAATTGGGCTACTTTTGAATGTAAAATGCGACTAGAATTTTACAAATATCGCAAGTCGCAAATTGGGCGATTTCGAATTTTGCAAGTTGCGCCCAAAGGCTTTGGATAAAACAAAGATATTTAGAAAAAAATCATAGTTTTGTCGTTTTGAGTTTTAATCCTTAAAGTAATTACAATTTACGAATAACATGTTCAGAATCTATTGTCGTTTTAGTCAAGTAAGGAAGTCTGCAGGTTCGAAAAAAACAGTTTCTGCCTCTCTGGCGATGCCTTGAGCTGCGTACACATTTGAGCGCACATGGTTTGAGTACAGACGAATATGCAAATGTGGAGGCCCCATACGCGACGTAAAAACTAAAACTAACACATGACTTAAGAACACACACACATTGAGCACGCACGCATATGTGTGTATTCTCAAGTCATGTGCGCTCAGATGTGTACCCAGCTTTACATTCACTGTTTTTTTCCACTGTACGGAAATAACCGTATACGGTGAATAATTATATCAAATAAATATTATAAATATACAATTATTTTATTATGAATCCAGAAAACAGAACAAATAAATTCTAACTCATCAAAAATCATGCTCGCGACTTTGGGCGACAATTTCGCAGAAAAAATTTGATGAAACAACTTCTACAATAAACAAATTTCATATTTAAGAACACTTGTTAGAATTTTTTCCTATTTGCGACTTATCGCACTGCTGGTTGCGCATTTGGGCGACAAATTAGTGTTAAAAGTGCGACACGGCGCCGAAAAATCTGGCAACCCTGTTCCACATCCTTTGCATGCTGATGTCTCCAATATCTGTATCAGATCTGATGTATAAATAAGTGAATTGAATTGAATTCAAGTCAAAGAGATGGGTTCAGTCATAACCACAAACTCGCAAAATAGCTTTGAATAATAGTAGACTAGGTCAAATAGTTCTATATGATCATTTACAAAAAGAAAACTTCAGTGAGACTTCAACCAATTAAGAAAATGTATTAACTACAATATAAAGTCATATTTTTTTAATTATATTTTTTCAATAAACACAAACTATATTTCAGTCAATACCATAAAATAAAACATTTCACTACTTGAAATACTTAGAAGTTTTATGAGCAACAGCTAATCATATCTAACCAATAACATGTTATTAAAGTTGATTTAAGGTGCAATAAAGAAAAACAAGTAATAGTCTTTATCAGTGATTGATAAGAGTTTGTTTATCACTTGAAAGTCTATTGGCAGTATAGATAATGGAATATAAACAATAAAAAACTTGATTTGATTCCTGCCTTTCATATACTTTACTCAATCACATAATGTGTACCTGACAATGCCTTCTCAGTCTAGGTCTTGATTGCTTTCCTTTAGAATGACTCATTTTTCTGAGGAAACAAGAGCCAAATATATATGCATAAATCTGCGTATTAATTAATATTTGAGACATATCTTAGCAAATTATGTTGTTGGTGTAAAGTAAAGATTTAATTTTGAGTGTTGTTGCATCCAACAAAGATGATCATGTAATACTTTCTATGTTCATTATCTTCAAAACAATTACCTGTTACTGGCAAGCTGAGACCATCATTTTTTTGCAATTTTCCATAGTATAGTGTCTTTGTGATTCTCGATAAGTACCTTTTGTGATCACCTATTGCCTGAAATGTGTTATTATTTGGTGTTATGCCATATTAGGAAGAATGTGTTCATTTCTAGATATACCCACCTTGCAGCCTTTATCAGGCATTTTCTTAGATATCTTCGACATTATTTTTACTTGGTGAAAATACAGACGGTGAACTGACTTGTTATTTAAGGTTTTAAGTTTTAAAAAACAAACATATCGGGGCCCGAATACTTGAATACTTTTTTAAACAGGTGGAAAAAATAGCAAATGGGAAGGTCACATAAATGTCAGATGTCAGACTACAAAACAGACAGATCATTGACAGGGAACCAATGCTCAGAACCTGAGATCCTCAGAAGAGCAGAACAGCAGAACTATTTTCCAGGGCAAACACGGATAATAATTATAGGTTTTTTGAAAAGTTGTCCCTTAAAAATTAATTTATTTTTTTATTCTTAGTTCTGTAGAGCATTGTTTATGCGCTGCTAATTTTGAAAGAATGAACTTTTTATAAACAGTGGCATGACGGCCTCAAACATTTAAAATAGCATGCTTTTAAACTTTATTTTATCTACAGTCACTGGTCTATAGAAAGCGTTTATCTGGTTGCCTGCACGTGGCCCAAATATCTTAATTAATTTACATAGCCTTTGATTCTTAAGAACATAAGAACTATTTTTAGAAATTACAAATGATCTACCGAAGAGAATTTGAATGGAATGCAAATTTTAATCTTTTGGGAGGAACTTCGATGCTTTTCATTGGTTGTTATGCTACAATACTCACATCGTGGATGAATGAACTATGTTTACATTGTGCATTGCTAAACAATAAATACAGTATGATTGCCATTACCCGGTTGACTACAAATCGTATTTTTTCGGCTCCGTTGTTACAAGTTCATTATTTGTTGGGATGGTCACTTTAAATAATATCTCTCACGGAGAAATATAGGTGACAAACATGAACTATTGACCCTTTATACTTAAATAGTGAATGAATAAAATGGCATCGCTGAAATTAAAGGAAGTATTGTGCTATTTGTATTCTGGACTTTTATTTGTAAGTAGATTCTATAAATAAAATAAGTTGATTGTAAGAAGATACGTTTTTTCAGGTGTCAGGTATACTATTAATAGCGTATTCTTCGGTGCTGTGTTATAAAGTTTTTCATCATTTCGCTTTCATTCCTTCAAGTCCACTTGGACCTTTAATATTATTGTTTATTTTGGGAATAATACACTTGTTTTTGACATGGCTCGGTATATATGGACCCAAGCGAGAGCACAACTTTCACATAATAATGGTACGTTTATAACGAATAACCTAAGTTTCGTAAAAATTAAATAAAAACACACTTTCAGTTCCTGACATTTACTATAGTTCTGCTTATATGCGAACTGACTATCGGAATATGGTCCATTGTGCTTTGGGATGAAGCATCGACAATTTCCTCGGAACTTCAAACAAAATCTTTTTTGAAAATGAAAGAAAACTGCAACGAAAAAAATTGGATCAAATTACAACGGCAGGTAAGTGACTGCGCATTATATATGATGTATTGAGATTCGTGAAGCACAGGCAGCGTGGCCGAGCGGTCTAAGGCGCTGGTTTTAGGCACCAGTCCGAAAGGGCGTGGGTTCGAATCCCACCGCTGTCAACAACTTTTTTTCTTTTTTTTTATTTAAGATTTTATCGTTTTTTGGTTTTATTAATTTTAAATATCCAAGCCATTAATAGAAAGTTAGAAAAGTTGAAATATTTCATATCTAATATTCAAGGATAAGCTAATATTAATATAATAATTAATAATAAATTCGGTACGGTGGGTAAACTTTTGACGCTGAATCTGATTCTGAATTCAGAATTTCATAATTTTAATCAGAGGCGTATCATACGGGAGGAGTTAAGGGTAAAAATAACCCCATTTTCTAAATGGTAATTTTTTTTACATTTTGATTTTAGAATATGGTATTTCAGAGATTTCTATGTAAAAATGGTCTCTTGGTACATCTTGATAGGGCTAACCGTTTTCGAGAAAAATGCAAATTATTGAATCGATGCAGGCTATATTGTATTTGAGATTTGAAATAGTGTTGATATAATTTTATCTCAGAGTAAAAGTTGTTACTCTGTGAATTTTATTCACAAATTTCAATACCATTATTTCTAGTGAGTTCTAGCCCTTTTGTCATAAACATGGAACTGTGCGTGTTAGTTATTAAAGTATTTTTTTGTTGAAGTCACTAATTCGTTGTTTCAACCATTTTTGTTTCGTTATTTGTTGGGTGATAAAAAAAAATAGATTTGTTACTAAGACGTGCATATCATATACAGGGTGAGTCAAGCTCAACGCCTCGGACTCTTGTGACCAAACGATACCACTTTTCGAAAAATCGACTTTGCAGGTGTATGTAGGTCGAGTTGGACTACATTTTAAAAATAATGAGTTTAATACAGGGTGTCTAATAAAAGCGTGACATATCAATGTTATGTTTTTTTAAATGGAACACCCAGTATATTATTACATATTTAGATTCCCGGGTGCATTTTAGTGTGACTTTATGTATCACACATGGGACTTTAAGCGAACTGTTAGGTGCAAATCACAATTTTGGGTATAGGTAGGTGTCAGAAAAAAATTGAATATAGCAGCTATTATAAATCTTAAGAGGGCTGAGACTTTGCCGTGTTACCAAGCATAAAATGTGTCAGCTTACGTTAGGCGGTCGAGTTCGAATTACATTTGTACTTGGAGAAATCGCTAGATCAATTAAGGAAACTTCGATCAAAGGTAACTTGATTTTTTCAAATGGGAATGCATCATTTTTTTTATACGATCAAATGTGCAATTTGATAAGCTTTCTAATGATATGTGGTTGTAAGTATCAATCTCTGGTAGTTTTGATTTAATTTCAAATTTTCAGTAAAACCGGTGTTTTTCAATTTTGCTACCTATAAGCAACTTAGCAGGCCATGAAATATAAACAAAAAACTGTTCAGATGGAACAAAAGAACTAATTTAGCAGATAGTTACGGACGAACTAGAGTAAAGGGACAAAGTTATAAAAATGACTTACAACAAATCAATTCTAACCAGAAATAGCAGACATAACACATCTAAGGTCAAAAAGCAGCTGGAGTACGACAGAAATGGGTATTTTTCACAGCATACCGGCTACTATAATATTCTAAAGATTAACGATTCACAAAACCATTGTGAATTTTGAAATGAAAGAAAATCTACCACGTAATGTTGCTGGCAGTTTAATAGCTTCAGAATAAAATTTCACATTTCATGATTTAAAAAAATAGTAACCGATACCTCTGACTGTAGTTCTGCAAATTCTTCAATACTCATAAGCAAGATCGCCGAAAATGAAGAATAAATTAAAAATCTGCTCACATTATTAAACATAATTTACTTGGCAGAAAATTAAAATATGATTTGTCATATGTTTTTTTGCGACCTTGCTAATAGATGCTGAAAAATTTAAAGGACGACAGTGAGAGGTATCATTATGTTTGACTTTGACGGAAATTACTGTTTTATACCATTAAATGTGAAATTGCGTTCTGAAGATATTAGACTGACGGCAACGATCGCTGAAAGTTTTTCTTTCATTTCAAAGTGTTTAGTGATTTTGGAAATTTTTAATGCCTAGTACATTGCAGTCGCTAGTAGGCTGTAAAAATTGTCCATTTCTGTCGTACTCCAGCTTCTCTTTAACCTTAGACATGTTACCGCCGTTGTTTCTGGTTAGAGTTGATTTGTTGTAGGGAATTTTTATAATCTTGTTCTTTTACTCTAGTTCTGCTGGATATTTTTATTAGTTATTTGTTTTCTTCCATCTGAATACGATTTTGTTTATATTTCATGGCCTGCTAGTTTGTTTATAGGTAGGGAAATTGAAAAACACTGATTTGATTGAAATCTCGAAACTTAATAAAAACTACCATAGATTGATATTCACAACCTGATATAATTAGAAAGCCTATCAAATTGCACATTTGATCGTATAAAAAAAATTATGCATTCCCATTTGAAAAAATCAAGTTACCTTTGATTGAAATTTCCTTAATCGATCTACCGATTTCTCCAAGTACAAATGTAATTCGAACTCGACCGTCTAAACTAAGGTGACACATTTCATGCTTAGTAACACGGCAAAGTCACAGCCCTCTAAGATTTATAATAGCTGCGATATTCAATTTTTTTCTGACATCTACCTATACCCAAAATTGTGATTTGCACCTAAACGGTTCGCTTAAAGTCCCATATATGATACATAAAGTCACACTAAAATTGACCAGGGAATCTAAATATGCAATAATATACAGGGTGTTCCATTTAAAAAAACATAACTTTGATATGTCACGCTTTTAATAGACACCCTGTATAAAAGTTATTATTTCTAAAATGTAGCCCTACTCGACCTACATACACTTGCAAAGTCGATTTTTCGAAAAGTGGTATCGTTTGGTCACAAGAGTCCGAGGCGTTGAACTTGACTCACCCTGTATAAACTTACACTTACATTTTTTTTGACTCCCTGTATGTATATTTTTCAAATGCATTATTACGATTATTGCAGGTGATAATTATTTTGAAATTAATACAGAGTCACTGAAAATTGAATGCAATTTTGTATTTCAGTTTGAGTGTTGCGGTCTACATGATGTCAATGATTATTCACAAAAAGACTGCAAAAGTACCTGTGCGGACCATAAGATGCTTAACGCCACCTCAGATGTATACTATAAGGATGGCTGTCAGAAAAAATTTGTTAAATATCTAAAAGGAATTGTGATACAAGGGGGCACCTTAGGATTTTTAGCTGCTCTTTTTCAGGTAAAATTTGAATTTTAATTATTATATTGTTAACCACATCTAGTTTCTAGGCCACGTGCTGGAATTATGCATAGGTTAGGTTAGGTTGAAAGTGAGTGGGGCAGAGCTGCCTCCTTCCACTGCGACTCAATTGTGTCTATTGTGGCTCGCACCTTTTTAGAGTTCACCGTACAGTCCGCACCTCTTTACGAAGGTGATCAACGTGAAGGGTGAAACTTCCTTGAAGTCATGAGGTTCCAGTTGGGCAAATCCGAATATGGAACCTAGCATTGTCCAGTACTGGACAGGAGCAAAGAATATGCTCCGCTGTTTCGTCCTCCACGTAGCAGTAGCGACTGTCTGAAGTTTGTTCAAGACCCAACTTCTGCATATGGTACCTTAAACGACCATGTCCCGTCAGCAGACCGACCAGAATGCGGAGGTCGTACATATTACATTCTATGATCCTCAGGGGGGCCTGACTCGAGGGGTATCTTATAAACGCCTTCGAGTGTAGTAGCCCTGGTGCATCTCGCCAGTTCAGGAGTGCTTTCCTCACTGCCCAGTCCGAGATGGTCTTTTTAGCGGTGCTTTTTGCAATGACCGCGAATGGTTCTGGTCCTATGAATACAGATTCAGTTCCTCCTTTTGCTAGTGCATCGTCCAATACATTGCCTTCCACTCCGCTGTGACCCGGAACCCAAATCAGGGTTACCCTGTTTCCCGTTCCGAGTTTGTTGAGGAGGTGCATGCAGTTCCATACCAGTCTTGAATCAACCCGACTGGAGCACAGTGCTTTCAAAGCAGCCTGGCTGTCTGAAAAGATTTTTATAGATCTGTTTGTCAGGGGCCTTTTGATCAGTTCCCTGACTCCCAGCTCTATATGGCAATCATTTCTGCTTGGAAGACTGTGCTATACCTCCCAAGGTTGACTGAAATTTCAACTCTTGGATTGGTACCCACTACTCCCGCTCCTGCCCCCAGTTTAGACTTATGAGTTATGCATAACTTTATATTTGAGATATTTTGTTGTCATCAATTTCAGGCGTTTTTTGTGTCTGTTAATTTTTTGTGAGGAAACGCTTGACGAGGACAGGCGATGGATGAGTGACCTACCAACAGATAGAGGAGTACCGGTACCAGTAATTCGCTTGTTTTTGCATGATCATTTGTACTAGTGGAAGATCCGAATATAAGACGACCTTCACCGAACTGGTTAATGGATGAAAACTATTTTATATTAAATTTAATATGTTAAAAAACATATCGCGAGTGGGTTGGCTGAAAAATTTCAGTCCACGATATGATTAATTAAATATTGAAAAATTAATTTTTTTTTAACATTTCACTGGTTTGGTTAATAGACAAATCACATACCAATCGAAAGTATGAAGCCCATAGAATATGCAAACGTTAGGTTGGCTACGTTTTTCCCGTCCCAACTGTAGGGTAGGCAGGTATAAACAGGTACATCAATAATAGTAAATTGCACCGGTGTGGTTAATGCATGAAACTTATATCAAAATAAAGATAATTTTATTGCAAACACTTCGATATAGGGTTGTCTGCAAAAAATCAGTCTGGAATTCTGGTTGTCGAATTTTAGAGATCAAAATATTGCTGCCAGTGAATACGTGCGCCAGAGAGGTCCCAGCGAACTATCCCGTGTATTAACAAAGGACGCAGCATAGCAGCTGCGTGTAGCTCGGCCACCGAATGAAAGAGAGTGAGTATGTCATGTGTCCGTGAAATTGAAACCTAACGTTTGCATATTCTATGGTATGGTCTATTGGTATGTGATTTGTCTATTAACCAAACCAGTGAAATGTTTAAAAAAATAATTTTTCAATATTTAATTAATCATATCCTGGACTGAAATTTTTCAGCCAACCCACTCGCGATATGTTTTTTAACATATTAAATTTAATATAAAATGGTTTTGATCCATTAACCAGTTTGGTGAAGGCCGTCTTATATTCGGATCTTAGACTATACGTTCAGAACCTTTGTTCTCTCTGGGTGCAGTATCAACTGATTAAAGAGCAGATGACACATGTGACTTGAACAACTCCTATTGGTCGAATAGGCCACTAGGAGCTATTCTGTCCACCTGCAACGCGGCCTTTACGTAATGATTACGATCGAATTTGTTTATGTTTTGGTCTATCTTTTATTTGGATAGACTTTACTTCATAAAACTTATAACTACAACCGGCAACATCAAACTTTCTTCCCCACCTTAAAGACGGTGCAGCATCGTATGATGAAAAATAGCTGCAGAAACTATTCAATATCCTTGTTTTACTTTCATTTTCTCTATCCCTTTTTAGACTTGACATGATAATGACGATCGCTACCTAAGAAAACCTCCCGCTCCCATTACCTCATTTTGCGCTGGTCAGTTTACGATGGCCACTCAGTATTTGGATGCGAACATGTCTGTTAAATAGCAGAGGCAGTTTTATTTCCATCAGTAAGACATGATGTTGTCCAAAGACATATCAGATATACAGGCTCCAAAATATATAATGCCTTATCCTCCAGATTTAGAACCGCTATATATAAGCAAATTAAAATTAATTTGTGGATCATAAAAAATTATAGAACAAAAAATATTTTAGGTCGCTATAGATAAAGAAATTGCACTGAAATTGTAAATACTGTTCCTAAGATGTATAGCAATGCACTGTTACTATCTAAGACGTAACCTTATTATACAGGGTGAGTCAAGCTCAACGCTTCGGACTCTTGTGACCAAACGATACCATTTTTCGAAAAATCGACTTTGCAAGTGTATGTAGGCCGAGTTGGGCTACATTTTAAAAATAATGACTTTTATACAGGGTGTCTAATAAAAGCGTGACATATCAAAGTTATGTTTTTTTAAATGGAGCACCCTGTATATTATTGCATATTTAGATTCCTGGGTGCATTTTAGTGTGACTTTATGTATCACATATAGGACTTTAAGCAAACCGTTTAGGTGCAAATCACAATTTTGGGTATAGGTAGATGCCAGAAAAAAATTGAATATCGCAGCTATTATAAATCTTAGAGGGCTGTGACTTTGCTGTGTTACTAAGCATGAAATGTGTCAGTTTACGTTAGACGGTCGAGTTCGAATTACATTTGTGCTTGAAGAAATCGGTAGATCAATTAAGGAAACCTCAATCAAAGGTAACTTGATTTTTTCAAATGGGAATGCATAATTCTTTTATACGATCAAATGTGCAATTTGATAGGCTTTCTAATTGTATCAGGTTGTGAATATCAATCTATGGTAGTTTTTATTAAATTTCGAGATTTCAATGAAATCCGTGTTTTTCAATTTCCCTACCTATAAACAAACTAGCAGGCCATGAAATATAAACAAAATCATATTCAGATGGAAGAAAATAACTAACAGCAAAAAGATCGAGCAGAACTAGAGTAAAAGAACAAAAGCAAAACTTTCAGCGATCGTTGCCGTCAGTCTAATATCTTCAGAATGCAATTTCACATTAAAATGGTATAAAACAGTAGTTATTTCCGTCAAACTCAAAAGTAATGATACCTCTCACTGTCGGCCTTTAAATTTTTTAGTATCTATTAGCAAGATCGCAAAAAAGGAATACTGACAAATCGTGTTTTAATTTTCTGCCAGGTAATGTTTAATAATTTGAGCAGATTTTTAATTTAATCTTCATTTTCGGCGATCTTGCTTATGAGTATTGAAGAATTTGCAGAACTCCAGTCAGAGGTATCGGTTACTATTTTTTAAGTCATGAAATGTGAAATTTTATTCTGAAACTATTAAACTACCAACAACATTACGTGGCAGACTTCTTTCCATTTCAAAATTCACAATGGTTTTGTGAATCTTCAATCGTTAGAATATTGTAGTAGCCGGTATGCTGTGAAAAATACCAATTTCTGTCGTACTCCAGCTGCTTTTTGACCTTAGATGTGTTATGTCTGCTATTTATGGTTAGAATTGATTTGTTGTAAGTAATTTTTATAACTTTGTCCCTTTACTCTAGTTCGTCCGTAACTATCTGCTAAGTTAGTTGTTTTGTTCCATCTGAACAGTTTTTTGTTTATATTTTATGGCCTGCTAAGTTGCTTAGGTGGGAAAATAGAAAAACATCGGTTTTACTGAAAATTTGAAATTAAATCAAAACTACCAGAGATTGATATTTACAACCGCATATCATTAGAAAGCTTATCAAATTGCACATTCGATCGTATAAAAAAATTATGCATTCCCATTTGAAAAAATCAAGTTACCTTTGATTGAAGTTTCCTTAATTGATCTATCGATTTCTCCAAGCACAAATGTAATTCGAACCCGACCGTCTAACGTAAGCTGACACATTTCATGCTTAGTAACACGGCAAAGTCACAGCCCTCTAAGATTTATAATAGCTGCGATATTAAATTTTTTTTTTGACGTCCACCCATACTCAAAATTGTGATTTGCACCTAAACGGTTCGCTTAAGGTCCCATGTCTGATACATAAAGTCGCACTAAAATGCACCCGGGAATCTAAATATGCAATAATATACAGGGTATTCCATTTAAAAAAACATAACTTTGATATGTCACACTTTTATTAGACACCCTGTATAAAAGTCATTATTTTTAAAATGTAGTGCAACTCGACCTACATACACTCGCAAAGTCGATTCTTCGAAAAGTGGTATCGTTTGGTCACAAGAGTCCGAGGCGTTGAGCTTGACTCACCCTGTATTATTGTTAAGTGTTAGGGTGGCATACACAGATTTTAAATCCATTGTGCGCCCAAAATAAGAAATCTTGTAGCTTTTCTATGTTGTGTTTA
Source organism: Callosobruchus maculatus (assembly GCA_951848785.1). Lineage (NCBI taxonomy): Eukaryota > Metazoa > Arthropoda > Insecta > Coleoptera > Chrysomelidae > Callosobruchus > Callosobruchus maculatus. The sequence goes on along the minus strand of CATOUR010000025.1, from coordinate 4,227,953 downwards.
TTAATAAGTGAAATATTAATATTTGAGTTTATTGCCTTTAATCTTTTCAGAATTGTTTAAATTTGCTGTAAGTAAAGAAGTGTAATTTGTGACTTAAACCATGTTTCGATAAACTGTTTCAAACTGTGAAAAAATAAGTTATCACTTCAAAGATTTATCACTAAAAAGTTCACAATAAAAAACTGTGCTGTAAGTTACAAAACAAAGCATTCCCCTTTTTCAGGCAATCGGCGTGTTCCTGTTCATCACCTATTTCCGATCGCTGCGTGAAGTGCGCAAAGAGCGCGCCGCCCAGCTGTCGGCCCGTCAACGGCAACTTTCGGAGGGCGGGCCTCCCCAGTATGCCGCCCAAGCAGCGGTCCAGCCGCTGATGGTACCGCCCACTTCTGCTGCTCCGCCCCCGACATCTGCGTCCCCTCCTCCGCCTTCGTCCCCTCCTCCGCCTTCGTCGCCGCCTCCGCCTGGAGTGAAGGTTTAAACCAGGGTTGCCATATCGGGGGATTTTCCCCCAAATTTGGGGTATTTTCAGGCTACTGGGGGAAATTTTGGGGGTCATTATTTCCTGGGGGAGACAATAAAGCCTTAGGAATTTTGGGGGTCCTTTTTTTCGTTTTTAATAACGCAAAACTGAAAATTTACAAAAAACATTTTGAGGGATTTTTTTTCAAATATGTCTAATTTGGGGGATTTTTGAACCTGACCTGGGGGAAATCCATCAAATCCATCTGGCAACCCTGGTTTAAACGTGCCTCATGTGATGGTTATACAGGGTGTTTCGCCTATATTATTCTTATAAGATTGGTTTTTGTTTGAATGGTGAAGCGAAAACGGGAAATATCACATCGCCATGACTTTGATTACTATACAGGGTTATTCACGTTATTCAACACGGAGCATTATGGCTAAAGTATTTGATAAAAAAGAAAATAATAACTTCGGATGGATAGAGACCCAAAAATGCTACATTTTAAAAAGATTTTCATGTTATACAGGGTGTCCCAAAAACACGAAATGTATTAAAGTTGTTTTTTTAAATGGAACAAATGGTGTATATTATTGCATATTCAGATTCCTTGGTGAATTCTAGTGTGACTTTATGTATCATACATGGGACTTACGGCGAATCGTTTAGGTGTAAATCACTATTTTCGGTATAGTAGATATCAGGAAAAAATTGAATATCGCAGAGATTATAAAATTTGGAAGGCTATAACTCTGCCGTATTACTAAGCATAAAATGCGTCAGCTTTGACGAGACTGTCAAAATGAAATTACGTTTATGCCTGGAGAAATCGGTCGATTAATCAAGAAAACTTCGATCAGCGATAACTTGATTTTTTCAAATGGGAACGCCTAATTTTTTTGTACAGTTAAACGTAGAATTTGATCGCCTTTCTAATGATATCAGGTTGTGAATATCAATCTCTGGTAGTTTTCGTTTAATTTTAAATTTTCAAACAAATCGGCGTTTTTCAATTTTCCTACCTATAAGCAACGTAGCAGGCCATGAAATATAAACAAAAACCTGTTCAGGTAGAAGAAAACAACTAACTTGGCAGAAAAATACACACGAACTAGACTAAAGGGGCGAGATTATAAAAATTACTCACAACAAACAAAGTCTAACCAGAAACAACGGCGGTAACATATCTTTGGTCAAAGAGAAGCTGGAGGTTGGCAGAAATGGATTTTTTCACGGCCTACTAGCTGCTGCAGTGTACTAGAGATTGGCAATGTCCAAAACCATTAAAAATTTTGAAATGAAACGAAAACTACTAGACAATGTTGTAGGCAGTTTATTATTTTTATAATAAAATTTTACATTTAATGATATAAAAAAGTATGCAATTCTGTCAAAACTCAAGTCAAAAGTACCTCTGACTGGAGTTCTGAAAATTCTTCAGTACCTATTAGCAAGATCGCAGAAAATAAAGAATGAATTAAAATTTGTTCAAATAACTTGAATAGCAGAAAATTTAAATCTGATTTGTCAGTATCCCTTTTTGCAATATTGCTAATAGATATTGAAAAATAGAAGGGCTCCATTCAGAGGTATCGACTTCGACGCAAATTACTATTTTTTTACACCATTACATATGATTGATAATTGCATACTGGAGCAACAGTCGCTGGTTGTTTTTATTTCATATCAGGGTTTTTAATTGTCTTGGAAATTTTTAGCCTCTAGTAAATTGCGGTAGCCAGTGGACTGTAAAAAATATCTATTACTGCTATACTCCAGCTTCTCTTTGACCTTAGTATATTTCTGTTAAGTTAGTTGTTTTCTTCTACCTGAAAACAACTGAACAGATTTTTGTTTATATTTCATGGCCTGCTACGTTGCGTATAGGTAGGAAAATTGAAAAACGCCGATTTGTTTGAAAATTTAAAATTAAATGAAAACTACCAGAGATTGATATTCACAACCTTATATCATTAGAAAGGTTATCAAATACTACGTTTAATCGTATAAAAAAAATTAAGCGTTTCCATTTGAAAAAATCAAGTTATCGCTGATCGAAGTTTCCTTAATTGATCGACCGATTTGTCCAAGCATAAACGTAACTTAAATTTGACAGTCTCATCATAGCTGACGCATTTTATGCTTAGTAATACAGCAAAGTCACAGCCTTCCAAATTTTATAATCTCTGCGATATTCAATGTTTTCCTGATATCTACTTATACCGAAAATGGTGATTTACACCTAAACGGTTCGCTTTAAGTCCCATGTATGATACATAAAGTCACACTAGAATTCACCAAGGAATCTGGATATGCAATAATATACGGCGTGTTCCATTTAAAAAACATAACTTTGATACATTTCGTGTTTTTGGGACAACCTGTATAACATGAAAATATTTTTAAAATGTGGCCTTTATGAGTCTCTATCCATCCAAAATTATTATTTTCTTTTTTATCCAATACTTTAGCCATAATGCTCCGTGTCGAGTAACGTGAATAACCCTGTATAGATGTAGATGTCGTTTTACACAAAATCTCAGATAATCTCAGCTCACTTAATTTTACTTAGTTTAATACGTGTTATCCAAACTCGATTCAAATGAAGTGAGATTTTTATCTCCCCATTTACACCAATTGCATAGCCTAAAGACTAACATCAGTTTCCTCACTTTTAACGTTAACGAAATCTGTTAATTTTAGGCCTTGTCAACTGTGCTCTGATAATGTTATTTCTGTACCCTTAATGGAACTGATATTTACTGATTTGAGAATCTCACCTTAGTTTGAAATATCTCACTTCACTTGCAAAGCACTAATATGTCACTTTAAAACCGTACAAGGTTTTACAGCACTAAAATAGAGTTTAATATTTCACAATTTAATATCGCTCCACTCAAATATCGCTGAAAATGTGTACGTTGGAAAAAAGTAACAGTGAGTGGTTACTAGGGAGATATCTAATGGTGAGCTCGACCTTGACCTACAATGTCATTTGAAGGTCAAGGTGATTTTTTTCATGAAACCTCCTATTTTTGATCACTCAGTTAGAAATAGCGAAATAGTTCACGTCTAAATGAGACCATGACTATGACAGTTAATCAAGGTAGTCTTTTTTTTTTAATGAGAACCACTACTTTTGTCCTCGGAATTGGAAAGAGCGAGGAATTTTACGTCCTAGTATGACCCTGACCATGACTTTTTTGAAAATTTGAAACAACTGGAACAGGACCGGAGAACTATATACAGGGTGTCCCACGACGATTAAGACAAGCAATATATCGGGACTGGGCAGTAGTAGTGAATTATAATTTTGGGGGTGTAAGTTAGAGCAAATATAGTATCTTCTCTTATTATTGTGTCACCCAATGAGGTATTTGTTTTTGGTCACGTGACGTCCGATTCAAAATTTTTAATGGGACACCTCGTATATTTGTGACTTTTTGTGTTCCTTCCGATAAAACAATTCCAACAAACTAGCACACTTGGGGTCTAAATAAGTGATCAATTCAAGAGCTACAGCTACATAAAGGACTGTACCACTACCATTATGAAACACTACCAAAATAATTTAATTCTAGGGGTCATCAATGGTAATGGTACCATCCTTGAAGTACCTATAGCTCTTGAATTAATCACTTTAGACCCCAAGTATGCTAGTTTGTTGGAATTGTTTTATCGGGAGGAACACAAAAACTCACAAATATACAGGGTGTCCCATTAAACATTTTGAATCGGACGTCACGTGACCAAAAACAAATACCTCATTGGGTGACACAATAATAAGAAAAGATACTATATTAGCTCTAATTTACACCCCCAAAATTATAATTCGCTAATACTGCCCAGTTCCGATATATTGCTTGTCTTAATCGTCGTGGGACACCCTGTATATAAGATGCGACAAATACTCAAATTGCAAATCACATGCTTCTATCAATTTTGGAGGGCTGTGCAATAAAAGACTCAACACAAATCAGGAGTAGTGCCTCTCTTATTCTTTAGTACTTAAGAAAAATCATTTAACCACATGGTTTGGATACTTATTATCTACACATCATTCTTTTTTTTTCAATTTATTTGTAACTTTTTTTACATATTCTCATAGAGAGAATTTACTTGGTCATCAAAAATTGTGAAAAACGTCTTTAGGAAACTTAGACACACTATTTTTTGGATTGATTTTGGGGAGCAACGATTTCTAGTAGTTCTTGTTAGAGTTCTTTCAAGGGTTGAAATTACTTTGTTATGTTGCCTTGAACGGTTTTAAAATTACAGTCTGAGTCAAATAATCTCAAATACTCGGTATGTTCACATATTCCTTAAATTCAAAAATCATACACAATAAACTGCCTTAAAACAAAATAAAATGTTGATCTTTGTTAAACGATTTTAAATAATATATATGTTTCAGTTAGTTCTTTAGTAGTAGTTTTTGGAATATGTGTCGTGTTTGCCAAGCATTTTGAAGTTTCCTGTTTTCCCTTCACTTCTAATTTGATAGTCCATCCATTGTTCATTTGTTTTCTATTGAGTAATAATTTTTTATGATACTGTAATAATAAATCTACCAGTAATCGCCATTTGAGATTATAGTTCTTAAGTACCCCAGTGGAGTATCTTTGTAATCACTCTTATACTAAATACAACGTATTAAATATTTATCTGAGTTTAAAAATAAAGTAAAGTTGCTGGCGAATGTTATTTTATACGCTCTGGTAAGCCACGTTCTCAGTAGGTATGCAAAATGACGACGATGCAACGAACAACGATTTTGTGCTTTCTGTGCATAGATAACCACAATCGTAAAATATGGGTTACAATACTAAAGATAAAGAAATGGTGGTCTAATAATTACTGACAAAACAGAAATTACAGAGATATTGAATCTTTGTTTATATAGATAAATTTTGGGAAATGTCATATCATGTTGTAAAGTATACAGTGCGTTTCTTTAATGAATTATACTTGGGATACTGAAATTGATGCATAAATACTATATTTTGGAGTGAAATTAGATGAAACTTTCAAGATGGCGACTGAGGGAAAAAAACTGGGGAAAAAATTAAATTGAAAGGGGGATTTTGTGACACATGTTCTTGAACCTCCTGACGAATACTTCACAACCCTAGAATATAAAGTCAAATCATCACGTACTACAAAATGTCGAAACATTTTATAATTACCTGATACAAATATGAATGTCGATACGTCTAGAAATATTTGTTCAAAGTTTGAAGTTGTACGTAGATATTTAAAACAGAATGTAAAGTTTATGTTAAGGATTCATTTCTATTTCAATTTAGATAAAATAACATGTTTATAATACAATGTGTGACTATGCATTCAGGCAATTACCACTACATATTCCGCAATTTTGTAGTAGGTGAAGGGTGAAGATATTAACATTATTTTTTTTTCCAGTTGGCGTCCAGTCGCCATCTTGAAGGTATTATCTGTCACTTTCACTCCAAAATATAGTATTCATGTATCGATTTCATTATCACAAGATTCAGTTTTTTTGTGTTGACTGGCGCAAAAAATAAAAGGGGGATGTATCGTTATATTTAATTTTACTTGCTTAATGAGGGTGCTCACAGGGTGTCCAGTTAGTGTGTAATTCTTCGATATCTCGCAAGGATAGAAGAAAATGTCAAATACAAAAGTTATTTGGTTACTTAGGGCACATACTATAAAAATATTTTGAAATATACAGGGTGTTGCGGGAAAGTAGGATAGTGATCAACTTGATTTTTTTATATGGAACTATAACTTTTTCTTAAATTCCTCTAGTGTCCATCATTGATCGCTATTTAATCCTGAAATATTTTTGGGATCGGTTGCGACGTTGCCAAGTTATAATTTATTTTCTAGTAATTTCCGGATTTGCAAGGTCGCAAGTAATACGTCGAGATTGATATATTCCTCTAACTTTTCTCAATAATATTATACAGCGAGTTACTTGAATATTAATTGGATATTATTTTGGATGTTACCAGCAATTTGTATTTACAGGGTGTTTTTGGCCGAATTTTAAATTACGGCAAATTGAAGGTCATTTTACATTGTTTTTTAAATGTAACACCTTGTATTTTTTATTTTAAATCGAAATATCTGCTTTATAATATCCTATCTCGATTTGTAATGTTTTTTTTTCGCGAGATATCGAAGAATTACACACTAACTGGACACCTTGTATAGTGACATACGAGTATTATAGACCAAAAATTAATCGACATGCCACACACATTGATTGTATGTAAACCTTTTTTGGAGTTGCTATGTTGTGGTTACAGAGCTGCTCCATGGTTGCTGCGATCTTTTGTTTAGTACGCGTCGGTGACGTCACACAGAGCTATTGTTGTGATATTGCGTTGTGCCTCAGACATCCTATTGCTGAATGTATGCAACATTATATGAATATCATATGCCATCCGAGAGTGATATATCACACATTAATCTGATATTATACTTCACTAAGACAACATATACATACAATAGATAAAAGAGAGATAGATATGTAAAAGCCAAAAATGATTGCGCTCACGCCATCAGAAATGTGACACAGCGACATACCGTTTTGTATGTATCAACGTGCTATGATTGGTTCATGAGACCTGCCTTAATGGCGCACCCTGTATGTTAAGCAGGACATGCCTTTGCTTTTTTTGCAACAGCAACAGCGTAGACGTCCATTCTATCTTGGTGCTGTTATATCAGCTGTTTTATGAAAGGGAACGAGTTATAGTCACAGAGTTAACATCTCTAGAAGGAATGTAAATAACAAAATGCACAGGTCGCTGACCAGCCAACATGTAACGGAAATTTTGATAACTTGAGGGCATTGCCAGTGGTGTACGATTTTATATTAAAATTGGATGTTCATTAACAGATTCAAATATTACTGTGATGTAACAAACTGATACAATAAGTTGTATTAGTATTTAGCTATATTTAGAGAGTTACTCTTATTATATCTTGATTGTAAAAGTTGATGATTTATTATTACCATGAAGTGTTTCCCCATATTTTACGCTACTGAAAACCAAAACAAAACCTATACTAACCTATGATAAGTGATGTTCACCGATTTGTCGCTATTGCAGCAAACTATGCACTTTTTGTTTCATCCCATCATGCAATTATGACAATATTGTTCATAAATAATTTAATTCACACCACAAATAGTCACGAAGTCACTCAAATATACACTAAAACAACAAAAATCTCAACATACGCAATAACCACAACTACTATGACAGCCACATGACAGCTTTAGGGGACGCCGATTGTAGGTTGCCAAATTTACGACATATTAGAAGTTATTGTGACATTAAGCTATGAAATTTACCATTTTTGAGATTTCGTTAAATCAATACAAATTCTCTTTCAGTTACACTGCAATTATAGTATAGTTAAATACCCAGTAAAATACTTTGAGGAATATGTGTTCAAACTGCGGAAACTGCCATATTTTGAAGAAACTGGAAGGTCCTTAAGCGGACGAAGAAGAGTGGCAATAGCGCTATAGATGTTGGCTGGCCAATATTCAAATTAGGCGCCCTCTAGAGATGTTAACTCTGTGGTTATAGTTTTCACCAATGGCCATAGACATATTTTTGTACGAGCATTGAGCATTTGCCGTATGTGTTTTCAACAGCGCCTGATATTATGAGTTTAGAAAGAGGTTGTCAGGACATTATGGTTTTTGGTTTATTTAGTCCGACAATATTAGTCACAAAAATCTTCTTGAACTACCTATCTTGATAAAGAGAAAAAAGCAAAGGACTTTTGCTACCAATTACATCTTCTTCTTAGGAGTTCTAATCGGTAAATATCTGCAAAGATTGTCGATTCGCCAAAAAGAAGTATAGCTCTGTCACTGATCAGAGACAACCAGTACTTATTCTGTAACGTGGTCTGACGTGGCTACCAACTTTCATCAAATATTCCTTAGTTTCTTTAGTGAGGTCATTAGAGGTTAGATAATCTTTTTCATGACAGATAATTCAAAATGACAAAAATTTTAAGTTTAATGTTGCTGTCAGTTTGGCCTATTATTTATAACTTGATTGAGGAACTTCATGAAATCGACTTTAATATTGCTGCAGCTTTTTGTTTAAGTTAATTTGCTTCACTGTTTTAAATTAGACTGGAAGCTATCATCATTTCAGTGAATCTTTCTATTTATGTAGCTCAGGAATTTGGCCGAAAGGTCGTATTATTAAATGACATGACATTTGAGGAACTTGATTCAATTGACTTTGAGATTGCTTCATCTTTTTGTTTAATTCGCTTCACTTTCAGTAAATCTTTCAATTCTCCGCGAATTCATTCATTGATCGGTCCATAGTCGTTTTCAAGGCCCAACTGATTGTGTTTTACATCTGTGAATAAAACGATGAATTTTGTGACAGCATGTAGTGCTGCCAACACTGTTGCTGTCATATGATTTGGCGGTTTTCGCAATTCAATAGGGTACTTGCAGAGGTCGTGAAATCGTCTCGGGAGTATACATAGCGTAAAGAAAACCATATCAAGAGGCAGTAGGAAACAAAAAACATGATTTTACTGACGGCCAAAAAAAAATTTGCAAAATAAAATAAGGATATATTCAAATTTTTTCACGTGACTTAAAACAAGTGCTGACGTCACAGGTATCTTATCGATATCGACAATCCATACTGCTAGAGCGCATGTCAGTGAGATTCAACTGCAAACTAGAGATGATCTGAATTCTTGCATCATGCGTCTCAATTTATTGAAACTTAAACATATTTGAAACAGGCAATTAACCCACTAGCATTTTCGTTGCAATACATTTTTATATCTGATAGGTATCACAGTTCATCCTGTTTGTGACCGAGATTCGCAACTAATCGAAGCCATCATTTTATTTCGGCACATCCCATTATGAATGAATCCAAAGATAAAATCTAATTCAAGCTCATAACTACAAAGTGAATTAGTAATCTAGCTTAACTTTTATTCTTTTGACTTTTGTACTTTTGTGTGTGACTGTGTTTTGTGGTTATAATGATCAATGTCAAAATGTTAGGTTAGCACTGGCTATCGATATCGAACATCAATACTTTACTCCCATCACTATAGGATATCAGTGACGTCAGAGGTTGTTTGCGCGGCATTTTCCGGCTTTTGAAATAATTTTTGGAATATCTCTCACAGCCGATTCCAAAAAACCAAACAAGTGATTTTGTCATGTTTACTAGGCTCTAAAGAACGCGTAAACGACATAATATTTTTTCTGCAAGTACCCCATATGTATTTTTTAAGGTTGGCACTAGCGAATTTTACATCAAACTTGACCACAGATTAGAACAGGTTCGAAATCAGTGAAGACATCCAAGAAGAAATCCATTGCCTTATTTGACGTCCAATTCCTGTTTCAAAGGGGTGACACATGTGCGAACTTCAAGTACGTGGTTTTTAAGTTCGCGAACTTCCTCGGCTCGACGTCGGTGAGACACGTGAAGCTGGAATCACTCATTTTGATAATTTTCCTAAATAAACAACATTTTTAACAAACGCCAAACAGAACAAGCGTTGCGCATTGAGCCGAGACAAGCTACGAGCAAGATTTCAAACCAGTTGGATCGCCGGCGGTTTGTGCGACGGTTTTGAAGTACGCGTACTTAAGGTGACATACAGGCGAAAAATGTCATCGAGCCATAAGTACGCGTACTTGCTCGCACGTGTATCACCCCTTTTACACTTGTCAATTTTGACCACGAACTGAATCCACGAATCAAAACCATGGATTTATTGTTGATGTAAAACGGGTATTAGAAATTTGGCCAAAAAGTATATTTCAAATACGACATTTTGATAAAAGCATGCAGCTCAGTGCATTCGTCCTGATTATTGCGACCAAATATTAAGTTTTATACTGGTTGAGGTGGGTTTTTTGATCGATCATTGGATTGATAGGACATGTTCGAGAAGTTATTTCAATTTCTTATCAATCTTTTAATTTTGCTTTCCGAAACAAATCAACTGACAGAAAAAGAGGAATCTCAGAATAGTTACCTCCCACATAGCACCGGATTATGTGAGAATATTCTGTTCACATTCACTACAGATATTATGAATATTCTGGGAAAATTCCATGGATAATTGGAATATTTACAGAATATTCTGTAAACGTTCGAAATGGGAAAAACACGCTATATTCCTAGAATATTCCGCCGAATATTCCGCACGGATATTACATAAACAATCGTGGTAGAATGTTTTTGAATATTCTAGGAACATTTTGTCTAAATTACCTCATATACGAAACATTTTTAGGGAATTATGGATACTGTTTCAAAAATAATGGCACCTACTAGTGGCAGATGGTCACAAAAGTTAAGTGGTTAGACGTCTCAGTCCAGATGCCTAAATAAAGTGTAAAAATGTAAACTAGTTGCATTTAACCTCAAAATTCTACTCACATATAATGAACCCTACACCATAGTAGGTGACCATAATTTGGAACACTGTTACACACTTTATAACAACCAACAACTTTATTGTACAAAATGGGGTATAAATGCAGGCCTTTCAGGAATAAAACTCGTGACGTGAATTTGCGAATTGCTAAAATGCCGACATCCACATGTTGAAGCACAGAATGACAGAACACTTGAAGCGAGTGACAACCGGACAAGATTGACAACTGACGACACCACATACATACATCAGCATAAGATGCTGTCACTTTATCGTCGGTGGATGCCGTATCTGTATTGCTTGCAATGGCTAATTACTAATAAACTTTTGAAAATTGCACATAATACTTATTAGGTATATTTAGGATGAACGCAAAACGAATGAAGGTTTTTTTATTCACTAAGAAACGTGCAAATATAAATTAATAATACCTCATATTGAATATTTGCCTACATACAGATATTTCTATTACAAATATTACTAAATGGTCGTTAGCTACATCTTGTTCTTAATAGATTATTCAAATAATATTCTATGAAGAATATTACTGGTATATTCTGGAATAATTCAGACATTAAACGAATAATCACTGATTATCCTAAGTGGATAAAATAATAATATTCTATAAAGAATATTATGTTAATAATCCAGAATAATCAAGACAAATAACGAATATTCTATGATTCTACTGAATATTTATGGAACATATAGGAGATTTAAAGAATATTCATAGAATATCCAGTGCTATGTGGGCTATTCACCCCTCACAGCATAGTAAACAACCAGCATAATAACTCAGGTTGGCGGCAATTACACGCGCATCCCTCCTTTTGGATGATTTTTTTGTAGGGATGCTAACGAGTAACGATACTTCGATACTTGTACTTCTGCACTAATATCGAGTATTTTTATCTTAGATACTTTTTGAGCGAATCCAAGCTGGTATCGATATTTTCGTACGGGTATCGGTATCGAAAATAATTATATAACTATTGAGGGGTGTAATCAATTGCACAAAATTCTCTGTATGAACCAAACGCGCCTATTTGGCTAAAAAATATCGAGTTGGTACCGGTATCGATATTTTCGTTTTTGCATCTCTACCCTAAAAATCATCCATAAATCATCCCAAGGTCAAATTTTGTGGGAACCATTTTTATATAGGAAATCCTCAGAGATATTGTGCTGGTTGTTTACTGTGCTGTGCCTCTATCATGAAAGGACTACGCACCGTTTTTTAGTTTAGCATTAGTTTTCTTTTGATATAATATTATACGCAATCTGCATTGTTTGTTTATTACTATTACATGTACTTCTTGTTATACTTTTTATAAAGCATTTTTGTATTTTGAAAGTGATGCTCGACTTTTGCCAATTTTGCATACACTGTAGATCTTAGCAATAAGTGTGTAGGTATTATCAATACATCTTTTGAGCACCTAAATTTGGTATTATTGTCTACTCCGCCCCTCATTCCCGATTGAATGTTGGTTGAGTTCAGCATTGGGTTGTTATCAGGCACTCGTGGATACATCTACTGGCAACAAAATCATGGTTATAAGGGTAAAAATCAAGTCAAGTTGATTGACTCAGGACTTCCCACACATTACTGTGATAGTTTATTATTTTCCCATAGCATGAAGCTTTAGTCTGAGATCCCCTTGCAAATAATATTCATCGGCAGCCCCCCCCCCCCTAAAATTGCCTTATGTCTTATGTCTTTCCTTCTCAGGTCAATGGACAGTCTATTGTCAATGCTACAGACTTTTTAGTTTTACAACCCCCCCACCCCCAAACTACCCCAATTTCATCCCCACCCAAAAAATAGGTAGACGATAATCAGGAACCCCTAAAACATCTAAAAACGAAGTTTGAGCTGTTTTAATATTTTTAGTTTTTGATTATTGCTACGCTGCCACTGACGCGATTTCTAACAACCATACGCGTTTTCCAACCTCACCATGGTAGTAATTCTGTGACAAAATTTCATTAGAACCAATTTAATAGTTTCCACGTTACAAAATACAAAACGATCTATAGCAATAAATACTCGTATTTATACAGAAAATTCTAAGTCCCTTAGTTTCGATAATAGGTTAGGCAATGTTTGGAAAAAGGTGATTTATGTCGCTAGGCCTTCCTTCACAGGCTAGTGGACAGCCTATTATGAATACAACAAATTTTTCAGCTTTTCAATCCTCCACCCCCAACCACCCCAATTGCACCCCCACCCAAAAAAAATAAGAAAATTATCAGGAACCTCTACAACGCTTAAAAACGAAGTTTGAGCTGTTTTTGTATTTTTAGTTTTTTTATTATGTTTGCTGCACTGGCACGATTTATAAAAACCATACGCATTTTCCATCCTCGCCACGGTCGTAATACTGTGTCCAAACTGCATTAAAATCAATTCAACAGTTTCCTCGTTACACGATATAGAACGATCTAAAGAAATACTCGTATGTTTACACCAGAACAGATTCTAAGTCCTTTGGTTTCTGTAATAGGTAATGTTCGGATGGACCTAAAAAAAAGTTATTTATGTCACTAGGTCTTCCTTCACAGGTCAGTGGACAGTCTATTATGAAAGCAACATACTTTTCAATTTTACAACCACCCCAATTTCACAAAAAAAAAAAATAGAAAATGATCAGGAACCCCTAAAACGCCTAAAAACGGGGTTTAAGCAATATTTATTTTTTTTGTTTTTTGCTAATTACTCCGCCGCCCATGCACCGATTTTCAAAATTGTAGGAATATTACCTACTACGACCCCACAGCATATCGCTGCCCAAATTTCATCACAATCCATGCAGCGGTAGCTGAGATTACGTGGCTAGAAAAACGCGTACAGACAGACCGACAGACACACAGACCGATGGAAATGAGTGACGTGGATTTTAGTTATGTAGACATCATAAAACGCCCAAAAAGTGTATTATCTCAAAATCGAAAATGTTCGCGATCACAATACTCCCCTCACCTATCGCTGTGGGAATAAAAGGGCGCATCCAAAAGCAATGCTTCATCTGATCCTTTAGAAAAAAGGACTGCCGAAAATAAAATCGTCTCGAGCCTCTTTGTGTCAATGACAACACTGCTTTTAAGACCATGTCACATCTCGTGAAAATTTCAACTACAAAATGTTTACATATTGGTAAATATGGGAAATTATAGCCTCATATACTGCTGCAGTTTTAGTTAATGTCCAGGCCTATGGTCTACGAAGACGGACGAAAGAAATAACACCAAACAGAAAGAAAGGTTAACCAAACTAGCTGCAGATAAGGTGAAGTTGGGCAAATGCAAAATGTGTGTCCAGTTAGTGTGTAATTCTTCGATATCTCGCAAGCTATACCTGATAGAAGAAAATGTCAAATACAAAAGTTATTTGGTTACTTAAGACGCATAATCTAAAAATAATTTGAAATATACAGGGTCTTGCGGGAAAGTAGGATAGTGATCAACTTAATTTTTTTATATGGAACTATAGCTTTTTTTTAAATTCTTCTAGTTTCCATTATTGATCTCTATTCAACCCTAAAATATTTTTGGGATCGGTTGCGACGTTGCCAAGTTATAATTTATTTTCTATTAATTTCCGGATTTGTAAGGTCGCAAGTAATACGTCCAAATCGATATATTCGTTTAACTTTCCTCAATAATATGATGCACAGAGTTACTTGAATATTAAGTGGATATTATTTTGGATGTCACCAGCAATTTGTATCTACAGGGTGTTTTTGTCAGAATTTTAAATTACGGCAACTTGTAGGTCATTTTACTTTGTTTTTTTAATGTTTCATTTTAAATCGCAATATCTACTAATACCCTATCTCGCCTTGTAATATTTTTTTTCGCGTTTGCCGCGTTGCCAAGTAATAAATTATTTTTCCAAATTTTTAAACAAATATCCCCGATTTTAATTTATTTTAAATAGAATCCTCTACTTATTTTTATTGCAGTGAATAGCGCATGTCGAATTTAGTAAATGTAAATGCACGTGGTATAGAGACGATCTACTTGACTATACTTTTTACTTAAAAGGTTTGAAAAATACTCTGTAATTACTATTAGGGCATACTTGTACTCATTTCTGGCATCCAAATATATAATTTTCCTTACTATCAACAACCAATTAAAGCATCTACGTAGCTTGTTACCGTAAAAATTGATATATCTTTATCTCAAATAAACTAAGCGAAGTACTCATATGTCAAATATATCTAAATTGTCGAAAAGCCAATTACCCAGCCAATTATACGTATTTTTCGCGATCCCTTATCTTTAGGACATAAAAAGGTAAGCTATAGGACTGAACCATTAGTAAAGAAGTGGCAGGATCTCCTGTCAGTCTTAGACTAGTTTTTTTTGTACAGTCTTATACGCATACCTATGCATGGTTTTTTAGAACAACAGGGTGGTCAATATGTTCAGGAATCTCTGTGTTGTAGCTGTAATAATATGTATATTTATTCAATATAATGAAGGTAAGATATTCAAGCTATGTTTTTAAAATAATTAAGATCGCCATTGCAAAAAAACAAAGTAATCCAGTTAAGTATATTATGTGAAATCTTCTTCCTACTAAAGCTATTTGAAAAGCGTTTCATTTAGACGAATAGGAGAAAATATTGCAAAAATAACATTTTTTGTTAACCAAAACCATTTTTTGCCTACTGGGATATTGTACTTGAGTAAAATTAGTTAAAGTACACCCCTTCAGTAGTTTCTTTGGCTACACATATTTGAGAATTAATAAAAAACAGATGCTATCGATGTATTCGTCTTAAGGAATAGGGTATAGTATTAACTACCGAGAGACTATATTCTACTTACTCCATAAGGTCAATTATAAATCAAGAATATATGGATAGAAAAAACATAGTAATAATAAAAAAGATTTAAGACCCTCTAGCTTCCCTGTATCTTCAAATACGGTAATAATTACCAATTGCAGAATCAATCTATCACAAAAAACTAATACTGTTGCTCAAGGCTGAGTATGGAGAATACTCCAATTCTATTCAACCCATAATAAGGTTGTAAAACTCACTTTTTGTAACTGAATTGGAAATATTTTGAATCTGTTCTGAAGAACAGACGCTCCAACTGAATTTTACAATAAATTTTAGTTAGAGCCCACAGTTTTAGCTATGACGACTTGACGAGTGACTGAGAATGGGGGAGTTTCTCTAGAACTAAACCATTAGTAAAGAAGTGGCAGGATCTCCTGTCAGTCTTAGACTAGTTTTTTTGTACAGTCTTATACGCATACCTATGCATGGTTTTTTAGAACAACAGGGTGGTCAATATGTTCAGGAATCTCTGTGTTGTAGCTGTAATAATTTGTATATTTATTCAATATAATGAAGGTAAGATATTTAAGCTCTGTTTTTGAAGTAACCAAAATCGCAATTGCAAATAAACTCGAAGTAATCCATTCAAGTATATCATGTAAAAACTTCTTCGTTTTAGAGCCTTTTGAAAAACGTTTCATTTAGAAGAACAAGAGAAAATATAGTGACTTTTTTGTTAATCAAAATCGTGTTTTGCCTACATCTGAAATAAAATTAGTTAAAAAACGATCCCTCCAGTAAAATATTTGGATATATCGATTTGAGAAATAATAAAGAAAAAATTCATTTTTTGTCTGCCTGCAAAATACAGAAATTGCTGAATCAATTTATAACAAGAAACAAATACTGTCTCTCAAGGGTGAGTTTGCAGAACATTCTCATTCTATTGAACCCTTAATGAGAGCGTAAATTTGTATAAATTTACTTTTGATAGCTAAATTGGAAATATTTTGAATTTATTTTGAAGAACAGATGCTATAACTGAATTTTACAATAAATTTTAGTTAGTGCCCACAGTTTTAGCTATGACGAGTAACTTAGTGGGAAACTTAGGGAGTTTTTCGAAGAGTTGAAAATGAGGATAATAATCAGGACTTCTAGATTAACGAAATATGTCAGTACCGTGCTATAACCATAAAAAGTCACAGTGAAATTGTATTACAGGAAACATAAATATAAGCATCCTTATAAAGAAACCCATACTCCATTTTTTATTACTTTGTTTGGTTAGCGGAAGTAAATTTTTGAGGCTAAATTAAATTAAACTTGAGCGACATGTGTACCGTAAAAAAATTTTACGGCTAATGTATGAATGAGGAAATTATCTCGAAATTTTGGCAAATTTAATTTCCAATTAAGTGAGATCCGTACCTATTGTGAAAATCGAATTCAAGCTGATACAATTTTTGGACATTTTATCACGAAAATATATGTAATTCATTTTTGTCTGTCTGATATATTTGTTAAAAAATTCTTGGGCACCTACTAGACCCTTTTATTCTTGTAGACAGACTATGGCTATACTATTTGAAAATATGGTGAAAGCGCAAACTTTCATGCGGAATATACATTCATCATTTTTCACACTTCGACAATACTTACGATTGAGTTTCCATCAGTTTTTATGTTATACATGGGATTGGTCAACTGATTGTACTTGTTGAAAAATTCTTGGGCACCTACTAGACCCTTTTATTTTTGTAGACTATGGCTATGCTATTTGAAAATATGGTGAAAGCGCATCCTTTCATGCGGAATATACATTCATCATTTTTCGTACTTTCACAATACTTACGATTGAGTTTCTATTAGTTTTCATGTTATGCATTGGATTAGTCAACTGATATACTTGTTAAAAAATTCTTGGGCACCTACTAGACCCTTTTATTTTTGTAGACTCTGGCTATGCTATTTGAAAATATGGTGAAAGCGCATCCTTTCATGCGGAATATACATTCATCATCTTTCGCACTTTCACAAAACTTACGATTGAGTTTCCATCAGTTTTTATGTTATACATGGGATTGGTCAACTGATAAACTTGTTCAAAAATTTTAGGGCAGCCTACTAGACCGTAGTATTCTTATAGACATAGACTATGGCTATGCTATTTGAAAATATGGTGAAAGCGCAACCTTTCATGCGGAATATACATTCATGATTTTTCACACTTCGACAATACTTACGATTGAGTTTCCATCAGTTTTTATGTTATACATGGCATTGGTCAACTGATGTACTTGTTCAAAAATTCTTGAGCACCTACTAGACCCTCTTATTTTTTTGTAGACTATGGCTATGCTATTTGGAAAAATGGTGGATGCGCAAACTTTCATGCGGAATATACATTCATGATTTTTCACACTTCGACAATACTTATGATTGGGTACCTATTAGTTTTCGTGGTATACATGAGATTAGCCAACTGATAAACTTGTTCAAAAACTTTAGGGCAACCTACTAGACCTCAGTATTCTTATAGACTATGGCTATGCTATTTGGAAAAATGGTGGATGCGCAAACTTTCATGCGGAATACACATTCATGATTTTTCATACTTCGACAATACTTACGATTGCGTATCTATTAGTTTTCGTGGTATACATGAGATTAGCCAAGTGATAAACTTGTTCAAAAACTTTAGGGCAACCTACTAGACCTCAGTATTCTTATAGACTATGGCTATGCTATTAGAAAATATGGTGAAAGCGCAAACTTTCATGCGGAATATACATTCATGATTTTTCACACTTCGACAATACTTATGATTGGGTATCTATTAGTTTTCGTGGTATACATGAGATTAGCCAAGTGATAAACTTGTTCAAAAACTTTAGGGCAACCTACTAGACCTCAGTATTCTTATAGACTATGGCTATGCTATTTGGAAAAATGGTGGATGCGCAAACTTTCATGCGGAATATACATTCATCATTTTTCACACTTTCGCAATACTTATGATTGAGTTTCCATCAGTTTTTATGTTATACATGGAATTGGTCAAACCGAGCAAGGTAGTAGCTTATTTCTATGAAACGATAACCTAACCAACGGCGTATCAGCTTCTTTGTACATTGGGCAGCATCCCCAGTGTTGTTCTACATTTCCTGCCATTTGGCCATTGATCTCTGTCGAGCCAATTTCTTGGTTTCTGCTACATCACCTCCAAGTTGGTATTCTTTGTAGACATATCGTATTTCTTCCACCAGAAGCTCGATAGGTAAAGTTCCTGTTACAACCTGAAGGGCTCTGGTTGAGGTTGTGCGATACGCGCTTGCAACCCTCGGTATTACCTGTCGCTGTATTCTCGACATCATATTTAAATTCCTCTTGTACTTGAGAGCGGCGTACCAGACCGGAGTGTACCACGTTGCATAATAGGCGTCTTTTGCTATTTTTTGGGCCTCCAAGATTGGGCAGCTCCCTAGAGCTACTGCTCTTGTTCTTTCTTAATGAAGTATTCAATGTGAGGGCCACACAAACCTCGAGCACCCAATATAATACCTAGGTATTTGATCGAGCCTTAAGGCGCCGCTCAGCAGCTATTAGGGCAAATGACTCAGTATTTTTATTATTTCCCATTGCATGAAGCTATAGTCTAAAATCCCCTTGCAACTAAATTATCGCCCATCCACCCGCAAAAACAACATCCAATACAAAAACCCTCGTAAATAGTTTCTTGCGTCTCCCTCCTTAGGAACTAGGGCGCCACAGTTTTTTTCTGCATGCTTGAACTGGACGATGCGAAACGATCAAGAGCCTCCAACCCCTCTAAAAACGAAGTTTAAGCTGATTTTATATCTTTGGTTTTTTGATTATTGCTGCAACGCCACTGACACGGTTTTTCAAAAACAGCGTCGTTTTCCATTCTCGCAGCGGTAATCAATTTTGTGTCAAAATTTTATCAACATCAATTAAATAATTTTCGCTTTACGCAATATACATAGAACGAAATAAAGCAAAAGTATAGATCACAAAATTGGTTTCTGTAATAGGCAAGCCAATGTTCGGCTGGACCTAAAAAAGTGTAATATGCCGCTAGGTATTTCTGTTGCAAGTTAATGGATGGACTATGTTGAATACAAAAAATTTTTCAGTTTTACTACCCTCCACCCCCAACCGATTTCACCCCACCCAAAAAAAAAAATTGAAAATGATCAGGAACCCGTAAAATGCCTAAAAACAAAGTTTGAGCTGTTTTCATATTTTTAGTTTTTTATTATTTCTCGCCGCCACTGACACTATTTTTCCAAAACATACGCGTTTTCCATCCTCGCTGCGGTAGTAATACTGTGTCAAAATTTCATTAAAATCAATTCAATAATTTTCGCGTCACGCAATATAGAACGACCTATAACAATACTCGTATGTATACATCATAAATTCTAAGTCCCTTGGTTTTTGTAAAAAGCAAGGCAATGTTCGGATGTACGTAAAAAGGTATTATGCTGCTAGGTTTTTCATTTAAAGATCAATGGATAACCCATTATGAGTACAACAAGTTTTTCAGTTTTACAACCCCCCCACCCTCCAACCACCCCAAATTCACCCTCACCCAAAAAAACGTAGAAAATAATCAGAAACCCCTAAAATGCCTAAAAACAAAGTTTGAGCTGTTATTATATTTTTAGTTTTTTTATTATTGCCGCGCCGCCACTGACCCGATTTTTCCAAAACATACGCGTTTTCCATCCTCGCCTTGGGAGTAATAACATGTCAAAATTTCATTAAAATCAATTGAACAATTTTCGCGTTACGCGATGTCGAACGATCTAAAACAATACTCGTATGTATACATAACAAATTCTAAGTCCAGTGGTTTATATAATAAGCATGCAACGTTCGGATGGACCTAAAAAAGTGTATCATGCCGCTAGGCTTTTCATTCACATATCAATGGACAGCCCATTACGAATACAACAAATTTTCAGTATTACAACCCCCCACCCCCCAACCACCCCAAATTCACCTTCCACCCAAGAAAAAGTAGAAAATCATCAGGAACCCCTAAAACGCCTAAAAACGAAGTTTGAGGCATATTTGAAATTTTTCGTTTTTTGCTAATTACTCCGCCCTCCGTACAAAGATTTCCAAAATTATATGAACATTACCTACTACGACCCCACAGCATAACGCTGCCCAAATTTCATCACAATTCATGCAGCGGTTACTGAGATTACGAGGGTAGAGAAACGCAACAGACAGGCAGACAGACAGACCGACAGACAGACAGACAGACAGACAGACAGACCGACGGAAATGAGTGACATGGATTTTCGTTATGTAGACATCATAAGGCGCCCAAAAAGCGTATTATCTCAAAATCGAAAATTTTCCAGATCACAATACTCCCCTCACCTATAGGTGTGGGAAGTAAAATGACCTTATTTATGATGATGAACTAATTTTCTCACCTCATGTCACCCTGGTAGGCATATCGTACACACAGATGTATCAAGCAATTACACACGCCCTTCTATGTAGAAGCTTATCTTATAACTCTCATCACTAAGGTTCAATATTCATCAACTCAACTAATTGAGTACTTCTGCGTCATCAGACTTTGAAATTGCAGTAGCTCTGATAATTACTTAACTAATTAGGTGCACCTTTTGATATCGTTATCAGCAATGCCACTAGCAAAAAATATGGAGATAATTTGTCAGTTACATCGTAATTCTTTTAAAATACAATTTACTTAGTTGTACATGTTTCCTAATGATGACAGAGTGGCTAATACATTCAATAATAAATGACAGAACTTATATATTATACATAATAATGCATTAGACAGGGTTGTGGTTTACAACAGTGCTTTTTATTGGTATTGAGGATTTGAATCCTTGTAAGTCCTTTACAAAGTACTATTGAAAATCATGAGTGGGAAGTTGTAATTTTGGACATAAAAACAAACACTAAATATGCTAAATTTGGCACAGGACTGCCGTTCAGAGATATTATACTATTATATTATTATACATGGTGTTGATTAAGTATGTTAACCACGAATAGCACTCCGAAAAATAAAAAGAAAATGTCATATGAACATGGCTCCGGAAATGCTTCCTAAGGGAGCTACGCACCTTTGCATGGGGCACCCTGAAAACGGTTTTCCCTCGATATTCTCGAAACCACTCATAGTAAACTTACGAAATTAGGTATGATGGGTAAACCTTTGTCGCTGAATCTGATTCTGAATTCAGAATTTCATAATTTTAATCAGAGGCAGATCATACGGGAGGAGTTAGGGGTAAAAATAACCCCATTTTCTAAATGGTAATTTTTTGACATTCTGATTTTAGAATGTGATATTTCAGAAATTTCTACGTAAAAATGGTTTCTTGGTACATCTCGATAGGGCTAACCGTTTTCGAGAAAAATACAAATTATTGAATCGATGCAGGCTATTGTAAATAAATAAATACATTTTTCTCGAAAACGGTTAGCCCTATCGAGATGTACCAAGAAGCCATTTTTACGTAGAAATCTCTGAAATACCATATTCTAAAATCAAAATGTCAAAGAAATTACCATTTAGAAAATGGGGTTATTTTTACCCTTAACTCCTCCCGTATGATACGCCTCTGATTAAAATTATGAAATTCCGAATTCAGAATCAGATTCAGCGTCAAAAGTTTACCCATCGTACCTAATTTCGTAATTTTGTCATGAATGGTTTCGAGAATATCGAGGGAAAACCGTCTTCAGGGTGCCCCATGCAAAGGAGCGTGGCTCCCTTAGGAAGCATTTCCAGACCCATGTTCATATGATATTTTCTTTCTATTTTTCGGAGTACTATTCGTGGTTAAAGTTTGTTAACATACTCAATTAACACCCTGTATAGTAGTTTTCTATTTTGAAGAGTTGGTTGCATGTATTCTTCGTATTTGATTTTTTTTATTAAGAACTCTCAATAAATTCACTATTTAAATATAAATACAGTCTAACAAAGTAGGTTTAATCCGACATAAAACCAACCCCAACTAAATAACAAAGGTCTCTAAAAACGTTGAGTATTTTTTGGTTTGCCATTGCTAATTTCAAGAAGTTTCCGCCTCTTGTATTTCAAGGTCGATTGGAGCCAAAGTAGCCCCATTAAGTACTACTTTTTTTTAATGACCATGATAGCTGAGAGTCTGAAGAAGTTTTTAGACCTGCTTAGAAATAATGTAATCACCTATTTAGATTTTTAATTGCGAGTCGAGAATTTAAGTCATAATTAACGGATCGCAAATTTTTCACTTTACACTAAAATTTTCATGACTTTCATCAAAGTTACGAAGCCGATATTTTCATATACTAAACAGTAAACTCTTAAAAATTAATCAGCAAAAAATAGAATTTGGGAAAGCTTTTTAATGTTCCTTTTGGAAAAGTTTTAAGTTGTCGAGGTAGAGGATTCTCTAAAATTCATAACTCGTAAACTACAAAAAATCGTATAACATACATGGGGGTGTTTCGGGTGACCCAAAGGGTGCTCTGTCCATGGGCTTCGACTTGACACTATTTTTTAGGAAACCCTGTATAACATTTCTGGGAGGGGGATCCAGCCCGCCCCCTCTGAACCCCTCCCCTAAATACGTGCCTGATTGAATCACTGTTAATAATATTTACTTAAGCATTTATTGTATCTGAGATGGCATGAGGGCCTCCTCTATAAATTAATCCAAAAGGGTTTCCCATTTTGGCTTCTAAAACTTTTAAAGTCCTTTCTCGAAGGAAGGAAATTTAGAATCAAAATTAACAATACTTTTTCGACGTTACGGCCCATAAAGGCCGGTGTTCCTCAGGGTTCGGTCCTTGAACCTATCCTTTATTCACTTTTTATACATGACGTCCCTTGCCCCAGCAACTGTGAAGTCTATCTCTACGCTGACGACACTGCGATTGTAGCTCAGTCGTGGACTGGAGATCTGGTCCGCGATGGGCTGCAGCTTGCGGTGGATGAAGTGTTAGAGTGGGCGGATCGGTGGCTCACCAAAATCAATCATTCGAAAACGTAGGCTATATATTGTACCAAAAAACGTAGTGGTGCCCCGTTAGAGGTCTCAGTGAACGGTGCTAGGATTCCATGGTGAAAGTCTGCCAAGTAACTAGGACTTACTCTGGACAAAGGTATGACTTGACAGAAGCACACTGAAGCGTTAAAAACAAAATTCGAAATTACGTTTCGTCAACTCTATCCTATGTTATGTAGAACTTCAAAATTAAGTTTGGTGAATAAAATTCGACTATACAAGATGATTATTAGATCGGCAATTACCTACGCATGTGCGGCTTGGTATTTCCTCGCCAAAACGCACATGCGAAGCCTGCAAGTTCTGGAGAGCAGGACATTACGTATAATCACTAACGCCCCATGGTATGTCTCTAACGACACCATTTACAGAGGCCTTGACATCCCTTACTTGAAGGATTACAAACAGCAAGCACAACGACGTTATAGTCAAGCGGAATCGCACAGCAACCCTCTGTTGCGCGAGTCAGTGAACTACACAGTCGAGCAAGTTCGCAAGCACACAAGGCCGCGGCTCGCATTGTGATCAAAATTAAGTCGTGCAATTTTGAAAACTAAATTTTTCCATTTTAGAGATGTAACCCCAAAATTAACTCCTGGTCAAACCCAAAAATTTCCAAACTTTAATCGGCTATGTCAAGCTAAACCTCAGAGTAACAACTGAACATAGAGATAGTAACAAATCACTTCAGCATGGCGTGCTTAAAGCCATCATCTTTTGACACTTCAGCCTCCAAACATTGCCAACTAACCTAAAAATTCTTCCAATGCAACCCATATTACAAACACTGTTCTGCACTGTCCCATCTCGAAAAACTGTTAAACTACACTCGAATATAGCACAGCAAGTCTGTAAAGCTTCACTACAGTTACCAACAAATAGCGAATTCGGTTTTACTGACCAAACAAAACAAACGTTTGACAGTCGGGGTTTACCGTAAACAAATCGCAGGAAAATTATTTAGGCGTTGCCAGCTCCTCAAAATTTATGTAAGACAGAATTTGAGCAAATGATGAAGAAACATGCAATAATGCAGAAGAGGTCAACATATCTATTGATTTTGCTGTAATCATTCCTGAACCATCAAAATACAGTCTTTTTTAACGTAGAATGAAATATTTCTGGATACTATACAATTAAGATGATAGTAAACAATTATGATTGCCGTATCTGGTGGTCAATATGACAACGTCAGAAAAGATGTTGGCCTATTAGAATTAGTTGTTTACTACCTCTATGTTCAGTTGTTACTCTGAGAGCTAAACCCTCCCACTGACGAACTTCCTCCTCTTTGCTCTTCTCCTTCCTTCCTTTCTTTTTTCTTCCCTTACTTCTCCCTGACTTTGTCTGGTTTCTGGGTAACCAGACCTGACAGACCGATCGACCGACACGGCTGTAACTAAGAGACAAAGGTCCACCGGACCGCTTTGACATTCAATGACCAACTGTAAATTGTATCTGGTATATTTTCGATTTGCAGTAAACGCCCTCTTCAAATGTGCACCGAAAAGAAAATTCAGCATGGCGGCCCCATGCCAGGGCACCTGTCAGATGAGGAAGCCGTCCATATGCATTCCAGGACCGGGCTGCTACTGCCCAGGAAAGGACAAATTGTGGGACCACAAAGTTAAGAAATGCGTGCCAGCGAAGGAGTGCTCGAACGGGCCCGGAGGGGTGAACGCGAAGCACAAGAAGAAGGGCAAGTTTGATATCGCCAATGTGGGTCAAGCCAACGGTGGGCACGGTGAGCAAATGCCGAGCAATTTTTGTCTATTATCAATTCAAATTTCACTTGCGCTGCGTCAAAACAAACCCGGGGACCCGGATGTTCAAATCGCAGCTCTGCTATTGGTCTATTGGCCATAACTCACTCGAGGCTGGCAAACGATGATATGAACAGGGACGCATCGGCACAAATTGTAAATAGTTCATAATTTTCGGAGGCATTGCAAAGAAAGCTAATTTTTATAATCATTTGTTGTTTTTCAATTCTGAATACGCATTGCAATTCAAATTTCATCTGCACCGCATCAATACAAAATCGGGTTGTCGGTAACAGGGGTATGACTTACGAGTCGCCGTTTTTCTATTGGCCTACGACCAGGTCAATCAGCCGACAGTGGTATGTCATTATATAAATAGGGTCCTCAACCTAAAGAACACTTCTTCACTTTTCGGTGATATATTTTTCAACTATCACGGACTATAATTACCGCTATGTCTTCGACTGACACGGCCTTTGACGGTGCGAACATCTTCCTTCCCGGTACCAGCACTACAGTGTCTCCTCCAAGAAAGCGACAGAAAAAAAGGACACTTGAATCTTCTAGCTAAAGAGATCGTGTTGAATGTCTTCAAAAGTGAATTTTTGGAAAATCCTGGTGTCTATCCATGAAATAGAGAAAATAGTTGCGAAGAAGACAGATGTTTCCGCCAGGACCGTGTTTAGTATAAGAAAAAAGTACAATCTAATACATCGTCTGAACCTCGAAAATCGACAGAGTATAAAAAAATTGCCCACACCGTAGACGAATTTGACAGGAATGCAATAAGAGGTACATCGTTTTTTTTTTGGAATGAGTTACCACCAATCGACAAGTTATTGAAAGAAGTGAACGATGATCCCGATTTGCCAGGTTTCAAGCGAACTACATTTTATAAATTACTGAAGCTACTCAATTTTGAATTTTAAACCCGCGAAAGAAATAGTGTATTGATAGAAGAAGAAGAAATCATTTTATGGAGCAGAAATTACCTGAAAATGATAAAAAATATAGGAATATCCGATCCAAAATGTACCTGTAGTTCTTAGTATTTATTCCTAATTTTGATGCCTGGATGCACGATATATTATACACTACTAATAACCATATTGATTTAAATCAAGCCCTTATTCAATTTACTCAAGTAGTTAGTAGCCAAAATTTTTCGGTAATCCCCTTCCTTCTCCTAATAACTTACCTTCGTTGGACCTACCTGAATTTTGTGGTCTTGATTTGGAAAAATACATAATTATCTGCACCTATAGATCTAGCTGCTGTGGAAACAAAAAACCCTATTTGCAGAATTTTGAAGCTCTTCTTAATAAAGTATATGATAAAATTCACTCAAAAAGAGTAATAATCATGGGTGACTTCAATTTTTATTTTGATCAACCATCTAAACAATTATCTGATCTTTTATCTTTAGCAAATTCTTTTGGTCTTCAACAAACCATCTTTAAACCAACTAGAAAAAATAACTGTATTGATAATATTTTCACTGATTTGCCAGAATTCTGTTTTAAGTCAGATGTCTTGAAGATGTCTCTGTCAGATCACGATGCCCAGTATGTTTTGTTTAATGGCAGTTTGCAGAAATCCGATTCTGTTACGCTTTTAAGAAAGATATCAACTTCTGGTACAAACAGGTTAAGAGAAAATATATTAAGCCATGACTGGACTCCATTTATGGATGAACATACTGATGTTAATACTCTGGGGGCGAATCTTACAACTTTTTTTGCTGAAAATATAAGATCTATATTTCCTCTTACACCTGTAAAAGAGTCTGGATCTAGACCGCTTGTTGACTGGTTTACGCAAGAGTTAAAAAATATGAGAAAACAACTGACTGTATTAAAATCTATTAGTACACATTCCGATTGTCCCCGGTACAAAGAGTTCCACAAATTATTTTTAAAACATTACAAGCAAGAAATCGCCAAAGCCAAAAAACAGTCGTACGATTCTCTGATGTTAAATACCAAAAACAAAGCAAAGATGGCGTGGAAGATAATAAATACAGAGAGAAATACAAATAACAAATTGATCAATGAGAGCCATTTATCAGCCGATGAAATGAACTCATTTTTTGTTGATGTGGTAAATGAAATTGTGAAAAAGTTACCTAATGTACAAGACAGCGACCTTTCTTGTATGCCCTTTGAAAGTTCTCGTTCTTTCTTTCTCGGCCCTGTTGATGAACAGGAAGTCTATAATGCATTTTTATCTCTCAATGACTCACCGTCTATGGATATCTTTGATATCAACTTCAAAATTCTGGCTAGCACCATCGATTTGATGTTGGTCTCCCTTACTTCACTTATAAATAAGATATTTTTGACAGGAGTTTTTCCCTCGTCGTTTAAATTAAGTAAAGTGATACCTATTTTGAAAAAGGGAGATCCCAAGATTGCCGATAATTATAGACCGATAAGTATAATACCTTTATTTGGTAAACTTATCGAAAAAATACTAAAAGAACGTATGGTCAAGTTTCTTCAAGAAAATAAGATTTTTAGTAAAGATCAGTTTGGTTTTCAACCGGGCCTCTCTACTACTAAAGCCTTATTAAAAGTTCTGGAAGACGTAGTCGAGGGCTTCGATGCAGGGTCGCACAGTATAATAACTCTGTGCGACCTGTCGAAGGCCTTCGACTGCGTCTCGCATGATATCTTACTTAAAAAGCTAAAAGCATACGGTATAAGAGGTTTACCTTTGAAGCTTCTTGAGAGTTACCTGAAGGGTAGGTCTCAGTCGGTATTTTTCGACAACCAACTGTCAGAACAAAAAAATCTAAACTATGGAGTCCCTCAAGGCTCAATACTGGGTCCTATTCTGTTTGTTATCTACGTGAATGATCTAAGCTATCACATGGTCAAAATTAAATGCGCCAGATTTGCTGACGACACCAATTTTACAACCCATAGCCCCACTCTTGATGGTCTACTGGTTAGTTCTAATGATGCTCTAACTCTAGCAGAAAAGTGGTTTAATGCGAATAACTTGCTTCTAAACAAAGATAAAACCCAAAGATTAATAATTCCTAAAAGCTCGAAATTAGCTCGGGGCAACTCAGTAAAACTTTTGGGATTAACTTTAGATGACAAACTTTCGTGGGCTCAGCACACTGATAGTTTAGGGCGTTCATTATCAAGCGTAATATTCTTAATAAGAAGGCTCCGTACTTTTGTTAGCTTCAATACTTTAAAAACCTGTTATTTTGCTCTGTTTCATTCAAGGATTACATATGCGATCCCCCTATGGGGTCAAAGTACGGCAGCTATTTCTGTATTTAGGTTACAGAAAAGAATAATTCGTATCTTATGTGGTGCTCACTATAGAGCTCATTGTAAACCCCTATTTCAAGATCACAAAATAATGCCTCTACCTTGCTTATATATTTATTATACACTCTTAGAAATACATCATAAAAAAATTGAACTGCCTTCAACTAGCAAAAACCACTTTCATAATCTCAGATCCGATATGATTACCATTCCTCTCCATAAACTTAAAAAATCTAGCATAAATTCATTGAATTATAATTTATACAATAAGCTACCAGAGTCATTTAAGAAACTGTCTAAGAATAAATTCAAAATTTCTATAAAAAGTTTTCTATTATCAAAATGTTTTTATTCAACACAAGAATACCTCGAAAGCAGTTTCTTATAGCATACGCACTTGTGCTATTCTGTTTTTTGTGCTATTCTGTTTTTTGTGCTATTCTGTTTTTTTTTTGTCTTAATTTTGTTGTTGTTATTGTTAACGTTGTTTAATGGAGGTCGTATGTATATATGAGCCTTCTTTTATTGTTTCTTTTTCTGACTTGCTATAATGTACATTGTACAAATGATAGTCAATAAATACTCTACTCTACTCTACTCTACTCTACCGCGATTTCTGCATATATTATATATTACTCATTTCAAGCATAAATTGTATACATCTGTAACTGCCAACTCCATCAAATAATTACATCCAATCATTCAGGGAATGGCAAACGGCTTATCATATGCCATATTGGAAGCGAAGGTAGTTTTGTACCAGATGCTTTGTAGGCCTCCAATTCGAATTTTTCACACTTCAAAACCATAAAGGGCAGTGCGGCACTGGACAATTTGAGTGTTCGGAATCCTGTGTTTTGACGCGGCGCAAGTAAAATCTGAATGGACTTTAGATAGTGTATTTAAAAGGTCATACCTTGCAGTGGCGGCTCGTGCCAGCTTATAGAGGTAGTGCCAGAATGACAGCCAACATTTCAATGTGTGTTAATGTCAGTCTCCATAACCTTAGACATGATGCTGAGAAGAGCCACAGGTCTATAATTGGTGAAATCAGTTTTTTTCCTTTCTTAGGGATGGACTGTTCGCAGCCAATCTTCCACGAAGCGGGAAACACGCCTTGTTGATACGAAAGTTCGAAGAGCTTGCAAAGAATAGGTGCAAGCTCAACGGCACAGCGTTTAAGGACAATGGCTGAAATTTGGTCAGGAGCTTTATTCGTGTTCAGTTTTTGGAGGATGTTTTTAACATGTTGAACATGTTGAAATTTGACCTCTGCCATTCTCGAGTTCACGCTTATGGTGGTGGTCGGAGTGCCACCTTGAAAGTCTACAGTAGAATTGGCTGCGAAGAGCTTCCCCAAGATGTCTGCCCTTTCTTTAGGAGCAGAAGCGATGGACTTGTCCTCTCTGGTCAAGGGTGGTATTGACGAATAGGAAAAGTTCTGACCAACAGCCTTAGCTACAGACCAGAATGTTCTGGAACTAGGACATGAGAGGAGCTTGTCCTTAATTTTCTGGTTGTGTTCCTCCTTGCTGCTGTCAATCACGCGTTTACAATCATTTCTGGCGTCGATAAAACTGCGGTGGTTTTCGGCATTTGGATTTTTTCTCCATTCTTCGTAATGTTGGTTTTTAGAGGTAACTGCATCTCTACAACGCTGATTGAACGATGGCTTGTTTTCGAAGGGATGCTTGACGACATGAGGAATATAGGCTTCCATGCCGGATATTAATACCTCTGTTATTTCTTGGCCGCAAGCTGATGGGTCTTGTGACTTAAAGCAGACGTCGTTCCAGGGAAAGGACTAGTAGTATTCCTTTAGGTCCCACTTTGCTGATCCGTAATGCCAGACCCGGCGAGGCTGTGTATGGTGGAGATCTGGAGAATGCATTCTGCATAGCGTTGAGACGGTGTTATGGTCAGACGTTCCCAGTGGGGCGGTTACTTTCACTGTGTAGATTGTTGGAGTAGTTGTGAGATATAGGTCCAACAGACTAGCAAAATCTCCGTAGCGGCTGAGGATCCTTGTTGGTTCTTTGACTATCTGCTCCGAGCCGTAGCTAATAGCGAGGCCTTCAGCTTCACGTCCCTCGTTGTCCGATTTGTTTAAGTGTTTGAGGTAGTATAGGTTATGAACGTTGAAGTCACCCAGAAATACTATCGCTGAATGAGGGTGATCTGATTGCAGCGCGTCCACAGTGGCTGAAAGCTTCTCGAAGAGCTCTTTGCAGTTTTTACTGCTTGATGGCTAATAAATGCAGCATATAAATTTGGAATGATTTTTGAAGGATATTTTTAGCCATATGATGTCAAATCCTTGCAGTCCAGTCTCGATGACAAGAAAGCCCAGATTTAACGTACACGCATACGCCAAACCTACGTCTAAATCGGGTGTATAAGTCATATCCGGGATATCTGAAGCAGTTATCCATTGTTGAAGAGCCGACTTGAGTTTCCGTAAGAGCCAGAATATGTGGCTTCTCTGCCTGAAGGTGTTGATGGACAGAATTTATGTTGGAGGCAAGACGTCGTATATTTGTGAAGTCGGCTCTGAACAAGTTTCTCTGGCCTTCGGGTCTGTCGTCATTGCGAAGTTGCTGCGAAGGTCGGCTTCTGTTGCTGGCCTGACGAGGAGTGGCAGCACAATTCTTTAAACAAACTTCGCTTAATGTTTCCCCCGGACCACCTTATTATTAATTGGTTTTTTATGTATATTAGGATTATCCTATTCTTCTTCACCTGCCTATCACTACCACCATCACCACCACAACTTTTTTTGACTAACTCATAATTTACTAAACTGATCTCTTTTGAATACAGGTGGTATTCAGGTGAGAACACACTTCGACTTCGGCGGAATCTTCCACCTCATCCACAAAATCTGTGGAAAGATAAAAGGAGGATTCAAGAACGTAGGCGGAGCAATCTCAGGAGGCCTTCATGGAGGCGGCAAAGGCAAAGGGGGAGGTAAAGGCAAAGGAGGCGGTAAAGGCAAGGGAGGAGCTGGTGGAGGCGCTGGAGGAAGTGGAGGAGTATCAGGAGGTGGAGGCGCAGGAGGTAAGGTTTTTAAAAAAATAATCGGGTTTCAAATATACAAGAAAATAAACTTTTTGAAATGTTTTTTTGGTCGTGTAGGCACAAAGTCACAAATCTCTCACGTGCAAGATAGACTGGAGTACACTCGATTCATAAATATGCTGCTCTAGAAATCTAAGCATCGAACTTAAGGGGCCTGGATACACACATTTATACATAACGTATTTGCCATGTGAAACACGGTCTCACAATTTCTCGCATAACTCACTCCAAACTACATATACAGGGTTATTCACGTTATTCGACACGGAGCTTTATGGCTAAAGTATTTGATAAAAAAGAAAATAATAACTTCGGATGGATAGAGACCCATAAAGGCTACATTTTAAAAATATTTTCATTTTATACAGGCTGTCCCAAAAACACGAAATGTATCAAAGTTATGTTTTTTTAAAAGGAACACCCCGTATATTATTGCATATTCAGATTCCCTGGTGAATTCTAGTGTGACTTTATGTATCATACATGTGACTTAAAGCGAACCGTTTAGGTGTAAATCACCATTTTTGGTATAAGTAGATATCAGGAAAAGATTAAATATCGCAGAGACTATAAAATTTGGAAGGCTGTGACTCTGCTGTATTACTAAGCATAAAATGCGTCAGCTTTGATGAGACTGTCAAATTTAAATTACGTTTATGCTTGGAGAAATCGGTCGATTAATTAAGGAAACTTCGATCAGCGATAACTTGATTTTTTCAAATGGGAATGCCTAATTCTTTTTATACGGTTAAACGTAGAATTTTATAACCTTTCTAATGATATAAGGTTGTGAATATCAATCCCTGGTAGTTTTCATTTAATTTTAAATTTTCAACCAAATCGGCGTTTTGAAATTTCCTACCTATAAGCAACGTAGCAGGCCATGAAAAATAAACAAAAATCAGTTCAGGTAGAAGAAAACAACTAACTTAGCAGAAAAATACACACGAACTAGACTAAAGGAACAAGATTATAAAAAAATTACTCACAACAAAGAAAGTCTTACCAGAAACAACGGCTGTAACATCTCTGAGGTCAAAGAGAAGCTGGAAGATGGCAGTACTAGATATTTTTGATAGTGCAGGCTACCGCAATTTACTAGAGGTTAAAAATTTCCAAGACAATTAAAAACCCTGATATGAATCAAAAACAACCAGCGACTGTTGCTCCAGCGCGCAAATATCAATCATATGTAATGGTGTAAAAAAGGAGTAATTTGCGCCGAAGTCGATACCTCCAAATGGAGCTCTTCTATTTTTCAATATCTATTAGCAATATTGCAAAAAAGGAATACTGACAAGTCAGATTCAAATTTTCTGCCATTTAACTTATGTTTTATAATTTGAACAGATTTTAATTCATTCTTCATTTTCTGCGATCTTGCTATTAGGTACTGAAGAATTTTCAGAACTCCAGTCAGAGGTACTTTTGACTTGAGTTTTGACAGAATTGCATACTTTTTTATATCATTAAATGTGAAATTTTGTTATAAAAATAATAAACTGCCTACAACATTGTCTAGTAGTTTTCGTTTCATTTCAAAATTTTTAATGGTTTTGGAAATTGCCAATCTCTAGTACATTGCAGTAGCTGGTAGGCCTTGAAAAAATCCATTTCTGCCGTACTCCAGCTTCTCTTTGCCAAAGATATGTTACCGCCGTTGTTTCAGGTTAGACTTTGTTTGTTGTGAGTAATTTTTATAATCTTGCCCCTTTAGTCTAGTTCGTGTGTATTTTTCTGCTAAGTTAGTTGTTTTCTTCTACCTGAACAGATTTTTATTTATATTTCATCGTTGCTTATAGGTAGGAAAATTGAAAAATGCCGATTTGTCTGAAAATTTAAAATTAAATGAAAATTACCAGGGATTGATATTCACAACCTTATATCATTAGAAAGGTTATCAAATTCTACGTTTAACCGTATAAAAAAAATTAGGCATTCCCATTTGAAAAAATCAAGTTATCGCTGATCGATGTTTCCTTAATTAAGCGACCGATTTCTCCAAGCATAAACGTAATTTAAATTTGACAGTCTCATCAAAGCTGACGCATTTTATGCTTAGTAATACAGCAATGTCACAGCCTTCCAAATTTTATAATCTCTGTGATATTCAATTTTTTCCTGATATCTACTTATAACGAAAATGGTGATTTACACCTAAACGGTTCGCTTTAAGTCCCATATATGATACATAAAGTCACACTAGAATTCACCAAGGAATCCTAATATGCAATAATATACGGGGTGATCCATTCAAAAAAACCTAACTTTGATACATTTCGTGCTTTTGGGGCACCTTGTATAAAATGAAAATATTTTTAAAATGTAGCCTTCATGGGTTTCTATCCATCCGAAGTTATTATTTTCTTTTTTAGCAAATACTTTAGCCATAATGCTCCGTGTCGAACAACGTGAATAACCCTGTATTGTTTATTGTTATTGTTTTGTAGGAGGAGGTGGTTGGAGCGGCAGTATTTCCATTAATGGAGGTGGTCACACCGGTATTATGGGTGAGTACAACAGTTAACATAGGATAAATCCTGACCACAATTTTTGACAGATGTAAGAAAAAAGGTGCTGGTCATAGTATAGACAAAAAATATAGGCAATCCGGGATCTAGAATATAATATAAACACATCGGATGCAGATAGCCGATAGCCTTTAACAAGCTGAAGAGAGAACACAATCTCCTACTTCTCACTCTTTATAAAGTGCCCCACAGACATCGTTCTTTTTCATCAGGTTTGCACGACGTGCCAACCGATGTCGGTTAAACCGATGGAACGATACCTCCACACACTGTTCGGTTTTCTTTCAGTTTCTCGCAAATTTTTGGTCCGTTAAACATGGATAATACTTTAGCATTAGCAGCGGCTTTAGCTACTAAAGTGAAATACAGCAAGAAAAAACGTTCTAAATGGGTGAAACAGTGGCTTTTAAAAAGAGGCAAATTCTCCCATATAAATCTATTAGAAGAATTGCGTCTGGAACCAGGGGATTGGTACAATTATTTGAGGATGGTTGAAGAAACCTACTTAGAATTACTTAATTCAGTAGCACCTCTGAAAAAAAAAACAGGTCGCAATGACTATTGACAGCGGGAATCGTCTCATTAAGGAGCGAGAAACTCATCATTGGGTTGTTCTTACCAATGAGTAGAACGCAGCATTTAGATGCGTTCATGGGTAGGTTCCAATCCCTTGACCAATTTGCGATACAGGTGAGGTCGTTTTGCAAAGTTTGTGCACAGGTTGAAGGGTTGACAAAAAGTTTGGTATCGTCAGCATAAGAGGAGGAGGTCGAATTGAAGACGCTAGAGAGGCCGCAAGTGTACAGGATGAACAACACTGGTCCGAGGACAGAGCCCTGCGGCACAACACTAATGACAGGTCTTCTAGAGGAAATATTGTTGCCAACTTTAACTACTGTTGTTCTTCAATAACTATATATTTTAATTGAAAATATTGCAATACATGTTATGATGTAGAGTATTTTTATCATCGTTCAGTTTCAGTAACACTATAGGAAAATACTGAAAAAAGCAGATCGTAAACTATATTTAAGCGGAACATCTGACAACAGCTCTATCTTTCTCCGCATTCTTTTGCCTCGCATTCCTTCCATCGCCAACCAATATTTGCGGTATATTAACTTGGTCAACGAACTTATTTGTGCTGTAGATTTGACACTTTGTTATTTTTTTCAGCTTCAATCGGAGGTTTGATCAAAAGAATTGCTTCGTTGCCAATCAAGATACCCAAATTTGCATTCAAAGTAGATATGAGGTGAGTATGGCTATTACACTGAGTGTTTCTAATAATTTAATAACTTCTCATTTGAGTCTCATCGGACATTAAGAGCTTGTTGTTTTATTTCTGAGATTTCATTTATTTAATTTTCACTGAGCTAGCACAGGATAGCTACAGTGTCATCTCAAGACATGTCAAGCTTTCTTTTGATCACAGTGTCACCTAGACATTCTAATAATTATGATTTTTATTAAACTTGGTTGAGGAAATACAATTCTACATTTAAAAATTCTTTGATATCTCGCAAGATATACGTGGTAGAACAAAATGTCAAATACAAAAGTTATTTTGTTGTTTAAGACGCATATTCTAAAGATATTTTGAAGTATACAGGGTGTTGCAGGAAAGCAGGATAATGATCAACCTCATTGTTTTAAATAGAACCATTATCTTTTTCTAACTTCATTTAGTTCCCATAACTGATCTCTATTCAACCCTAACATCTTTCTCGGATCAGTTGTGACGATGCCAAGTTATAATTTATTTTCACTTAATTTTTGGATATGCAAGGTCGCAAGTAACTCGTTCAAACTGATGTATTTCTTTAAAATTTCCCAATATCATTATACAAACAGTTACTTGAATGTTAAGTGAATATTATTTTGGATGTTACTAACTATCTGCATCTACAGGGTGTTTTCGGAGGAATTGGGGTTTTGAATTAAAAAAAGTGGATAAATTGAAAGATCATATACAGGGTGTCCCACGAGGATTAAGACAGGCAATATATCAGAACTGGACAGTAGTAGCGAATTATAATTTTGGGGGTGTAAATTAGAGCAATTATAGTCTCTTTTCTTATTATTGTGTCACCCAATGAGGTATTTGTTTTTGGTCACGTAACGTCCGATTAAAAATTTTAATGGGACACCCTGTATATCAGCGACTTTCTGTATTCCTTCCGATAAAACAATTCCAACAAACTAGCATATTTGGGCTCTAAAGTGATTAACTCAAGAGTTACAGGTACTTAAAGTACTGTACCACTACCATTATGAAACATTGCCAAAGTAATTTAACTGTAGGGGTACGTGTTAAAATCAATGGTAGTCCTTTAAGTACCTGTAGCTCTTGAACTAATCACTTTAGACCCAAAGTGTGCTAGTTTATTGGAATTGTTTTATCGGAAGGAACACAAAAAGTCACAAATATACAGGGTGTCCCATTAAAATGTTTGCATCGGACGTCACTTGATCAAAAACAAATACCTCAGTGGGTGACACAATAATAAGAAAAGATACTATAATTGCTCTAATTTACACCCCCAAAATTATAATTCGCTACTAATGCCCAGATCCGATATATTGCTTGTCATAATCGTCGTGGGGCACCCTATATAAGTTTTATAACAAAACTATTTTTGTTTTCTTTCTTTTCACAATAATTCAAAAGTTATATCAAAATAAAAATAGGTTTTTGAATCCAGTACCGAAAACACGCCGACGGCTTTCGAACCTGTGTGACGTCACAAGGGTGCTCCTTTGACCAGCGACGTCCTACTCCGATAGTAGATTCTAGATTCCGACTCAATCGTGAAAATACTTGTAACTAGTGTATATTTGATGCAACATAGACGATGAATGAAGTTTGCAGCTAGAGACGAAGTCTACGATCGAAATAAATATCTTTGTGAATGTTATTATTATTATTAAAATTAGATTAAAGATTTCAGTAATGTGCGAGTAGACAGAAGGAATTCTGCCGGTGCGCCATCTAGTACCCGAAGGTAACGGCAACCAAAGAGAAACGCTACTAGCAGCAGTAAACTCTTTGGTGGAACGACAAGGCTCGTTCGCTTTTGCCACTAGAGGCACGGATTTTGACGCAAGCAACGTAAAGCCGATATACGAGGGTTGCTCTATACCTCCGTCAATCCACCAGTACGCAGACAGCTGTTTCACGCTTATTAGCGATCATCAGTGCGCCGTAGGTCGATTGACGGAAATAGAGAGCATCAATTTTTCCATGTTTAATAAACATGTGTATAGAGCAACCCTCGGATTTCAGTAATAAAGTACCTAATCAAATTTGTTTCGTTGAAGCGATGTGGATCTTCAGACAGATGCAAAAAATACCCTGGGTAGACCATGCAACAAATGAAGAGGTTCTCCGAAGTGCTGAACTAACAGACCGACAGCTCTTCGACACAATTAAAAAAAGAAAAATAGCCTACCTGGGACACGTAATACGGGGAGAAGGTTATCAGTTACAACGCCTGGTACTTCAAGGTAAAATCGAAGGAGGAAAAAGAGGAACAGGAAGAAAAAAACTATCCTGACTCAGAAACATTCGGCAGTGGACAGGAATGAGAAGCCTGGTACCTCGAGGTAAAATTGAAGGAGGAAAAAGAGGAATAGGAAGAAAAAAACTATCCTGGCTCAGAAACATTCGGCAGTGGACAGGAATGAGAAGCCTCGGAGAGATACAAAATGCAGCTGTGAATAGAAAAATTTGATAGGAAGAGGATGGACGCCTACGCAGGAATCTGCATGGCATTCTAAGAAGAAGAAGAAGAAGCGATCTGCTCCACAGAACGCCAGATGGCGCAGCGGTTTAGAGTGTTAGACTGTGAATCTGTGTTCGAGTGGGTGTTGGTTCGAAACCCAGGCTTGGCAACTGTTTTTTTTTATTTTTTGTACCAAAAAGTTTCTTCATATGCTTTTCTGAGTTTTCTTTGGTTTTAATTCATCACATTTTGTTTTTGCAGGGTGATGAGCGTTCCAATAAAGATCATCAGAACGGTGGTTACTAACGTGGGCAAAATGGGCAAAATGATCGGCTCCACGGGACTCAAGGTTGGAATGAACATTGGAAACTTCGACGCCAATGCCGTTGCTGGAGTCATCAAAATTATTAAGAGTATGTATAGCCATAACATCACTAAAGCTACCAAAATGTCGCTAGTTCAGTCTCTTGTGTTCTCCGTATTTCACTCACTCATTCAAGCTGTTAGGAGTCAACATTACAGAAAATCTGATCTGGCACGAACACGTCGTGTCAATTGCAACAGCTGCTGGTAAAAAGCTTGGGTACCTATTTAGAGCCAGAAAGTATTTCTCACCATGTAACCTCCTCACGCTATATAAAGCCCAGATAAGACCTTGCCTGGAGTGCTTGCTCTCATGTCTGGGGAGCTGCTGCCCCTACTACCCTGTCTATACTAGATGCCGTCCAGAGAAGGGCAATTCGACTAATTGGCGATCTGGCCGCGTTGTTGGTGACCTCTCACTCTTCTACCGATATTCCAACGGCATCTGCTCCTCTGAGCTATCCTCTATCGTTCCGCCGCTCACTGCTCCTATCAGATGTAACCGTGCGACCGCTGCATCTCATCCTAAGACGGTCGTTCTTCATACATCAAGAACTGAGCGGTACAACCGCACATTTATTCCCAGGGTGTCCAAGGCTTGAAATGGACTGCCAGAAGATGTATTTATTGGGCCTGTGGGTATTGGCCCATTCAAATCTCGCGCTAACAAACTTCGCCTAACATAACCCTTTCACAGCAGCCGCGGTACCCTGGTATTCAGGCTCTGCCTGAGCGGTCTGCTCAGTTATAAAAAAACTAATATTAATTAAATATTATCTACATTGAAAGTGTGACTGCATCTTGATTGCTGATATTTTCTATTGAAATTTTTTGAAATTTCGGGGCAGGTTTTAACCCGATAACCCCCTCCTCAGGTACCAGCCTGGATATGTATGTTTTGCGAGAATCTGAAGTCATCCAGTCCGAGAAACCATAGCAGAGAGTACGAATTCCGAAACTACGCGATTTCGTCTGGTTTTCCATGAACATTTCTCATTTATTTTGAAAGTGGGTCCCCGGACATATTGCTATACCGATTAACGAGAGAGCGGACCGATTAGCTAGGATAGGGGCCAGCAGCCCCTGCATCGGCCCAGAACCTATGCTGAGAATTAGCAGACGCTAGGTCAATGTGGCCCTGGACAAATGGGCCTACAAGGAACTGGCGAAAGCCTGGTTAGAGAGAGACGACTGCAGGCAAGGCAAAAGATTTATAGCAGGCCCTGATAGGGGCCGAACGCTATGGCTTTTGAATAAAGGCAGAGAGACGCTCAACCTTCTGGTGGGGGTTCTCACTGGCCATTGCCGGCTGAATAGACATTTGTCACTTATGAGAGTGGTAGGGGACCCCATTTGCTCCAGATGCTGGGAGGAGGACGAGACAGCGTTCCACTTCCTGGGCAGATGTTCAGTTTATCGCAACCTTAGGGTTCAGATATTCAGCACGACGGAGTTTGGGTAGGAGCCACTATATTCAGCGAAATGGTCGGACATACTGACTTTCGTCAGGAGGTCTGGTAGGTCCGACAAGGAGCTTTCTAGGGTGTAGAATTTTAGTGTTTTCAGTGATTGGTTCAGTGGGGTTGGCAAAAAGGGCCAAAGGTGGCCTACTTGCCTGGCTTCGCCTCCCCATCACTACTACTACTACTACTACTATTTTAAAAGAAATAATACCGATTTGATACGAGTGATAATTTTTTTCCACAGAGATCGTCGCTAACATTGTCAGGGGTGTGGCGAATGTCCAGATCGGCGGGCTTAAGGGCATGCATGCAATAACGGCATTCGGCGAGAGACGTCTAAAGGGGGGAGTGAACTTGTATTTCAAGTTTGTCATCTTCATCTTCACGAATGTGAACAAGGTCATTCACGGAGGCTTCAAGCTCAGCCACATAAAGCCGATCTGCCACAGAATTGCTCAGCTGCCTATCATCAGAACTGGGGTACGCATGTTCGGGAAGATCAGGTAATGTTGTATGAATGAATGAATGAAAACTTTATTTCTTGTGACTACATATATAGTATAGAATCCGTCAAAAATATACTGGACCTAAGACATAAAATAAACATATAAAATAAGCATACAAGTCATTTTTACACATAAGTGTCATTAAAAAATTCATCCATCGTATAGAAACACCTGTCATAGATAAACATCTTGAGGTCTCTCCTAAATGCCCCTAGAGTCGCTTTAGATTTTATGTTAGGAGGTAATTTATTATAAATTTTTTAAACCAAGAGTTTCTGGTGCAGATTGTGATATGCTCAGCCTACATTTAGGAATTCTAAAGTTATCTTGTTGTCTAGTATTAAAAGTATGCACATCAAAACTTCTTACATATTCATTCTTCTTACTGTGAATTAATATAGACAAATTATGAATCAAAATCCCTGTTAATGTTAAAATTTTGTATTCCTTAAAATAGGTACGGCATGACGTTTGTGAACTGAGATTAAAAATATACCTCAGAGCACGTTTTTGTATTTTAAAAACTCCTAAAGCTGCCGCGCTAGGTCCCCACAATTCTATGCCATATTGTAGCCTCGAATGTACTTGAGCGTAGTATATGTTTATTAACTGATCTACAGTTAAAACACTACGTAATGACCTCATGCGACTCACGTTGACGTCTTACCCATATACAGGGTGAGTTTTTAGTACCGGCTCGGTCGATAACTCCACTACTGTAGAAGATAGCGAAAAAAGTGTATACAGGGTGTCCAGTTAGTGTGTAATTCTTAGATATCTCGCAAGGTCTACCTGATAGAAGAAAATGTCAAATACAAAAGTTATTTGGTTACTTAAGATGCATATTCTGAAAATATCTTGAAATATACAGGGTGTTTTGGGAAAGTAGGATAGTGATCAACTTTATTTTTTTATATGGAACTATAACTTTTTCTTAAATTTTTCTAGTTCCCA
Organism: Callosobruchus maculatus; assembly: GCA_951848785.1. NCBI lineage: Eukaryota > Metazoa > Arthropoda > Insecta > Coleoptera > Chrysomelidae > Callosobruchus > Callosobruchus maculatus. The sequence goes on along the minus strand of CATOUR010000025.1, from coordinate 4,186,491 downwards.
TCGTTGATCTCTATTCAACCCTAAAATATTTTTGGGATCGGTTGGGACGTTGCCAAGCTATAATTTATTTTCTATTAATTTCCGGATTTGCAAGATCGCAAGTAATACGTCCAAATTGATATATTCCTTCAACTTTTCTCAATAATATTATACAGCGAGGTACTTGAATATTGACTGGATAATATTTTCGATGTTACTAGCAATTTGTATTCACAGGGTGTTCTTGGTAGAAGTTTAAATTACGACAAATTGAAGGTCATTTTACTTTGTTTTTTTAAATGTAACATCCTGTATTTTTTATTTTAAACCGAAATATCTACTTATACCATATCTCGCTTTGTAATATGTTTTTTCGCGTTTGTAACGTTGCCCAGTTATAAATTATTGTTCCAAATTTTTAAACAAATGTCCCCGATTTTAATTTATTTTAAATAGAATCTTCTACTTATTTTTAGCTTTTTCAGTAAACAGTACCGGAACGCTTAAATATTTACAAAACTGCCACAGCTGGAACGGTGAAATTCAATACTTTGGGCTTTTTGAACATACAGAATTCAAAAACGCTAACATCAGTGTTGTCAGATTTACCAATGTTACGTCATAATTTTGAATGGAATGCCCTATTTATGAAGTCTAACGTAGGCACAAATTGCTGGTAACATCCAAAATAATATCCACTTGATATTCAAGTAACTCGCGGTATAATATTATTGAGAAAAGTTAAAGGAATATATCAATTTGGACGTATTACTTGCGACCTTGCAAATCCGGAAATTAATAGAAAATAAATTATAACTTGGCAACGTCGCAACCGATCCTAAAAATTTTTAAGGGTTGAATAGAGATCAATGATGGCAACTAGAAGAATTTATGAAAAAGTTATAGTTCCGTATAAAAAAAAATAAGTTGATCACTATCCTACTTTCCCGCAACATCCTGTATATTTCAAAATATTTTTAGAATATGCGCTTAAGCAACCAAATAACTTTTGTATTAGACATTTTCTTCTATCAGGTATACCTTGCGAGATATCGAAGAATTACACACTAACTGGACACCCTGTAGAATTCATCGTAATAAGTTTTGAATTTTGTAGGATGAGAATCATGTCAATTTCTTTCGACCAAGTGAACGAACTAGGTGTCTTCCTAGACGGAATCATCGAGAAACACCAGGACTTCTTCATACCGGTCTTCCACAAGATATTTAACTTCCTCTTGGCATTCGTAGAAGCTTTCCATCAAGTCAGGGATGGTGGTGCCAAGACAGGTAAGATGCTTCAGTAAATAATGTTTATGTCATCTTGGCAGAGCCTACTTTATTGAGGTATTATGCAAAAGTGTAAAGTGGCCTAAACTGTGGGAAATCCTTATCTCCATGGGAGTCCCTTACCACTTAGGATTTCTCATACAGCAACTCTACGAGCCTAGCTCAGCTCGTGTAAGAATTGATGATAACCTGTCTGGTCAAACAGCAACCAAAAAAGGAGTTCGTCAGGGATGCGTTTTATCTCCGATGTTATTTAGCATTTACTCTGAATTTGTGATGAGACAGGTATTGGACAACTGGAATGGCGGTATAACTATTGGCAGAAGCAAAATATCTAACAAGATTTGCTGACGATACAACCCTTATTGCTGCTCCTCAGGAAGAACTAGCAGCTCTATTGAACGTTTTAGAACAACACAGTGCAGCATATGGTCTTGGTATTAACTTCAACAAGACCAAGGTTATTATCGTAGATAGAGAGTATGACAATCATCGAGAAATAAAGTCAATAGGCCGTTGTGAGGTAGTTCAAAGTTTTGTGTACCTTGGTTCTTTGATCGACAATTCAGGTAGCTGTGAGAATGCGATTCGACGGCGCATTCAACAGGCACGGGTGGCCATGACAAAGCTTGCTAAAATATGGCGTGAGCATAACATCACTAAAGCTACCAAAATGTCACTTGTTCAGTCTCTTGTGTTCTCCATATTTTTGTATGTCTCGGAAACTTGGACTGTTAAAAAGGCAGATCGAGCTCGCATAGATGCTTTTGAAATGTGGACGTGGAGGAGAATGCTGAGAATCCCTTATACCGCCCATCGAACTAATGTTTCCATACTGGATGAGCTCGGTAATCCAAAGAGACTATCCTCCATTGTGTCGATGAGAATGCTTACATTCTTTGGACATATTCATAGAAGCGATAATATGGAGAAACTTGTAGTTCAGGGTCACGCCCCGAGTGGGCGGCGCCGTGGCCGTTCCCCTACACGCTGGGTGGATACGACGAAACAGTTGCTAGATATGAGTATCAAGAGCGCCACTGAACTGACAGTAAATCGGGAACGATGGCGAGCTACAGTTCTCAAAACTATTGATAATATTAGTGTCGGCAATACTCTAGCTCTGACTTAATGCATTTTACGAGTTCACAACATGTCTGTTAAGACATTGTGACCATGATGATGATGCAAAAGTTTGAAAATACATAAAAAATTGGCGTTTTTCACATGCTGGCGCAGTATACAGTATGTCTCAGCAAAAATTTGCCACCTATCTTTGAAGTAATAAAGAAAAATAAAAATCGCCGTGACACATTACCTGAAATTTGCCGTAAGAAAGGTTCTAAATGGGCATCACTCTGTTCCATACAGACCTACAGGCGATATTCAAAATATTTTCACCCATTTCTCAACATCTCTACTTTTGTATTTGTCAATGAATTCCCTTCAAATGATGTATCACATGTAAAGGGTTTTCCAATAAGAGGTGTTATTTTGAATAGCTGGCTATTTCGGTAGACGTCAGTTTTGACGCTGCAGTTGTTTGACATTTGACAAGTAGAACCAACGCCATTAAGAATAATGGAACGATACACGCTTCAACAACGCATTGAAATTATCAAAATCCACTATAAATATGCTGAAAATTTGTCAGTGACGGTTCGTAAAACTAGAACACTTTTTGGTCGTCGTGCAGCACCTTGTCGATCCGCAATACAGAAATTGGTGGAAAAATTCGAGCTGTTGGGACAAGTCAGTGATGTGAAGAATAAAAATCGTGCACGTCGCTCAAGAACAACGGAGAATATTGCTGCTGTAGCCCAAAGTGTTGAAGAAAACCCAGGTTTGCCCATTCCTCGTCGTTCTTTGGAATTGGGCATTTCACAAACGTCATTACACCGTATTTTGCATAAAGACTTGGGTCTTCAGGCTTATAAAGTTCAGTTAACACAGGAACTCAAGCCGGCCGATCATCAACAACGTCGTGTCTTTGCTGATTGGGTCCTTGAAATGCATGAAAATGATCCGGAATTTCATCGAAAAATCATCTGGACTGAAGAGGCCCATTTCTACTTCGCTGGCTACGTCAACAAGCAAAATTGTCGCATCTGGGGCTCGGAAAACCCAAGAGTCATTGTTGAAAAGCCTCTCCATCCTCAACGTGTTACTGTTTGGTGCGGTTTATGGTCAGGCGGGGTCATTGGCCCTTACTTTTTCGAAAATGAGGCTGGAGCAACAGTTACGGTGACTGGATTGCGCTATCGAGAGATGATTAATAATTTTTTATGGCCGGAATTGGATGATATTGATCTGGACAACGTTTACTTTCAACAAGATGGCGCTACGTGTCACACAAGCAACGAAACCGTTACTATTTTACAGGGAAAGTTTCCGGACCGTGTTATCTCTCGAAGAGGTGATCACAATTGGCCACCGAGATCTTGTGATTTAACACCTTGCGACTTCTTCCTTTGGAGACACGTGAAAGATAAAATAAAATTCAAAGATGGAATTCGTGAAGCTATTCAGGGCATACAGCAACCACTTTGCGATTTCATAAAAAGGATATGGTCCTGCAAGCGTAGCCGTGGTGGCCATTTGGCTGATACTATTTTCCATTCTTAATGGAAAACCTTCCTCTTTACATTTAAATAAACATCCGATCATTCATTTCAGAATATGTCATTTTTCTTTGAATATTAAAATAACACCTCTTATTGGAAAACCCTTTATGATGGTCTCATTTAAGATTTTGAAGTAGGGGTTTCTGGAGGTGCGGGGGTTGATTGCTCAATGATGACATATTCGGTGGAAGAGTTCCTGTCCATCTCCTGTCACAGCTATTTTTATTTTCTTTTATCATTTCAGAAATAAGGTGGGTTGCAAATTTTAGCTGGGACACAGCGTATGAGCTTGTTAGTACTTTTGAGCCAACTTACAAATGTAAAAATAAATTATTGTGAAAGTCTCTCTTCTATTTCGACTAGAATTTATCTATTTTACCTGGATTATCTAAGTGCCGATATTTAAGCTTGAACTAAAAGCTTGTATGTGAGGGGATTCACCAGCCAATGGGTAATACTCAGAAAAATATTCTGACAGAAAATTGTAAACCTAAACCAATACTAATCTTTTCTTCTAGGCGTTTCTTTCACACTGGGACGTTTGCACATGGCTCTAGGTCCGTTGCAAAAGGGCGACTGGCAAATGTGCGGGTTAGGCGGTAAAACGATAGGGTCACACGGCAAAGGTAAGCTCATCACCTTTTTATAGTGACCAAGTTTGAAGAAAATCGGAATACTTTGATATCCTTCTGTGTAGTAGCAACATATACAGGGTTATTCACGTTGTTCGACACGGAGCATTATGGCTAAAGTATTTGATAAAAAAGAAAATAATAATTTGCGATGGATAGAGACCCATAAAGGCTACATTTTAAAAATATTTTCATGTTATACAGGGTGTCCCAAAAACACGAAATGTATCAAAGTTATGTTTTTTCAATGGAACACCCCATATATTATTACATATTTAGATTTCCTGGTGAAGTCTAGTGTGACTTTATGGGACATGGGACTTAAAGCGAACCGTTTAGGTGTAAATCACCATTTTCGGTATAAGTAGATGTCAGGAAAAAATTGAATATCGCAGAGATTATAAAACATGGAAGGCTGTGACCTTGCCGTATTACTAAGCATAAAATGCGTCAGCTTTGATGAGACTATCAAATTTGAATTACGTTTATGCTTGGAGAAATCGATCGATTAATTAAGGAAACTTCGATTAGCGATAACTTGATTTTTTGAAATGGGAATGCTTTATTTTTTTTATACGGTTAAACGTAGAATTTGATAACCTTTCCAACGATATAAGGTTGTGAATATCAATCTCCGGTAGTTTTCGTTTAATTTTTAATTTTCAAACAAATCGGCGATTTTCAATTTTCCTACCTATAAGCAACGTAGCAGGCCATGAAATATAAACAAAAATCTGTCAGGTAGAAGAAAACAACTGACTTAGCAGAAAGATACACACGAACTAGACTGAAGGGACAAGATTATAAAAATTCCTTACAACAAATCAACTCTCCCAGAAACAACTGCGATAACATATCTAAGGCCAAAGAGAAGCTGGAGTATGGCACTAATAGGTATTTTTTACAGTCTTCTGGCTACTGCAATTTACTAGAGGTTAAAAATTTCCAAGACAATTAAAAACCTTGATATGAAACAAAAACAACCAGCGACTGTTGCTCCAGCACGCACCTATCAATCATATGTAATGGTGTAAGAAAGTACTAATTTGCGCTGAAGTCGATACCTTTGACTGGAGCTGTTCTATTTTTCAATGTCTATTAGCAATATTGCAAAAAGGAATACTGACAAATCAGATTTAAACTTACTACCATTTAAGTTATGTATGATAATTTGAACAAATTTTAATTCATTCCTCATTTTCTGCGATCTTACTGAAGAATTTTCAGAACTCCAGTCAGAGGTACCTTTGACTTGAGTTTTGACAGAATTGCATACTTTTTTATATCATTAAATGTGAAATTTTATCATGAAAATAATAAACTGCTTACAACATTATCTAGTAGTTTTTATTTTATTTCAAAATATTTAATGATTTTGGAAATTTCCAATCTCTAGTACATTGCAGTAGCTAGTAGGCCGTGAAAAAATCAATTTCTGCCATACTTCAGCTTCTCTTTGACCAAAGATATGTCACCGCCGTTGTTTCTGGTTAGCCTTTGTTTGTTGTGAGTAATTTTTATAATCTTGTCCCTTTAGTCTAGTCGGTGAGTATTTTTCAGCTAAAATAGTTGTTTTCTTGTACCTGAACAGGTTTTTGTTTATATTCCATGGCCTGCTACGTTGCTTATAGGTAGGAAAATTGAAAAACGCCGATTTGTTTGAAAATTAAAAATTAATACTACCAGAGATTGATATTCACAACCTTATATCGTTAGAAAAGTTATCAAATTCTACGTTTAACCGTATAAAAAAATTAGGCATTCCCATTTGAAAAAATCAAGTTATCGCTGATCGAAGTTTCCTTAATTAATCGATCGATTTCTCCAAGCATACACGTAATCCAAATTTCATAGTCTCATCAAAGCTGACGCATTTTATGCTTAGTAATACGGCAAAGTCACAGCCTTCCATGTTTTATAATCTCTGCGATATTCAATTTTTTCCTGATATCTACTTATACCGAAAATGGTGATTTACACCTAAACAGTTCGCTTTAGGTCCCATGTATGATACATAAAGTCACACTATAATTCACCAAGGAATTTAAATATGCAATAATATACGGGGTGTTCCATTTAAAAAAACATAACTTTGATACATTTCGTGTTTTTGGGACACCCTGTATAACATGAAAATATTTTTATAATGTAGCCTTTATGGGTCTCTATCCACCCGAAATTATTATTTTCTTTTTTATCAAATACTTTAGCCATAATTCTCCGTGTCGAATAACGTGAATAACCCTGTAGATATTAGGAAGCAGTACTTTGAAAAAGTATTGGTTCGGCATCTATCTACCAAATCCGGTACCTGAGCATTTAATTTGTGTATCCGAGCACTGTTTATGTGACCCGTTTAAAAACATCAGGTCACAGAGTTAACATCTCTAGAGGGAATGAAAATAACAAAATGCACAGGTCGCTGACCAGCCAACATGTAACGGACATTTTGACAGCTTGAGGGCATTACCAGTGGCGTACGATTTTATATTAAAATTGGATGTTCATTAATAGATTCAATTATTACTGTGATGCTAAAAACTGGTACAATAAGTTGTATTAGTATTTAGCTATACTTAGAGAGTTACTCTTATTATAACTTGATTGAACAGTTGATAATTTATTATTACCATGAAGTGTTTACCCATATTTTACGCTACTGAAAACCAAAACAAAACCGATGCTAACCTATGATAAGTGGTGTTTACCGATTCGTCGCTATTGCAGCAAACTATGCACTTTTTATTTCGTCCCATCATGCAATTATGACAATATTGTTCATAAATAATTTAATTCACACCACAAATAGTCACAAAGTCACTCAAATATACACAAAAACAACAAAAATCTCAACATACGCAATAACCACAACTACAATGACAGCCACATGACAGCTTTAGGGGACGCCGATTGTAGGTTGCCAGATTTACGACATATTAGAAGTTATTGCGATATTCCGCTATGAAATTTACCATTTTTGAGATTTCGTTAAATCAATACAAATTAGCTTCACGTAAATCAGTTACATTGCAAGTATATTTTAATGGATAGTTAAATACCCAGTTAAATACTTTGAGGAACATGTGTTCAAACTGCGGAAACTGCCAGATTTTGAAGAAACTGGAAGGTCCTTAAGCGGACGAAGAAGAATGGCAATAGCGCTATAGATGTTGGCTGGCCAATATTCAAATTAGGCTCCCTCTAGAGATGTTAACTCTGTGCATCAGGTAAAGAAACCTGCAGGTACGACCCAAAACAGACTCTTTTTTGTGGAACACTCATTTAAGACTCCCGACATTCGGTTTATGCTAAAAAGCAACGTAACTGAATTAAGGAGTAGCAATTTCATTCATTCATCCGAGAACCAATCACAGACGACGTCGTTTCGCTTTTATTAAAGCTCGTCAGTGTGACTTGGATCTCAGATGAATAAATGAAATTGCAAGCTAGTGCCTAGCTGGCAAAACTTGTGCTAGTAGTAGCAACATATAGATATTGGGAAGCAGTACTTTGAAAAAGTATTGGTTCGCCATCTATCTACCAAAGCTGGTACCTGAGCGTTTAATTTGAGTATCCGAGCACTGTTTATTTCGTTCTCCAACGATTTGGCCAACTTCAATAAGAGGTCCTTTCAGATTGAAAAGGTTTTTGTGCCGATCGGACAATTGGGGGGGGGGGGTGAAAAAGGGTGGGAGGTGCACAAAAAATATAGTACAACATATTAATTTGATTTCACCAGTTAAAAGAGAATGTGTCTTTATGTCTAAAATGATATATCACGTTATTTTTTTCTGAAATGGGGGCTAAAACAAATTAAATAAATTGAAATACTCAAATGCATGAACAACAACCACTTAGGTGACGTCACACGGGTTCGGGAGAAGCCGGCGTGTTTTCGGTACTCGATTCAAAAAGCCATTTTTATTTTGATATAACTTTTAAATTATTGCGGAAAAAAAGAAAACAAAAACAGTTTTGTTATAACACTTATGTATGATCTTTCCATTTATGACAAAAAAAAAATTTATTCAAAACTTCAATTAGGTTTTCTATAGTTTTTGTTGCCATGTAATTGCAGCAAAATAAAGACATTATTATTACTATTTCTCTAAATTAGAGTAAAATATTTAAAACAATTTAAAAAATAGCACAAGCGTAAAAAACCTCCAAAAGGAAATCTCAAATAGTATAAGGGATCATTTAAATATGTACATTTGTGGCGGAAGGTTAACTTGTCTCTTCTATAGGAGGCGGATCAATGGGCGGAGGAGGTTCTTCAGGTGGAGGAGGAGGAGGAGGAGGAAGTTCGATGGGCGGAGGAGGTGGCTCTATGGGAGGAGGAGGCTCTTCTGGAGGAGGCGGTGGATCAATGGGAGGAGGAGGTGGATCAATGGGAGGAGGCAGTGGATCAATGGGAGGAGGCGGTGGATCAATGGGAGGAGGCGGTGGATCAATGGGAGGAGGCGGTGGATCAATGGGAGGAGGCAGTGGATCAGGCGGTGGAGGAGGTATAATTTAAGTTTGCAACTTATACCTTGGGTAATATTAGAAACAAAGGATTACTAATGATAATTTACAAAAGCTTAGTAGAAGCTATAATTAGACATGCTATATAAGTGTGGGGTTCTGCTTCCTCAAATAACTTAAAAAATATACAAGATGTGCCAGGGTGTAAAGAATTTATTTAGAATGGATGCTGCTGCAGAATCATGCATATGAGAACTATTTACGTATCAATACATAAGCAAAATTATACATCAAAGCATCTTAACCGATGAATATGTTACGCTCAATAGCCGAATTCGGACAATGCCCGAAAAAAATACGCAGAACTAGTTTTGAGCAAGAGATATTTCCCAAACCCGAAATATTAATTTCATTTGGCTATTGAGCATTACCAAATAGGCAGAACTAGTTTTGCGCATATTGAAATGCACAGAACTAGTTTTGCGCAACTTGAAATGCACAGAACTAGTTCTGTGGTACTGAATGGCCAGCAACAGTTATATTAAAAAAAGTAAGGTTATGTTTATGTTGTTGCTTTGAATGTTTTTTGTTTCAGCTTGTAGAAAAATGCAAGCTAAATTCGAATCCGAATTAGTTCGGCTACTTGCTGAGCTGCTGAGTACACAAAAACATAATCTCATGACAAAAGATCATATCCTCACTATATTGAATGAACCTAACCTAACCTAACCTTCGTGCCTCTGCAATAAAAAATGTATCAACAATGTATCGAAAAAAAAATCTCCTCTACAGTTCTAAATGCCACCATGCCAAAATACACAGAACTAGTACTGTGCATTTCAAGTTGCGCAAAACTAGTTCTGCCTATTTGGTAATGCTCAATAGCCGTATAAAATTAATATTTCGGGTTTGGGAAATATTCCTTGCTCAAAACTAGTTCTGCGCATTTTTTTCGGGCATTGCCCGAATTCGGGTACTGAGTTTAACAAATATAACAAATTATACAATACTACTGACAGTTCTCAAGTTGTTTATCAACTATTGCAATTGATTTTCACACCACACTTACTAAATAGATGAACATCTACTTACAATTTATTTACAATAGCCTGCATCGATTCAATAATTTGCATTTTTCTCGAAAACGGTTTTACGCAGAAATCACTGAAATACCATATTCTAAGATCAAAATGTCAAAAAAATTACCATTTAGAAAATGGGGTTATTTTTACCCTTAACTCCTCCCGTATGATACGCCTCTGATGAAAATTATGAAATTCTGAATTGAGAATCAGATTCAGCGTCAAAAGTTTACCCATCGTACCTAATTTCGTAATTTTGTTATGAATGGTTTCGAGAATATCGAGGGAAAACCGTTTTCAGGGTGCCTTATGGAAAGGAGCGTAGCTCCCTTAGGAAGCATTTCCGGACCCATGTTCATATGACATTTTCTTTCTATTTTTCGGAGTACTATTCGTGGTTAAAGTTTGTTAACATACTTAATTAACACCCTGTATAGCGCATAATAATATGAATCATTACTGATATCCTTTGCAGAAAATCTAAATTGGTTACGTATTTTTAAAGGTGGCTCATCCGGAGGTGGTAGTGGATCGACGAAAAGTGGAGGATCAATGGGAGGCGGAGGTGGAATAAATCTTTCAGGAGGAGGCGAGCATGAAGGTAAGATTTATTATAGATAATACAAATATTCCTCAAACTTAAACTTTCATCCATAGGACTTATTTTTCAGAAAACTAAACACATTTCTAGAAGTTTATTATTACTATAAGAGTCGGTTTCCTCAATTTTGATTCATGACGTACATAAACTATGAAATAACGTAACTTAAACAAACGACTTAATTCTCATCAAGCATCAATGGGGTATTTTCCGAACAAAATTTTATGACGAAATATTGATGTTACGTCCCCAAGAACCATGTAACTAGCTTTTTTACTTTTTACTGTGAACGCGAAGTGGCTTAAAAGCACCTGCAAAGTTCAAACATAAAATCTCGCGCCAAAGCTGTGACGTAATAAATCTAAGCGTGACGTAATAAGTCTTTCGTGGAGGTATCCTTAGAATGTGACTGTACCTTGTCATCTGACCTCCTTTTCTCCATCTACAGACATAACCTCCGCTTCGTATTGATATTGACAGATGTTTGTTTACATCATTTCATGATCTATCTTCGTTAAATGAGATACCGAGACAGTCGTGACACCAGGGGAGGTTATGTATGCATGACACTAGTGGCAGGCTGTTAAAGACGAGTGTTACCGAATGACGAGTAAAATTGTGAAAAGTAACTATGAAACATTCTCAGAGTAAACTGCGTATTACATAACAATGCAAAAAATGGAATAGCTGTGCAATATAACATTTATAGTCTACAAAAGGAGGGAAACTAAATAAACAAAATAAAGTTTACATCCTTTATAGAAAAACTATGCAAAATATTAACAACGTGACAACCTTGAATCTACGCCCAATTCAAATTAAAATAGTCACATCCTATCTACATCCGGCATAAAAATCACTTTTGATTGGTTGATTTCTTAGGCGTGAGGTTTAAGAGATTCAAATGAGCTCTTTTCAAAGGGATGACTTTCAAAGTCTATCTTTACTCCACGTGGGCAGAAAAAAATTGAGCAAACACTGCCATCATTACAAATTAGTAACAAGCAATCCATTTCAGCCATTAAACAGTCAATATTAGCAAGTTGGAAAATACCCCATTAAGATTTTGGAAAAAATATGATTTTATTGATTTTTTATGTACATATTTTAAAAACTTATTATTGATAATATTGATCTGATGCGATACCAGATTGAGTACACTGTCACTCATTTAGTATGCGATGCTATATTGTTGTTGATTCTAAAATTTGACGGGTGGTAGATGACAGGTGCCACACTGTAACAAATCTAAAGGTTGGAGGCAGATGGATATCGTGCCTTTTACCCTCTTCTCAAAGAGGATCTTTACGTGAATCTGCTTATTTTCTATCCTTCAAATTTCGACACAGATTTGACTATCGCGGCGAGAGTGGAAAACGCGCCAGTGTCTGAAAAATTGTTGTGGCGGCGCGGCGCAACAATAGTTAAAAAACTGAATATACAGGGTGTCCCAAAAAATAGTGTCAAGCGGAAGTCCAGAGATAGAGCACACCTAGAAGTATCTGAATCACCCCCATATATGTTATGCAATTTTTTGTAGTTTCCGAGTTATGAATTTTTTTCTAAATTTCAGAGAATTCTCTACCTCGGCAACTTAAAACTGTTCCAAAAGAAAAATTAAACGACTTTTCCAAATTTTTTTTTAAGTCAGGTGACCGTGGCGGCCATTCAGTGGGTCCACCACGACCTATCCATTTGTTGCATAGTCTCTTGCAGAAAACAGCATAGTTAAATTCAGTTGTCGTGCACTCAAGGTCCCTAGGAATAGCCAAGTAGTCAGACAACAGAAACAACACCAATCCAAACAAAAGCGTATCGTTTTAAAGCCGCAAAGACATTCGGACGACTGCATAAAGACAAAGAGAACAACCTATGCAATGACACATTTTGAAAAGACATCACAACAATATCATAGCTATCTCTTTCTAACATCGCCATCGTTTACTGCGTTAGCGTCAGCCCTTTTTGTTGGCGCTCAGGTAAAAACCGGTTTTGAAGAATGCGCTCCTTGTGGTTTTTAGCAAGAAATAGGATCTTTTTTAATAAATGTTAAATTTATGCAACCTTTTTAACGTTTATTATTGCTGTACTGACAATCAATCTGCTATTAACGCGTTAACATAAGTTATTGATGAATTGAAAAACACATCGCTAATTTCAAGAAATCTTCGCCTCTTGTCTTTGAAGGTCAATTAGGGTGAAAGTAGCCCCATTAAGTACTAATTTTTTTCAATGATTGTGATAGCTGAGAGTCTAAAGAAGTTTTTAGACCGACTTAGAAATCATGAAATCACCTCTTTGGATTTTTAATTGCGAGTCGAAGATTTGAGTCATAATTATCAGATCGTAAATTTTTCACTTTACACTAAAATTTTTATGACTTTCATCAAAGTTACGAAGCCGATTATTTTATGTATGAACAGTAAGCTCTTGGAGATTAATTGCCACAAAAGATAATTTGGAAAAGTCTTTTAATTTTTCTTTTGGAACAGTTTTAAGTTGTCGAGGTAGAGAATTGTCTGAAATTTAGAAAAAAATTCATAACTCGGAAACTACAAACAATTGCATAACAGATATGGGGGTGACTCAGATACTTCTAGGTGTGCTCTATCTCTGGACTTCCGCTTGACACTTTTTTTTGGGACACCCTATATAAAAACAGCTCATACTTCGCCTTTAGACGGTATAGAGGCACCTGATCGTTTCGCATCGTTCAGTTGAAGCATGCGGAATGAAAACTGTGGCGTCCTAGTTTCTAAAGAGGGAGACGCAAGGAACTATTTGCGAGAGTTTTTGTGTTGGATGTTTTTTTGCGGGCAGGTGGGCGATGATTTGGTTGCAAGGAGATTTCAGACTATAGCTTCATGCAATGGGAAAACAATAAAATGGTATCATCATTATGTGTGGGAAGTACTGAGTCAATCAACTTGACTCCATTTTTTTGGTTAAATGAGAAAAAGAAGGGGGCACTGGGTGGCAGCAACTCACACTGCGCTATTGTTCTATAGCAATACGTCAGTAGCCCATACTATACTACTATTAGTACTATAGTATTACTATACTACCGTATCGCTTCTCTTCGCTTCCTCTACTCTTCGCCTCTTGTATTTCTTCCAAAATTTCAAAACTTTCCATTTACTAAATTTTCAAGTAGTTACTTCCAAGATATTGTTCTAAATTTAGCAAAACTGATTCGGCAAAACATCTGAAATTCATTTATGTTTCAGGCGGATGGAATTTTGGAGGCGGAATCAATTGGGGAGAAGACGAATAGAGGAGGAAGCGAATGAGAGTAGAGCGACATCCCTCTAGTAGCCTAATAAATTGTATTATGATACAATCATTTATGTTGTCACCAGACGTTCTACAAATAAAACGTTAAAATTTTCCATTATCTTATTTCTTCACTAGGTAATATGAGGCGGTGGCGTGCAAAATAAAAAACTGAAATTCGACAAAAAATAGATGCTATCTGGTGACAGGACCTACCTGTGCATATGCCTATAACGTATTTACAAATCAAGATAGTGAGAATACTTAATGTACTGAGAAGCTCATTTTCTTACGTAGTATATATTGACACCGACTCCCTTTCCTATATAAACAACTGCGCTGGAAAATACCTGACGGTAATACGGGAGTCTACGGACCCCATACAAGACTTTCATTCCCTCTTGGGGGGCACACCACAGTATTCCAGGCTGAGGTCTATGCGATACTTGCCTGTGTAAATCGTATTCGGGAAATTGACGGGTCTAGGAGGCGGATTACTATCTGCTCTGACAGTCAGGCAGCCATCAAAGCACTGAGTGCTTGGAAAATAACGTCTCGACTGGTCCTGGAGTGCAGAAGGGCTCTTGACGACATCTCAGCTAAACACAAGGTATCACTGATGTGGGTACCTGGGCACGCTGGGGTAAAGGGTAATGAAATGGCGGATCATCTGGCCAGGATGGGATCCGGAAACAGTTTTGTGGGCCCGGAACCCGCCTTAGGACTGTCTGCAAACTTGATTAGGAAAACAACTGGAGAGTGGATCCAGAATCAACACTCTCTGAGATGGAACAACATCTCTGGTCATCTCCGTCAGGCTCGGGAGCTATTAGCAGGGCCTGCAGAGAAAATAGGACGATTTTGTCTCTCTCTGGATAGGAATAACTTGAGATTGCTAGTAGGCTTATTAACGGGTCACAATACCTTCAGGCGTCACTTGTTTGTGATGAGGGTGGTCAACGACCCAACGTGCACGTGGTGTGGTGAAGAGGAAGAATCCTCGGCACACATCCTGTGTCGCTGTGAAACCCTGGGTTATCACAGGCAGACTATGCTGGGCTCAAGAACCTTGGAACCAATGGAGATAAAACGGATAGAACCTAAGAATGTACTTGCCTTTGCCAAAAGGGCAGGTCTTAGGAACTAGCGCGGATAGAGGCGCAAAAGGGCCCATCGTGTGGCCTATGCACCAGCCACATTCCGTGCTGGATAGCCTCTGGTCCTTATTCATTCATTCATACAAGCCATCATCTTTTGTATGTATAAATTATTTCATGGTTTAGTGAATACGTCGTAAGTTTTTAGTCCATGGAGTAGGCCTTTATCTGATAAGATCCTTGATTATACACAAAGTATATTTCGAAGAAAAGTCACCACTACTTAAAAATTATGAAAATTGTTTTAAAACACAGTGCTCTTCATCATAATCATCATCCAATTTTACTGACACTAAATAAGTATAAATATTTTCCACTTGAGGATAGTTGTGTGGGACTGCCAAAAAAAATTGAATTATCAATCCAGGGTTAGCGAAATGACCAACTAAAACTCATAAACTCTAATTATATTACTGTTCATCAATTTGATAATTTACTTCTACATAACAATAATACATAACTTTACAAAAAAATATCAAATAGGTACCTCAATGGTTTAAGACTGGTTTCAGGACACTGGTCCCGAATTCTTCCCAATTCAGGATCTGTAACAAAATTTAGCTTACCTCAGAGTCACTATTTTGGTATTATTATTCTACAAACAATAACACAAAACAACAACAACAACAAAAAATAAAAAAGTTTAAAAATGTTAGCTCGTGTCATTTTCACGAGTGGCAAGTAACATTTTATATTTTTCACTTTGCTCTGGAACTTTTCATCGGACTAACAATAAAGGGTGTTTTAAAAGTTGGGACTTTCCTCTCTAGAAGCAATGGCCCTTGAAACGGCAAAGCTAATGCACGGTGAATCAGCAGCAAAACAGTAAAAAGAAATTCAAGCAAGTACTCACTATTTGGTAGCTACGGAAGTTGTAAGTACGGTCCTGCCGCAGGCGCCTTACAAGTAAAAGTACGATTTGCGATGTCTTCTTCAATTTGGACCACACGATGTTGTCGAGGTCTTCCAGCGTGACCACCACGATGTGGATTCAGATATCCTCTGTCTCTAGCTCTTTGCACAATCCAGACACAGACAAATCGACGAAGTGTAGGGTGAGTACGGTTAGGGAAACAATCGGCGTACACTCGCGAAGCCGCGGTATTTTGACCACACTCACCGTACATTAAAATCATGTTCACCAGTTCATTATTGTTATAAGCATGCACCATTGTTGTTGTTTTTAAAATCCGATCAGCAGATGTAGCAACAGCAACGTGACGGTATGATCAACTGCCTGTTTTTCTCACCGACATCGGCAGTTCGGGCATCACTAGCGCTGCCTTGTTTATTGTGATATTGTGACATGATGAGCCATTGCTCAGGGACGGACTTAGAATTGAGGATTTCTTTAATGGTCAATATCTCGGTTTGTCTAAGTATTTCGTTTATATGTTACTGGGAAAAAACACTCATTTTGGCGAGTACTATCCGCTGTATAAAAAAAAGTCCCAACTTATGAAACACCCTGTATAGACCTAACCAGTGAAGCGAGCCATTATGACAACAAAGAAAGGGCTAGTACTTCGACGGACGCACAGCCCCCATCGCAAAGGTGAGGATGGACTTGGGTCCTACCCATCGTATGTCTTCAGGTTCAAGGATTCTTGTATAGTCTGCTGTGGTACCCGAGGTCATCACAGCGACATAAAATGTGTGCCAAGGATTCCTCCTCCTTGCCCCAGCGTGCGCACGTCTGGTCGCTTGCCACCCCCATCACACACAAGTGACGTCTGAAGGTAATATGGCCAGATAGCAGGTCCCCAAGTAGCCTTAGTCCACTTCTGTCAAATGAGAGACAGAATCAGGAAATTATTTCTCACATGGCACCTACATAAGTGACAAATCACCCAAACCAAACCATCAAACCAATAGGATGGTGCACATGGCGCACAACAATAAACTAGAGATCACGTCCTCCATCCCATTGTCGTCTAACACGTTGGCGTCCATCGTGTGTCTCCAGACAAAATCTAGACTTGTTGGAGAAGGCCGTCTGATGCCACTCAGCATACCATTGTCGGTGTTCTTGGCACCAATCTAACCAATGGCGACGTTAATTTGCAATGAGTGGAAGCCCTAGATGCGAACGATATGAACTTAAGCCTATTTCTGTGATACACCGTGAGGATTCGAAGGAGCCTGCCTACATAGATAGCTGCATACCAAGCATCAGCAACAGCTCGAGTGGATTGCATTCTGGGTTGGAAATCTACTAGTTTTAAATGATCATCTTGCCTCTCTGTAGTTCTCCTACGTGCTCCATAAGTGATAGATGTGTACTAGAGAGGGTACTGCCAAGTTAGCACATATTTTCAATGCGAATATCTCTTTTCTTCAAGGTGTGCGGATTACACTTGCGCAAGTAGTTAATATATGTATATCCTGGACCCCTCTGAAGCCAATTTTTTGCCGAGACTCTCTGTTGGTCTTTAGACACACGACTTTTAATAGTTATTGAACTTATAACTATAATAATAAAACAGTTTTATCTACTCCTATTAAGTTAAACAGCCATTACCAAACTCTACTTTTGAACAGGTTATACTACCTATAAATAAATAGCGTGTGTAATATGTCATAACTGTCAGTCCAACCGTCGGTTATGAACACCGCCTACTAGATACCAGTACAGATCTCTCTGAAATGCATAGGATTACATAGACTACTACTACTCGTCGTTAACTGTCAAGGCGGTCCGGAGGACCTTTGCCTTCATGTCATAGTTCGTCAGTCAGTTTGTCATCCTGTCGGCCTGGTCACCAAGAAACCAGACAATGTTATAGAGTTAAAAAAGAGAGGAGGCAGAAAGAGAGGAAGAAAGAAGAAGAGCAAAGAGAGAAGTGCAACTGTTAAAATAGGCATCGTTAAAATAACTAGGGTAATTAATTTTGATGCTCTAAACGCAATTTTGTTGGGATCGGATATTGCTAAAAAGGGAATTTATATGATCTAAAATTCCACAACTTTATTTTGGTTACAGTGCGAGCCGCGGCCTGGAATGTTTGCGGACTTGATCGACCGTATAGTCCACTGAGTCACGCAGCAAAGGGTTGCTATGCGATTCCGCTTGTTCATAGCGCCGCTGGGCTTGTGTTTTGATATGGTCCTTTAAGTAAGGAATATCATGATCTTTATGCAGGGTCTTGTTTGAAACATACCAAGGGGCATTTGTAATAGTTCTCAGGATCCTACTTTGGAGTACCTGCAAAGCACGCAAGTGCGTCTTAGCTATAAAACACCAAATCGCACATGCGTGAGTAATTGCAGGACTAATAATAATTTTTTACAGGCGAATTTTGTTAACCAGACTTAATTTTGAAGTTCTACATAGCAAAGGATAAAGCTGTCGAAATGTAATTTGGAATTTTGTTTTTAACATCTCAGTATCGTTTCGCCATATCATACCCTTGTCTTGGGTGACACCAAAGTACTTGACGGAAGAGCTCCACCGTAATAGAGGGAGTTATTGAAAATAATAAACTGCCTACAATATTGTCATTGTAGTTTTCGTTTCATTTCAAAATGTTTAACGGTTTTGGGAATTACCAGTCTCTAGTACATTGCAGTAGCTAGTAAGCCGTGAAAAAATCCATTTCTGCCATACTCCAGCTTCTCTTTGACCAAAGATATGTTACCGCCGTTGTT
The DNA here is from genome assembly GCA_951848785.1 of Callosobruchus maculatus. Lineage (NCBI taxonomy): Eukaryota > Metazoa > Arthropoda > Insecta > Coleoptera > Chrysomelidae > Callosobruchus > Callosobruchus maculatus. Next base: position 4,167,738 of record CATOUR010000025.1, on the reverse strand, counting down.
TCTGGTTAGACTTTGTTTGTTGTGAGTAATTTTTATAATCTTGTCCCTTTAGTCTAGTTCGTGTGTATTATTCTGCTAAGTTAATTGTTTTCTTCTACCTGAACAGGTTTTTGTTTATATTTTATGGTCTGCTAGGTTGCTTATAGGTTGTGAAAATCGAAAAACACCGATTTGGTTGAAATTTTGAAATTAAATAAAAACTATCAGAGATTGATATGCACAGCCTTATATCATTAGAAAGGTTATCAAATTCTACTTTTAACCGTATAAAAAAAATTAGGCATTCCCATTTGAAAAAATCAAGTTATCGCTGATCGAAGTTTCCTTAATTCATCGACCGATTTCTCCAAGCATAAACGTAATTTAAATTTGACTGTCTCATCAAAGCTGACGCATTTTATGCTTAGTAATACGGCAAAGCCAAATTTTATAATCTCTGCGATATTAAATTTTTTCCTCATATCTACTTATACCGAAAATGGTGGTTTACACCTAAACGGTTGGCTTTAAGTCCCATGTATGATACATAAAGTCAAACTAGAATTCACCAAGGAATCTGAATATGCAATAATACACGGGGTGTTCCACTTTAAAAAAACATAACTTTGACACATTTCATGTTTTTGGGTCACCCCGTATAACATGAAAATATTTTTAAAATATAGCCCTTATGGGTCCGAAATTATTATTTTCTTTTTCATCAAATACTTTAGCCATAATGCGCCGTGTCGAATAACGTGAATAACCCTGTATAAGTCGATTGCGATGAGGGGCGAACTAGAGAAAGAAGAGGTGCAGAAGGACCCGCTTGCACTGGTGGTATCTTGTCACCAGAAAGCCTCTCCTTTCTTTCATTAATACCATCTGATTGATGATTTAAACATTATTGCCATTTTAGTATTTTTCATAATACAAAACAGCAACATACGCACCACAACTCGTTAACTTTCTTCTTACAATGCTTGTGTAAAGGTCAAGCTGAAGACCCTGGTTCCCATTACTCTTATGTGTACATTAACATTTCCATTTTGGAAAAATATTTGTCAGAACATAACAGTATCTATTGTTCAACTCATGTTGATAATGACCTCCATTATTGGCTTCTTTCATTTGGACACAGACTTTTACACAGAGACAGAAATAGAGGATTGTTTTAAACAGGAACTCGTCAATTTATGATAAAAAAATTAAACTATCTTTAGTTCCTAGTATCCTTTTGGAAAACTCATCGCGATTCACAAATTTTTCAGGTTTTGGCAAAGGCATGGGAGGCAAATTGAACGGAGGAATGACAGGCAAACACGGAGGAAAAGGTGGAGGAATGGTAGACAAAATAAAAGGCAAACTCAAAGAAGAAATGGAAAAGCACGGCAAAGGAGGCGCAGCCAAAGGAGGAATTGGAGGCAAAGCCGAAGAAAAAGGCAAGGCCAAGAGGGAATTGAAAAAGCACGGAGGAGGCAAAGTTAAGGGTGGAATGGGAGGAGCAAAAGGAGATATGTCTATAGGTGGCAAAATGGGAGGAAAAGAGAAAGGCAAAATCAAAAAAGAAATGAAAAAGCATGGGAAAGGATCCATGGGAGGCAAGTCCAAAGGAGGATTCGGAAGTAAAATAGGAGGAAAAGGAGGCATATCAATAGGTGGAGGTGTGAGAGGAAAAGGAAAAAGTAGTAAATCCATAAAAGGAATGGCAGGTAAAAGTGGAGGAAAAGGCGGTATTTCTAAAAAACATGGAAAAGGAGGCAAGACCAAGGGAGGAATGGGAGGTAAAGGAGGTATATCCATAGGTGGAGGTATGGGAGCGAAAGGCAAAGGCAAAGGAGGTATTTCGATAGGAGGAGGTATGGGAGGTAAAGGAAAAGGAAAAGGCAAAGGCAAAAAGGAAATCAAAAAGCATGGAAAAGAAGGGAAGATGAAGGGAGGAATGGGAGGTAAAGGAGGTATTTCCATAGGAGGTGGTATAGGAGGAAAAGGCAAAGGCAAAAAGGAAATTAAAAAAGAAATTAAAAAGCATGGAAAAGGAGGCATGGGTAAGGGAGGAATGGGAGGTAAAGGAGGTATATCTATAGGTGGAGGTATGGGAGGGAAAGGCAAAGGCAAAGGAGGCATTTCGATAGGAGGAGGTATGGGAGGTAAAGGGAAAGGCAAAGGCAAAAAGGAAATTAAAAAGGAAATTGAAAAGCATGGAAAAGGAGGCAAGACTAAAGGAGGAATGGGAGGTAAAGGAGGTATTTCCATAGGAGGAGGTATGGGAGGCAAAGGGAAAGGAAAAGGCAAAAAGGAAATCAAAAAGCATGGAAAAGGAGGAAAGATGAAGGGAGGAATGGGAGGTAAAGGAAGTATATCCATAGGTGGTGGTATGGGAGGGAAAGGCAAAGGCAAAGGAGGTATTTCGATAGGAGGAGGTATGGGAGGTAAAGGAAAAGGAAAAGGCAAAGGCAAAAAAGAAATCAAAAAGCATGGAAAAGGAGGGAAGATGAAAGGAGGAATGGGAGGTAAAGGAGGTATTTCCATAGGAGGACGTATAGGGGGCAAAGGAAAAGGCAAAGGCAAAAAGGAAATTAAAAAGGAAATTGAAAAGCATGGAAAAGGAGGAAAGACTAAAGGAGGAATGGGAGGTAAAGGAGGTATTTCCATAGGAGGAGGTATGGGAGGCAAAGGAAAAGGAAAAGGCAAAAAGGAAATCAAAAAGCATGGAGGCAAAAAGGAAATTGAAAAGCTAATTAAAAAACATGGAAAAGGAGGCAAGATGAAGGGAGGAATGGGAGGGAAAGGCAAAGGAGGTATTTCCATAGGAGGAGGTATGGGTGGTAAAGGGAAAGGCAAAGGCAAAAAAGAAATTAAAAAGCATGGGAAAGGAGGCAAGATGAAGGGAGGAATGGGAGGTAAAGGAGGTATTTCCATAGGAGGTGGTATGGGAGGAAAGGGCAAAGGCAAAAAGGAAATTAAAAAAGAAATTAAAAAGCATGGAAAAGGAGGCATGGGTAAGGGAGGAATGGGAGGTAAAGGAGGTATATCCATAGGTGGAGGTATGGGAGGGAAAGGCAAAGGCAAAGGAGGCATTTCGATAGGAGGAGGTATGGGAGGTAAAGGGAAAGGCAAAAGCAAAAAGGAAATTAAAAAGCATGGAAAAGGAGGCAAGATGAAGGGAGGAATCGGAGGTAAGGGAAGTATTTCCATAGGAGGAGGTATGGGAGGCAAAGGAAAAGGCAAAAGCAAAAAGGAAATTGAAAAGCAAATTAAAAAACATGGAAAAGGAGGCAAAATGAAAGGAGGAATGGGAGGGAAAGGCAAAGGAGGTATTTCCATAGGAGGAGGTATGGGTGGTAAAGGGAAAGGCAAAGGCAAAAAAGAAATTAAAAAAGAAATTAAAAAGCATGGAAAAGGAGGCATGGATAAGGGAGGAATGGGAGGTATAGGAGGTATTTCCATAGGAGGTGGTATGGGAGGAAAAGGCAAAGGCAAAAGGGAAATTAAAAAAGAAATTAAAAAGCATGGAAAAGGAGGCATGGGTAAGGGAGGAATGGGAGGTAAAGGAGGTATATCCATAGGTGGAGGTATGGGAGGAAAAGGCAAAGGCAAAGGAGGCATTTCGATAGGAGGAGGTATGGGAGGTAAAGGGAAAGACAAAGGCAAAAAGGAAATTAAAAAGCATGGAAAAGGAGGCAAGATGAAGGGAGGAATCGGAGGTAAGGGAAGTATTTCCATAGGAGGAGGTATGGGAGGCAAAGGAAAAGGCAAAGGCAGCAAGAAAATTAAAAAGCATGGAAAAGGAGGCAAGATGAAGGGAGGAATGGGAGGTAAAGGCAAAGGAGGTATTTCCATAGGAGGAGGTATGGGTGGTAAAGTGAAAGGCAAAGGCAAAAAAGAAATTAAAAAAGAAATTAAAAAGCATGGAAAAGGAGGCATGCGTAAGGGAGGAATGGGAGGTAAAGGAGGTATTTCCATAGGAGGTGGTATGGGAGGAAAAGGCAAAGGCAAAAAGGAAATTAAAAAAGAAATTAAAAAGCATGGAAAAGGAGGCATGGGTAAGGGAGGAATGGGAGGTAAAGGAGGTATATCCATAGGTGGAGGTATGGGAGGGAAGGGCAAAGGCAAAGGAGGCATTTCCATAGGAGGAGGTATAGGAGGCAAAGGAAAAGGCAAAGGCAGCAAGGAAATTAAAAAGCAAATTAAAAAGCATGGAAAAGGAGGCAAGATGAAGGGAGGAATGGGAGGTAAAGGCAAAGGAGGTATTTCCATAGGAGGAGGTATGGGTGGTAAAGGGAAAGGAAAAGGCAAAAAAGAAATTAAAAAGCATGGGAAAGGAGGCAAGATGAAGGGAGGAATGGGAGGTAAAGGAGGTATTTCCATAGGAGGTGGTATGGGAGGAAAAGGCAAAGGCAAAAAGGAAATTAAAAAAGAAATCAAAAAGCATGGAAAAGGAGGCATGGGTAAGGGAGGAATGGGAGGTGAAGGAGGTATATCCATAGGTGGAGGTATGGGATTGAAGGGCAAAGGCAAAGGAGGCATTTCGATAGGAGGAGGTATGGGAGGTAAAGGGAAAGGCAAAGGCAAAAAGGAAATTAAAAAGCATGGAAAAGGAGGCAAGATGAATGGAGGAATCGGAGGTAAGGGAAGTATTTCCATAGGAGGAGGTATGGGAGGCAAAGGAAAAGGCAAAGGCAGCAAGGAAATTAAAAAGCAAATTAAAAAGCATGGAAAAGGAGGCAAGATGAAGGGAGGAATGGGAGGTAAAGGCAAAGGAGGTATTTCCATAGGAGGAGGTATGGGTGGTAAAGGGAAAGGAAAAGGCAAAAAAGAAATTAAAAAGCATGGGAAAGGAGGCAAGATGAAGGGAGGAATGGGAGGTAAAGGAGGTATTTCCATAGGAGGTGGTATGGGAGGCAAAGGAAAAGGCAAAGGCAAGAAAGAAATTAAAAAGCATGGAAAAGGAGGCAAGATTCATGGAGGAATAGGAGGTAAAGGAGGTATATCCATAGGTATGGGAGGGAAAGGCAAAGGAGGTATTTCCATAGGAGGAGGAGGAGGAGTAAAAGATACGGCTAAAAAGGATATTAATAAAATCAAAAATACAGTTGAGCATGCTGAACATGCCGGAGAAGGGGCAGCACACAAAGCAAAAGATAAACTCAAACAAACGGCACACAAAGTTGGTGAAAAAATTCATGGTGGGGCACAGAAGGTCGAACATAATGCAAAACAAGGAGCACACAAAGTTGGTGAAAAAATAAATGAAGGAATGCACAAAGGAAAGGGCGAAGCACATAAGGCCGAGCATAAAGCAAAACAAGGGGCACACAAAGTTGGTGAAAAAATTCATGAAGGAATGCACAAAGGAAAGGGTGAAGCACATAAGGCCCAGCATAAAGCAAAACAAGTAGCACACAAGGTTGGTGAAAAAATTGATGAAGGTATGCACAAAGGAAAGGGTGAAGCACATAAGGCCGAGCATAAAGCAAAACAAGGAGCACACAAAGTTGGTGAAAAAATAAATGAAGGAATGCACAAAGGAAAGGGTGAAGCACATAAGGCCCAGCATAAAGCAAAACAAGTAGCACACAAGGTTGGTGAAAAAATTGATGAAGGTATGCACAAAGGAAAGGGTGAAGCACATAAGGCCATACATAAAGCAAAACAAGGAGCACACAAAGTTGGCGAAAAAATTGATGAAGGAATGCACAAAGGAAAAGGTGAAGCACATAAGGCCGAGCATAAAGCAAAACAAGGAGCACACAAAGTTGGTGAAAAAATTCATGAAGGACAGCAGAAAGGCAAAGGTGAAGCACATAAGATGGAGCACAAAGCCAAAGAGGAATTGAAGAAAATTGGTAATAAAGTTCATGCAGGCGGGCAGAAAGGAAAAGAGGCAGCGAATAAGGTGAAAGAGAATATCAAGCAAGGAATAAAGAAAATGCATGGAGGGAAAGGTGCAGGCGGCATATTTATAGGAGGAGGAATGGGAAGCATATCTATAGGAGGAGGAAGTGGGGGTAGCGGTGGTAGAAAAGGTAAAGCCAATTAAGCATAGGATTTTTCATTTATCTTTTAAGAAGTCTATCTACTAAAAGTACAAAAACATGAAGTCAAATTATCGTAAATAATTTCTTACATCTCTGAACTAGGAAGACACAGTTTTTTTCTGCAAACTTTAAATTAAAAACAAAGTTTTAGCTATTTATATATATTCTTAGTTAATTTATTATTCCTGCGCCGCCACTGACACGATTTCTAAAAACCATATGCATTTTCCATCCTCACCAGGGTAGTAATACTGTGTCAAAGTTTCATTTAAGTCATTTCCAGGTTACACAACAAAGAACTATCGAAAACAATACTACTCGTATGTATGTATACATCATAAAATGTATTCTAAGTCCCATGGTTGCTGTAATAGACAAGACAATGTTCCGATTGCCCTAAAAAGTATATTCTGTCGCAGGTCAATGATGAATACAAAAACTTTTTCAGTTTTACAACCCCCCACCACCCAACCACCCTCATTTCACCCCACCCAAAAAAAAAGTAGAAAATGGTTAAGAACCCCTAAAATGCCTTAAAACAAGGTCTCAACTGTTTTTATAATTTTAGTTTTTTATTGTTGCTAAAAGGTGAAGTCAATTAAGTATAAGATTTTTCATTTATCTTTTAAGAAGTCTTTCTACTAAAAGTACAAAAACATGCAGTCAAATTATCGTAAATAATTTCTTGCATCTCTGAACTAGTTCCTAAGACCTGCCCTTTTAGCAAAGGCAAGCACATTCTTAGGTCCTATCCATTTTATCTCTATTGGTTCCAAGGTTCTTGAGCCCAGCATAGTCTGCCTGTGATAACCCAGGGTTTCACAGCGACACAAGATGTGTGCCGAGGATTCTCCTTCTTCACCACACCACGTGCACGTTGGGTCGTTGACCACCCTCATCACGAACAGGTGACGCCAGAAGGTGTTGTGACCCGTTAATAGGTCTACTAGCAATCTCAAGTTACTCCTATCCAGAGAGAGGCAAAATCGTCCTATTCTCTCTGCAGGCCCTGCTAATAGTTCCCGAGCTTGACGGAGATGACCGAAGATGTTGTTCCATCTCAGAGAGTGTTGATTCTGGATCCACTCTCCAGTTGTTTTCCTAATCAAGTTCGCAGATAGTCCTAAGGCTGGTTCCGGGCCCACAAAACTGTTCCCGATCCCATCCCAATTGCTGCATTTTATGTCAAGTTTGGTGAAAATTTAAATTACCTTTTCTGTGGGTCATGTTTAGGAGGAGGAAGTGGTATGAGTGGAGGCTCTATGAGTGGAGGAAGCTCATCTGGAGGGGGAGGCGGATCGATGGGAGGAGGCGGTGGTTCTATGGGAGGAGGTAGCGGATCTAAGAGTGGTGGAGGTACGGTATGATTTAATATTTTAGTGTTCTGTTAAGCAAAAGACCGTATTAAATTATTGGACTATTCTATCTTTCAAAAAATAGAGGCAAAATTGAAATTCAAAACTAAATTTCTTCGCACTGTTGCAAGTTTTTAGTCCGATTGGGCACGAAAACACTTGGTACGGATTCAACTATTTATTTTCACTAACTATGTACACTACACATAGCCTAATGCTTAACAGTCTAATTTATCTAAAGTCACTACACTAATTTATATTGGTCCTCAACTTCCATCTCTGGAACAGTCGCGATAGCTAGCGATCATCACCGACAGAACGAGAAGAAATTTTCCTAGACCTCACACAAATATACACGGCTGTCCAGGGTCGGACTGGCACAGTATCTTCTATAATGACGAAGAAATGCTTTATTTTAGGCTCAAGTTATCCATCCTGGCAGGAAACTGGTGGTGATTCAGAAGACTCTGGTTTAGGATTAGACTTATCTTGGAGCCACTTAGGGGGCCTTACAGGTAAAATAGAGTAGCCAGAGTTTTCTGTGTTTCTGAAATCCACCATGATCAGTTAAAAAATGTGACTCTACTTGAATCTAGATGAAGTTCTTCGGGAGTTTTCAGATAAGAATAACGCTTTTACACAAGTAACCTATGATTACGGAAGCCATACTGGCGATCATTTATGATGTTATTGTTGTCCAGGTATTTCAGTGGCTGTGTGTTAATGACAGTCTCCATAATTTAGACATGATGCTGAGAAGAGTCACAGCTCTATATAGTTGGTGGGATGGGTTTTTTGTATTTCTTAGGAATGGGTTGTACGAAGCCAATCTTCCACGAAGCGGGAAACTCGCCTCGCTGATACGATAGTTTGAAAGTTTGAAGAGCTTGCAAAGAATAGGTGCAAGCTCTGCTGCACAGCGTTTAAGGACAATGGCTGGAATTTGGTCAGGACCAGAAGCCTTCTTCGTGTTTAGTTTTTGGAGGATGCTTTTTACATCTCGATGTTGAAATTTGACCTCTACCATTCTCGAGTTCACAATAAACTTGAAGGGAAGGAAAATATTTAGGTTATATATGGTGCTAGCAAGGTATCCTCAAACACCAGTTTCCATGCCACCAGAGCTCGCAAATCTTCTAGGCGTAGGCCTTCGTTATAGAACGCTTTTCCCATCTAAGACTTTTCTACTCGCATTCAAAGTGAACAATCTTCTTAAATTACATTTCATGTTTTCTATAATTCATATTCATTGTTGAGCATGGCAAAAACTGGAAAGAAATGAGGTTATTTGTGAGGACTACTAAAGGCCGTGCCATATGAAAAAAATGAAGTCAAGTTGATTGACTCAATACTTCCCACACATTACGATGATACCAGTTTATTATTTTCCCATAGCATGAAGCTTTAGTCATCGCCAGTCCTCCCCCCCCCCCCAAATTGTCTTATGCCGCTAGGTCTTTCCTTCACAGGTCAGTGGACAGCCTATTATGAATACACCCAGTTTTTCAGTTTTTCAACTCCCCACCCCCTAACTACCCCAATTTCACTCCAACCCAAAAAAACGCAGAAAATGATCAGGAACCTCTAAAATGCTTGAAAACGTAGTTTGAGCTGTTTTTATATTTTTAGTTTTTTTTATTATTCCTGCGCCGCCACTGTTACGATTTATAAAAAACACACGCATTTTCCATCCTCGTCATGGTAGTAATATTGTGTCAAAATTTCATCAAAATCAATTCTTCATACACATTACAGAACGATCAAAGAAAGTTCTTTGCTTTCTGTAATAAGCAAGGCAATGTTCGGATGGACCTAAAAAAGCTATTTATGCCGCTAGGTCTTCCTTCGCAGGTCAGTGGACAGTCTATCACGAATACAACAAATTTTTCAATTTTACAACCCCCCACCCCCCAACCACCCCAAATTTCACCCCCACCAAAAAAAGGTAGAAAATGATCATGAACACCTAAAACGCCTAAAAACGAAGTTTGGGGAATGTTTGAATTTTTTCGTTTTTTGCTAATTACTCCGCCGCCCATGCACCGATTTTCAAAATTATAGCAGCATTAGCTACTGCGATCCCACAGCATATTGCTGCCCAAATTTCATCAAAATCCATGCAGCGGTTGCTGATATTACGAGGCTAGAAAAACGCCAACAGACCGACAGACAGACAGATCGACAGACAGACAGACCGACGGAAATGACTGACGTGGATTTTCGTTATGTAGACATCATAAAACGCCCAAAAAGCGTGTTATCTCAAAATCGAAAATTTTCGCGATCACAATACTCCCCTCACCTATCGGTGTGGGAAGTAAAAAGTCAAAATTTTCGAATTGCTGTATGTTCATGCCAAGCTTGTTGCGAAATTAAATTCTCTCTTCTATGGGATATGTTTAGGAGGAGGAAGTGGTATGAGTGGAAGCTCATCTGGAGGAAGCGGAAGCGGTGGATCGATGGGAGGAGGCGGTAGTTCCATGGGAGGAGGAGGCATTTTTGGAGGCATCTTTGGAGGGGGTTCCGGAGGAAGCGGAGGCAGCGGATCCAGTGGTGGAGGTATGATTTAAGGGGCCTGGATACACACATTCATACATACTACGTACTTGCCATGTAAAACACGGACTCACAACTCAGCTCCGAGGGCCAGATCAGATCTGGCACAAGAATGCTCTGCCGCCCTTCAGAAATTAGCAAGCCATAAGAAGGTGACCCTGCTGTGGGTCCCCGGACATATTGGTATACCGGGTAACGAGAAAGCGGACCGATTAGCTAGAATAGGGGCCAGCAGCCCCTGCATCGGCACAGAACCTATGCTGGGAATTAGCAGACGCCAGGTCAATGTGGCCCCGGACAACTGGGCCTACAAGGAACTGGCGAAAGCCTGGTTAGAGAGGGACGATTGCAGGCAAGCCAAAATATTCATAGCAGGCCCTGATAAGGGTCGAATGTTATTGCTTTTGAATAAAGGCAGAGAGATGCTCAAGCTTCTGGTGGGGGTTCTCACTGGCTCCATAGACATTTGTCACTCATGAGAGTGATAGGAGACCCAATTCCGAATTTGCTCCAGATGCTGGGAGGAGGACGAGACAGCGTTCCACTTCCTGGGCAGATGTGCAGTTTATCGCAACCTTAGGGTTCAGATATTCGGCACGACGGAGTTTGGGGAGGATCCACTATATTCAGCGAAATGGTCGGACATACTGACTTTCGTCAGGAGGTCTGGTAGGTTCGACAAGCAGCTTTCTAGGGTGTAGAATTTTAGTGTTTTCAGTGATTAGTTCAGTGGGGTTGGCAAAAAGGGCCAAAGGTGGCCTACTTGCCTGGCTTCGCCTCCCCATCACTACTACTACTACTACTACCCAAAGTTTCAACTGAATCATGGAACATGGTATCGACGAAAAGAGAATTACAGGCATGATTTGTTTCTAAAAATGGAAAATTCCATTGCATATTTCTTTTCAAAGTACTATCTATACATCTTCATGTAGTGTTCTTACCTAGTACCTACCTACTATCATCTAGCATTAAAATAAACACTTATTTGAGCAACTTATACTCACAATACATTTAATTTTCGTGTATATGAATAGGCGGCGCTGGTCAAGGATCTGGATCGTCTGGAAGTGGTTCTTCTGGTTCTGGAAATCAAGGAGGATCTTGGCAATGGTCTTGGGGTTCAGGTAACCCATCAAAATCGTCATCTGAAGAATCTGGCGCAGGTTCAAGTGGAGGACTGTCAGGAGGTAATGTGTAATGTAACCTATCAACCATCGAAACAGTTCCTTCTTTCATTTGATATCAAGTCAAGTATTTGTTTTCGAAATTCAAGTCAAGTCAAGTAGTTACACATCAAGCAACTTGAAAATCAAGTTTTTCAAGCTAACTACTTTATTTTTTCTTGAAAAAATAGTTCGTTTTTGATATTAACCTGATTAACTGCCAAAACGCAATAACAGTAAAAGTCTACGTATGTAAAGATGTAATCTTTAATTTAAAAAAAAAACATCCAAAAACGAAAACTCCAACAAACTTAGTTAAATAATGAATGTAATAATACGAAATAAAAATACGAAATATTCTGAATTCTGACAATAATACATAGAAAAACAACAAACTAATACGGAGGTGGGTTGGTTGAGCGGTTAGAGTCGAGGGCTCGTGACCGGAAGGTCCTGGGTTCGATTCTCGTTAGAGGCTGAAATTTATTTCTGGTTTTTTCAATCAAAAATAAATATCCATAAAAAAAGCTCAGCGAAGAATCCCCACCTGAGCCTTCACTGTTGGCTTCTAATTAACAGTGCTGTTCCTAGAGTGGCGCCGGGAAACAGTAACAAAGCCTACACAGAACACCACGACACATAAGACTTCTAACGGAGTTATCACCTAATCGATTTTTTGTTTTGGTAAGAGTTAAGGCAGCTCTAGAGAACTGCCTTTCAACTGGAGCTGAAGAAGCTGGCGTTGCCAAAAAGTCTTTGGACATTGCGGCAAGGTTTGGAAAAATACATTCGTGTCTTCTCCACCATTCTAAAATATCTTCAGTACTGTCCCTTGCCGCTTGAATACTATTTATAATCTGTTCATCGGTTTCATCTCGATTAGGTTTATTGTCAAGTTCCATAGCCCACAAATCTAGTCTATCGAGCCGCGTATTAATGCAAAAATAATGGAAATACTCTTAAAAACATTAAGGTACCGTCGTAACCTCGGTGATTCCCCTATTTTAACGCTTCGATTCGCATTTTACAGATCAATATCAAGTAATATCAAGTAGTTTGATCTTACTTGATATCAAGTCAAGTAGTTCAGATCGAAAATCAAGTCAAGTCAAATATCAAATTTTCAAAAGCTTGAGCTTTCAAGTCAAGTCAAGTATTTAAGAAAAAACTCAAGCTACTTGGCTTGATGAATCTCTACCTATAGCCTAGTTACTATTTAGATCGCAAAAAAGCAAAAAGAAATAATAAAAAAAGTGTTTTACTTTTTTATGACTTTTTTTCATGCGTACTATTAACCATACGTTAAATAATTTTTGTGTATATGAATAGGCGGCGCTGGTAAAGGATCTAGATCGTCTGGAAGTGGTTCTTCTGATTCTGGGAATCACGGAGGATCTTGGCAATGGTCTTGGGGTTCAGGTAACCCATCAAAATCGTCATCTGAAGAATCTGGCTCAGGTTCAAGTGGAGGACTCTCAGGAGGTAATGTGTAATGTGTAATCGAAACAGTTCCTTCTTTCATTTAATAAATATCTACCTGATGCTAAGCTATTCAAAGTAAACGTTTGATTGATTTGCACCAAAGTTAGACTCAATATATCGAAGTTTTGCTTGAGCTATTCTTATACGTATTCCTGCATGTTTCTGTTTTGCTATATTTTCCTGCATTTTTATATATCTCATTCAAATTTATAAAAAGTTTCCACTGTGCCTCTTTATTCAATTTTTGTATTGTAATCCTTAAAATAAATAAATATTGTTACAAGTCTTTAGTTCGATTGGGCAAGGAAACACTTGGTACGGATTTCACTATTTATTGTCACTAACTATGTACACTACACCTAGCCTAATACTTAACAGTCTAATTTGTCTAAAGTCACTACACTAATTTATATTGGTCCTTAACTTCACTAATTTATGTCACAGTTCATTTATTTCGGCGCGCCACTGGAACGTCGCGTATTACAATACTACCGAACAGTGACTGCTGCACTCTATTGACACTAACTGCCCTGTCGCTGCCTGGCGGCGGCTTATACAGGGTGTCCCAAAAAATAGTGTCAAGCGGAAGTCCAGAGATAGAGCACACCTAGAAGTATCTGAATCACCCTCATATATGTTATGCAATTTTTTGTAGTTTCCGAGTTGAATTTTTTTCTGAATTTTAGAGAATTCTCTACCTCGACAACTTTAAACTGTTCCAAAAGAAAAATTAAAAGACTTTTACAAATTCTCTTTTTTGCTAATTAATCTTTAAGAGTTTACTGTTCATACATAAAGGAATCGGCTTAGTAAATCTGATGAAAGTCATGAAAATTATAGTGTAGAATGAAAAACTTACGTTCTGTTAATTATGACTTAGATTTTCAACTCGCAATTAAAAATCTAAAGAGGTGATTTCATGATTTCTGTGCAGGTCTAAAAACTACTCCAGACTCTCAGCTATCATAATTATTAAAAAAAATGAGTACTTAATGGGGCTATTTTGACTCCAATTGACCTTCAACGACAAGAGGTGGAGATTTCTTGAAATTAGCGATGGGATTTTAAATGAAACAATAACTAATTTTAGGGCACTAATAGCAGAATGATTGTTAGTGCCGCAATAAGAAACATCCAGTGCGACCAGAAAATTATGATTTCTTCACCAAGTTTATTAAATTTCAGGTATTTTCAAAATGTCTACCTTCTTGTTCGATGCATAATCTACATCTCCTGAAAAAATTGTTTTTCAAATTAACAAAAGCTCTTCGATTGTTTTTTATTCTTTCTTCAGCCTGTGTTAATTTGTTGCGTAATTCGCTGATGTTTCGACACTCTTTAGCATAAACTAGTTCTCTGCAGTAGTCCCAAACAGAAAAATCTATCTGATTTAAGTCAGGTGACCGTGGCGGCCATTCATTCAGTGGGTCCACTACGACCTATCCATTTGTTGCATATAGTCTTTTGCAGAAAACAGCATCGTTAAATTCAGTTGTCGTGCACTCAAGGTCCGTAGGAATAGTCAAGTAGTCAGACAACAGAAACAACACCAATCCAAACAAGAGCGTATCGTTTTAAAGCCGCAAAGGCAGACAGACGACTTAATAAAGACAACGAAAGCAACCTATGCAATGACACATTTTGAAAACACATCACAACAATATCATAGCTATCTCTGTCTAACATCGTTCACTGCGTTAGCGTTAGCTCTTTTTGTTGCCGCTCGGATGAAAACCGGTTTTGAAGAATGTTTAATTTAATATGGAACAATTTAAACGTTTATTATTGTGGTATTGACAACCACTCTGCTATTAGTGCGTTAACATAAGTCATTGATGAATTGAAAATCACATCGCTAATTTCAAGAAATCTTCGCCTCTTGTCTTTTAAGGTCGATTGGAGCGAAAGTAGCCCCATTAAGTACTACTTTTTTTCAATGACTGTGGTAGCTAAGAGTCTGAAGAAGTTTTTAGACCTGCTTAGAAATCATGAAATCACCTCTTTGGATTTTTAATTGCGACTCGAAGATTTAAGTCGTAATTATTAGATCGTAAATTTTTCACTTTACACTAAAATTTTTATTACTTTCATCAAACTTACGAAGCCGATTATTTTATGTATAAACAGTAAACCCTTGGAAATTAATTAGCAAAAAAGGTAATTTGGAGAAGTTTTTTTAACTTTTCTTTTGGAACAGTTTTATGTTGCCGAGGTAGAGAATTCTCCAAAATTCAGAAAAAAATTCATAACTCGGAAACTACAAAAAATTGTATAACATATATGGGGGTGATTCAGATACTTCTAGGTGTGCTCTATCTCTAGACTTCCGCTTGACACTATTTTTTGGGACACCCTGTATAGATGCCTGTGAACGCCGAGAACCCTAGCGCGCCGCTACCGTCGGTTCTGAAAATTTCTGGGCGTCTGAATTCTAGATGTCACGCAAATCGGCTCGTCCGTCCAGGGCCGGACTGGCACAATATAGTAGTGTAGTGATTGCGAAGACTGAGTAGTAGTTATCGGGTTTTTTGGTTGATTGTTTCAGTTGGTCGGTTTTTGTATTAGGTGTAGTTGTTTACTATCATTCTTTCTTTGTTTTTTGTATCGAAATTTATTTTATTTTCATGCTGTTTATGTTAAGGACACTAATTTGTTAACCTTTCTTTCAAAAACCTCATATGTCCATGTATTTCTTTCATATGTGTTTCAAAATAAAATAATTACTGCTTGTGGACGATGTGTCTTATATACTTTTACTTCTACTAGATATGGCAATAAATCAATCTGGGAAGTTTTTTTCATTTTCCCAAATAGGTATGTTAGTTTTGGACTAATGACGTTTTTCCTATAAACGCCTCAATGGGCCTATACCGTGATCTCAAATTGATCAATTCATTTGCTGCGGTATTATTTTTGATGATACATAGGACCGTTTACTGAAAAAGTCAGCAGAAAACTTGATCCAAACACTAAAAAGAAAATTGTACTGTAATTTGAAATAGCCGATGATGACGTCACCTGTAGGGAACCAATGAGACGCGTCCTTTCTGTAGGAAACCAATGAGAAGCGTCCTTTCGTGATCCGATGACTACGAGCGGATGATATTGTTTTGTACCAGTGAGCTCTTATTGGTTCCCTACAGGTGACGTCACGACCTGGGCGGGAAGTGTATGGATTCAAAAAATTCAATATTTAGAGCAATTTTTTTCGGTTATAAATACGATAGAAACATTTTGTAAAATTATTTATGGCATCTACATGGTGTCAGGGTTCGTTTAAGCCAATAAACAAAAAATGTGGTATAGGCCCATTATTGCTTTATCAATGAGAATTTGAATAATAAAATACTGCAAAAAATAAATAAGCTACTTCACACCACTTCACTTCCGAAGACATTCTTAAGAGTACTTAGGTAGAACGTAACACCGCACAAAAATCAAAGACAATACGAGAAAAAAAATCACGCAAAATTATTTTTTTTTTGTATAGGAATAGGTGGTGCTGGTCAAGGATCTGGATCATCCGGAGGTGGTTCTTCTGGTTCTGGGAATAACGGAGGGTCTTGGCAATTCTCTTGGGGTTCCGGTAGCCCATCATCGACGTCGTCGTCATCTGAAGACACTGGCTCAGGTTCAAGTGGAAGCCAGTTCTCAGGAGGGTTTACAGGTAATGAGTAATTCAAGCTTAACCTACCTATGGTCAAAGCAGTTCATTCTTTCTTTCATCTAATCAACATCTATATGATGCTTAAAGGCGGGTTCTCACGATTAAGTTTGACTGATTCAATGATACTGAACAGGTACTGAACGTGAGAACACCTTTTCTTTAAAACTGATCAGTGGGTTTGTACTTTCAGTCAGAGTGAAAGCCAGTCCTACTTTTCATTCATTTTGACTGAATCAGTATTGAAAAATGAATACGAACGTCGACCCTCATTCCCAAACTTTGGGTCTTATTTCATGGTTTCCTACTCTCCGTTATTGAAAATGTGCCACTGAATCCAATGCCGTGCTAAGATTGGTCCTAGGACGTCGCCTTCTCACAGAAAATTATTTTTTCGTATATATGCAGACCTGCGGGAAATGCAAAATTTTTAGGTTTTTTTTTCAAACACGGCAAAACTTGGAACAGAGGCCGAATTCGTGATCAATGTATCCAAACTAACAAACAGAGAGTTTTTGTCCTGATCGAGAACCTAAATTTTTTTACGAATTTTTTTACCAAAGGGGGGTCCTGTGGAGTTTTCCGGTTTCAGAATATCGACCCTCATCCCCAAATTTTGGGTCTTATGTCATGGTTTCCTACTCTCCGTTATAGAAAATGTGTCACTGAATCCAATGCCGTGCTAAGATTTGTCCTAGGACGTCGCCTTCTCACAGAAAATTATTTTTTCGTATATATGCAGACCTGCGGGAAATGCAAAATTTTTAGGTTTTTTTTTTCAAACACGGCAAAACTTGGAACAGAGGCCGAATTCGTGATCCATGTATCCAAACTAACAAACAGAAGAGTTTTTATCCTGATCGAGGACCTAAAATTTTTTACGAATTTTTTTACCAAAGGGAGTTTTCTGTGGAGTTTTCCGGTTTCAGAACATCGACCCTCATCCCCAAATTTTGGGTCTTATTTCATGGTTTCCTACTCTCCGTTATAGAAAATGTGCCACTGAATCCAATGCCGTGCTAAGATTGGTCCTAGGACTTCGCCTTCTCACAGAAAATTATTTTTCGTATATATGCAGACCTGCGGGAAATGCAAAAATTTAGGTTTTTTTTTCAAACACGGCAAAACTTGGAACAGAGGCCGAATTCGTGATCAATGTATCCAAACTAACAAACAGAAGAGTTTTTGTCCTGATCGAGAACCTAAAATTTTTTACGAATTTTTTTACCAAAGGGAGTGTGGAGTGTGGAGTTTTCCGGTTTCAGAACATCGACCCTCATTCCCAAACTTTGGGTCTTATTTCATGGTTTCCTACTCTCCGTTATTGAAAATGTGCCACTGAATCCAATGCCGTGCTAAGATTGGTCCTAGGACGTCGCCTTCTCACAAAAAATTATTTTTTCGCAGAAATGCAAAATTTTTAGGTTTTTTTTCCAAACACGGCAAAACTTGGAACAGAGGCCGAATTTGTGATCAATGTATCCAAACTAACAAACAGAAGAGTTTTTGTCCTGATCGAGAACCTAAAATTTTTTACGAATTTTTTTACCAAAGGGGGGGGGGGGGTTCTGTGGAGTTTTATTTACGTGCGAGAATCTTTTCCGTCATGAGAGTCATCAGTTTTCGCACTTCAAGGTAGTGTCCTACCGAACATTGGGTTTCGGATTCGGCCTAGTTTCGGCCAAAAAACGGGTTTCGGTTTCTGCTGCCATCCAGCCGAAACTACGGCCGAAACTGAAACTAAATTCGATGGATTTGGCGCTGCGATCGGACGCCCTCGGAGCACTAATCTTCAAGCGAAGAAGTGTCATTTTGCTGGGTAGATGATGGTAATAACTTATCACAAGTTAAGAAGCCTACTTATCAGAGCCAAGCTTGCAAAGAAACGCAGATATTACTCTCACTAGAATTTCGGTCCATTTCTGTCTTCACGTCTGCCTTACCGACGACTGTTTCCACTGAACAACTACTTATGCTACTAGTCAAATTTATTCAGACTAAGGGCCGGTTTCTCAATGTCCAGTTAAAGTGTCAGATAGGTATCTGCCAGATAGCGATGCTATGGATACAACTGTCAGATAAAATTTACGTGACTGCGTAAGTTTAGCCTTCAATTGTTTAAACAATTTATCTAACAGTTGCTGTTATCTTGCAGATAAATATTTAACTGGACATTGAAAAACCGGTCCTGAGGAAGCTATTTGCAAAGAAAGTTGATAAATTATTGTTTCTCGCTTACAATAGTACAATGTTAGATTGTTCAGTTATGAATACTGATAGTCAACAATAGCTGTAGCTCAATGAAGCTCACAACAGTTTCTTAAATTCAGAGAAAACTCCTTACTTTCAAAAATACTTAGTAGTTGTACTTAGCACGTAGGTGCTTCAGAAATTTAGTTTTAAGGCAGCTAATTGATAACAGTGTCATAAAAATTGACAAAAGTTTGGAATGTTATTTAGTAGATACAAAATATAATATAAATATAAAATAGTTGATATTTGGTTCAGATTAACTTCTTATTTCGAAAAGTATAAATAATTTATTTGAAATAAGGTGTGATGATGCCGATGAAACATTATTCATTTTTATATCCACGAAAAAATTACTGGCGTTATATTGATGTTTCGGTTTCGGCCGAAACTGAGACGGAGGCCGAAATTCGGTTTCGGCCGTAAAAAGTAGTTTCTATCGGACACTACTTCAAAGTTATGAAAACGTCGTTTTCATGAATGCCGAATCAGTTAAAATGATTCATTAAAACTGAACAGTGAGAAAAAACATCTAGAAATTACACTATGCACAGCTTACTTTCTTCTTTCTTCCACCTTACCAAACTTACTTTCGTCGTAATCGATTTTAATGTGTTTTCTATTTGTATATTTCTTTTTCAACGCATGTATATGTCATATCATCAGTGTTATCACCCAGCTATGTATCTTTGTACAGCTAGTCTCTCCATTAGAGTCAAGTTGCCTACACCGGCAAAAGTATTTGACACTGTTATGGTATTAAGTTTTCTGTGTGTTTTATTTTTTCATTTTAAATTGTAGTGTGTTTTGTAAAATTGTAGATTTTGTTTGATTTTCATATTGACATTGTTGTATTCGTTTCTATATAGTGGAGTTGGTTCCTAAAGTTTTCAATTTTAATTTTAGATGCATGCCATTCATAACCTGAATATGACGCACTGTTAGAGTTGAAACGTCGTTAAAATTATATATTTTTTGAAATATAATATTTGGCCGTATCCCAGCATTTATTATTGAATATCGTAACAACGGTCAGGATAAAAATTGTAAATAAAAATTATGTTCGTCCTGTCATTATTAAAAATCATCAAGACCAAATTCGTATGAAGTTTATTGGTTGTTAAGTAATCTAAAGCTACAAATCACACAGAAAAATATTTTTGACATGGATGCGAAAGAGCGACAGTGATATAGTTAACTCTAAAATAAATTGGACGAGCTCTATACAGGGTTGGGATAAAGTATGGAACCAAGCAAATAACTTTGGAACCGAAAGAGTGATATTACTGAAAATTTGCAGGCAAGTGTAGTGACGTCTAGTGCATCCGAAGACATTATGTTAGCTATTCATGTACTTCCGGTTTAACCGGAAGTACCGACAACTTTTTTAATTTAAATGGGACACCCTGTATATTTTTGCAGATTTTAATTCATCTTTTTTTTCCAAATACGTGCATAGTGGGTTTAGCATGAGTTTCTGTAAAAACGGGAAAGATAAAGCTTCTTTATCATTTCAGGTGTTTAAAATGCCGGTCATTCAAAGTCGGTTTTGGCGATCGCGTGAGATCTCACAAAGAAGTGTGTCAACTTTTAATGATCTACGTCCCGACAGGGGTTCTATAACACGTTTGACGGTGACTAAAAAAAAAAAATTACAAAAAAAATTACCTCAAACGGGAAGACCGCAGACCGCCACGGACGAATTTGTGAGACAATTTTTTTAAGAAACAAACACTAAACCCACTATGGACGTATTCGGAAAAAAAAGATGAATCAAAATCTGCAAAAATATACAGGGTGTCCCATTTAAATTAAAAAAGTTGACGGTACTTCCGGTTAAACCGGAAGTACATTAATAGCTAACATAATGTCTTCGGATGCATTAGACGTCACTACACTTGCCTGTAAATTTTCAGCAATATCACTCTTTCCGTTCCAAAGTTATTTGCTTGGTTCCATACTTTATCCCAACCCTGTATAATAAATTCTATTCAGACACGAAAATTTTAGGATATACATTCGGCACAAAGTACTTTTGGAGAAAATCTGTAATTAATCATCCTAGAAAAATAATGATCCATTTTGAGTAAAATTGTTCAGTACAAGATTTAAATCTTGATTCATTTTTAACAAGCATAAATGTATAGGGGGATATTTTGCCGATATTGTTTTGCCGTCCATCAAAAGTAATTTATTTCTTTTTTTTTTTCAGGAAATTTCGGACTTGGCGCTGCATGATGAATCTGAAATTTGAAGTTTGATATTTTTATTCCTACTATTTTAAGTAACATACAATGTTCCTTGCTGTATTGCGAATAAAACAGAATTATAAGGGAAGAGAGTTGTCTTACTGTACCACGACCAGGGTTGTTAATGTCTAAAAAAAAATGTTTTAAATCAGATGTTTCAAACATGTTCTAAATACTGACTGATCTTTGATTAGATGTTTTATATCGTATTTAGAACTTGAGTCATCAAATTAGACCACAAAATTTTGAGCATAAATTTAGCATTAATGTTTGGCTGGGAATCTCTTTGGCCCTTAGATTGGATTATAGAAAATCACATTAAAACTTATTTGATTAGAAGTTGTACGAGTATGCCTTGTACCTGAGGAAAAAAGCAAATATCTCGAAAACGATCCGTCGTGAGAAAAAAAAGCATGAATATAATTTTTTTTATTTTAAAAGGTATGGAAGGTGTGGGTTGGCTCAGTGGTTAGAGTCGAGGGCTCGTGACCGGAAGGTCCTAGGTTCGATTCTCGTTAGATGCGGAAATTTATATTACTGGTTTTTTAAATCAAAAATAAATATCCATAAAAAAAAGCTCGGCGAAGAATCCCCATCACCTGAGCCTTCACTGTTGGCTTCTA
Source organism: Callosobruchus maculatus (assembly GCA_951848785.1). Classification (NCBI taxonomy): domain Eukaryota; kingdom Metazoa; phylum Arthropoda; class Insecta; order Coleoptera; family Chrysomelidae; genus Callosobruchus; species Callosobruchus maculatus. The sequence goes on along the minus strand of CATOUR010000025.1, from coordinate 4,146,373 downwards.
ATTAACAGTGCTTTTCCTAGAGTGGCGCCTGGAAACAGTAACAAAGCCTACACAGAACACGGGACTAACGACCAAAGCAGTCGATGCCGATGGCACAGAAGTAAAAAAAAAGGCATGGACCATCGAACAATGTTATTGTTGTTTGCGACAAAGTCATTGGCGTATGAGTTTAAAAAAAAAACGATTAACTGTATAGCCATATCTTCAGCGCTGGTTTTTGTAATCTTTTTTTTTATGGTCGGCCTCCCGCAAAGGCTGAAAGCCTATGGCGCTGTAGAAGCGCTGCGAGAGGATAAGTATCGGTTTACGTTACTTTTGAAACGCTGCAGGTTGTAGCCGTCGGGAAACAAATTCCCCGGCAGCTGATTTCACAGCGTCGAAGTTCTCCAAAAGAAGGAATGCTGGAGGAGACTAGTTCGGGGAGTAAGGACCTCGACCTGGTAAGGATGAGCTCGCAGAGCTTCTCTAGTGTTCCTGGTTCGGACGGCCTGTGGTGTTATTATCTCAGAGAGCTCACTCGAACATCTTCCGTGATAGAATCTGTAAAACAGGGATAGGTCAGCCACCCTCCTTCGATGTTCCAGGCTGTGGAGGTCCTTTGTGAGGTTAGGCGTATCGATTAGTCTAATCGCTCTTTTCTGGATAGTGTCCAGAAGCTTTAGAGAATGCTTCGGGGCGCATCCCCACACATGGCAGCAATACTCCAGCGATGGTCGGATCTGTGCCTTGTAGAGCAGCAGCAGTTGCTCTGGTGTATACAACTTCCTACAGCGGAACAAAACTCCAAGCTTCTGGGATGCCGTTTTAGCAATACTGATGACGTGGTCGTGCCAGGACATATTATTGTTGATGTTGATTCCTAAAAGCTTGACGGAAGGTGATTCGACTATGGGGTAACCCTCCATTTCCACTGTTGGTAAGCCATCGTGAGACTTCTTTGTAAGTGTTGTTGCCTGACTTTTTTGTACATTGAACTGTACTTTATTTGCTAATCCCCACTCGACAATTGTTTTGATATCTGCGTTGATCTGTGAGGCATGCTGCTGTCGCTGACGTACCGTCTCCTGGGATGATAGTGGCTTGCCTGGTTCCATGCACGACACTAATGTACTGTCATCTGCGAAGCTGTAGATTGGATTGGATGTTATTTCCAGCAGCTCGTTGATGGACAGCAGAAACAGTGTAGGGGATAGGACAGATCCCTGAGGATCTATCATCTATCATCATATACCCTAGCTCTAGATTATGGAGGATCTTTAGTTTATCCTGGGTGTCAAATTTCAAATTTTTCTAAGCAACGGTTTAGGAAATATTCAAAATAATATAATTTTTTTTTAAATTTGAACACCCAGTATCTCGAAAACAAAGCTGTCCCGAATATTTAAGTGCATCGGGAAATTATCATTATTTTAAGATTATCTCTGATTTTCTGAAGGTATGCCATTATAATGTGGACCACTCTGTATGTTTCTCTATAGTATATTTTTTTATTTAGATTTTCGCGAGGTATCAGTCGAATGATACCGCAAAAATAAAAAGACCACTATTTCTGACAATTTTATTCATACTTAATATATGGACGCAAATAACATGGTACAATAATCAAGCATCAAAATATAAACATAACAAATGCGAGATTATTTTAAAAAGGATCACATATCCGTTAAACAAAATTCAATACAAAAGGGGTAAAATCAGGTTCTGTATTGTGAAATAAACTAATAAATCACATGGGTTTTTCAAAACAAATGTCGATCAAATCTTCTCTTCCAGATATTCCTATTTTTGTATGGCATTAAATTACAATCACAGTTCATATTTTTTTAATGGTTGAGGATTCTAATACAAGTTAAATTACAAGTTTGCGATAATACAAATGTGTAGACGATAGAGATTTTAAATTAAAACACGTCATTTCAATAATAAAACTGTAAAATACTGCCTTAATAATAAATAGCCAGGTGGTCAAAGTTTATATAAATAGTAATTTATTAGTTTAATGAAACGTCATTTTTCCAATTTTCTATTAGCAACGATTTTTATCACCATATTATGCCTCTTCCTAATGGTATACAGGGTGTCCCAAAAAATAGTGTGAAGCGGAAGTACAGATATAGAGCACACCTAGAAGTATCTGAATTACCCCCATATATGTTATGCAATTTTTTGTAGTTTCCGAGTTATGAATTTTTTTATGAATTTTAGAGAATTATCTGCCTCGACAACATAAAACTGTTCCAAAGGAAAAATTAAAAGCCTTTTCCAAATTATCTTTTTCGGTAATTAATCCCCAAGAGTTTACTGTTTATACATAAAATAATCGACTTCGTAACCTTGATGAAAGTCATAAAAAATTTAGTGTAAAGTGAAAAATTTACGATCTGATAATTATGACTTAAATCTTCGACTCGCAATTAAAAATCCAAAGAGGTGATTTCATGATTTCTAAGCAGGTCTTAAAACTTCTTCAGACTCTCAGCTATCACAGTCTTTAAAAAAAGTAGTACTTAATGGGGCTACTTTCGCTCCAATCGACCTTCAAAGACAAGAGACGAAGATTTCTTGAAATTAGCGATGTGATTTTTAATTCATCAATAACTCATGTTAATGCGCTAATAGCAGAATGATTGTCGGTACCGCAATAATAAACGTTGAAAACGTACCATAAATTAAACATTTATTAAAAAAGATCATATTTCTTGCTAAAAAACCACAAGGAGCGCATTCTTCAAAACCGGTTTTTACCTGAGCGACAACAAAAAGGGCTAACGCTAACGCAGTAACCGATGGCGATATTAGAAAGAGATAGCTATGATATTGTTGTGATGTCTTTTCAAAATGTGTCATTCCATAGGTTGTCTTTATTCAGTCGTCTGTCTGTCTTTGCGGCTTTAAAACGATACGCTTTTGTTTGGATTGGTGTTGTTTCTGTTGTCTGACTACTTAGCTATTCCTACGAACCTTGAGTGCACAACAACTGAATTTAACGATGCTGTTTTCTGTAAGAGACTATGCAACAAATGGATAGGTCGTGGTGGACTCACTGAATGGCCGCCACGGTCACCTGACTTAAATCCGATACAGTTTTTTGTTTGGGACTACTACAAAGAACTAGTTTATGCTAAAGAGTGTCGAAACATCAGCGAATTACGCAACAGATTAACACAGGCTGAAGAAAGAATAAAAAACAATCGAAGAGCTTTTGTTAATTTAAAAAATAATTTTTTCAGAAGATGTAGATTATGCATCGAACAAGAAGGTAGACATTTCGAGAATTTCTTGTGAAATTTAATAAACTTAGTGAAGAAATCTGATAATTTCGTTTCATTTTACAATTTCCCACTTACAAAAGAGAAGTCGTACATGTAAAAAAAAATATTACATACAGGTGGTCATCTATCGATATTCTGGTCGCACTTAATGTTTTCTATTGCGGCACTGACAATCATTCTGCTATTAGCGCCCTAATCTTAGTTATTGTTTCATTTAGAATCCCATCGCTAATTTCAAGAAATCTCTACCTCTTGTCGTTGAAGGTTGATTGGAGCTAAAGTAGCCCCATTAAGTACTCCTTTCTTTTAATGATTATGATAGGTGAGAGTCTGAAGAAAATTTTAGACCTGCTTAGAAATCATGAAATCACCTCTTTAGATTTTTAATTGCGAGTCGAAAATCTAATTCATAATTAACAGAACGTAAATTTTTCACTTTACACTATAAGTTTCATGACTTTCATCAGATTTACTAAGCCGATTCCTTTGTGTATGAACATTAAAATCTTAAAGATTAACTAGCAAAAAAGAAAATTTGGAAAAGTCTTTTCATTTCTCTTTTGTTTTAAGTTGTCGAGGTAGACAATTCTCTAAAATTCAGAAAAAAATTCATAACTCGGAAACTACAAAAAATTGCATAACATATATGGGGGTGATTCAGATACTTCTAGGTGTGCTCTATCTCTGGACTTCCGCTTGACACTATTTTTTGGGACACCCTGTATAATACTTTTAATCGACGAATGTACTGTGTAAGGCTTTCGCGGCCATCGTCCAATGAATTTGTGGTTCTTGGGTTTTTAGGCCGGCGTCGTTTAGCGTTAAAGCTTGACATTTCGACACCACGAGTGTATTTCATCTTCAGCAGCTATTTCACTATTGTGGAAGTCGTCGAAATAACAGCAAATATGTTTTTTATTTAAGTTAGTATTTCGAATGTTTTAGGGCCTGTTACTAGTGTTTAAGTTAGGTATATTATTTTTTTTAAGTTTACTTAGAGCTTTACTTTCTGTTGTTATTGTTTAATAAGAATTTAATTTTAATTTAATTTTGGTTATTAATTTTGTTACTTATTTCTTTGTTATATTTATGTCGGAAAAAACCGGTAAATCCAGGTAAATCGGTATTTTTTTTTAAATAATTTACTGAATTACCGGTAAATTAAAATTCGGTAAAATTGCAATCCCTAATTAATATGGCCCATTTTGTATCTGATGGAGGGATTATAGAAATACATACATATCAGACTTATACTCAGAATATCAAAAAACAAAAATATAAAATACTGGCTATATTGAGATTTATATTGAAGATGTCGAAGAAAAAAAAAACAATAAGGGAAAAGGCATAAAATGGTATCATTATGTAAATAAATAGATAAGCCTTTCATCTCGATTGATACAGTGAAACAGGGAACTTGGAACAGGGTAGAAATTTTGCACTGAATAGTTAAGTGTATAACTTAAGGGTCTAGGGTATAGCGCGCGAAATAGAGAATCCAAGAAAAGACGTATTCGCATGTTAGCGAGGCGGCGTGGCCGCTTGTTCCCTTTCTTCAGTGTGTGTGTCTAAGAAGAGGGGAGATAAGTCCAAAAATCCAAAGGTAAGGTCAAAAGGTCCAAAGGTAAGGTCCAAAGGTCACCATAAAAATGAATTTCGCATGTCCAAGCTCCTGACGTTACCTTTAAACTTATAGTAATGACTCAAAGAGCAAATTGAAGAATGCTTGCGCTTGTTTAAGCTTCATTAAGGTCGTAACTATCGCCTTCTGAAATTTTAGGTAGTTTTCGTTGTTCTTAATTAATCTTACCGTTTCGGTTAACAAATACGTTGTCAGAACCGCTATTTGACAGATAAATAAATAGTTTTCGGAGCAAGACACCACCGTAAGATGCCCCTAACCTTATTCTGAGCGACAACTTTGACACCATAACATCAAAATAGCAGATGAGTATTGTAAAGGTTGTTGTTTGAAAGAAAATCATAATTCAATAGTGTTCGCTGTAGTTTGCCCTAAAATGATGGACAAGTTGATTTTATTGTTATTTCTGTTAATAAAATTTGGTCGTCTTCCTCGGTAAAACGAACTCTGACTCTTTTTATTATTTGTAGCACACTCTTTGAGCTTGACGAATTTGGAAGCATTTTTGTAAAACGACGGATAATAATTGTTGCAGATCTACTCAAAAGTCAAAACCAGTGTCATTGTCAAAACCAAAACAGGTTACGATCTAATTTTTATCCGTGCTGCGCATGCGTGTCGCTTTGTTAATCGCTATGGCTATCGTCCGTACAATACCGCCATTTAGCGGTTACGATATACGTATAACGAAATACAAATGTCAAAGTTGTCAAATAGCGTTAAACGGAACATCACTCTGTAAGTAACGAAAACTATTATATATGTAGTTTGAAAATAGAGTGAGTTATGCGAGAAATTGTGAGTCCGTGTTTTACATGGCAAAAACGTATGTATAAATGTGTGTATCCTCTTAAGAGGATAAGCGGCAATGTATTGGCCGACGCGCTCGCAAGAGGAGGAACCGAATCTGTTTTCATAGGACCAGCACCATTTCCGGGGCATTGCAAAAAGCACCGCAAGTAAAACCATCTCAGAATTGGCACTGAGGAAAGCCTGCATTGAAAAGATACATCAGGGCTACCACACTCGAAGCCCTTCTGGTGAGGCCCCCGGTGATTCTAGAATGGAGCAAAAAAGAGGCGTGATCTTTTATTCCATCGATGAATTAGCGGTTGAAAACACTGGTGACGTGCTGTGACGTCATTGATGCATGACAATTGACATTTGACAAGAGACACGATGACATTTATCAAAAACCCTGACAAAAGAAAATTTGTGTTTATAAAAGTAGGAAAGTAGTTATGGAAGGAATAGCTGGAATCGTACTTTTATTAAGAGATTCTTCTGATTCTAGCGATGGAACAGATTCCGAAACGGAGGAGTTGCATGCGGTTGCGCTGTTAGAGAATGAGAGCCATTCAGTGTGCAGGTATTACGAGGATGTAGTGCCTACATACATCCAAATTCAAATAACCTCTGCAAAACATAACCTCCAAAATTGAATGCTATTCCCCCCACTATACATCCATCAGAACTATCGTACTTCATATTCGAAGGATTTGATGAATTACAGATCTATCCATCATACATCGATTAAAAAAAAGAACGCAACAGTATTTCAGCGCATTTTATCTACTTTAGTTTAAGAACGGTTTGACGATTTTCAGGTTAAAGCGCTAGCTCATCGATGAAATAAAAGTACACGCCCATGGTCTGCGCATTCTGGTCGGTCTGTTGACAGATCAATGACTTCTGAGAAACGAATTCCGGAAAACTGGTTTGGAACAAACATCGGACTGTCGTTTCTGCTATGTGGAGGACGAAACAGCGGAACACATATCAAGCTCCTGTCAGGTACTGGAAATACCTAGGTCTCAGACTTTCGTATTAAGCCAACTGAACACCCGACATGATCAGTAACTTTGGTCAAAAGATGTGGATTGTACAGAGGTCTCTAAATAGGTGTGAGCCACAATAGGGTCGCAGTGGAAGGAGGTATAATTACCTCACAACCTAACCTAGATGGATAAAGTGGTCGACACTACTTTCTGTCGTGTGAACGAAATAGTTTACTACAAAAGCACTTTAGGCAAATAGTTTCCCCAATTTTTCTATCAAAGAGAAAGTTCTTTCTTGTTCCTTTTATAATGGTCAGATGCTTAGGAGACACCAAAAAGTTAATATAGTGCATTTAAAGCTCTTTTTCATATGATTTCATTTTCAAAAAACATCGGCTGTGATGTGCATGTGCACTAAAATTCGTAAATCATCATCATAGTCACAATGTCTTAACAGACATGTTGTGAACTCGTAAAATGCATTAAGTCGGAGCTAGAGTATTGCCGACACGAATATTATCAATAGTTTTGAGAACTGTAGCTCGCCATCGTTCGCGATTTACTGTGAGTTCAGTAGCGCTCTTGATACTCATATCCAACGACTGTTTCGTCGTATCCACCCAGCGTGTAGGGGAATAGTCACGGCGCCGCCCAGTCGGGGCGTGACCCTGAGCTACAACTTTCTCCATATTATCGCTTCTGTGTATATGTCCGAAGAATGTAAGCATTTTCGTCGACACAAAGGAGGATAGTCTCTTTGGATTACCGAGCTCATTCAGTGTGGAAAGTTAATTCGATGGGCGGTATAAGGAACTCTCAGCATTCTCCTCCACTTCCACATTTGAAAAGCATCTATACGAGCTCGATCTGCCTTTTTAACAGTCCAAGTTTCCGAGGCATACAAAAATATGGAGAGCACAAGAGACTGAATCAGCGACACTTTGGCAGCTTTAGTGATGTTATGGTCGCGCCATATTTTAGTAAGCGTTTTAAGCTGTAAACTAAAATTCGCAAATAGGCAACACAAGAAGTACCCTTAAGTCAAACCATTGATTAAAGTATAAATATGTTAATCAATGGTCAAACCTAGTATGCTGTCTGCTGCTGTCACAATAGGTTTTAAAATTTTAGAATGTTTGTTTTTGAAGACGAGGGGGAAGTTACTATATACTATTTAAAAAAATATATAATTTTGAGTAAAAAGCATACGTCAGTTCTTCATTGATTCATCGACTTGTTAGAGATGAAGGGCAAACTATATCATTTTTTCAAATTAATTAGGTAATTGTGTAGAAATTTCAGGAAAAATAACAGTTATATTTTGATTCGACAACAAATCGTGGGTGTAAATATATATAAATCTTAACAAAGAATTAAGTACTCATTCGTTAAAATTATTTACAACGAGCTTGTGAAATCTCACTAAAAAATAACTAAATCTAAATATAGAAAATATTGGTTTTTCCACTTTTCTTCATATCAGTTACGTTCCACGCCTACGATAAAAGGTAGACAAGGACGCATAATATATATTTATAAATATTTAACAAATACGAGAAAACCAACTTGGTTGATAGCTCAAACTTTCGATATATTTTACTGCTTTACAATAAAACAAGTAATTTCAGTGCACTCAATTTTACAATTACGATCAGGCATTTAAATGCGTTTTTTATGTTGTAAAGAAAAAAAATACACATCTCTGGAGCTCTTGATGGCTGATAAGAAATTATTTTCTGACAGAAACGTTGAATACAAAAGGGTCAGGTCGACTACTATTGACGACTATTTTAGACCTCAAAATTCTATCCTATCCCCATATAAAAATTTTAATTCTGCATTGATTTTCCAAAAACAAGAAATATTTATATAGATATCATAATTTTCGCCAACATTATGAATTCGGCTGGATTTTTAAGTTTATGGGACTAATATAAAATAAAAGATGTTTATATATCACAAGTGGCTCTATAAATTTCGAGGATTTTTTTAACATGCTTTCATAGACTGTTCCAAATTCTGAAATTCCGATATCTGTTTGGGTTTTTAAAATTGAAGAGTCCAATGCAAGAAGTGCCAAGTCACCTTTTCATCAATTATAGACTATCAGTGCCATCTGTGCGAACTTTTTGCTAGCTTTCTGATAGTATATCTAAAATTGTTGTAAGAGGAAAGAGCATACGAGTTTTTTTAAAATAGTTCTCAGTTCAGTGCAACATGTGCTGAAGTCCAGCCAAGTATTAGATATAATATATTCAGTGGAAGTGTGTACTGTGAAGTACACAGTCTGTTAGTCACAATGATGACCACTTCAACGAAAAAATCGCCTTATTGTCCTCTAGCATATTATTTATGCGTAACTTGTAGTTTACCATCCGTTTTTCCATTCACTGATAGAAGCATGTTCCTAGTGATTTATTATTTCACCCAATTTGGGTGATCGTTTATAGCTGAAAAATTATGGAGAAATAGTAGAAGAAACAAAGGTAAGTGGGTTTGTTTTAATATTGTCGATAATATTGTGTTTGTCTAGGAAAATCCTATTTTATGCTGAGATAACCTAAAAATTTTATCTTATAAAGCAAACCTGTCAATTTTACCTCGTTTCTCTGATACAGATGCGACATATCTGACCTACAGATAATAATACATCTGATATGCGTCCTGGCTTAGAAAATAACGTTCTTGAAGAAGCAATTGACTTGACAGATATATTTATGAATAATTTTTGTATTTGTAATGTATTTTGTATTCTCATATATTATAAAATAAAAAACTTTAAGATATATTAGTTTTTATTGCACTTTTGAAATCCAGAGAAGAAAGTGCCCATTTTACCAGCTTTTACCATTGATTAACATATTTACGAGCAAATATGTTAATCAAAGCTTTTACTTAAAGTCTCACACTCTGAAAGCAATAAAATACAAGATTATAACTTTAAAAACGTTTTTCTCAAAAACTGAAAAATGTGACTTTGGTACTTTTTTACGTTGGACCCTTTAATTCTTTTTTTTTTTTTTTTTAGTGTACAAACCAGACTATTTCTACTAAACCGTTGAGTAGCATAGTCATGGAAAATCTGACTAGGAATAAATGTATTGAATATTCCTGAATATATTCACAAATTTTTGAATATTATCTGTTATCGAGAAATTTGCAAAATGTTCGTGAATATGACATATAAAAACCTATATTTAATTTTTTTGGTATTGTTTATACCTGCCCTTCTTTAGTCCAAGCATTACGGTATTCATATTTTGCGTGTCATCGAATTTGCTTGAACCGACTCTGTCAATCGTAGAGAGTTACACTGCTGGTACATGTATATGATGTGCTTTAACGAACCGACTTATAAGTGATTTATGGTATTAGGCTACTAATACTACGTTCCAAAATACCATATATCCAGTGAGCAGGTGAATTTTCGAGGATAGTCACGTGAATCCAGATGTTAGGGATGTTGGGATATTTATGAAACGGCAAAGATCTTTTTTTGACAATTTTGACATATCACATAATCTGTGCTGTTTTCTCAGAGTCAGAGTGTCAGAGTAGTCGTACCCGTTAGAATGTCAATGCATACAAATAAAGCAGAATAGGTTATGTTAAGTTGTTAGCTGTCAAGTGAAAAATATCTCTTGACAGTCTTGACACAAAGGTCGCTAAAATCTCAATTTGATTTCCGAGCAAAACGATGACATCCATGGCCTCGGAAATGCAATAACGGAACACAGATTTTTGTTGACAGATTGATGTTGAGTGAATACTGAAACGCTACAGAGCAAATCCAGGTCTTTCATGGGATTTTGGAACGTAGTATAAGTATGGAACTGTCAACGTCATCTTTCTATATTCTGTATGTAAAACAATAATAGAATCGAAAGCCAGAGTTATCAACGCCGATCTGCTAGAGCACATTGTCTAAAATTCTCAGACGTACGAGAAAAACTACACTGCGTGTTCAGTTATTCTCTCACTATCTCTCTCTCTCTCCCTCCCAATGGCGATAGTGTAGGACTTGTCGAATTGCTTTAACCGAACCTTCTCGGTCAATCCCAAATGTCCACTGGGAAATTATTCACTTCTATCTGATCGTTGACGGGAGTGCCGTCTATCACGTACGATAACCTCACTTTCATTTTTAACGTATTCTGAAATAAAATGTTATACTTTTAGCTAGATTAAATGTGTAGTTTCGTAGGATGGTATACTGAATCATCGTATATTAACAAAGACAAGTAGGGTCACTTTAAGCTCCGCCCCCAATGTGGTCTTTCCAGCTGTGCTCTCGGATACTACGCAAGCTGGCGGATTCTGGCGCCCGGCGATCTCGAGCAGTAGCCGAACGCTAACAGCTGTGGTTTACAGGGTCAGTCCACCTAACACCACCTAACACGCGACACAGTGCACGGGATACAATCGGTCGGATCTACCGGGGTGCCTAAATAAGTAGTGTTTGTGTGTTATTGAGCGTTTTGCGCGTATTTCACAAACAAATGCCGGCGACATGCTCTGTATATGGCCCCATTGTTTGTTTTATATTTGTGCCTACTTATTCCCATTGATTTTTAAAATATCTGTGTTTAATACTATAATTTTATCATGGACTTGATTCTCAAGTTTCGCACGAATTGGAACCCCTCTGAATTCGAGGCGGCTCGCATTTGTGAGACTCACATCAAAGTCGGCACGGCGAGTGACCCTACTTGTCTTTGTTAATGTACAGTAACTGAATTCAGAGGAAAACAAATAAAGTTATAAGAGACTTCTTTAAAGAAACAGTCATTGAGATTAAACTGCAATTTTATCCAAATATTAAAGTTGGTTCCCTATTCAACGCAATAAGAAATGTCTCTCCATTGAACACAGCTAGTCGAAAAATCTTAAAAATATTATCTTTCCTTGATAAAAGAAGATACAATATTTGACATAACTAACGAAAGCAATACTTACTTTACTAGGATTGCTAACTTTGATTATTTGTGTAACCCTGCCATTGGGTAGTATCGTTGTCCCTGATGGTGACATCATTTGTAATTGGAATGTCTGTAAAAAAAAATAACACCATATTATACTGTCAACTGTCAAGGATCGGACAACTTCGCAGGCCAGACTACTCTGTAACTCTACTGGTTGTGGTCATTGGATCAATAGGTGGAACGAGGAATACGCTGCACTATGCACGCCCGGTGTGCCGTGCCCATCTTAGCCGTCAGAATTCAGAAGGCAGTCATCCTTAGGTCCCTTCGCCAACTTAGGGCGCACGATTCGCGGACCCAGTGATTGCTCACCTCATCGATTTGGAGTGAGGAGTAGTCACTGGGTAATGTAGCTCGGTGTGTCGGAGCCTGGGCTGCATCTTTATGTTTGCGAGGTTTAGAACCGTCTACTCTTCCACCTAACCACCAATTTGTCGACAACCTTTCCATGTATCCTCAGAAAATTGGAATAGAGCGCAGTCTCTAGGCCCAGTTCACGAAGTAGATTACGATGACTACATAAATTGACGCATTCAAATTATTATAAAATGGACTAGTATCATGAAGTTGAAAGTAGCACTTTTGCGTGCAGGACATCGTATGGCATACAAAAATAGTCGCAAAGAAACGTTCAGTTACTTTTTTAACCTTTGGTATCTTAATAAAATGGTTTTGAAATCCAGGAACTGAAATTTAAATGCAGCCAACAGTTGCAAAGCGTGGTTTTGATCACGCGGCCAATGTTGCCAAACCTATTCTGATTTCAGTGCTCAAGTACTCTTATTGTTCACGTAAAAGTCGTTCATCATAGCTACATCCAGTTTAGGCAGATCACCCGAATTCGCTTTTTGGAAGCCACTTTCTACTTTACTCATTTTTATTTCTAATGCGAATGGATAAATCTGAGAAATAGCTCAACAGGAACACAAGGGAAGGCCGAATGATAATAGAAAACTGATAAAAACGATTACAGCTGACGCCAGAAACACAAAACATAAAGATGGTATTTGTATGATATCTGGGTAATATTTGCTGTCTAAATGAAACCAGGATGACTCCACAACTCCTAGATATATCTAGATTTCATATAAACTCCATTATGCATTAGTGCATTACAAGTTACAAGCATCGGTTACTAGATTCCGCAAATATCGCAACCCCCTTTGTCAAGTGTCACAGCTGTCATTTGTCACCAAGCACTGAACAACACTAACACTCAGATGTGTATCTCACTTGACTACATTACAATGTTTACATATACAGTATTAGGTTTGAGTTAGGCAAAAAAGGCGAACTAATGACAGTACGTTGACAGTATAGAACGAATGGTGCTGCCATCGCACATGTGAATAATTGTGATATTTTGTGGAAATGGCAGAACAATGCATTTCATTAAACTGTGGAAATTAATCGTGAATTCAATATTGGCATGTAATAGCAACTTCTGTCTTTCCATAACCGTTGGTCTGTCATAATCAGGTTCCTGCAAAGCGAAAAGGTATAGCTTATTTTTTTGCGAAAGTTGGTGAAAAGAATAGAGAAAGTGGTTTTGTGATTAATTTCAGTGCTTTGTATGATTGATTAATCCTGGAAACTTTTTCCTGCTTCCACTTAGTAGTGATGGTAAGTCGGCACTGTGTGGCAACGTAGCACATCTCTACATCTTCTGATTGGCTACTTTGATTTTGGTCCCGTGACGTCTCGCGACTAGAAAAGTTCAAATATTTTCCTTATTCTCTTGCTATCCGAGGCTCAAAAAAATTGGGGGAAAATGGCAAGCTTCTCATGACATGCTCTATCAAAAACAATAACAAACAAAAATCATGATACTAGTCCATTGCACTTGCAGATAAAGCAAATGAATTTTCAACTCATTGTTTATAGTCGAGCTTGGTTAGGAAAAGAAAAAGCTTACCCTAGGTACAGCAACTTGGAACAGGAAATCAGTCATGCTGCTGAGCGTGTTATTAGTTGCTGTGACGTGGATCGTGAGGGTGTCAGGATTGATAGAGCCCACTGATGGTGTTTCCAAGCCGAATATCACCCGTAATCCGTCCTTCTCGTACGCCGTCATTTGGGGTAGTTGCTTCTCTAAAATCACTGGAAATACAAAATCGATACAGTTAATGCATTTGACATTATTTCTCAATAGTTTATACGCTTAGCCTTAGTGATAAGTTAATACAAATTACGATGCTTCACTATACAGTCCAATAAGAGCGCGGTGCTCTCTAGCGAGCTTACCGTTTAAATTAGAAAAAAATGTCCCAGAAAAAAAGTTTTATTTTCAAATGCAGAAAATAATTTCAAACATAGCAGACATTCGGATATACCGGAAGTAGGTGTCAACTTCCTTATTTCAAATAGAACACACTGTATAGTATTACGTTTTTGAATTCAGCATTGATTAGGTCCAGTTTGTTAACCATAGTTTGTTTATGTCTACGAAACCTATTTTTGAAGTTATTCAGCAATCTTTAGAAAATCTGACGTTTGTAATACAAGTACGTCTCTTGTAATACAAGGTGTGTAATATGGACCAAAATCTAGTGTGGTGATCCGGAACGCGCTCCTGGCTGCCAGACGTTAGAACGCACCTTTAGCGGTCACGTGACTGGAGATGGACATTGACGGCATCGACGGATGATTTATAAAAAATTGTAAGGTCTGAGTATGAGTGTAATCAGTCGACGAAGTTCAGATAAGTAATGTATTTGATTATTACTACATCATATATTGTTCAGTTATTTTGTTATTTGTCAGATCATGAGTGACTTTTCATAGAGCAACTGATTCCGTAACAGTTCCGTGTTCACAGCTAAAGATACTGTTTTGTGATGCTTTTGGGTTTTGTCACTTCAATAAAGTAGTGGGTCGTGGTAATGGTTGCCATAGTTTGTTTATTGATTACGAGAGGGGATTGTTTTTTAAGAAACGTAACAAGCTGGAGACCAAAATTTCAACAAAAGGGTTTTTGGAGTATTTTTCACGAATATTTGCAGGTATGTTGTCTTTTGATGTATTATTAACTAATGTGATCTGGCTAAAAAATTTAAAGTGTTTCACTATACATTCGGCTTTTAAGACGACTTTATTATATGGCGTTGGGTCTCTGATTTCCGTCTACTCTAGGTATTAGGTCCTGGAGCTTGCAGCTTGGTGGTGTTTAGGTGTATTTATTTAAATCCTTACTGATTTCTCTTTATTTATATATGATATTTATTTACGGAAGGCCGATAGCCTGGTAACAACCCAGGTCGGACCTATTCCAATTATCTCATTTATTTACTCCTTTATATGGTTGGTTATATTTATTTATTTATATATGCTGATATTTTACATTTTTACACATTCTATCCACATTTCTCTCCCTGGCGTTGAACAGAGACCTAGCCCACTATGTATTATTATTATTTATCATTAGACGGTGAATGTTTATAACCATTTCTTTATTATACAAATATCAATAACAAGAGCCAGTTTAATCGTATATCTCAACATATCAATATAAATACTTCACCAGTAAAATATATGAAATACAAAGCACTTATGATTTGCTAAATACAAGAGTCAAGTAATAAAACCATACCATAAACACTCAGCACTCAAGATTAATAAATACAAAACAAATGTTGAGAAACAAATAATAAAAAAACAATATCATAACATTTCTGTGTTTTGACTTTTGATTTCATTCTCTCTGAGTTGGTACACATGCATGCTAAAAGAATCTGGTTACCACGGGCACACATACAACATTGGGTTCTAAATTTCACCACTAGACGTCTTGATCACTTTGCCTATTTCTAAATTTGGTATTGGTTTTGACAGTGACCAGTTGCTCTCTACACTAGAAATTACACAATTAATCGAGTAATCTGGCAACACTGCACGAGCTCGTACACCAGGCCCGCCCACTTGGGATGTAATATGACAATGCTCTATTTATTCAATCTAATTCTATTCGATTTAGGGTCGGTTGTACAATGCAAGCTTAAGATTCAGCTTAAGGTAAGCCGACGTTAAACCACGTCAGTTGCAAAACATCCGTTGTACAATGCTGGCTTGACCCCCCACTCCAAGCTTAACACGAGCTTACGTAAGCCGAAGCTTAACGTGCGCTTAGCTGAGGTTTAAACCTAACCTGATACAAGTGACATAATATGTCAAGGATGAACCTTCAAATTGCTTGTCACTTTATTAGGTCATATTTTTTGAAAGATTTGTGTCTAATTTAACAAAGAGCACAAATGAAAGAACAGAGACAGAAATGGTCGTTTCAGAAATTTGACACACACTGTCGTAAGTGCCTAACCAAAAAAGGTAATTTTTCAGATGATTATGTCAGTACGTATTGCTTCATTGATACCAACTGTAGTGAATTTCATTATCAACCAGGTTTAACTAAGCCGACGATTGTACAACGGGTGTTGACTTTAAGCCTGAGCTTAGCTAAACTTAGGCTTAACAAAGCTCGTGTTAAACCCGCTTTTGTACAACCGGCACTTAATATGACACTGGGTCGAGGGAATATGGACGTTATGACTGTAATAGAACTCTTACCATTATCCGTTACTGGCGGTGCAAAAAGACCTTCACCTCCAGCTAGGAAGTCCAGATTGCCGTTGTCCAGTGGCGTCGGCATCGCCGGCGGCTGTAAGCCGTTGTTGTTTTCCGTGGCGGGGATCGTGGGGGGTCCCAGAGGTCCCAGACCGAGCAGGTCCAACAGGTCCTGGTTGTTGGTGTTGTTCGTCATGACGGGCTGCGAGTGCGACGACGTCAGAGGCCCGGGGGGTGAGACACTGGCGAGGGAGGGGCGCGTCGCCGGGTTGATCACGTCCAGGTCCAGGAAGTCCAGCAGGGCGTTCTGCAAAAAGTGTAGTTAAGTTGATTGAGTCCCACACATTCCCATGATACCACTTTTATTACTTTCCCATAGCATGAAGCTATAGTCTATATCCCCTTGCCACCAAATCATCGCTCGCCCGACCGCAAAAAAGTGTCGTTATTCTACTAGATACTTCTTTTACAGGTCAATGGACAAACTATCATAAAAACCAATTTTTAAGTTTTATAACCCCCCAGCCCCGAACCACCCCAAGTTCACCCCCACCCAAAAAAATTGAAAATGATCAAGAACCCCTAAAACGTCTAACAACGAAGTTTGAGGTGTTTTTATATTTTCAGTTTTTTATTATTGCTGCGCCGCCACTGACACGATTTCTAAAAACCATACCCGTTTTCCGTCCTCGTCAAGGTAATAAATCTGTGTCAACATGTCAAGTCCCTTGGTTTCTGTAATTGGTAAGGCAATGTTCGGATGGACCTAAAAAAGTGTTTTATGCCGCTAGGTCTTTCGTTCACAGGTCAATGGGCAGCCTATTATGAATACAAAAAAAATCAGTTTTACAACCCGCCACCCGTCAACCACCCCAATTTCTCCCCCACCCAAAAAAAAAAAACGTATAAAATGATCAGGAACCCCTAAAACGTCTAAAAACGAAGTTTGAGCTGTTTTCATATTTTTAGATTTTTAATATTGCTGCGCCTCCACTGAGATGATCTAAAAATCATAAGCGCTTTCCATCCTTGCCAGAGTAGTAATACTGTGCCGAAATTTCATTAACATCAATTCAACAGTTTCCTCATTATAAAATACAGAACGATCTAAAGCAATACTCGTACATACGAGTACATCGGAAAAAATTCCTTTGGTTTCTGTAATAGGCATAAGGCAATGTTCGGATAGACCTAAAAAAGTTATTTATATCGCTAGGTCTTCCTTCACAGGTCAGTGAGCAGTCTATTATGAATACAACAAATTTTTCAATTTTACAACTCCCCAACCCCCAACCACCCCAATTTTCACCCCCACCCAAAAAAAAGTGGAAAATGATCAAGAACACCTAAAACGCCTAAAAACGAAGTTTGGGGAATATTTGAAATTTTTCGTTTTTTGTTAATTACTCGGCCGCTAATGCACCGATTTTAAAAATTATAGCAGCATTACCTACTACGACCTCACAGTATATTGCTGCCCAAATTTCATTAAAATCCATATTCAGCTGTTACTGAGATTTCCAGGCTACAAAAACGCGCACAGACAGACAGACAGACCGACGGAAATGAGTGACGTGGATTTTCGTGATGTAGACATCATGAAACGCCCAAAAAGCATATTATCTCGAAATCGAAAATTTTCGCGATCACAATACTCCCCTCACCTATCGGTGTGGGAAGTAAAAGTATTTCCTGAAACTGGGGCTTAGTGAGTCAAGCTTACGGGCTTGTGACCATGAGGTCCCAAGTTGGAATCTCACCAAAGCAGACATTCATTTCTGGTTTCTTCAATCCAAAAATATGTAAGCATGTTGACATATTTGCTTCCTCTGTCAAAAACTACATCTTTACAGCATCGCTGCATCGTGACTAATGGTATTTATATTATTTTAATTATTATTAATAAAAAATTTTATTTTTGTCAATCGATACTGAAACTCAAAACTGCGATGGGATTTGTAATCAGCACCCTCAATTTATTCAAAATATGAGGTTTCAACTTAATAGAAAGCCAAATAAAATTTTTCAATTTTTTGGGTTAACCTGAAACTGTTGAGATCTGAAAAAACTTTTTTTGTCAAACGACACTGAAACTCAATACTGCGACCGGATTTGTAATCAGCACCATCAAGTTATCCAATACAAGAGGTTTCATCTTAGTAGAAAGCCAAATAAAGATTTTTAATTTTTTGGGTAAACCTGAAGATCTCAAATTTTAAATTTTCGTCAAACGAAACTAAAACTCAAAACTGCCACCGGATTTGTAGTCAGCACCCTCAAGTTATCCAAAACACGAGGTTTCATCTTAATAGAAAATCAAATAAACATTTTCAATTTTTTGGTAAACCTGAAGATCTGAAAGACCTTAACTTTTTTATTTTCGTCAAACGAGACTGAAACTCAAAGCTGCAACCGGATTTGTAATCGGTGCCCTCAATTTATCCAAAACACGAGGTTTAATCTTAATAGAAAGTCAAATAAAAATTTTCAACTTTTTTTGGTAAACCTGAAGATCTGAAAGATCGTAACTTTTTTATTTTCGTCAAACGAGACTGAAACTCAAAACTGCAACCGAATTTGTAATCAGCACCCTCAATTTATTCTAAACACGAGGTTTCATCTCAATGGAAAGCCAAATAAAGATTTTCATTTTTTTTTGGTAGACCTGAAGATCTGAAAGATCTTAACTTTTTTATTTTCGTCAAACAAGACTTAAACTCAAAATTGCAACCGGATTTGTAATCAGCACCCTCAATTTATCCAAAACACGATGTTTCATCCCAATAGAAAGCAAAATAAAAATTTTCTATTTATTTGGTAAACTTGAAGATTTGAATGATCTTAACTTTTTTATTTTCGTCAAACGAGACTGAAACTCATAACTGCAATCGGATTTGTAATCAGCACCCTCATTTTATCCAAAACACGAGGTTTCATCTCAATAGAAAGCCAAATAAAGATTTTTAATTTTTTTGGTAAGTCTGAAGATCTGAAAGATCTTAACTTTTTTATTTTCGTCAAACGAGACTGAAACTCAAAACTGCAACCGGATTTGTAATAGGCACCCTCAATTTATCCCAAAGCACGAGGTTTCATCTCAATAGAAATCCAAATAAATATTTTCATTTTTTTTGGTAAACCTGAAGATCTGAAAGATCTTAACTTTTTTATTTTCGTCAAACGAGACTGACACTCAAAACTACAACCGGATTTGTAATCAGCACCCTCAATTTATCCAAAACACGAGGTTTCATCTCAATAGAAAGCCAAATAAAGATTTTCATTTTTTTCTTTGGTAAACCTGAAGATCTGAAAGATCTTAACTTTTTTATTTTCGTCGAACGAGACTGAAACCCAAAACCGCGACCGGATTTATAATTAGCACCCTCAAATATCCGAAACACGTACTACCAGAAGATGGCGGCAGTGGCTCAGTTAGCCCTCAGTTAGCGTTCACTAAACATCGATGTGCAATCGATAGTCCGATAGGCTATGGTCGCTTTTATAATTTGCCGTTGCACGGCACGGCACGATAATGTTGTAGGTCGTGCCGTGCACGTGGAATACCGCTGCGGTATAAACCGTCGGAAAAACTTTTATAATCCCACGATAAAATCGTTTCAGGCTGCTTCAGTCAGTGATCAGTCAAGGACAAACGGCGGTGACTCCTTCTTTATTTGTTGTATTTAAGACGTAAAAAGCGACAAATCACAAGGAGGTATTGGAGACACCCGTTACTAAAAGTAAAATACCTCGAAGGGTCGTACTACGCTCTTTTTGAGAAACTCAAAAAATATCCAGAAAAGTTTTTCAATTACTTCCGGATGTCAATGAAAACTTTTCATTATTTTCGGTCACTACAATTCGGTCTTTAAATTCTGATATAGATTTATCCCAAATACAGGGCCTAGCTTCAACGAATTCCAACAAAGTTATTATATCGTACGCTGCTCCTACAATCCGGAATAGTTTCTCCGGAAGATGCGGGGAGCTGAAAAGGAACCAACGATGGGCGTGATAAATAAACAGGTGCGCACTACATTAGAAAGAAATGGAAACAAGTCATGTTAGCGCGTCGCCCGAAATTTGTAAAATTGAAGAGGAAGGCGATTTGCAGATGTTTTTTTTATCCAAATTCCTGACACTTCATTTTCCAATATTTTTACATGAAATTTTCACATGATGTTTAGAAGGAAATTGCCCAGAGTGATATCGAAGCACTTTTTCATTTTTGCTCCGGAAGATGCGGGGAGCTGAAAAGGAACCGACTATGGGCGTGATAAATAAACAGGTGCGCGCTACATTAGAAGAAAATGGAAACAGTCATGTTAGCGCGTCGCCCGAAATTTGTAAAATTGAAGAGGAAGGCGATTTGTAGATGTTTTTTTTATCCAAATTCCTGACGCTTCATTTTCCAATATTTTTACATGAAATTTTCACATGATGTTTAGAAGGAAATTGCCCAGAGTGATATCGAAGCACTTTTTCATTTTTGCTTCTGGGCTTTTAAACTTCATGTAAAAATTTCATGCAAAAATATTGAAAACTAGAGCGTCAGGAATTGGGATAAAATCACCTGAAAATGACCGTTTATGCTCTCCGTAGGAGCCGCCTTAAACGCCATTTTGTTTGTCACAATACACGCATACTTGTTGCAAACACGCCTTTCCCGCTCGGCGGCACGATAGGGAGCTAAGACAGCTACGACGACGGCACGGCATAACGTTGACATTCACGGCATGCCGTTACCGTCGACGGCAAATTAAAAGCATCTCCATATAATCCTGTACATTTTGCTCTCTCATTTAAACGTAACGATACCGTGTCCTGTAACGGCAAATTATAAAAGCGACCTATCGGTTCTTGGTATTACAGCACTTACCGTATTACTCATGCCGGCGATCGCTTCGTCCTCATCAGCGTCCGGGCTTCCGCTTCCGAACAATACTTCCTCGTCCGCTTCCCCGTTCAGCTGGTTGGGGTCCTTTCCTCCCGTACCGCCGTCGTCCAACGGTGGCATCCTCTCGAGCAGGCCCGCCCTTAGGTGGTTGTGGCTGCCGAACAGCTGCGAGAATTCCACCCCTCTCTGCTGGATTTCCACGTGCAGGCTGGTGCGGAACGTCGAGATCATCGACTGGATTTTGCTGTAAGATAAATCGTCATCATAGATAGATAGATAAATATGCTTTATTGTCTAAGAAATTACAAATTTCTTATTGACAAAGCTGTAACAACAAAATGTAGAATATTCACTAAAACTCGTCATAGAATTCGTCTAGTGTGTAATAAGGTTTTTGAAATAGGACATTTTTAAGTTTTTTACGAAAAACTTTTAAATCTCTTTGAATTTTAAAAAAATTAGGAAGTTTATTATAAATCTTCAATCCATTGAAAATAATCGAATCTTTAACCAGTGCTGATTTGGGGGTGATTAATTTAAAATCATTCTTTTGTCTTATATTATATTCTATATCTATGGTCTCAAATTTTGTTTTATTTTTGAATATTAATGTAGCCGTTTCCAAAATAAATAGTGCAATTACGGTCATAATTTTGTATTCTAAAAATAGTGGCTTGCATGAAGTTCTAGGTCTACTCTTGGCGATGCATCTAACTGCTCGCTTCTGTAAGACTAACAATTTATTTGAGTAGATATGAGAACAGACACCCCAAAATGGGTTGCCGTAACTCAACCTACTTTGGAATAATGCAAAATAACAATTTTTGGTGGTGTTTCTTCCAAGCGTTTCTCTAACTGTTCTTAGTATGTAAGTTACTTTAGCTAACTCATTAATTAAATTATCAATATGAGATATAAAATTCAATTTTTGATCAATAGTTAGACCTAAGAACTTCATGATGTTTGATGCAATTGTTCGTTGTCTAAGTAAATCACGTCAAGTAAGCATTTGAAAGTCATGAATTTGGTTTTCGAGATATTAAAAGATAAAAAATTGCTGTCACACCATCTTTTGATTACAATTACATCATTTTCAATTTTTCTTTTTAAATCCTGTATGTCATTATCATGCCAGAGTATTGTAGTGTCATCTGCAAATACAGTGAATTGACCACTAATCTCATTAGGTTATTAATGTATACCAAAAATAAGATGGGACCTAACACAGATCCATGTGGTACTCCATCCCGTATGTTCAATTTTTCTGAAGTTACATTTTTTGATAATTTAACAATTTTAGAACGATTACTCAAATAAGAGGTAAAGCATTTTAGCGCTATTTTAGTACAACATAGTCACAATATCTTAACAGACATGTTGTGAACTCGTAAAATGCATTAAGTCGGAGCTAGAGTATTGCCGACACGAATATTATCAATAGTTTTGAGAGCTGTAGCTCGCCATCGTTCGCGATTTACTGGCAGTTCAGTGGCGCTCTTGATACTCATATCCAGCAACTGTTTCGTCGTATCCACCCAGCGTGTAGGGGAACGACCACGGCGCCGCCCACTCGGAGCATGACCCTGAACTAAAAGTTTCTCCATATTATCGAATATGTCCGAAGAATGTAAGCATTCTCATCGACACAATGGAGGATAGTCTCTTTGGATTACCGAGCTCATCCAGTATGGAAACGTTAGTTTGATGGGCGGTATAAGGAACTGTCAGCATTCTCCTCTACGTCCACATTTCAAAAGCATCTATGCGAGCTCGATCTGCCTTTTTAACAGTCCAAGTTTCCAAGGCATACAAAAATATGGAGAATACAAGAGACTGAACCAGCGACATTTTGGTAGCTTTAGTGATGTTATGGTCACGCCATATTTTAGTAAGCTTTGTCATGGCCATACGTGCCTATTGAATGCGCCGTCGAATCTCATTTTCACAACTACCCGAATTGTCGATCAAAGAACCGAGGTACACAAACCTTTGAACTACCTCACAACTGCCTATTGACTTTATTTCTCGATGATTGTCATGCTCTCTATCTACGATCATAACCTTGGTCTTGTTGTAGTTAATACCAAGACTATATGCTGGACTGTGTTGTTCTAGTTCTTCCTGAGAAGCAGCAATAAGGGTTGAAGGTAAGATAAATAAATTGTGTCAAAAAGGACATTCTGAGCAATAGTGTACTTGCAGTGTTAGAACATAAAACATAGGTTTTCGCCTTCAAATTAATTGCAACGTCCAAGACATGTTTTGTATAAGCAGTTTCGTATCTCTAGAAGTGATGTAAAATTTTATTACTACATTATTTTGTGGGAAGTAAAAATTAAGGTTCGGACTAAGAATTAGAATAAACTTTTTAAATAATAAGGCTATCAAAAAAAATGTGAGAGTTTTTTCTCAATTAAGTATAACTGCCAGTCATTCTTTTCAAATATCTTTTTTTGTGATGTTTTCTTTTTAAACCTATGTGCATATTGTTATCGGTTAACGTAAGTTTTGTAACTTCACAATACATGATTATACATTATACATGATTATAACCCATAGCTTTCCTTAAAACAATTTTTTTTGTTTGGTCAAATGATCATTTCGGAAATATACTGTTCTTTCACACACCGATTCAATTTTTGAATCGGCAAAAAGCCATGCTTTGTTTTTACACGTATAAAAATTTTTAGAGGTGCCAGGTAGGTAAATAGCGTCTGAATGAACAGAAAGTGTTACATGTGTACTAGATATGGTACTGGCAAACTGTATACAATTTCAATTTCGACTAGTATAATAAATCCTCTCAAATAAAATAGAGAAAAGGTAACATACTGCACAGGGTGTTCAAAAAGTCCCGGACCGGATGAATAACTTGGGAAGAACTTGACCTAACCGTTCAAGGTCAAATTTTTCAAGAGGTCAAAGTCATAATATGGTCATACAATTTTCCATACTTTTGATTTCCGGTATCAAAAATAGGGATTTCCATTTAAGAAAGTCAACCTGACCTTGGGATGACCTTGAAGGTCAAGCTCAAGGTCACCATCAAAGTCACCATCGGATAGCTCGGACCATTTTTTTGTGTGACCCCTACTTCTCAAGAAGCCCTGGACATCACAATTTGACTTTAACCTTGACCTAACCGTTCAAGGTCAAATTTCTCAAGAGGTCAAAGTCATAGCCTGGTCGTAAAATTTTCCGTACTTTTCATTTCCGGTTTCAAAAATAGGGGTTTCTATTTAAGAAAGTAAACTTGACCTTGAGATGACCTTGAAGGTCAAGCTCAAGGTCACCATCAAAGTCACCATCGGATAGCTCGGAAAATTTCCTACGACACTACCCTTGGCCTTTTTTTTGTGTGACTCCTACTTCTCAAGATGCCCTGCACATCACAATTTAACTTTAACCTTGACCTAACCGTTCAAGGTCAAATTTCTCAAGAGGTCAAAGTCATAACCTGGTCGTAAGATGTTCCGTACTTTTCATTTCCGGTTTCAAAAATAGGGGTTTCTATTTAAAAAATCAACTTGACCTTGAAATGACCTTGAAGGTCAAGCTCAAGGTCATCATAAAGGTCACCAACGGATAGCTCTGAAAATTTCCTACGACTTTACCCTTGAACATTTTTTTGTGTGGCCCCTACTTCCCAAGTTATTCATCCGGTCCGGGACTTTTTGAACACCCTGTATATTGACTAGATCCCTTAAAATATGTGGAACACATACCTAATGGTATTTGTGAACCTCGTGCTAAGCTTCATCAGGCTCATCAAAGCATATTGCTTGGTGGTGACGGTATTTTGAGGTGACCAAAGTACCCGTTGATACACCTCAATTACCTCCTCTTCAGTCGGAGGTTGAAGGTCATCGTCAGTCTGTGCTGACGTCAGCAGGTCGCCGTATTCTCCCATACACCATACGCCTACCTAACGAATTTTAATCAAAATAAAATATAAGTTCTTTTACTTCTACATGTGTATTAGAAAACATAATTGAAAATACATTATGGCGTTTCTAAAACCTGAGTATGGCAAAACCAAAATTTAGATCATTTTAAAATATCAGAGTGCATAAAAAATTGTAATAAAGGGCCCCACAGACATCGTTCTTTTTCATCAGGTTTGCACGACGTGCCAACCGATCACACTCATTTCGGTCCGTGTGTGCCGAAAAACCGTCGTGTTGACCGTCGTTCCAAAAAAATCTGTCCGAGCTTGATTTTACCCGTCGGTTTCGAACGCCATCGTGCAACTCGGTACATGTGTGGCCCTTCATCGTGCAATCACGACGGGATTTTGCAGTGTCGTTCTGGTTTCAGGTATAATTTGTAAAGCTTGGGGGGATATCGCAACTGAAAATTTCAAATTCTCGTAGCTTCTACCCGTAGCAAGGAATCTCAATGTAGCTGTCAGACGTTCATGAGGGGAAATACTTTGTCTCATCCAAGTATCCTGTTTTTTTATTAGAGGTGCTACTGAATTAAGTAATTCTAAGTATGTTTCTTCATCCATCCTCAAATGATTGTACCAATTCCCTGGATCCAGACGCAATTCTGCTAATAGATTTATATGGGAGAATTGGCCTCTTTTTAAAAGCCACCGTTTCACCCATTGAGAACGTTTTTTCTTGCTGTATTTCACTTTAATAGCTAAATCCGCCGCCAATGCTAAAGTATTATCCATGTTTAACGGACCAAAAATTTGCGAGAAACTGAAAGAAAACCGAACAGTGTGTGGAGGTATCGTTCCTTCGGTTTAACCGACATCGGTTGGCACGTCGTGCAAACCTGATGAAAAAGAACGATGTCTGTGGGGCCCTTAAGCAATCAACTTTTCCCAAAATTTTCAATAACTTTATGGGCTTTCACCGAAAAATCAATGCTTTTGATGTTTGTAGAGAAAGTAGATGTTTCAGAAGGTCTGTTTCGGACTTCCATGATATATACAATTTCTGAGTACAAAGTTTTGATTGATCTACGATATCTATCTTCAAACAGTTCGCCTGACGACGGTTGAAGATAGAAGAACAGTTTACCTGAAAACGATTGAAGATAAAATGAACCTGGAGAAGATTTAAGTTCAATCGGAACGTTCACAACAACAGTTCACCTGAAGACGATTGTCTTCAGGTGAAACATTGATCGAAACATTGTACTTTTTTGTAAATAGTGTATGAGAGGACTAATAATCTTTGTATAAGCATATATATTCCAAACTCACCTGTATCAGTGGTTGTCTGTTTTGAAGATCTTCCTTCAACGCCCTGTATAATTGTAATGCGACGTAGCCCTGGTGTGTAGGACTTTCCGTGATCAACTGTATCGTCGAACTGATAACATCATCCCGCACATAGTTTCCAGCCTATATAAATAATAATTTATTTAGGTTCGAAACTAGTGTCAACAACGTCAACAACTAAAATTGTCAGTGAGAGGAAAGTATGAAAAATGTTATGTTGCAGTTCATGGGATACATAACGGACTCCATAAACAAGTTATTTGGATGCTGTGATGACCCACCAGATGAAGGTAACACCGTCCTTGAAGATATATGAAATTATATGGATTGGGCTAGTGTATAGGAGAACCGCTGGTGGACCTGTCAGGCAATAGGAGGTGTCAAAATTTATTGTATTATTTATCAGCCAATACCCTATACAAGGTGTACCTTCCAGGGTGGCATTTATTTGTACTAGCTTGTGCGAATAAATAGTAATAATAATAATAATATACTGACCTTTGATAATGAAGGGTGGCGAAAAAAAATGGTTAATGATTCCAGGGACGTAGAAGATATTTTGAAAAAAAAAATCAACCTTGATAAGGATAATGTATTTCAAATACCCGCTAATTCTTTAATATACAGAATATTTTGAATTTTTTAGATTTTACTTTTCAGAAATAAGACGTGCTTTGGAAACAGCGGTGAAAAATTAAAGTAAAAATTAAAGAAAACATCCAGCATGATATCGAAAACTTGATTATAGGAATGCTTTTCTTTAAGTGTTACGGAAAAATTCGTTTGAAATCCGTTTTTATGAAAAAACGTATTTCTCCGATGGGCCGTCACTCAAAGAAAATTGACTATCCGAATAATTAAGTCTATTAATAATAAAATAACAGAAGTTTGTACGTTAGACGTCAGGATGGAGTTCGGAATGAACAAATGCAAGGTGCTTCACATCAATAAAGGCCAATGGAAGAACCATTCCGAACAGGAAATAGTAACTAACCAGACCTTGGATAACATGGGCAAGGAAGAAACGTACAAGTACCTGGGTTTCAATCAGAATGTTAAAATAGACCACACACAAGTCAAGGTGCAACTTAGACAAGAATTTAGAGACCGCCTCATTAGGCTACTGAAAACGAAATTGAATTCTAGAAACCTCACAAAAGCAATTAACACATTTGCAATACCAATCCTCACGTATTCCTTTGGCATCATCAAGTGGTCGAACACTGATATAGAAAATATACATATACTCATGCGAATAGAACTCACGAAACTCAGAATGTCACATCCCAATGCGTGCAAAGAAAGGCTGACCATAGACAGAAAACAAGGGGGCAGAGGAATTATAGACATACAGTCTCTTCACACAAGGCAAATAAAAAACTCAGACATTTTTTCAAAGCAAACAAACAAACTTACACGGAGCAATAATAAAAGCAGACATAAACTATACACCACTTAACCTCTCTTGTCCAGATCACATAGTAGACACATACAATCACATCCAATCACAACAAGAAAAAATAAACACCTGGTCGCAGAAAGCACTCCACGGCAAACATAGATACCGTGTCACACAAGACCACATTAACGAAAAACAGTCATACACCTGGTTGCAGGATGGCCAGCTGTTCCCAGAAACGGAGGGTTTCATGCTTGCCATCCAGGACCAAGTGATTGCAACACGAAACTACAAAAAATACGTAATTAAAGATCCATCCATAACAAACGATAATTGCTGAACATGTCACCAACAAAAAGAAACAATAGATCACATAACAAGCGGGTGCAAAACTCTTGCCGGCACCGAATACACAGCCAGACATCACTCTGGGGCCAAGGTCATACACCAAGCACTAGCCACACCAAACAAACTAATAGAAAACACAGATCCATATTACAATTACACTCCGACATCAGTACTCGAGAACGATCGATACAAACTATACTGGGGCGTTGAAATACATATAGACAAGACCATCCCAGCCAATAGGCCAGATATAGTTTTCCAGTCAAAGGCCGACAACATTACCTATTTGATAGATATAGCCATTCCCAATGATGTGAATATCCAAAACACCTACGGTGGGAAGATATCTAAATACATGGACCTTGCTATGGAAATAAAACGACTTTGGAAACAAAACAAAGTCACTATTGTCCCCCTCATTATGTCGGTGTCAGGCCTTACACCAAACACGTTTACACAACACCTTCAACAGTTGGGCCTGGACGAAAAGTTACATAAAGCATTCCAAAAGTCTGTAATCCTAAAGACCTGTAATATTGTGCGATCCTTCCTCAATTCCGAGCAATAATAGTCCGGGTGTTGACTTGGCACAGCCCGTCAACACTTGTTTGCTACCGCAATTATGTGAGAGGAACTTAGAAAGTCGGATAATAATAATAATAATGTTGTTGTTTTTTGTTTTTCGTATAATATAATGTTACTATTGAAGAACGTGAGAGCATGATTTTGACATAATAACGAGTACTGTCGAATATGCTGAAACTATATATGGATAATTCAAAGAACGAACCATATTTTATATTTGTTTTAAATTTTACTAATCTCTTGAAATTGTTTCACATCGCGATTGATTCGAAAACAACAAAGGTATAAAACTATAAGAAAAATTTGGTATGTCATAATAGGAGTCCGTGCAAAAAATACGACGCACTTCTTTGAGCTTATTTTTTCTAGATTAACTGGCCATTATCCAAATGGCTATGATGATCCAATGCCTAACACTACTTATTGACTATTGACATACTCACCGCAACTAACACTTTCAGCAAAGTGTCTAACCTCCACCTCCTGGTGGGAGCATATCGTTCAGTCGCTAGCACTATAGAACTGGAGCAAGGCGCTTTAAATTCAGGATCGGCCTTTTCCAGGAAATTCACCAACTCTTTAGTCATAGTCCTTACGTTCTGAGAGTTGATCAAAGCAAATGATAGCTCCATTGCTCTACGACGTATCGACACATCTGGGTCCTAACGATAAAAAGCAGTATTTGTATCATTCAGTCAAATTAATTTAATAATTAATTAATCAAATAAAAAGTAATGCTAAATCAGTCAAATTTATAAATGGCTCTTAAGGCATGCAATTGGGATTTTAAAAAAAAATGATCGTTTTCTTTCATGTATTTTAAGAATTTATTATTGATAATAATGATATTTAATGCGAAAAACTTAGAAATATCTTATAAACAATATTAAAACTAGATAAAATTTGAAACAAAAAAATCGTAGTTGTGACGTCATAATGTTAAAGCTATTTTATATCAGTACAAATCTCCCCTCGTAGGTATTGCGATGTTGAGTTTAAACGTCTTGTGTTACAAAAAAGAAAAAAAACCATCATCTCTATATACCCCACAAAATTGCCCAAATTTCAATATAGTCCTGAGACTTGCGGAAACACCGGTGTCAAAGGTAAGTGACAGATATCAGTTAACAGCTTGACGAAGGTCATCTGATTTTATTCAAAAATAGTGTATATCAAGTGATGAAAACAGGCGAAAAATGATTCCTCAGTGATCTGTAAGACATATTCACATAAACCTCAGTATGGTGATTTTTGCTGTCATCGGTCAGTTGAAAAAAATGTCTATTATGTTTATTGTTTATGAGCGTTCAGAAAACCTTTTTATTATTTTTTTTATTAATATTTAATTTTTTTTTGATATAACTTTTAAAATGACAAAAAATTGATTTGTTATAAAACTTATAAAATTATGATCTTTAAACTTATCACAATTTTTTGTTTAAAACTCAATACCTCAGATGGCTAAACATTTAGTCACTTCAATACCAGGTTACAATAAAGTATTGAGTCTACAATGTATGCGATTGCCAACAATTATGTCTTCTATTCGTCGGATTTTATGATAAATCAGCAATATATTTTTGAAAATATTTTTCCAACACTTCACACCATTTTTCAGTGACTCCAGATGTGCAGGGTCATTAATATTATTTTGTGTCTGACTATCTATTGACAGGTGGTTGATAGAATACAGAACAGCATCATGTTGGATATTCAATATACCTTCAGACATTCCAAAACCGTAGCCCTATGCCTCTGAACAGCTGCCGAATCCACGTGTACAGTCCTTAAAAGTGTATTCAACGCCACGTACCGGATATTCTTGTCATTATTCAATAAAAATCTTCCAAGAATGTTCACCGCTAACACCTACCAAAAATAAGACTATTGAGAATATATGGAAAATTAGTGGAATTCAGTTATGTTTAATATCATAAAGCCACAATAAACCTAAAAAGTATACTATGTGTATAATGATAGTTCACTAAAGCTGGGTGTCTATATTCAAGTACAATAGGGTACTTGCAGAAAAAAATATTTTGTCGTTTACGCGTTCCTTAGAGCCTAGTCATCATAATCATAGTCACAATGTCTTAACAGACATGTTGTGAACTCGTAAAATGCATTTACTCTCTTAGGATATCTTTAAGATCTTTAATGCAGTAGTTTCCCATTTGCTTTCTGCATCCTCCTGTCGTTGACCAGATAGTCTCTTCTGGTTCATCCGCCTTTAGGGGCAATTTCTCACCCCAAGGACAAGAAGGTGTCCTGACTCTTCTCAACTCGTCCACCCAAAGCTGTTGGTTGAGAAGAGGTTACTGTTTATACCGACAGTAGTCCGGTTCCTTTTAGTCGCCTTTTACGACACGCAGGATATACGATGGGAGATATTCTAACCCGCCCCCACACGGGGGTAGAGCCTAGTAAACATGACAAAATCACTTGTTTGGTTTTTTGGAATCGACTGTGAGATATATTCCAGAAATTATTTTAAATGCCGGAAAATGCCGTGCAAACAACCTCTGATGTCAGTGATAGGGATGGGATGTAAAGTATTGATATTCGATATCGATAGCCAGTGCTAACCTAACATTTTGACATTGATCATTATAACCACAAAACACAGTCACACAAAAAAGTACAAAAGTCAAAAGAATAAAAGTTAGGCTAGATTACTAATTCACTTTGTAGGGATGGGCTTGAATTAGATTCTATCTTTGGATTCATTCATAATGGGATGCGCCGAAATAAAATGATGGCTTCGATTAGTTGCGCATCTCGGTCACAAACAGGATGTACTGTGATACCTATCAGATATAAAAATGTATTGCAACGAAAATGCTAGTGGGTTAATTGTGGGTTGTTTCAAATATGTTTAAGTATCAATAAATTGAGTCGCATTGTTAAAGAATTCAGATCATCTCTAGTTTGCAGTTGAATCTCACTGACCTGCGCTGTAGCAGTATCGATTGTCGGTATCGGTAAGATACCTGTGACGTCAGCCCTTGTTTTAAGTCACGTGGAAAAATTTTAATACATCCTTATATTATTTTGCAAATATCTTTTTTTGGCCGTCAGTAAAATTATGTTTTTTGTTTCCTACTGCTTCTTGATATGGTTTTCTTTACGCTATGTATACTCCCGAGGCGATTTCACGATCTCCGCAAGTACCCTATTTAATATTGTTAAGCAAGTTATACTGCAAAGTTTGAGACGAAATACCGTTTCTCTTCACAATTTCTTTCTGGTTTAAACAAAATGCATGTTCCTTACCCTTAAGCCACCCTCAGACTTGATATCCATTATAGATAAGACGGTTTCATATAAAATAGTGTTGCCAACATTTTTACTGGTTTCTGTGTTAGTGGCCACTTGGGCCAATATATCGTTCATCGCCTCTGATGTGTCCACATCGTTGATACCTAGCACCCGCAGAAGTTTCAAAATTTTCACCTAAAAACGTAATGCAGAATTAACACACAGGAATAAGTTTACGAATCAGTATGTTTCAAAATAACTATTAAGAACCTGTGATTCTTAGACTGTTCGGCCAGTGCCAATATGTTTCACCACCTGGGCTGCTTGACTTTTCGCTTGGTATCATCAGAAGCTTTTATCTGTTCGGTTTCAAGCGAATCTTTTTTCAAAAGTCGCCGAACAGGTAAGCGATTCTGAGGATATCGGCTTAGAGAAACGTCAAATAGTGACGTACGTTGACGTCAAGGTAGCGAAAGTATCGACGACGGTTGAATGGCCCAACATCAACTAGTTCACAGAACCACGGCCACAAAATCCTTACACAAAAAATTACTAAGTAAATTTTGAGCTTCACGACGTTGCTATTGATGTGATAGCTTCAATCATTATCTAGTGCAAAGGATACTTGGTATTTATTTGGAAACATCTGAAACTACTTATTTTAAATGGATGAATACATTGTAGATTATATTCATTTCAACACATCCCATCACTTCTAGATTCCTGATTAGGTTTTTGATGTAATTTCTTTAAGATTTTGATATGGGCTCTCAAAACTTGAATTTTTTTCCATTCAATGCAAACTATCTTTTTCTGTATCATGTATACTAAGGTTTTAGAGCAACCAAGACACTAGGCGTTGAAATACATAGTTACTTGCTTGCGTTATAAATTGGAAAAAATCAAAAATGCAATACTAGAACCTACTGGCATGATATGGTTCATGCCTTCAGCAAGTGCCGAAAATTAGTTTGTGTTTTTCAGTCAAATGGCAACGACTTAAAACAGTATCTACAGGAAAAATACTTTAAATTCCATATCAAATAAACAATAAATATTTACAACTGTTTAGTGCAACATCTTTTTTTATTTAATTGCGAAAAAGATCCTGTGTATATTTTATACGATTAGCTATTAGCTATTAGCTCATTTAAACTTGTTATAAAAATGAATGTACAGTGACCGTTTATTCAGACGCCCAGAACCCGTCTTAACATGAAGTTTTATAGCTTTTCTTTAGGATATAATTTTATTTATTTTCCATATCAAAGCACTAAAATAAAGAATTAGCTTTTGGAGCCCGTGTTACCTGTAAAAACGGGTCACTAATACCGGACACATCATGTTCAGGCGAGTAGCCAGCTAAGATCAGATTCTTCAATATCCTCACAAGGTTTGGCACTATCTGTAAAAAATAAGGAAGCATTCAGAAATATACTTTCACAAATAGAAAAATAGCAATGTATTGATCATATATTTTTCGCAGGCATTGCCGCTAAATGATTCTGTTACGTTAATTAATAATATATATCACTCCTCATATATACAGGGTTGTTCACGTTCTTCGACACGGAGCATTATGGCTAAAGTATTTGATAAAAAAGAAAATAATAATTCCGGATGGATAGAGACTTATAAAGGCTACATTTTAAAAATATTTTCATGTTATACAGGGTGTCCCAAATATACGAAATGTATCAAAGTTATGTTTTTTTTTAAATGGAACACCCAGTATATTATTGCATATTCAGATTCCTTGGTGAATTCTAGTGTGACTTTATGTATCATACATGGGACTTACAGCGAACCGTTTAGGTGTAAATCACCATTTTCGGTATAAGTAGATGTTAGGAAAAAATTGAATATCGCAGAGATTATAAAATTTGGAAGGCTGTGCCGTATTACTACGCATAAAATGCGTCAGCTTTGATGAGACTCTCAAATTTAAATTACGTCTATGCTTGGAGAAATCGGTCGATTAATTAAGGAAACTTCGAACAGCGATAACTTGATTTTTTTCAAATGAGAATGACCATTTTTTTATACGGTTAAACGTAGAATTTGATAACCTTTCTAATGATATAAGGTTGTGGTAGTTTTCATTTAATTTTAATTTTCAAACAAATCGGCGATTTTCAATTTTCCTACCTATAAGCAACGTAACAGGCCATGAAATATAACAAAAACATGTTCATTCAGACGGAAGAAAACAAGTAACTTAGAAAAAAGATACAGACGAAATAGAATAAAGAGACAAGATGATAAAAATGCCTTACAACAAATCAACTCTCTCAGAAACAACTGCGATAACATTTCTAAGGTCAAAGAGAAGCTGGAGTATGGCAGTAATAGATATTTTTTACAGTCTACTGGCTACCGCAATTTACTAGAGGTTAAAAATTTCCAAGACAATTAAAAACCCTGATATGAAACAAAAACAACCAGCGACTGCTACTCCAGCACGTAATTATCAATCATGTGTAATGGTGTAAAAAAGTAGTAATTTGCGTCGAAGTCGATACCTCTGACTGGAGCCCTTCTATTTTTCAATATCTATTAGCAATATTGCAAAAAAGGAATACTGACAAATCAGATTTAAATTTTCTGCCATTTAAGTTATGTTTTATAATTTGAACAAATTTTAATTCATTCTTCATTTTCTGCGATCTTGCTAATAGGTACTGAAGAATTTTCAGAACACCAGTCAAAGGTACTTTTAACTTGAGTTTTGCCAGAATTGAATCCTTTTTTATATCATTAAATGTGAAATTTTATTATGAAAATAATAAACTGCCTACAACATTGTCTAGTAGTTTTCGTTTCATTTCAAAATTTTTAATGGTTTTGGAAATTGCCAATCTCTAGTACATTGGAGTAGCTAGTAGGTTGTGAAAAAAATCATTTCTACCATACTCCAGCTTATCTTTGACCAAAGATATGTTACCGCCGTTGTTTCTGGTTAGACTTTGTTTGTTGTGAGTAATTTTTATAATATTGCCCCTTTAGTCTAGTTCGTGTGTATTTTTCAACTAAGTTAGTTGTTTTCTTCTACCTGAACAGGTTTTTGTTATTTTATGTCTGCTAGGTTGCTAATAGGTTGGAAAATCGAAAAACATCGATTTGGTTGAAAATTTGAAATTAAATAAAAACTATCAGAGACTGATATTCATATTAGAAAGGTTATCAAATTCTACATTTAACCGTACAAAAAAAATAGGCATTCCCATTTGAAAAAATCAAGTTATCGCTGATCGAAGTTTCCTCAATTAATCGACCGATTTCTCCAAGCATAAACGTAACTTAAATTTGACAGTCTCATCAAAGCTGCCGCATTCTATGCTTAGTAATACGGCAAAGTCACAGCCTTCCATATTTTATAATCTCTGCGATATTCAATTTTTCCCTGATATCTACTTATACCGAAAATGGTGATTTATTCCTAAACGGTTCGCTTTAGGTCCCTTGTATGATACATAAAGTCACACTAGAATTCACCAAGGAATCTGAATATGCAATAATATACGGGGTGTTCCATTTAAAAAACATAACTTTGATACATTTCGTGTTTTTGGGACACCCTGTATAACATGAAAATATTTTTAAAGTGTAGCCTTTATGGGTCTCTATCCTCCTGAAGTTATTATTTTCTTTTTTATCAAATACTTTAGCCATAATGCACCGTGTCGAATAACGTTAATAACCCTGTAGAATAGGGTCATCCGTTTGCAGTTCCGAGAGGATGGCAGAGTGTCCCCTGCCAGAATTCATCAAGGACCAACTGCTTTGACTCCACAATCGGAACGCAGACGCCCTTGCCTCCCCTTGAACTACCAAGTCGAATGGAGCGACATTTAGCACTTGTTAAAGTGTTCGTTGAAATTCTCCGATTCGACGAAACTTGTACGATCCAAACTGAATGTGCACTCCAAAGCAAGCGAACATACAAAACAATCGTTGAGAAACCGTTGAAAAACCCCGTACAAATCTAGCCAACAGCCAACAAGTGATCCATACAATAAGGACGGCCTTACGATTGTAGTATAGAGCCAGAACATCACCTTGGGAGAATGGGAGTCAAGCGAGTTATCGACTTTATGCTCTACATGTTGTCTCCAATTCAGCTTCGAGTCTAGAAATACGCCTAGATATTTTAATGATTGGAAAAGTTCAAGTGATGTTCCAAAAAAAAAATTGGTGCGATATATCCGTCCAGTTTCCTTCTTCTACTGAATATGACTAGCTTGGATAGATCACCTAGTTGCGCCACGATTCCACAATGCGCAAAGCGCCTTGCATTTTCTCTGAAACAGTACCCATTAACCGACCCCTGACATGCGCAGAACGTGAAATGCGTTCCAACACGTTTTGTGACCGTTCATGAAACGGTCCATAAAGCGTTCCAACAGATTTCGTTACCGTTCATGGGACGGTTTCTGTACGGTCAAATCGGTACTTGGTCCAGAGTAAGGACTGTGAGGACTGACATGCGCAGTAGAAAGTAAATCGCCCGCTTGGCGCACAATTTCATTTTGTCACTTCTATGCGCCTTCTATTTTCTTGCTTCCTTGAGTCTTGAGTGTGGTTTGATTTTGCTTCTTTTGTTTTTACTGTTGCTTGTTGTTTGGCTGGCTCATTTGTTGGCCGAAACTTCCAAAAATGGAATCAAACAATAATGTTATACATGGTATGTTATGATAAATTCGGTCATTTTTATGAAAAACATAACCCAGGTTCTTTGTTTATAGAGCTACAGGAATACCTGGTTGTGAGTGGCAACCATTATTCATGGCTAAAATTACCCAAATAATCCTCATTTTTCGGTTGTGGTTGATAGACTAACACAAAGTCATCGTCAGAAAACTCAGGCCCCGATCAGTTTTAATAAAGCTCTTTGCGTCTTGGCTTTTGACGGTGGCTTTTGAAATGAAATCGAGGTCAGTTTTTTTTGATAGCTGTCAGAACTGACACGAGTCCAGTGAAATAAGTGAAAGAACCGTTCCAACAGATTTTCCTGTTTGTACGGTCAGGAAACCATCCAAAATCAACGCATACGCACCACAAACGATCCGAACAGTTTCGTGACGGTTCAATGGACGGTACAAAATATGCTGTTGGAAAGAACCTTATATGTATCTGTTATTATCATATTTTTATACCCTTTAGATGTCCACCGCTCATAGTTAAAACCAATTAAAAAAATAGTAAACAAACTGTCGATAGCACGTTCAACAAAAATGTTCAACAAACAACATCGCAATTTGTCACACACTGATGGTATGTAAAACATTGCATGTCTGATAGGAATAACAAATTGGATTATTCGTCATTCAGTTTGTCCATTGTCTATGAATTATATTACCAGTGAAGAGGAAAACAAATAGTTGTTCATTATGAGTCAAGTGCAGTTCAAGGTATACTCACTTTTTTGAAGTGATTTAGCGTGTCTGGGCTGTTCTCGCACATTTCTGTTATCAGGGTTACTCCAGTTATCAGGACGCCTGAAATAAACAGAAATTGTTGTTCACATCAAATGTGTTTACTGTTTTAAAATCAACACTGGAGAAAAATGGCAAAATTGATTTCTCAAAGTTGAACATTTTCTTCACTGCATATAGTAATCCTGCAACTACTTCTTTTATCGCAGTAATATTATCTTCAGGTTTTTGGGACAGTTATCTATTTCGAGTTATAGTTTTTTGAATAATTAAAAATCAAGGGTTGCAATGACATATTTCAACAAAACAAAGATATATGAAAATTGTTCAGAATAATTTGGTTTTATCGTTGGCGAAAATAAGATCAATGAATCTATAAACATAGTTTAAATAACCAACTAAAAAAACACGCTGATTGTGAAAAAAGTGTCGGGCGCTCGATTTACGAATAATATGGCACAAAGCGCCATCTAAATTGAGTAATTTTGAGAGAATAACGACTATATGTTTTATATTAGGCAATACCTACCACAAACCTTGTAGTTTGCTGTAAATATATTCTCCCGCTATTTTCACCGATACCCAAACATGGTTTGAGAAACGACAGCGTTAATAGCTGAGAGCTTTGACTTAC
Organism: Callosobruchus maculatus; assembly: GCA_951848785.1. NCBI lineage: Eukaryota > Metazoa > Arthropoda > Insecta > Coleoptera > Chrysomelidae > Callosobruchus > Callosobruchus maculatus. The sequence goes on along the minus strand of CATOUR010000025.1, from coordinate 4,108,344 downwards.
ATTTTAGAGAAGCCTATCTTTTACTTCCCACACCGATAGGTGGGGGGAGTATTGTGATCGCGAAAATTTTCGATTTTGAGATAATACGCTTTTTGGGCGTTTTATGATGTTTTTATGATGTTTACATAACGAAAATCCACGTCACTCATTTCCGTCGGTCTGTCGTCTGTCTGTCTGTCTGTCGCGTTTTCTAGCCGCGTAATCTCAGCAACCGCTGCATGGATTGTGACGAAATTTGGGCAGCGATATGCTGTGGGGTCGTAGTAGGTAATGTTCCTATAATTTTGAAAATCGGTGCATGGGCGGCGGAGTAATTAGCAAAAAACAAAAAAATTAAATATTGCTTAAACTTCGTTTTTAGGCGTTTTAGGGGTTCCTGATCATTTTCTAATTTTTTTTGGGTGGGGGTAAGTTGGGGTGGTTGGGGGGTGGGGGGTTGTGAAATTGAAAAATTTGTTGCTTTCATGATAAGACTGTCCACTGACCCATGAAGGAAGACCTAGCAGCATAAATAACTTTTTTAGGTCCATCCGAACATTGCCTTGCCTATTACAGAAACCAAAGGACTTTTCTGGTGTAAACATACAAAAGTATTGCTTTAGATCCTTCTATATTGTGTTACGAGGAAACTGTTGAATTGATTTTAATGAAATTTTGACAGAGTATTACTACCGTAGCAAGGATGGAAAATGCGTATGGTTTTTATAAATCGTGCCAGTTGCGGCGCAGAAATAACAAAAAAAACTGAAAATATAAAAACAGCTCAAACTTCGTTTTTAAGCGTTTTAGAGGTTCCTAATCATTTTCTGCGTTTTTTTGGGTGGGGTGAAATTGGGGTGGCTAGGGGTTGGGGGTTGAAAAACTGAAAAATTTCTTGTATTCATAATAGGCTGTTCACTAACCTGTGAAGGAAGACCTAGCGACGTAAATCACGTTTTTAGGTCCATCCGAACATTGTCTAGCCTATTACGGAAACTAAGGGACGTAGAATTTGCTGTATACATACGAGTTAATGCTTTAGATCATTTTGTATTCTGTAACGTGGACACTACTAAATTGATTCTAATGAAATTTTGACACAGTATTACTGCCGTGGCGAGGATGGAAAACGCGTATGGTTTTTTATAAATCGTGCCAGTGGCGGCGCAGAAATAATAAAAAAACTAAAAATATAAAAACAGCTCAAACTTCGTTTTTAAGCGTTTTAGAGGTTCCTGATCATTGTCTGCGTTTTTTTTGGGTGGGGGTGAAATTGGGGTGGTTGGGGAGTGGGGGGTTGAAAAACTGAGAAATTTCTTGTATTCATAATAGGCTTTCCACTAACCTGTGAAAGAAGACCTAGCGACATAAATCAACTTTTTAGGTACATTTGAACATTGCCTAGCCTATTACGGAAACTAAGGGACTTGGAATTTTCTGTATACACACGAGTATTTATTGCTTTAGATCGTTTGTATTTTGTAACGTGGACACTATTAAATTGATTCTAATGAAATTTTGACACAGTATTATTACCGTGGTGAGGATGGAAAACGCGTATGTTTGTTAAAAATCGTGTCAGTGGCAGCGTAGCAATAATCAAAAAACTAAAAGAAAACAACTCAAACTTCGTTTTTAGTTGTTTTAGGGGTTCCTGATCATTTCCTACCTTTTTTTGGGTGGGGGTGAAATTGGGGTAGTTGGGCGGTAGGGCTTTGTAAAACTGAAAAGTTTGTAGTATTGATAATAGGCTGACCTGTGAAGGAAAGACCTAGCGGCATAAGACAATTTTAGGGGGGGAGGCTGCCGATGATTTGGTTGCAGGGGGATCTCAGACTAAAGCTTCATACTATGGGAAAATAATGAACTGGTATCACAGTAATGTGTGGGAAGTAATGAGTCAATCAACTTGACTCCATTTTTTTCACAATCATTTTCCGTTCATTATTGTATTAAGCTTATTTTAAAAATTGTTTTTAACTTTTCAGTCTGACGTTCTTTAAAAGCGTGTTTCTTAGTTTTTTTTACTAAACTTATTTTTAATCCTTTTGTTAACTTTATTATTAAAGCGTGTTATTTTATATTTTAAACTGTCTTTATTAATAGTCTGTGTAATGCAGATAAACAATTGTTTTTGATCATAATCATTACCATTACTGGATAAATGATAATTAAAACTGGCGACTCTTCTGAATAAATTTCACAAAAATACTAACTCCCAAACTGTTGGATGTCATGCCTTTTAAGGTCTCGTCGCTTCGCCTCTGTGTAATACTAACAAACTTTAAGGTACCTATGGATTTGAAGCCGGCAAATTCGTTTTCGCGGCAAAATTGGAGCGTTCAATGTTCGGTCCGACCTCTCAATCCAAAGGAGAGTTACAAGCCCATAAACATACAAGTGAAGCTAATAAAATGGTGTTAAAAACTTACCGTGATTCTTCTCAGAAAGCATGCTTCTGGTAGCAGGCAGAAACATTTCCATGAGTTCAGGCACCCTCCTGACTATCCTGAACGCACATAGGGCCGCCTTCTTGCGAACGTAGGCGTTAGGAGACTTCATTAGGCGCTCCACCTCTCCAGCCAAGTCCCTGGCCATCTCTGGGGACGCGATAGCGCCCAAGGTGCACAAGGCTAAGCCCACGACGAACTGCGTTGTCGAGTTCAAGTCACTAGGAAGATGATAAGTCATATTAGTTCAACTTCCCTCGTATTGGGAACTCTCAAATTCATCTTAGGTCAGAATCTGATGTTAAAAAAACTTGCTAAAACCTATTGTTGTTGAATATTAGCTATTCTTAACAGACGTTTGAGTTGCCTTCCCAAAAATATATATTTTTAAAAATGTATCTACAACAAACAGAGTGGAAGAACGGGAAGTCCCGAACACTGCCTTTCGGCAAACTGTATACTCATAGATAAAACAAAAAGTGCAGCCCGGGCTCCGACACACAGAGCTGCTGTTCCTTTACCCAGTGACTACTCCTCACACCGTGAGGTGAGTAATCACTGGGTCCGCGGAATCGTGCGCCCTAAGTAGATGAAGGGACCCAAGGATGACTGCCTTCTGCATACTGGCGGCTAAGATGTGCGCCGCCGCACGGCACACCAGTATTTTGCGCAGTGCAGAGAGCAGCGTATTCCTCATTCCACCTAGGGATCCAATGACCATAACCAGCAGACTTACAGTGTAGTCTGGCCAGAGCCTGCGAAGTTGTCCGAGCAACTCCTGATATTTGGTCTGCTTTTCCTCCTCCTTAGAGACGATGTTCACCTCGGCAGGTGCCGCAAACTCAATAACGAACAACGTCTTCTGTTGGTGGTCGAGAAGGACTATGTCGGGCTTGTTTGCCTGTACAAGTTCGAGCGTGGGGAACGAGTAATTCCAGTAAATCCGGAATCTCTCGTTCTCCACAACGGACCCTATATCCCCTGGAGCGTATGGCTCGGTGTCTTATCGATACCGTATGAGTGCCTTAAATGATAGTAGAGCACTCGTAGAGCCGCGTTGTGCCGATTGACGTAAGCCGTCTCAGCGTAGGTCTTACACGCCGACAAGAGATGCATAAGCGTCTCTGGCGCCTGTCGGCAAGCTCTACAATAGGTGTCGGGTACATTTACACCCATAACCCTTTTAAGGTACACCAAGGTGTTGAAGACACTGTCTTGACAAGCCATTATAAAGCCCTCAGTCTCCGAGTTCAACCCCTAGACCTTAGGAAAGAGAAGGTCAACTGCTCAGACAAGCCATGCTCTTCTAGATGTTTGTAGAAGATTCCATGCATTGGCTTATCTTTATGAAGTGTTAAAAGGAAGTCGACTTCGGCAGTTTTAATGTGGGATTTTAATTCTGCGGGAGCAAGTTCCGTAATGGACTGCTGACACCTCCACTTGAAGTTGAGTGTGAGGCTGAGCTCCTCGGCTGCTCATTTCGCTGCGCTGAAAAGAAATGCTCCTTTACCCGCATTCTCGTCCTCTCGCACAAAGCCGATCAGGGGATCGGTGCTGTTCGTTACATAGCAGGCAGTGGCCAAAACTACCCTATTGTGCAGACGCTCCAAACTCAATACTCCACGCCCACCCAGGTGTCGCGGGAGGTATATTCCCGAGACAGAGGACTTAGGACGCAGACTTCTCTCTATATTCATTATTCAAAGCTATTATTATTATTATTAAATATTGTCTATATACCGTCTATAGAAAAATGAAAAATGGAGTAAGTTACTGAGATTACGCAGCGACAAAAAACAAAACAGAGCAATGTAATCGAGTGACGTAAATAATTTAACATCTCACAGAAAACTTTGGTGTATATCTTCTGCTTCAACATTATTAATGCTTTCTGAGGACTAAGGATTTTTTCTGATTATTTTACTGTACAGGGTGTCCCATTTTGGGCACTTTTACGGGGTATCTCGGTTTTTTTGAACACAGAGAGTTGCGGTTTTCGCGACGGTGTGCTAGTTTTTTGTGAAAATAAAGATGCCGTTAACAAAATTATCATGACCCTCTTGGTTTTTGAGATACAGGGTGAAATCGAAAATTATCGATTTTGGGACCACCCTCGTATCTCGGTTGTCTTTTATCTTATTGAAAAGTTTAAAAAAGAGGCTTATAGAATTTTTTCTGTAGAATCCAGTGGTGTAGTTTGATTTTGATTTTTTCTTGCTCTAATCATTTTTCAATTATGAAGCAAACATATATTTTATTATATTACTTTTTAAGTCAATCGGAATTAATTCAAGATTTTCAAAAACATATATTTAGTATTATGTTATTTTGAAAATTGCGCTCGAAATTTGAGTTTTCCATTTTTTACTTTATTTGTAGCAGTAGGCCATGGTTAGTCAACTATAAATAATAAGCATCTACAAGAGATTTCCTATACTCCAATTCAAAAAGACAGAATCAAAATACCTTTTTTTAAGTAATAATGTCTCATTAAAATGATGATTGTGTTATTATAATATTAAGTAGATAGTGGGCTATGACTCATCTATTAAAAACAAAAAAGCAAATCTGTAAAAAATTTGCGAGACTGTCAGTTTTTATTTATATTTTTATTAAATATAGCTTTGTTCTTTCTGTGTTTTTATTTTAATTATTGTCAATTTTCTATAATAAGGGCAGCTTAGACACCGAGAGAGACACAGCAACCGTTTCCAGATATATTTGCTCGTCTAAAAATAAATATAGTTAGGTTTGGATCCTTTATTCAACCACGTCCTAAAAATTATTTCAAGGAAAATAGGGAAACAAACTTATTATTTTACATAGAAGCAACGCCTTCACCATGTTGTAAGCACATAGAAGAAGCTGTAGTATCAACTGCAGAAATAATTCTAAAAAAATACAATTAACATCCATACAAGTTTAAGATACTTCAACATTTGCACAAGATCCAAGTTTGGGAATATCTAATCGCCATAACACGAAGGAGACTAATAATTCTTTTAAATGCCATTAAAAGAATAAGAAATTGTGCCAGATTTGCATTCGAGAAAATCGTCTCCAACTTGAACCAACATCTCTAAAAGCTCCTCGATGTTTTTAGTTTTTATTTTGATTCAAATTTAATAATGTGTTGATATTCTTCAGATATACTGTTGTTTGGTTTTAAGTAATGTAATAATGGACTAAGTAATATTTATTGAACATTATCGCAAATAGTAGTTAGTAGCGTATAAAATACAATTAAATTATTGAGTTTTTTGAGCGTAATTTTCAAAATAACTTACTACTAATATATGTTTTTGAAAAGCTTGAATTATTTCCGATTAACTTCAAAAAGGGTGCTCCATTTAAAAAAATATATGTTTGCTTCTTAACTGAAAAATGGTTACAGTAAGAAAAAATCAAGCTACACCACTGGATTCTACAGAAAAAATTCTGTAAGACTCTTTTTAAACTTTTCAATAAGATTAAAGACAACCGAGTTACGAGGGTGGTCCCAAAATCGATAGTTTTCGATTTCACCTTGTATCTCAAAAACCATGATAATTTTGTTGACAGCATCTTTAGTTTCACAAAAAAGTAGCTCACTGTCGCTAAAACCGCAATTCTCTATCTTCAAAAATAACCGAGATACCCTGTAAAAGTGCCCAAAATGGGACACCCTGTACATATAGACCTGTTCATGGTATGGTAAGTCTTACTTTTTCAAACAATTTGTAATCAACAGGTGCACATCCTGTCTTTCATCCAACAGCAACATAGCTCCCAAGTATCCTATACGTTTATCTGTAAACCGTGAACTGGCAATAAGTTTCAGGCATTCCAGCTGACCGAAATGGGCTGGATAGCCTAGCATGTGGATGTAAAGTAGCTTCGCGATATTTCTACACCTGAAAGCAACGAAAGCTTAAGGTTTGATATACTGATTGCTAAAACAAAATGATCCTGACCTCCAGACTGAGTCCTCCTCTCTAAAGGTGGATCTGATGTAGGCACATTCCTTATTGACCACACTGCGTTCTTCAGCTGCTGTTCTTGCCGCTCGGATCTGTCTGATCAGATCCCTGAGGCGCATGGGAGTCGGCATCCGAACTGCGAAAAATGGAAATTGTATAGCATATAAACTGACCTATTTATTTAGCGTATGGCATACAACACATCATTAAAATGAGAAAGAAAGAAAAATTAAATTTGACTTTAAACATTCACTTTGACAATAACATTGTCAATATGAGACGAAAGGACATAGAAAATTACAAACACACATTTAATGTTTTAATATAGTCGATGGAGTTTTCCGTTGCGTTCAGGAACTCATTGAATCTCCCATTGAAGCATCTTAGAGGGCATTCCTCAGTGATGTGGCGGATGGTCTGCCGTGGATCTCCACAATCACATTGTGGATTGGGAACTTTACCCTGTTTATGAAGAGTATCAGCACATACCCCATGGCCCGTTCTGATTCTATTCAACGTTGTCCATATTTTCCTCGGTAATTCCATTCCGGGTGGCTTGGTGACTATGCATGGCATTTGTTGGATTTCGTACGGCGCATTATTTTCCCAGTGTGTTCTCCAGGCGCCAGCGATATCAAAGTTTTCTTGAAATAGGGAGTTGGCTTTTATTATTGGAGGATGTCTGGAGCGTAATCTGTTTATTTCTATGTTATTTATGTCAAGATGGATCGGTAGAAGATTATTTTTCTGGATTTTTTTGAATTCTCTGAGAAGAGCTGTCTCTCTTCGTAAATATGAGGGTGGTATATGGCTAAGGACTGGAAGCCAGTATATTGGTGTTGACTTCAATGTGCCCGAAATCATTCGCATTGTCTGGTTAAGCTGGACATCAACAAGTTTACAGTGTTTGCTGTTGAGCCAGACCGGGGCTGCGTATTCCGCTGCCGAGTAGACAAGTCCAAGAGCAGATGATCTTAAGACTGATGCAGAGGACCCCATGTAGATACACATAACTTTTGGATGATGTTATTTCTTGTTTTCACCTTTTCTGCTGTCTTTAAGAGATGTTCTTTAAAGGATAGGGTTCTATCGAGAGTGACTCCGAGATACTTTGGGCTTCTGTTGTGTGTAAGCAGTCTGTTTTCGAAGTAGACATTAAGTTTTTTATTGGCCTGTGCGTTATTTAGGTGAAAACAGCACACTTCGGTTTTCGTCGCATTTGGTTTTAACCTCCATTTGCGGAAATATTCTCCCAAGGCAGTTAGATCTGTTGTCAGCATCGCTTCTGTTTCTTCAAAAGTCCTGTGCCCTGCAGCAATTGCCCAATCATCCGCGTATCCAAACTTGCGGCAGGCGGTTTCAGGTATGTCCGCTATGTATAGGCTGAATAATAGAGGAGCCAAGACAGACCCCTGCGGTAAACCATTATTAAGTTTCATTAAACTGACCTGATATACACTCAATCAGCATACAGGGTGGGGCATATTAATCGAGTGTTTTTGAAATAGTCACAAAATTATTAGTTTTTACTCTAAAAAAAATTATTGATAGTAGAACAAAGCTGATAACAAACCATTTTGAAATATCTAAGTGCAAAAATTACACCTGGCATATGATGCAGCCGTTCACGAAAATTGCAGTCTGCTGTTTCCATCACGTCTCTGTTGACTTTTGAGAGGTTCCATGGCGAATCGCTTCCTTCTCTGCGTCTAACGTACGGGGCTTGGCCCTTTAAACACGTGACATGAGTTACCCCCATAGAAAAAAATCACAAGGTGATAAGTCAGGAGACCGAGGAGGTCATGACATGCCACCAACCCTCGAAATTGAACGATTTGGAAACAGGTGGTGAAGAACAGCCATGGATGCTCTGGCGGTGTGTGCCGTGGCCCCATCTTGCTGGAACCACAAATCTTTGATATCCACACCTCTTCTTTGCAATTCATGTATGGAAAAGGTATTCGCCATATGAATGTAACGTTCAGATGTTACTGTAGCAGTGACCCTATTTTCTCCAAAAAAATATGTGCCAATGATGCCACACCATATGCCGCGCGACGTTCTAGCGTCTATCGCTCCATGATGGCAAGTGGCAAGTAAGACAGTGAAATGGTTTGAGGCAAGGAATGGATTGTAATAAACCGCGCGCTCCTCCCTTTTCTAATATATGAGTACTACTCAAACTAAAAACACTTGGTTTTTATGCCCCACCCTGTATTATTCATATCTTCAAAAATCTCAGTTCCTTGGTGATAGCAATAGTTCTTAAACAATGATGAAGTCATTGATGATTCTGTCATCGAAGGCTGCAAGATAATCACTTCACATTTTGTGCCAGGAAACCGAGATTTCTGATAATATAATATCAGACAAAATAATGCCCTCAATTGCACACTACATTATCAAAAGAAAATACTTTGATCTTGTTATAGCAAATGTATTAGTGCTTTAATGTTAAGTAACATGTAGCCAAACATTCTAAATGCAAATAATATCTAATTTTGAAGTATATGAAACAAAGATAGGGCATTACTTTGGTAGTGCCTTAAATCCCCCAGTATTCTGCCTGATCACAAATTTCCCCATCTTAGAAGATTTCTAGGACTTCAATCGAAGTTTTAGTTTCACTTACTAAAATAACCACCAACTATTAAAACAATTTGATAATAGTTGGTGAAAATAACTTTCAAATAGCTTGTTAAATTTGCATTGCATGAATATTTCTATACAGGGTGTTGGGTGTTTCCTAATTGAATGTCAATATTTTTAGATGGAACCTGTATGTTGAACTAAAAAAATTCAAACGAGCAAATCTGCTTATAATTGGATACAGATTTATAAAGCACACTTCAGAGTTTGCGTACTTCGCATTTCGGAAGATATTGTTGCGATCATGCAGAGAAAGGGTTTTTATTTTTTTAAGCTGTATATCCGATTGAAAAATTCAAGTGTTCAAATTTTGGTTAGAAATGAGTGGAGGTTTCAAAAATAATCTTTATTTTAGGAGAAATCAGTGGGGTACCATCAATCTCTGCCAAATTAGACAGGTCAAATTACGTATGAATGCCACTGGTGGAAATTTAAGAAAAAGTGATACATTAAAAATTCCTCTTGATTCATAGTACATGTATGACGAATTTCATTAAAATATCAGAAGTGGTATTGTAGATATTAATAATAAATTATTTATTTTTGAAAACTTTACTGCCCTCTCAAAAGTTAGGACGTTTAGGACATACATTCATACGAAGTTTTCTTCTTAAAATGGACTCAAAAATCGCCGCATAAATATTGACATTCAATTAGGAAACACCCTGTATAACAAATAAAACAAAACTTTCATGAATTTTGTGAATGATATATCAGTAAAACAAGCTTTCCCACTTTATTGTTGCTTCATAGGTAATGTAATGAGGGCTTGAGCCAACTGAAGTAATAGTGGACAGTTGACAGATGTGGACACTGTGATCACTCATTCATCACATGCAGTTCATTGTTTACATTTAGTTTCATATAGTACTACAAACTACTTGAATGAATGAATGACAAACTACTGTTGGAGACACGAGAGAAGATCGGTTTGGTGGGGAGAGACAGTATTACGTTCTCTCTGACCAGGAGCGTCGCATGACGGGTCTTGGAGATAGTCGACTTTATTATAATATACTAATTTTATCAGCGGAAATTATTGGAAAAGTATATTTTAAGCCGGTCACAGTTAAGCTTACCGCTATTTTTCTAAATAAAATGATTTTTACAAAAAAAAAAATAATGATGGAACTTATTATATTATTATATTTTGTCTATATATCTGCCTTTGTGCCTGAAGAAATTAAATAAATTTGATGTACATCTGTCGAAAAATGGAAATTACTTGAATAATATTGAATTATCTGTGATCCACCAGAACTAATAGCAACGTTGCTATATATATTTTTTGTATGCGGTAAGTAGCAGGGAAAGTGCTGTTTTGGAGGGACTTAATACTAGTTGCGGATTCATATGTCTTACTTAAAAGTTATGGGATGATGGAATAATGCATTAGGTGCATCTCCCGCACCACTCTTACTTCCACATTTCTTCCAGCGGAAGCCATGCTTCTTCAGAAACCTGTTCAGTGAGAGTGAGCAAAATAAGGAACATCAATTTTCTCTCTTATGGCCACTAAAAGTTTCGCGCATGTTGGAACAATTTTTTTCTATATAAAATTCTTCGATTGTCCTTCTGACAACACGAAAATCGAAATCATCAATTTTTCCCTCAATTGCTAAGCGTGGCCTTTTTGCGCCTGGTCTGGCAAGTGAACTTCCAGGATTTTCCATGTTCCTCTTACGATTCTCCTTCCTAATCCTTTTAATACTGGTTGTCGACACTCCGGTATAATAAGCCGCCCTCTTAGTTTTAGCATGAAGAGGAATCTTCAACGCAAGATTACGCGATTCCTCATCACACGCCTCAATTACTTGAGCTATTACTTCACGAGCTTCGCGTCTAATCGTTTCTCCTTTCCTATGCGTAGCCATTATCGTTACATTAATTAACGCAAACTGAGTCCTGCGAGCCTGCGACACTGACCAATGCAAAATTTAGGATGCTTGACCAGCGATGTTGTCGGCGAAACGTCGCTGCATATAGACTACAAATGAACTGGACCGCTGTATGTTCACTATTACTAATAATAAGCGCTGATACTCACGCGCTCTCATTGCTGTATGATTTTTAGCAATTTTTTATGTGCCGCTTTCCCTTAATAGTGAGTCTAATCTGCATTCCTGAGCCCGCTCTTCTTTCGTGTCTTGAACAGTACTTACTTATTATAGTGATAAATATGAATTTATATGGACCTAATATGTCTACATTCTTTATCAGCTCACCTAAAGATGATGATATACTATGTATATATTAAATTAAACATTAGATGCTCAAAAACTTCAAGAATACTGCAGCCATCAATTCAAAATTATTATAGTAGATGTGGCAATTGAAGCATAAAATACGGTAAAATACACATGTAGACAATACTGATGTAATTTGTGTTTGAAAATAAGGCATATTAATCATCAAAATATAAACAATTAACTGATAATTGAAAGTGAATATGTTTAACTGAACATAGCTTCAAATAAATCTTATTGTATGAATACAAACATTCTATTATTATCACAATCAATAAAACACAATGCTCAGTAAACATATGAATTTTTCATTACAACATTATTACTCAAAATAATAATGCTGTAACAATAATAAACTCAAGTATAAAACAACCATAAAATTGCTAAATTGCCTATCTAGCTTTTGCATTAAGAATTAAAAATTCAAGGTTATCTTTTATGAAGTAAATAATAAAGATGAATTATTTGACAGTTTTTCATACAATCCGTAAAGGATGAAGTGAAAAACGTTATCAAGTAATTGTTGAAATGTCCAAAATAGGACACATCTAAATAATGTTTAAATATTAGGTCAGGTAGATGTTGCTACGAAGTTTAAGAACCAGATTAGAAGTATCAAAGTAGTTTTTATAAAAATTCATGTTAGGTATTCAAAATCTTGTTTGTAGCTAATGTGGTATCATATAATATCCACAAAAACTGTGAGTTAGAGAGAAAACTACAGTGTTTAAAAACTACATTACTTCAAGTGATTACATTAGAAATGTTTATGTTAATAATATTAACACTATGTCTTTTCCAGCTGAGCTTCTAAAGCATCAAGTGATAATTCAATACAGTCCGACTCATCAATTATTGTAAATTAAAACTGACAGGTATAAATTACACCTGACAGTTTGAAATTACAGATGACGATTTGGAAAATAAACTTGATCATCTTGAATTATCACTTAACGCTTTAGAGACTACAGCTGGGAAAGTTATAGTAAGTAACAATCATATAGTAGGTGCTCTGTGTAATCACATCTAGTACTGCAACTACAACTTGTTTTTGTAGTGTTTGCCAATGTGTTCCTGATGGGAGTTGATATAACAATGTTTCCCAATTTATGGTCACATTTGCAATTATATAGACCAGTATTTCTCAAAGTGATATTGTCCCTATAGATATTGGATAGTTTAAGATGGGAATAACCTTGGGTAGAAAGCCACAGACTTTTTCGTCATAGCTGCTATAGTTATAGATGGAAAACATTTCAGTTTCTTGTACTTGCCATAATGATTCACAATGACATTTTGCAACATCATTCTGAATTACAGAGGAACATAGAATTACTGCGCTGATAGACTGATAGAAAAAGTTTAATGTCATAAACCATCCAAAAAATGTATTATCTAATATACGAAATATTTTGCAACTACAATACTACATCTGCTAATAAATATGAAAAGTAAATCATTCATGTAAGGAACTTCAAATTGATCTCTCACAAATTCAAGTCAACTCGACTTTGTCATATTCTGTTTTAAGTAAACTGACATTGTTTTTATCCTAAAGTAAACATTGATTTCCCATCACATAGTGTGGCACAGTAGTCCTGTTTCAGCGCTTGTGGAAATATTGTGAGGTGGGAATTTTTAAATTACGACAAAGTCTCTGTCATACAGAAGGGACAACTTGTATGGGGGCAACATGGTATCAAAATGGTACTCACCTCTTTCAATAGCCTCATTAACGACCTGCTTGATTGTAGCCATGTTAAATGCCGGGTTAAACCTAAAATTAAATGGTGTCAGTAGACAAAAGGTCATGCATTAAGAAAAAAAGGGTTTACCCATGCTCGGAGGCATTCATTTTTGGTTATTTGAGGACAGACACAGGGGCTACAGGAACACGTTTCTCGACACGTACACTACACACCATGCGTATTGTTCTGCTAGTATGATTGTTTTTTAGTTATATTGACTGATTTCACTCCAATTTCAAGCATTCGGGACGAATTAACACGAAATATCACCTGTTTTTCCCTACACCTTAATACCTAATTTGACAGCTGACACTTAAATTCTATATCACAACCTGAAATGCGAAATGCACCGACTAAATGCAGCTTCAATTGAAAATCTCTAATTGGAAAGTCCTCCAGATTAAAACGAAAAAATTCAATGAGACTGATTAAATTAAATAATATTTGTTTAATTTTACTGTCCGTCACATCGACCCAGTTGACGTTTCCCACTGAAACAACATGGCCGAACGCCGGATCGGCAGTGTTGCCAAATTTTTCATGAAATTTGATTAGAATATACACGGCCGACTCTACACTGAATATAGAATTATAGTACAGTACCACCGACATGATAATTATTATTTTTCGGCGGTGATAGTAGCGAGCTAGAACCACTGTAGTAACAGTGCGAATTAAATTGAATTATGAACTGACGACACAATAACTAAATATAAATTCTACAAAATTACAGGAAATGTCTTGCTACTTACTTAACGAGAGATGTATTTTATGGTAATACAGCCAGCGCTGGATTGAGGTTTCATGGGGCCCGGGGCTATTATAGTTTAGGGGCCCTGGTCTGGTACACAGACGGTTCACTCGCTAGAGAGGGCTCGGGCTCGAGAGTCTACGGACCCCATACAAGACTTTCATTCCCTCTTGGGGGGCACACCACAGTATTCCAGGCTGAGGTCTATGCGATACTTGCCTGTGTAAATCGTATTCGGGAAATTGACGGGTCTAGGAGGCGGATTACTATCTGCTCTGACAGTCAGGCAGCCATCAAAGCACTGAGTGCTTGGAAAATAACGTCGGGACTGGTCTTGGAGTGCAGGAGGGCTCTTGACGACATCTCAGCTAAACATAAGGTATCACTGATGTGGGTACCTGGGCACGCTGGGGTAAAGGGTAATGAAATGGCGGATCATTTGGCTAGGATGGGATCCGGAAACAGTTTTGTGGGCCCGGAACCAGCCTTAGGACTGTCTGCAAACTTGATTAGGAAAACAACTGGAGAGTGGATACAGAATCAACACTCTCTGAGATGGAACAACATCTCTGGTCATCTCCGTCAGGCTCGGGAGCTATTCGCAGGGCCTGCAGAGAGAATAGGAAGATTTTGTCTCTCTCTGGATAGGAGTAACTTGAGATTGCTAGTAGGCCTATTAACGGGTCACAACACCTTCAGGCGTCACTTGTTTGTGATGAGGGTGGTCAACGACCCAACGTGCACGTGGTGTGGTGAAGAGGAAGAATCCTCGGCACACATCTTGTGTCGCTGTGAAACCCTGGGTTATCACAGGCAGACTATGCTGAGCTCAAGAACCTTGGAACCAATAGAGATAAAACGGATAGGACCTAAGAATGTACTTGTCTTTGCCAAAAGGGCAGGTCTTAGGAACTAGCGCGGATAGAGGCGCAAAAGAGCCCATCGTGTGGCCTATGCACCAGCCACATTCCGTGCTGGATAGCCTCTGGTCCTTATTAATTCATTAGGGGCACTTTATGAATAACATAATAATAAATAGTAATAACAACATAATATAGCCCTCGCGGGGTCCCACTAAACCGCGGGGCCCGGGGCTCCAGCCCCTTTAGCCCTATGGTTAATCCGGCCGTGAATACAGCACAACTGAGGAATGTGAGTTACTTAATGGAAGACAAATCACATGGATGCGTGTGTGTGATACGATAAAAGGTAAAACAACTGACTGCACAACATTGTCCGTAACAGTTAGCTGCAGTGAGCGTCAAGGGATACAAATAACATTTTCGTATAGAGATTTGTTGCTATAGAGTCATAATGGTAAAATAATCATTTGATCTGACGAAGCCACTTAGATTTGCAGAAGTATAGGTTGCTTTTGTTACTCAACTATTTATTTTTCTATTACTATATGTTTTCAATTATTTCTGACATGCTAGGTGGTTCGCTCAATACTCAATCCAGTTCAATAAAAGATATGACAATCATGACATTGCAAGACACGCAAATAAACAATCTTTTTCCATCCACTGTGACGCCATCTACCTTGCGACTTGTTAAATATAGTTGCAGACACTTTTCCTGAAATTTGATAAGCTTGGCAACACTGCCGAAAGCGACGGTATAATCTGTGACGTCACATCGGTGTGCCTTGTTGTCCGGTTTGCGTGGACCGTAAACTTCAAATTTGAAATAATCTCGCCCACTCAATAATCGTTTTTAATGGTATTAACCCATAAGATCATGAACGGAAGCTTTATAAACGCGGTTGCCAGTCAATGAGCGTTAAGAGTAGGCGCAAATCCGGTTTATTTACATCACATACTTCATTTTGTTTGTCTTGATTTTGCAAGCCCTGTATTTCCGTGACATTTTCCGGTTGTAACCATGGAAACTGAGAATTTAACAAACGAAAACTAAACTCCGGATGCCTTTTTTCGAGAAAAAGATGTACCTACATATTTCATTATTAACACCCACTTATGTTGGCCTAGATATAGCTTGGAAACTGATGAAATATCAAAACATACCTATACTTTAGAGAGAAAACCTGCGATACGAATTCTAGAATTTACCTTCTGTTAGCTTCTGGAGGTAGAACACTCCAATCTGATTCGTAGTAAGGATACATTTCGCCGTAGATTGGTAGAAGCTTTTATTGTACACCAGAATATGTTTTAACTTATAGGTACAAACAAACATGGTTTAAGCAAGTATAGGGAAAATATGTCATGATAAGGATATAAATAATAGATAAGAAAGTTACACATTTTATTATCATTTTGTATTTATCTACCTGGAATAAAACTCTGATAAGGAAGAATATATTAAACGATTACTTATTTCTTCGTTAACTACGAGGGGACTGTAATATATATGGGAGCTATAGAGTATTGTATAGGTACCTCAATGTTAAAACCTATAGGTACCTCCTACCTATATCGTTATTTATCTTGTTTTATACCTGTGCACGGCATTGTAAATTGCAAGTATTGAGCACTGCCATGCTGTGGAAAAAATAATACCTAAATCAAGGTTAAAAATATAATACCATGGCCGACTCTACACTAGGCCGGAGCCTTAGATGTGGCAACGTGGCTTAGCTGTCAAATAGTGGGCCTATAGTTTCAGAATAATTATTACATTTTATATGTATTAGAGTTCATCTGGGTTAATAAATTAAGAAAAATACTTTTTAGAACTACTACTACTAATACCACTTACATCTGATGTCTGGTTCATCGTAGTCAGACACTACAAAATAAAAATAAACGCAACCTGTTTCCTGCTGCCACTTGCACTTAAATGAACACTCAATTTACTTTATAAATTGTCACTTGAGCTAGAAAAATTCACTATTAGGTCACTGTGAAGCCATTCTTGCTGGTCTTGATTCCCTTTCCTTTCACTATCAAATCTTTTCGTAGGCATGCCCAGATGAGTTCTATTAACTGTATTTTTCTGTGACATTTGGGAGGTCCAGAAAACATTGTAGGTACCACATTGTGCTTTAAAATAGGTCTTATCCTTTGAAATGTTTGTAAAGTATGTATTGTCTTTATTCTTATAAATATAACCAGCCATGGCCGACTATTCACTAGGCCGGAGCATGAAATATGGCAACACTGAATCAGCGGGCCGAGTTTTTATTTGTGGTTATGTCATGTGTATTCTTCCAGAGCAGAAAATATGGTTGGAAGGTGATTATTAATGTGTTTCTAATTATTTACCTGCACAAACGAAACTATAAAGATAAAAAGATGCCTGCAAAGTATGTAGTACCAGGAATAGAGGACATACCAAACCATGGCCGAACATAACCTTGCAGAGTAAAAAGAACATTTCAAGGTGATTTTTAATGTGTTTAAGTAAGTAGGTATCAGAAAAAAATTGAATATCGCAGCGATTATAAAACTTAGAAGGAAAACTTAGTAGAAAGATGCAAACAAACTAGAGCAGCGAGGCAAGATCATGAAAATTCCAAACTACAAATGTTGAAAATTTCCTTCTTACTCCACAAAGTTTTATCTAAAGACAATAAACAGTACCATTGTTTCAACAAAGATGTCTCTTATATTACACAATAAAAATACATTTTGATCAGTCTGTTATAATAGCATACTTATGTTTCTTCCAGGTTTATAGGAGGTCTCAAGTAAGAATTCCTCTTTATACAATCCACTAGCCACCTTATACCTTCATCAATACCTTCCCTGAAATATAAATAGCAGATTATAAATCCATAACCGTTTTAAAAGGTTGTGAGATGTACCGCATGTACCCAAATCAGTGGAGACAGTGTGTATTGACATTGATCTTAGGTGTAGTTAAGTCCCTAAATCTGGGGGGGCTTAAGTCCCTGGATCTGGCGGGCTCAAGTTCCCGACCTAGATACAAAGATTTAACAGAACGAATTATTTTAGGATTTTTAGGGTGGCTAATTTCATTCTTGGGGGGGCTAAGCCCCTCCGAGCCCCCACCTAACTACGCCTATGGCATTGATTAATGTATTATTGTATTCACTTACAACCAGGGACCAACATTTGAAAATAGTTTTTAAATCCGCTGAGGAAGCGGAAACATCAAGTGGAAGCCGATAGCACTGTTGGCAGGGAAATTAGAAAAGTGGTTTATGACTAAATATTTTGATAGTTTCTAACACAGCCAAATCCGTAAAATTCTTGGGGATACATATCGATAGTACTCTGACTTGGGAAGTACATGCTGATGTTGTAAATGGCTTGTCCAAAGTTGTCTACGTCATTCGTAATATAAAAGACAAAGTATCTGATAATGTACTAGTTACAAGCTACCATGCCTACTTCCATTCCAAAATGACCTATGCAATTCTGGTCTGGGGGCACTCTCCCCACATGCAAAAGGTTTTTGCCATGCAAAGGCGTTGCATTCGGTACATGTCTGGGTTGAAATATAGAGACTCATGTAAAACAGAGTTCAGTAAATTAAAAATTCTGACTACCTTGCGCATATATTTTAACCTGTCTGTTGTTCATTAAGAAAAATCTCAGTAATTACTTGACACACAGGGATATTCACTCATATGAAACCCGTAATAAAAATAACATCTGTCCCTATCACTACCATCTTCAAAGAACCAGGAATGGTACAAATTTTTATGGCGCAAAATTCTTTAACCTATTATCTGGCACTGTCAAATCACTGGATTTTAAGACTTTCCATAGAAGACTCAAAGGTTATTTAATAGAAAAGGCGTTCTTCACCATTGATGAATATTTATCTAATAATTTCTGTGATATGGCTTGAGTTTCCTGTTTTTTTTTGTACATTAATTCTGTCTATTTTGTGACCCCTATTGGTCTCGTTGTGATATCTGTCTTGTGAATTATTGTTATACATTTGTGAATTGTTATTTACCTAGTTTTATACAATTTTTTTATTTTAGGCTTTTTATTGGAGTAGCATTATTACGCATATTTTAACTGATTTTATTATTTTCCCTTTAATAGTTTTGAATTTTCAAATTCTCTGATGTTTTTCTAAATCTCTGTACGATATGTATTGTTTAAATTGTTGGACTTTTATACTTCAGTTAATTTTGACCTGTGTAAACACTTTCGTGTATTAACACTAATAAATTACTACTACTACTACTACTACTAACAAAATACCGGGTGTTTCCTCATACTTTGCCATCCCTCCTATCTTTTTTATTTGAAGAGACAGAATAAAGTTTTTATATGAATGTTTTATAGTTTTTACTGTGTCATTTAGAATTTGACACGAACAAAAAGAGAAAATAATAAAAAATCCTGTTTTTCGTATAAAGTTGTCTGTTTTTAAATGGGACACCATGTATATTATATCATAGAGAACTATAGGCTGCGTTCACCTCATTATGAAAGGTTTTTAAAATATTTAACTTCAAAACTTCTGAACTGTGGAAGTGAACCTCAATCCACCATAGCCATGGCGACCAAAAAACAATTGAATGTGGTAATGTTTGTGTCATTCTGACAATTTGGCAAGGTAAACGGAAATAGAAAAAAATAATTACCCTGTTAGAGCTGAAATTGGCATCACCATACAGTCTCTTTTTCCAATGAGATGAGTGTTTCTGTTGAAAATAGGTTTAACCTCCCTAACACCCATACATTCCGGAATGTCTTGTTTATTCGCCAAAACTAGCAAAGGAATTCCTTGTAATGACTGACTAGCAATCATTTTATCTAAAAATATGTAGAACAACATCAGATGTCAGAAACTGTTTTTGTGTAGTAATTTTATAAAAATACAACTGCATTAGACCCAGATACCATAATGTCTTAAATCCATTTATGTTAGGCTTTGGACAAATAAGTATGAATGTTGCAGTTGTATTTTTCTGTATTTTGTGAAGGCAGAATTAATTACATATTAATCTTTTATATCAAAGCAGAAAAAAAACTATTACCAAATATTTCTTTTGAGTCATCTATCCTATCTCTATCTGAAGAATCTATAATATATATGATGGCATGAGATTCTTCATAATACTGAAAAAAATACCTGTATTAATATCATAGTTTATCTTTCATGGATATAATACATATTATATTCAGTTAAATATTATTTAATATAACCAAAGCTAATGGTTATGTTATATACTTTCCACTGTCTGATCTTTTAAATGACATGCTTGACAGGCTTTTACCTAATCACAAACAAGGTGTAATTACAATATTAGATTTTTTAGCAAGAAAACTTTGACACCTTCAAAATTAGTGTGTGGAATAAGGTAAAAATAATAATAAGGAAAAAAATAAACCAAAGACAGTACATAAACTAAAATAAGATAGAAAGAATCACAGAATACAAAGAAAAATATAATTGTTACATATTTTAATAGTATCACATACCAACATGGACAAAAAATAAACTATTAATGTGGTTCCATCTTCCATCCATGGTATCTTTTGTACAAATTATAATGCATAAAAATAAATTGCTTCAATTTTGGTCCACTATAGGATGTAATTTTTCCTAAGAGAAATTTTGTATATATACTTTTAATGACTTTTCCAACAAAGTCATTGAACTTATTGATTTAGTTTCAACCACTACCAGGTTGTATAGCTTTGTGCCTGAATATGTAGGGTTCTTTAACCCACTCTCCTGTGTCTAAAATCTAAGGTAGGTATACATGTTAGTGGATTGTCTGATTTGACAAATACATATGTGATGGCATTCATAAAATTTGTTTGGTCTGTTTAATATAAATGTAGCATTTATAAAAATATAGTTTTCTCATGTTAAATAAGCTTGCTTCTTACTATAACAGATTGGTAGGATATAAAATTGGTTTGTATAAAATGATTTTAAATATTCTTCTGTGAATCAAAAACAGGGGTTCTAGATGTGTTTGTAGTATACCACCCCAGCATACGATACCATATGTTAGATGAGGTTCGACAAGTGTGGCTTAAACAATTTTGAGCATAATTGCATAAAATAACTGCATGATATACCTAAATTTCTTCGCTACTGGCTTTCTCATTTTGTCTATCAAATTTTGGATGCATTATTACCTTATCCCACAGTGACTGCAGTTCACTCTGGCCACCCAGGTCCCAAAAATTCAATCTTATACCAGCTACATCAATCTTGCCAATGTTAAGACCTACTGTTGTTGTTATCTTTGATGGATGCGTTCCCGTATAGTTTTTCGTAAATTTGGTTTTAGCTGCCTCTAAGTACGTCTACAAATAGCAATGTTAAAAACAAAATAGAAAGTTGTAGAGCACTTCTAACAGTTTTGCCTGCATTGTCCAGACCAAGTATTAGAACGCAATATTCGTCTTTCTGGACGAGGTACTTATAAAAGCCAGAGAGAAGGGTGTACATAGCCTTTTTCAATATAAAATATATAAAAAATAGCTTAATTTAAAACTTTACTTTCACCATTTCACTTATCATAACATGACACTGACATTTCAACCTAACCTAAATAAAATAGCCAAATTGCCAAATGTCAAATTTATCTTTTATATTTACAATCTAGGCAACCGTACACACCGTAGTCGCTAATACGGGTTGCATAGACGTACCTCAGGCAATGTTTTTTCATATTTCTGTCATAGTGCAGGTATATTGGTCCAGGAAGTTGTGGTAATATGTAAACTGCCCAACTTAAAGGAGCGCTTTTTGGATGCTTTTTTCTTCAGCTGTATGTTCTCGATGAAGTTACGATTTAAACGCGAATACAGCCCTGAGTTTTCTCTAAACTGTAGTGTAATTTGCGTCGCGATCGCGTAAAATGTGCCGCTGCTAAGACAAGTAGGAAGACCAGAATGCACCACAGCAAGAGAGGACAGGGTTATAGGCTTGGCACTCTTGGCAGCCTCCGAACTTGCTGCGAAGTACAGGAGAATTACGCAAATTTCAGATCAAATAGTCCGTCTCCACTTAGCGGGTTTGAAATCAAGAAAGCACCTTATCTGCCTGCCAGGCAATCCAGGCATAGAACGGTTAGACTACAGATTGCTCAAGATCATGTTAGGTGGAATCGGAACCAGGGGCAAGATGTTTGAGGTAACCAAATAAAGATTTTCGATTTTTTTCAAGAGAACCTGAAAAGCTGGTGAAGCGAAAATTTTGATTTTCGTCAAATGGAATTGAAACGTAAAACAGTGGCCGGATTTGTAATTAGCGCCCTGAAATTATCCAAAAAACACGGTTGCGTCTTGATAGAAAGCGAAATAAGGATTTTCGATTTTTTTAGGGGAACTTGAAAATCTGGTGAAACGAAAATTCTGACTTTCGTCAAAAGAGACTGAAACGCAAAACAGTGGCCGGATTTGATCCGGATTATCCAGAAAATAAGGTTTCGTCCTGCTATAAAGCGAAATAAGGATTTTCGATTTTTTAGGGGAACTTGAAAATCTGGTGAACCGAAAATTTTAATTTTCGTCAAATAAGACTGAAACGCAAAACAGTGGTCGATTTTGTAATTAACGCCCTCAAATTGTCCAAAAAACAAGGTTTCGTTGTGATAGATAACCAAATAAAGGTTTTCGATTTTTTTTAAGGGAACCTGAAAAGCTGCTGAAGCGAAAATTTTGATTTTCGTCAAATGGCATTGAAACGTAAAACAGTGGCCGGATTTGTAATTATCGCCCTGACATTATCCAAAAAACACGGTTGCGTCTTGATAGAAAGCGAAATAAGGATTTTCGATTTTTTTACGGGAACTTGAAAATCTGGTGAAACGAAAATTCTGACTTTCGTCAAAAGAGACTGAAACGCAAAACAGTGGCTGGATTTATAATAAGCGCCGTCAAATTATCCAGAAAATAAGGTTTCGTCCTGCTATAAAGCGAAATAAGGATTTTCGATTTTTTTAGGGGAACTTGTAAATCTGGTGAACTGAAAATTTTAATTTTCGTCAAATAAGACAGAAACGCAAAACAGTGGTCGGTTTTGTAATTAATGTCCTCAAACTGTCCAAAAAACAAGGTTTCGTTGTGATAGATAATCAAATAAAGATTTTCGATTTTTTTTAAGGGAACCTGAAAAGCTGGTGAAGCGAAAATTTTGATTTTCGTCAAATGGAATTGAAACGTAAAGCGGTGGTCGGATTTGTAATTGGCGCCCTGAAGTTATCCAGAAAACACGGTTGCGTCTTGATAGAAAGAGAAATAAGGATTTTCGATTTTTTTAGGGGAACTTGAAAATCTGGGGAAACGAAAATTCTGACTTTTGTCAAAAGAGACTGAAACGCAAAACACTGGCTGGATTTACAATAAGCGCCCTCAAATTATCAAGAAAATAAGGTTTCGTCCTGTTAGAAAGCGAAATAAGGATTGTCGATTTTTTTTAAGGGAACCTGAAAAGCTGGTGAAGCGAAAATTTTGATTTTCGTCAAATGGAATTGAAATGTAAAACAGTGGCCGGATTTGTAATTAGCACCCTGAAATTATCCAGAAAACACGGTTTCGTCTTGATAGAAAGCGAAATAAGGATTTTCGATTTTTTTAGGGGAACTTGAAAATCTGGTGGAACGAAAATTCTGACTTTCCTCAAAAGAGACTGAAACGCAAAACAGTGACTGGATTTATAATTAGCGCCCTCGAGTTATCAAGAAAATAAAGTTTCGTCCTGCTAGAAAGCGAAATAAGGATTTTCGATTTTTTTTAAGGGAACCTGAAAAGCTGGTGAAGCGAAAATTTTGATTTTCGTCAAATGGAATTGAAACGTAAAACTGTGGCCGGATTTGTAATTAGCACCCTGAAATTATCCAGAAAACACGGTTTCGTCTGATAGAAAGCGAAATAAGGATTTTCGATTTTTTTAGGGGAACTTGAGAATCAGGTGAAACGAAAATTCTGACCTTTCATTAAAAGAGACTGAAACGCAAAACACTGGCTGGATTTATAATTAACGCCCTCAAATTATCAAGAAAATAAGGTTTCGTCCTGTTAGAAAGCGAAATAAGGATTTTCGATTTTTTTTAAGGCAACCTGAAAAGCTGGTGAAGCGAAAACTTTGATTTTCCTCAAATGGAATTGAAACGTAAAACAGTGGCCGGATTTGTAATTAGCGCCCTGAAATTATCCAGAAAACACGGTTTCGTCTGATAGAAAGCGAAATAAGGATTTTCGATTTTTTTAGGGGAACTTGAAAATCTGGTGGAACGAAAATTCTGACTTCCCTCAAAAGAGACTGAAACGCAAAACAGTGACTGGATTTATAATTAGCGCCCTCGAATTATCAAGAAAATAAAGTTTCGTCCTGCTAGAAAGCGAAATAAGGATTTTCGATTTTTTTAAGGGAACCTGAAAAGCTGGTGAAGCGAAAACTTTGATTTTCCTCAAATGGAATTGAAACGTAAAACAGTGGCCGGATTTGTAATTAGCGCCCTGAAATTATCCAAAAAACACGGTTGCGTCTTGATAGAAAGCGAAATAAGGATTTTCGATTTTTTTAGGGGAACTTGAAAATGTAAGGGTATGCAACCTCTTAGTCTACATCTGTGTATGTTGGGTTGCCTACCTATGAGTGGAGTTGTATGAGGAAGGTTGAATAAAGATCAGTGTTGAACCAGACATGGCGTTATCAATTACGTACGAACCAGAACCAGTTAATTACAAGTAAAACCAACACCATAACATGGCGCAGTCAGTATAAAGCCATAATAAATTACGTTCAGCACGGTTGGTGTAACTAAATAAATACGTTATCACTGTAAATACGGTCGGGAACCTGTAAAATTCCAAATAATTGCAATGGGTGACCAACGTGGCGTCGTTGCTTTGTCTTTCCGAGGCAACATGGCGGAGAATTGGAAACTTTGGAGAGCACGTTTCGAAAACTACTTGGTGGCGTCGGAGATAAATAAAAAAGACGAAAAAACACAAGTAGCCCAGTTACTCCACTATATTGGGGACGAAGGTTTCAAGATTTTCACCTCCTTTAAATTGGAAGAAGAGGACAAATACAAGTTAGCCCCAGTATTAAGTAAATTCGAAGAACACTTCTTAGGAAAAGAAAATGTAGCATACGAGAGATACCAGTTTTTCACTTATCGCCAGTTGGATGGTCAAACCACAGAAGACTTCATAGTGCAGTTAAAGAATAAGGCAAGTAGATGTAAACTAGAGTCACTGCAAGATAGCTTGGTAGTTACTATGTTGACCTGCGGCATCAGGAATCAGAACATTAGAGAAAGACTCCTGCAAGAGGACAACATAACTTTAGACAAAGCTGTGGAGCTATGCCAGGTAGTGGAAGCGGCTAAAACGCAGAGCCACATCATGGGACAGAGATCACAGCCAGGGTCTAGCAGTGTAGATCTTGTCTACAAGGGTCAGACAGCAGTGAAGAAGGTAAAAAACTGTAATAAGTGTGGTAAAAGTGAACACTTTGTAAATAAATGCCCTGCATATGGTAAAACATGTAGCTTTTGCAAAAATTTGAATCATTTTGCTGTAGTGTGCATGAAAAAGAAGAAAGCAAATTCAAATAAAAAAGTCAATGAAGTAACAGAAACTGTAAATGCAATTAACCCAGTAGAGGAAGTAAAAGTTGACAACTGTAATTTCGTTCACATAAGTAGCATAACAAATAGTGTTATGGAAATAAATGCAGAGTGTAAACAGTGGAGGACTATCCTTACTGTAAATAACAAACAATTCAGCGTAAAAATTGATACAGGAGCTATGGTAAATATAATTCCATTGAGTGTATTCAATTTTCTAGGGTTGTCAAGGGATATAATATCTAAAACGGACATCACTTTAAACTCATATACGGGGGATAAGTTGAAAGTTTTAGGCTTGTGTGAGTTTGAATGTAAATACAATAATAAATCCTTCACATTGAAGTTTTATGTAGTGAATTCAAATACAGAGAATATTCTAGGATTGGAGTCTAGCTTAATGTTAGGACTAATTAAGAAAATTGATAATGTGGAACTAAATGCTCAGGAATATTCTGATTTAATTGAGAGTAATAAAGATTTGTTCAGAGGTATAGGTTGCTTAGGTAAACCATTTCACATCAGCATAGATGAGAAAGTCAAGCCTGTAATTCACCCCACAAGGAAAGTTGCGTTGCCACTTCTTGATCTACTCAAAGAAAGTCTGACAGAACTTGAAAAATCAGGTATTATAGAAAAAGTGACAGGTGCGTCAGATTGGGTAAATGCATTAGTATTAGTGAAAAAAGCAAATAATAAATTACGGATTTGTCTAGATCCAAGAGATTTAAATAATGCCATAAAAAGGGAACATTATAAAATTCCTACACTAGATCAAATAACTAGTAAATTAAATAATGCAAAATACTTTAGCACACTGGATGCTACTCAAGGATTTTATCAAATACCCTTAGATGAAGCTAGTTCTAATTTATGCACTTTTAGTGCTCCTTTTGGGAGATATAAATTCAAAAGACTTCCATATGGAATAAAATGTGCACCAGAAGTTTTTCAAGCACGTTTCAGGGAACTTTTTGATATTGAGGGCGTAGACATATATATTGATGATATATTTGTCTGGGGTTCTACCAAAAAAGAACATGATGAAAGACTTAAAAGAGTATTACAATTAGCACATCAAAATAATGTTAAATTCAACTTACAAAAATGCAAGTTTGGACAGAGTCAAGTCAAATACCTTGGTCACATAATTTCGGCTGATGGTATTAGTCCAGATGATTCAAAAATAAAAGCAATCAAAGAAATGCCACAACCAAAGTGTAAACAAGATGTCCAACGTTTACTAGGTATGCTCACTTATATTAGTAAATTTATAGATAATTTCTCAGACAAAACTACAGTTTTGCGGAATTTACTCAAAAAAGACATAGGGTTTGAATGGCATGAAGAGCATCAGAGAGCTTTTGAACAAATTAAAGACTTTTTAACAAGTTCACCTGTTTTACAATTTTATGATGTAAATTTAGAAACAGTTGTATCAGTAGATGCTTCAAAAGATGCTTGTGGTGCTGTGCTACTTCAAAATAACTTACCTTGTGCATATGCCTCAATGGCTTTCACAGAAACACAGTGCAGATATGCACAAATCGAGAAAGAACTTTTGGCAATTGTAGTAGGGCTAGAAAAGTTTCACCAATATATTTTTGGCAAAAAGATAATAGTAGAAACTGACCATTTGCCATTAGTCAGTATTTTCAAAAAACCGCTCAACAAATGTCCTGCACGTTTGCAACGGATGTTATTACAATTACAAAAATATGACTTTGACTTACGATATAAGAGAGGTAAGGATCTAATTCTAGCAGATGCATTATCTCGTGCTTATATTAAAGATGAACAAAATACACATTTTGAAAATGAAATTTCAGACTATGTTTGCTTAATTACTTCAGAAATTAGTATAACAAAAAATAAATGGCAAGAATTTCAAGAAAAAACTAATAGTGATTTAGAATTAATTGAGCTCAAAAAAGTAATACTTGAGGGTTGGCCTAATAGTACTAGGAAACTACCAGAGTCAATTCGAAAATATGCTCAATACAAAAATGAACTAACTGTAATAGATAATTTAATTTTCAAAGGTCAAGCATTAGTAGTTCCTCAATCCTTACATAAGGAAATGGTATCGATAATACATTATAATCACATGGGGATTAAAAAATGCTTATCGTTGGCCAAAGAAACTTTATTCTGGGTTGGTATGACAAATGATATAACTCAAAAAATTCAAAATTGTAATTTATGCTTGAAATATTCCAAATCACAGCAGCAAGAAACCTTAATTAATCACAGTATTCCTGAACTGCCATGGAATAAGTTAGGATGTGATTTATTAGAGTTTAAAGGTGAAAAATATCTCCTAATAATAGACTATTATTCAAAATATATAGAATTACAGAATTTAGATAGAGATACCACAAGTAGCAATGTTATAGAGAAATTGAAAGAAATTTTTGCTCGTCATGGTATACCGTTAACTTTGGTATCAGATGGAGGAACACAGTTTACCTCAAGAGAATTTAAAATATTTTCTAAAGAGTGGGAGTTTGATCATGTAATTACTTCTCCTACTAATGCACAGAGTAATGGTATGGCAGAAAGAAATGTACAAACAGCAAAAAATATTCTGAAAAAGACTTTGGAGGATAACAAAGACATTCACATGTCACTACTTTTGTATAGAAACATGAGTATTATTGATCATAAGTTTAGTCCTGCAGAGTTATTAATGTCACGTAAGTTAAGAACAATTATTCCTGTACGTAGTTCTGAATTAAAACCTAAACAAATTAATTTTAGTGCTTATAATAAAGTATTAAGAGACAAAGTAAAGGTTAGTCAAAAACATTATAATAAAAATAAAAAAGATTTAAAACCTATTGAGGTAAATACAGAAGTTGTTGTACAGTTAAAGCCGAATGGGCGATGGTGGCCAGGAATAATTGTAGGTAAAATACGTCCGCGATCCTATAGAGTAAAAATGAGTAATGGGAATGTATTAGTAAGAAACAGAAAATTTATCAAGTTAAGAGGAAATAATCCTCCTGTCCAAGCAATGCCAAGTTACTCATTTTTGCCTCCACAGAGGGAGGAGAGGCTGATTAAATGTTTTATAGAATTAGAGAACAGTGATGAAAGTGCAACAGGTATACAAGAACAAAGTACTCAACAGGATTGTGATAGTGATGAAAGTGTACCTCTAGACACTTCTAGTGAATATGATAGTGTTAGTAATAGTCCTGTTAATGTTTCGCTAAATGAGTCTAATGTACAAAGACCTATTAGTGAAGATGAACTTGAGCCAAGTTCTGAGGAGGCTTTTGTATTGAAAGAGAAAGTTACTTCTTGTGGAAGAGTCAGTAGACCTCCTCGGAAACTGAGCCTTTAGAAAAAGGGGGATGTAAGGGTATGCAACCTCTTAGTCTACATCTGTGTATGTTGGGTTGCCTACCTATGAGTGGAGTTGTATGAGGAAGGTTGAATAAAGATCAGTGTTGAACCAGACATGGCGTTATCAATTACGTACGAACCAGAACCAGTTAATTACAAGTAAAACCAACACCATAACAAAAATCTGGTGGAACGAAAATTCTGACTTTTGTCAAAAGAGACTGAAACGCAAAACACTGGCTGGATTTACAATAAGCGCCCTCAAATTATCAAGAAAATAAGGTTTCGTCCTGTTAGAAAGCGAAATAAGGATTGTCGATTTTTTTTAAGGGAACCTGAAAAGCTGGTGAAGCGAAAATTTTGATTTTCGTCAAATGGAATTGAAATGTAAAACAGTGGCCGGATTTGTAATTAGCACCCTGAAATTATCCAGAAAACACGGTTTCGTCTTGATAGAAAGCGAAATAAGGATTTTCGATTTTTTTAGGGGAACTTGAAAATCTGGTGGAACGAAAATTCTGACTTTCCTCAAAAGAGACTGAAACGCAAAACAGTGACTGGATTTATAATTAGCGCCCTCGAGTTATCAAGAAAATAAAGTTTCGTCCTGCTAGAAAGCGAAATAAGGATTTTCGATTTTTTTTAAGGGAACCTGAAAAGCTGGTGAAGCGAAAATTTTGATTTTCGTCAAATGGAATTGAAACGTAAAACTGTGGCCGGATTTGTAATTAGCACCCTGAAATTATCCAGAAAACACGGTTTCGTCTGATAGAAAGCGAAATAAGGATTTTCGATTTTTTTAGGGGAACTTGAGAATCAGGTGAAACGAAAATTCTGACCTTTCATTAAAAGAGACTGAAACGCAAAACACTGGCTGGATTTATAATTAGCGCCCTCAAATTATCAAGAAAATAAGGTTTCGTCCTGTTAGAAAGCGAAATAAGGATTTTCGATTTTTTTTAAGGCAACCTGAAAAGCTGGTGAAGCGAAAACTTTGATTTTCCTCAAATGGAATTGAAACGTAAAACAGTGGCCGGATTTGTAATTAGCGCCCTGAAATTATCCAGAAAACACGGTTTCGTCTGATAGAAAGCGAAATAAGGATTTTCGATTTTTTTAGGGGAACTTGAAAATCTGGTGGAACGAAAATTCTGACTTCCCTCAAAAGAGACTGAAACGCAAAACAGTGACTGGATTTATAATTAGCGCCCTCGAATTATCAAGAAAATAAAGTTTCGTCCTGCTAGAAAGCGAAATAAGGATTTTCGATTTTTTTAAGGGAACCTGAAAAGCTGGTGAAGCGAAAACTTTGATTTTCCTCAAATGGAATTGAAACGTAAAACAGTGGCCGGATTTGTAATTAGCACCCTGAAATTATCCAGAAAACACGGTTTCGTCCTGCTAGAAAGCGAAATAAGGATTTTCGATTTTTTTTAAGGGAACCTGAAAAGCTGGTGAAGCGAAAATTTTGATTTTCGTCAAATGGAATTGAAACGTAAAACTGTGGCCGGATTTGTAATTAGCACCCTGAAATTATCCAGAAAACACGGTTGCGTCTTGATAGAAAGAGAAATAAGGATTTTCGATTTTTTTAGGGGAACTTGAAAATCTGGGGAAACGAAAATTCTGACTTTTGTCAAAAGAGACTGAAACGCAAAACACTGGCTGGATTTACAATAAGCGCCCTCAAATTATCAAGAAAATAAGGTTTCGTCCTGTTAGAAAGCGAAATAAGGATTGTCGATTTTTTTTAAGGGAACCTGAAAAGCTGGTGAAGCGAAAATTTTGATTTTCGTCAAATGGAATTGAAATGTAAAACAGTGGCCGGATTTGTAATTAGCACCCTGAAATTATCCAGAAAACACGGTTTCGTCTTGATAGAAAGCGAAATAAGGATTTTCGATTTTTTTAGGGGAACTTGAAAATCTGGTGGAACGAAAATTCTGACTTTCCTCAAAAGAGACTGAAACGCAAAACAGTGACTGGATTTATAATTAGCGCCCTCGAGTTATCAAGAAAATAAAGTTTCGTCCTGCTAGAAAGCGAAATAAGGATTTTCGATTTTTTTTAAGGGAACCTGAAAAGCTGGTGAAGCGAAAATTTTGATTTTCGTCAAATGGAATTGAAACGTAAAACTGTGGCCGGATTTGTAATTAGCACCCTGAAATTATCCAGAAAACACGGTTGCGTCTTGATAGAAAGAGAAATAAGGATTTTCGATTTTTTTAGGGGAACTTGAAAATCTGGGGAAACGAAAATTCTGACTTTTGTCAAAAGAGACTGAAACGCAAAACACTGGCTGGATTTACAATAAGCGCCCTCAAATTATCAAGAAAATAAGGTTTCGTCCTGTTAGAAAGCGAAATAAGGATTGTCGATTTTTTTTAAGGGAACCTGAAAAGCTGGTGAAGCGAAAATTTTGATTTTCGTCAAATGGAATTGAAATGTAAAACAGTGGCCGGATTTGTAATTAGCGCCCTGAAATTATCCAAAAAACACGGTTGCGTCTTGATAGAAAGCGAAATAAGGATTTTCGATTTTTTTAGGGGAACTTGAAAATCTGGTGGAACGAAAATTCTGACTTTCCTCAAAAGAGACTGAAACGCAAAACAGTGACTGGATTTATAATTAGCGCCCTCGAGTTATCAAGAAAATAAAGTTTCGTCCTGCTAGAAAGCGAAATAAGGATTTTCGATTTTTTTTAAGGGAACCTGAAAAGCTGGTGAAGCGAAAATTTTGATTTTCGTCAAATGGAATTGAAACGTAAAACTGTGGCCGGATTTGTAATTAGCACCCTGAAATTATCCAGAAAACACGGTTTCGTCTGATAGAAAGCGAAATAAGGATTTTCGATTTTTTTAGGGGAACTTGAGAATCAGGTGAAACGAAAATTCTGACCTTTCATTAAAAGAGACTGAAACGCAAAACACTGGCTGGATTTATAATTAGCGCCCTCAAATTATCAAGAAAATAAGGTTTCGTCCTGTTAGAAAGCGAAATAAGGATTTTCGATTTTTTTTAAGGCAACCTGAAAAGCTGGTGAAGCGAAAACTTTGATTTTCCTCAAATGGAATTGAAACGTAAAACAGTGGCCGGATTTGTAATTAGCGCCCTGAAATTATCCAGAAAACACGGTTTCGTCCTGCTAGAAAGCGAAATAAGGATTTTCGATTTTTTTAAGGGAACCTGAAAAGCTGGTGAAGCGAAAATTTTGATTTTCGTCAAATGGAATTGAAACGTAAAACAGTGGCCGGATTTGTAATTAGCACCCTGGAATTATCCAGAAAACACGGTTTCGTCTTGATAGAAAGCGAAATAAGGATTTTCGATTTTTTTAGGGGAACTTGAGAATCAGGTGAAACGAAAATTCTGACTTTCATCAAAAGAGACTGAAACGCAAAACACTGGCTGCATTTATAATTAGCGCCCTCAAATTATCAAGAAAATAAGGTTTCGTCCTGTTAGAAAGCGAAATGAGGATTTTCGATTTTTTTAAGGGAACCTGAAAAGCTGGTGAAGCGAAAACTTTGATTTTCCTCAAATGGAATTGAAACGTAAAACAGTGGCCGGATTTGTAATTAGCGCCCTGAAATTATCCAGAAAATAAGGTTTCGTCCTGTTAGAAAGCGAAATGAGGATTTTCGATTTTTTTAAGGGAACCTGAAAAGCTGGTGAAGCGAAAACTTTGATTTTCCTCAAATGGAATTGAAACGTAAAACAGTGGCCGGATTTGTAATTAGCGCCCTGAAATTATCCAGAAAACACGGTTTCGTCTTGATAGAAAGCGAAATAAGGATTTTCGATTTTTTTTAAGGCAACCTGAAAAGCTGGTGAAGCGAAAATTTTGATTTTCGTCAAATGGAATTGAAACGTAAAACAGTGGCCGGATTTGTAATTAGCGCCCTGAAATTATCCAAAAAACACGGTTGCGTCTTGATAGAAAGCGAAATAAGGATTTTCGATTTTTTTAGGGGAACTTGAAAATCTGGTGGAACGAAAATTCTGACTTTCCTCAAAAGAGACTGAAACGCAAAACAGTGACTGGATTTATAATTAGCGCCCTCGAGTTATCAAGAAAATAAAGTTTCGTCCTGCTAGAAAGCGAAATAAGGATTTTCGATTTTTTTTAAGGGAACCTGAAAAGCTGGTGAAGCGAAAATTTTGATTTTCGTCAAATGGAATTGAAACGTAAAACTGTGGCCGGATTTGTAATTAGCACCCTGAAATTATCCAGAAAACACGGTTTCGTCTGATAGAAAGCGAAATAAGGATTTTCGATTTTTTTAGGGGAACTTGAGAATCAGGTGAAACGAAAATTCTGACCTTTCATTAAAAGAGACTGAAACGCAAAACACTGGCTGGATTTATAATTAGCGCCCTCAAATTATCAAGAAAATAAGGTTTCGTCCTGTTAGAAAGCGAAATAAGGATTTTCGATTTTTTTTAAGGCAACCTGAAAAGCTGGTGAAGCGAAAACTTTGATTTTCCTCAAATGGAATTGAAACGTAAAACAGTGGCCGGATTTTTGTAATTAGCGCCCTGAAATTATCCAGAAAACACGGTTTCGTCTGATAGAAAGCGAAATAAGGATTTTCGATTTTTTTAGGGGAACTTGAAAATCTGGTGGAACGAAAATTCTGACTTCCCTCAAAAGAGACTGAAACGCAAAACAGTGACTGGATTTATAATTAGCGCCCTCGAATTATCAAGAAAATAAAGTTTCGTCCTGCTAGAAAGCGAAATAAGGATTTTCGATTTTTTTAAGGGAACCTGAAAAGCTGGTGAAGCGAAAACTTTGATTTTCCTCAAATGGAATTGAAACGTAAAACAGTGGCCGGATTTGTAATTAGCACCCTGAAATTATCCAGAAAACACGGTTTCGTCTGATAGAAAGCGAAATAAGGATTTTCGATTTTTTTAGGGGAACTTGAAAATCTGGTGGAACGAAAATTCTGACTTTCCTCAAAAGAGACTGAAACGCAAAACAGTGACTGGATTTATAATTAGCGCCCTCGAATTATCAAGAAAATAAAGTTTCGTCCTGCTAGAAAGCGAAATAAGGATTTTCGATTTTTTTAAGGGAACCTGAAAAGCTGGTGAAGCGAAAACTTTGATTTTCCTCAAATGGAATTGAAACGCAAAACAGTGACTGGATTTATAATTAGCGCCCTCGAATTATCAAGAAAATAAAGTTTCGTCCTGCTAGAAAGCGAAATAAGGATTTTCGATTTTTTTTAAGGGAACCTGAAAAGCTGGTGAAGCGAAAATTTTGATTTTCGTCAAATGGAATTGAAACGTAAAACAGTGGCCGGATTTGTAATTAGCGCCCTGAAATTATCCAAAAAACACGGTTGCGTCTTGATAGAAAGCGAAATAAGGATTTTCGATTTTTTTAGGGGAACTTGAAAATCTGGTGGAACGAAAATTCTGACTTTCCTCAAAAGAGACTGAAACGCAAAACAGTGACTGGATTTATAATTAGCGCCCTCGAGTTATCAAGAAAATAAAGTTTCGTCCTGCTAGAAAGCGAAATAAGGATTTTCGATTTTTTTTAAGGGAACCTGAAAAGCTGGTGAAGCGAAAATTTTGATTTTCGTCAAATGGAATTGAAACGTAAAACTGTGGCCGGATTTGTAATTAGCACCCTGAAATTATCCAGAAAACACGGTTTCGTCTGATAGAAAGCGAAATAAGGATTTTCGATTTTTTTAGGGGAACTTGAGAATCAGGTGAAACGAAAATTCTGACCTTTCATTAAAAGAGACTGAAACGCAAAACACTGGCTGGATTTATAATTAGCGCCCTCAAATTATCAAGAAAATAAGGTTTCGTCCTGTTAGAAAGCGAAATAAGGATTTTCGATTTTTTTTAAGGCAACCTGAAAAGCTGGTGAAGCGAAAACTTTGATTTTCCTCAAATGGAATTGAAACGTAAAACAGTGGCCGGATTTGTAATTAGCGCCCTGAAATTATCCAGAAAACACGGTTTCGTCTGATAGAAAGCGAAATAAGGATTTTCGATTTTTTTAGGGGAACTTGAAAATCTGGTGGAACGAAAATTCTGACTTCCCTCAAAAGAGACTGAAACGCAAAACAGTGACTGGATTTATAATTAGCGCCCTCGAATTATCAAGAAAATAAAGTTTCGTCCTGCTAGAAAGCGAAATAAGGATTTTCGATTTTTTTAAGGGAACCTGAAAAGCTGGTGAAGCGAAAACTTTGATTTTCCTCAAATGGAATTGAAACGTAAAACAGTGGCCGGATTTGTAATTAGCACCCTGAAATTATCCAGAAAACACGGTTTCGTCTGATAGAAAGCGAAATAAGGATTTTCGATTTTTTTAGGGGAACTTGAAAATCTGGTGGAACGAAAATTCTGACTTTCCTCAAAAGAGACTGAAACGCAAAACAGTGACTGGATTTATAATTAGCGCCCTCGAATTATCAAGAAAATAAAGTTTCGTCCTGCTAGAAAGCGAAATAAGGATTTTCGATTTTTTTAAGGGAACCTGAAAAGCTGGTGAAGCGAAAACTTTGATTTTCCTCAAATGGAATTGAAACGCAAAACAGTGACTGGATTTATAATTAGCGCCCTCGAATTATCAAGAAAATAAAGTTTCGTCCTGCTAGAAAGCGAAATAAGGATTTTCGATTTTTTTTAAGGGAACCTGAAAAGCTGGTGAAGCGAAAATTTTGATTTTCGTCAAATGGAATTGAAACGTAAAACAGTGGCCGGATTTGTAATTAGCACCCTGGAATTATCCAGAAAACACGGTTTCGTCTTGATAGAAAGCGAAATAAGGATTTTCGATTTTTTTAGGGGAACTTGAGAATCAGGTGAAACGAAAATTCTGACTTTCATCAAAAGAGACTGAAACGCAAAACACTGGCTGCATTTATAATTAGCGCCCTCAAATTATCAAGAAAATAAGGTTTCGTCCTGTTAGAAAGCGAAATGAGGATTTTCGATTTTTTTAAGGGAACCTGAAAAGCTGGTGAAGCGAAAACTTTGATTTTCCTCAAATGGAATTGAAACGTAAAACAGTGGCCGGATTTGTAATTAGCGCCCTGAAATTATCCAGAAAACACGGTTTCGTCTTGATAGAAAGCGAAATAAGGATTTTCGATTTTTTTTAAGGCAACCTGAAAAGCTGGTGAAGCGAAAATTTTGATTTTCGTCAAATGGAATTGAAACGTAAAACAGTGGCCGGATTTGTAATTAGCGCCCTGAAATTATCCAAAAAACACGGTTGCGTCTTGATAGAAAGCGAAATAAGGATTTTCGATTTTTTTAGGGGAACTTGAAAATCTGGTGGAACGAAAATTCTGACTTTCGTCAAAAGAGACTGAAACGCAAAACAGTGGCTGCATTTATAATTAGCGCCCTCAAATTATCAAGAAAATAAGGTTTCGTCCTGTTAGAAAGCGAAATGAGGATTTTCGATTTTTTTAAGGGAACCTGAAAAGCTGGTGAAGCGAAAACTTTGATTTTCTTCAAATGGAATTGAAACGTAAAACAGTGGCCGGATTTGTAATTAGCGCCCTGAAATTATCCAGAAAACACGGTTTCGTCTTGATAGAAAGCGAAATAAGGATTTTCGATTTTTTTTAAGGCAACCTGAAAAGCTGGTGAAGCGAAAATTTTGATTTTCGTCAAATGGAATTGAAACGTAAAACAGTGGCCGGATTTGTAATTAGCGCCCTGAAATTATCCAGAAAACACGGTTTCATCTTGATAGAAAGCGAAATAAGGATTTTCGATTTTTTTAGGGGAACTTGAAAATCTGGTGAAACGAAAATTCTGACTTTCGTCAAAAGAGACTGAAACGCAAAACAGTGGCTGGATTTATAATTAGCGCCCTCAAGTTATCAAGAAAATAAGGTTTCGTCCTGTTAGAAAGCGAAATAAGGATTTTCTACTTTTTTTTAAGGGAACCTGAAAAGCTGGTGAAACGAAAATTTTGATTTTCGTCAATTGGAATTGAAACATAAAACAGTGGCCGGATTTGTAATTAGCGCCCTGAAATTATCCAGAAAACACGGTTTCGTCTTGATAGAAAGCGAAATAAGGCTTTTCGGATTTTTTTAGGGGAACTTGGAAAATCTGGTGAAACGGAAATTCTGACTTTCATCAAAAGAGACTGAAACGCAAAACAGTGGCTGGATTTGTAATTAGCGCCCTCAAATTTTCCAGAAAATAAAGTTTCGTCCTTCTAGAAAGCGAAATAGGGATTTTCGATTTTTTTAGGGGAATTTGAAAATCTGGTGAAGCGAAAATTTTAATTTTCGTCAAAGAAGACTGAAACGCAAAACAGTGGTCGATTTTGAAATTAACGCCCTCAAATTGTCCAAAGTAAAAGGTTTCGTTCTGATAGATAACCAAATAAAGATTTTCGATTTTTTTAAGGGAACCTGAAAAGCTGCGGTGAAGCGAAAATTTTGATTTTCGTCAAATGGAATTGAAACGTAAAACAGTGGCCGGATTTGTAATCAGCGCCCTGAAGTTATCCAGAAAACACGGTTGCGTCTTAATAGAAAGCGAAATAAGGATTTCCGATTTTTTTAGGGGAACTCGAAAATCTGGTGAACCAAAAGCTTTAAGTTTCGTCAAATAAGACTGAAACGCAAAACAGTGGTCGATTTTGTAATTAACGCCCTCAAATTGTTCAAAAAACAAGTTTTCGTTCTGATAGATAACCAAATAAAGATTTTCGATTTTTTTAAGGGAACCTGAAAAGCTGGTGAGTCGAAAATTTTGATTTTCGTCAAATGGAATTGAAACGTAAAACAGTGGCCGAATTTGTAATTAGCGCCCTGAAATTATCCAGAAAACACGGCGTTACGTTTGATATTTTCGATTTTTTTAGGGGAACTTGCAAATCTGGTGAAACGAAAATTTTGATTTTCACCAAAAGAGACTGAAACGCAAAACAGTGGTCGAATTTGTTATTAGCACCCTCAAATTATCCAGAAAACAAGGTTTCGTCCTGATAGAGAGCCAAATAAAGATTGTTTTATAAAAATTGAACCACTATATTGATCAGTACACAAAAATTTATTGACATTAGCTTACTTACTCCTGATACAGCATTAATTGTTTAACCGTTCTAGAAATTTTTTTTAGGTAACTCGAATTCACATATCACTATCCGTCAAATTGACAATACCGCCAACCTACACAAAGAATTTAGAGGAATTCCCTAGGCATAACTTTTAAATTTCTCTCAACTGAGTTGTCATGATTAAACTGTTGTTGTAACCTGTCACATTTATTTTGAAAATGGAAGAAATTTTCAAAAGTTCAG
Organism: Callosobruchus maculatus; assembly: GCA_951848785.1. Taxonomy (NCBI): domain Eukaryota; kingdom Metazoa; phylum Arthropoda; class Insecta; order Coleoptera; family Chrysomelidae; genus Callosobruchus; species Callosobruchus maculatus. Next base: position 4,070,416 of record CATOUR010000025.1, on the reverse strand, counting down.
TTCGATCGAGATCAGGGGCGTATCCAGACCTCAGTCTTGGGGGGGGGTAGCGGGGCATGAAGTTGTGTGTGCTTTCACCATTTTTTGTAATACCTTCGTGAAGGACGTTGATGTAAGAGAAAAGGAAAATGTTAATAGTATTAAAATAAAAAAGAAGATATAAGCAAGTGAAACAGTGGCGTATCAGGTATTTTAGGGAGATGAAATAAAAAATCTATCGATGCATTAATCAATTTTAATTTTACGGAATAGAAATAATATGTAATACTTCGCCACCAGTATAGCATATTATTATTATTGGCATTTTTTTTAATAAAAGACGGTTATTATTATTATTATTATCATCTGTGAACATTTTATTGGCACAGCATACAAAATTAAACGATCATGTACACTCAACAGTCAGGTACTCCAGTAGCCACAACACGTACTCCATATTTTTTTTATTAGTGTTTTAACTTTTCCAGTCGGTGCAATTTTCAAAACAGGTAATTAATGAGTTAGGTAAATTGTTGTGTCAAACTACCACATTCAACTGATTATGTAGCAATGGGAATATATTTGATAAGCATCACTGTAATAATGTAAAACAAACCCTTTTGTAATCTAGTTACTGCAAAAAAGAGTTTTTGTTTTCAGTGCGACAATTGCTCAAATAAATAAGTCAAAGTTGAATCAAGACTTGGACAAATACCTGAAATGGTTATTTTATAATAATTTGAAAATCAATATTGATAAGACCAAATATATTTTATTTAAAAGGAAAAATACCATAGTTAATGAACTTCAGATTGTAATTGATAATATCATGTTGGAAAAGGTCTCATCAATAAAATATTTGGGGTTGATAGTGGATGAAAGTTTAAATTGGCAACCACATCTAAATCATATTACTAAAAAAGTTACTCCGATGCTGCCCATAATATTTAAATGTCGATATTACTTTACTAAGAAAACCAAATATAGCATTTATAACGCATTTTTTCTTGCACATTTAAGGTACTTAATTCCAATCTGGGGAACTTGTTCAGGAACTTTATTCCAAAATGTTTAAACTTTACAAAATAAGATTTTGAAAATACTATTTAATTATAGCAAACTTACCAATACAAACACATTATATACAGAACTAAAAGTTGCTCAGATGGATAAAATTTTAGAACTTGAACAATGTAAATTAATATTTAAAATAATTAATAGCAGGCAGAAGAATAACACTATCTATAATTTTGTAAATGAAATACATGATCATTTTACCAGGTCACAAAACAATATATATCCGGTTTACAGTCGTACAAATATAGCTTTGAATTGTCCAATGCAATCCGCGTCTAGAGCTTATAATAGGTTACCAGTTGACATTATATCTAAGATATGTTATAATAGCTTCTCGTACAATTTAAAACAACACCTAGGCATGTATGTAGTTAATTAAGTAGTATATAATATAATTAAGGAAGTAGCAATCTAGTTAAAGAAATAGAATAAGCACTGTTGATAAGTTTATGTTTATAATTCTCGAGGCCAGAACCTTCGGTACTGTTTAGAGAATTGTTAAAGTTTATTGTTATATAATTATTTCCAGAAATAGACGATGTTTCAAAAAAAAAGTTCTTTTTTCGAAAATCTTGGGGGGTAATTACCCCTGTTACCCCCCTTGTATACGCCTGTGGATCGTGATTTCTGGTAAGGATTCGAAAGCCCCGGGGCACTGCCCCGCCTATCCCCTAGGTAGCTACGCCACTGGCTAGTAGGCAAGAATAAGGCAGTCGAAAGAGAACTAAATCACATCTGTGGCTCGTACCATTACCAATCATTTCTCTACCGTTCATAGCTGGCGACTCAAGGTCGGGCAAACGGCGGCGGCGCGGCGACGCAAGCACATCGTTCCTTTGCATACGCGCACTTTGCATACACCGCGCCGCCGCCGTGGCCTGCCGGCAGTACCGCTTGCATAAATCCCGGCGGGCAGTCGGACAGTACCGGCCGCGACACGCCCACAACGCGCCGATTGGTCGGTCGGGATGAGAAGCGCAGCCGTGATTGGTTAGCGCCGTCACGCCCCGATGGGTACGGCTAGCGCGGCGCGCGGCGACGGCATTCAGTGGGGTACCACCACGGTACCACTTAGCGGGGTGACGACGTCATCAGTGGGCAGACGGAATCGCGCGTTTGCTGCAGTTCTGCTTGAGCATTTGGGTACGCTGATCAGAGCTGGGCAAACTGCTTGAGAAAAGTAGTGGAGTATAACTACTAACTACTTTGTTGAAAGAAGCAGTTAGATCTCTGTTTATAAACAATCTCAGTTGAACAAATATACGCTTATTTTCCAATATCTCACGCCCCGAACTGGTAACCTCTTTACAAATTGGAGCAATGCAATATACTGGATGTTACCAGTTCCCTTCGCTTTACTAATCTACATCACAACCCTTAATCTATTATAAATATACATATCACGTACCAACTACTTAGTATTGTTTGACAAGGGAAAGAATATTATACCATGTAATCAAGGTGCTACCAGAGAATACCGGAGAGAGCGCCAGACTAGAATTCCGGAGGCGCGGGTTCGAATCCCGCTGGCAGTCGGTTTTTTCCGGCATTCTCTGGTAACACCTTGAAGGGAAAAAATGCGAGGCAAAAGAATGCGGATAAAAAATCGGGCTGTTGTCAGCTTGAAATATAGTTCACGATCTGATATTTTCAATATTTTCCTATAATGACACTGAACGGTGATAAAAACACCCTATATCTCGTACTTTCTTAACATGTACTGCTGTATAATATATGTACTGTAATATTTTCATTTAAAATATATGTTTATTAAAGAACAACTGTGCAAAATATTTGAGTACGGCGTACCACAAGGATCCGTCTTAGGACCGCTCTTATTAAATATTTAAATAAACGACCTACTTAATATTGCCACAAAATCAATGATACACTGCTTTGCAGATGATACAGTGATAACTTATCAAGCATCAAGCTGGAAAGAAATCCAAGAAATAATCAGGTATGATATAACAATTATTAAAAATTGGTTTGATACCAATCTTCTTACGATAAATTTTGATAAATCTTAGTATTTACCTTTTTCGTCATATAAAAATACGTTTCCGAATTTTGGACCGATTGAAATAGACAAAAGACAAATTTTTGAGGATGATAGTGTCAAATACTTAGGTATAATAATTAACACACATTTAAAATGGAATTTACAAATAAAATTTCTTTCGCGAAAAGTCAGACAACTATTACCTGAATTCAAATTTCTTAGACAATTTCTAAACACACGTAGTTTAGAAACATTGTATGATTCTCTTGTGCAGTCCCAGCTAAATTATGGCATCTTAGGTTGGGGATGAGTGCATCAAACTTATTTGAAGGGTATGAGTTCCTTTCAAAAATGTGTTTTGAAGGTGATTTGTTACAAAGAACCCACTTACCCCTCAAATAATTTATTTGAAGAACCCCAGAAATTTGATATCCGACAACTATACAGCTATAATATATTGAATTTCGTCCACAAACTTAAAAATTACATCAACTTCAATAGCCATGAATATATTACACGACCAAGTATCTGAGAAGCATCAAAAAATATCGAGAAGAAGGGAGGAATATTATCTATTTGGATGAAACATGGGTAGATAATGATCTTACATTCAAAAAATGCTGGGAAAGTGTTCCAAACGCTTCTCATTTTCAAAGCTGGCCAGGCATGTGGAGATTACCATGGTCAAATGAATCAGGACAATTTCACCAAATGGTTGTTTCCCCCCCTTTTATTATTTTTTAAATGTAAGAATTCAAAATTACTCAAAATTTTATCTATATTAATTAAGGAAAATATCTCGCCGACTATGAATCTTGTAGACGCCTACGATCCTTTTAGCACTTTTCTCCCTTTCCGCAATAATTGTTAGTAGTTAATAAGGACTTTTTTGAATACAAACCAAACCTGCACTCATGTGATCTATAAACTCACTGCAGTACAAACAAAAATTAACAGCAAAGGGCACTTACTGTAGTTTTGCTTGAGCATTTAGTACGCTATGTCCCTTTGGGGTTGTTTATATTGTTTCAGTTGAAAGCACACGTTTCAATAATTTAACATATAGACCGGATTCAGTGGGGTACGACTTAACAGGATGACGATGTCAGTGGGTAGACGGAATCGTGCTACAGTTCTGCTTGAGGATTTAGTAGGCTATGATTATGTTCTTTTGAGGTTGTTTATGTTCAGACTTCTTGATAGTTTAACATATGGACTAGATTCAGTTTGGTACCACTTAGCGGTGTAACGATGTCAGTGGGCAGACGTGTTTGCTGCAGTTCTGCTTGACCATTCACTATACGCTAATACAGTAGAAAGTAATTCTTATCCCAGTCTTTTTTTGTGAGGATGAAGTACTGCTGAGCTTTTTTTCTCAGCCGATGCTTCTGCGTCTACTTCACCTTTGGGTCACAAATCAAAACATGGTTGAAAACAATAATAAATGCCTTTGTCAAAAAACCTGATTTTTGGTATCTGCTGCTGTACACTAGTAGATCGCAGAAAATGAAGAATGATTTGAAATTTTTTCAATTTATAAAACATAATTTAAATGACAGAAAATTTAAATCTGATTTGTCAGTAATCCTTTTTTGCAATATTGCTAATAGATATTGAAAAATAGAAGGGCTCCAGTCAGAGGTATCGACTTCGACGCAAATTAGTACTTTTATACACCATTACATATGATTGATAGTTGCGTGCTGGAGCAACAATCGCTGGTTGTTTTTGTTTCGTATCAGGGTTTTTGGTGGGTCTTGGAAAATTTTGGAAATTTTTAACCTCTAGTAAATTGCGGTGGCCAGTAAACTGTCAAAAATATCTATTACTACCATACTCCAGCTTCTCTTTGACCTTAGAGATGTTATCGCAGTTGTTTCTGGGAGAGTTGATTTGTTGTAAGGAATTTTTATAATCTTGTCCCTTTAGTCTAGTTAGTATCTATTTTTCAGCTAAGTTAGTTGTTTTCTTCTACCTGAACAGGTTTTTGTTTATATTTCATGACCTGCTACGTTGCTTATAGGTAGGAAAATTGGAAATTGCCGATTTGTTTGAAAATTTAAAATTAAATGAAAACTACCAGATATTGATATTCACAACCTTATAGCATTAAAGGTTATCAAATTTTACGTTTAACCGTATAAAAAAAATTAGGTATTCCCATTCGAAAAATCAAGTTATCGCTGATCGAAGTTTCCTTAATAAATCGACCGATTTCTCCAAGCATAAACATAATTTAAATTTGACAGTCTCATCAAAGCTGACGCATTTTATGCTTAGTAATACGGCAAAGTCACAGCCTTCCATATTTTATAATCTCTGCGATATTCAATTTTTTCCTGATGTCTACTTATACCGAAAATGGTGATCTACACCTAAACGGTTCACTTTAAGCCCCATGTATGATACATAAAATTAACTAGAATTCACCAGGGAATCTGAATATACAATAATATGCGGGGTGTTCTATTTAAAAAAACATAACTTTGATACATTTCGTGTTTTTGGGACACCCTGTATAACATGAAAATAGTTTTAAAATGTAGTCTTTTTGGGTCTCTATCCATCCGAAATTATTATTTTCTTTTTTATCAAATACTTTAGCCATAATGCTCCGTGTCGAATAACGTGAATAACCCTGTATAATTAGCCATATATTTGTAATATTCTGTGATGTAAATGTAAAATTGCACACTTTCGCTATATTTGCGAATTTTTTGGTTTTGTCTTTATTCTGTTCTTTATTTATATGTCTTCTGATATTTTGAATTAATTGTTAAATGGTTCATCCGTAAATAAATAAATGAAATGTATATATTTATATTTTAACATATTGCACTGTTTAAACTGCTAAATTTCTTCTCCTTTTCCATTACGCTGTTCACATATTCCTTTCTGCTGTCTCAACTGCCTCTTCGTAGGTATTACAGAAAATGGTGAAAGCATACACAAACCTCATTCCCTTCTATACCTCCCAAGACTGATATCATTGTGTGCTTCGTTTTTGGGAACGGTTTACATTCTTTGAATTAATAACAGACGTATCTATGAGTAAGACAGAAGGAATTCTGCCGGTGCGCCAGAGCAACCCTCGTATAGACGTATCTATATTCAACATACCTATCCTTATTCAAACTACTAGCTGAGAGACTGGATTCAGTGTGATACGACTACCAAGGATGAGGAAAGTATAGCCAATTTGATCTAAAAACTAAAAAAATATATATATATTTTTGATTCCAATACTCTGACCAAGAATATAATTTTCTTCACAACTAAAATTTCAATGCTCTTCAACCAAGTATTTCATAAAGTTTTATTGTCTTCCAACTGATCTCCTATTACTTCCATCAAGAATACACACAGCTTGAGAATTGTGGAGTACTATTGAGAATATATGATAACCTTGGTTCACGCAGATCGATAGAATGTCACAGGCCTCATAATCATTTGTAAATTCATAATTTCACCTGCGTCTCTGTGTTTCGTGATAGAATCTGTAAAACAGGGATATGTTCTTTGATGTTCCAGACTATGGAGGTCCTTTGTGAAATTAGGTGTATCGATTAGTCTAATTGCTCTCTTCTGATAGTGTCCAGAAGATTTAAAGTGAATCCCCACACATGGGAGCAATGCTCCAACGATGGTCGTATTTGTGCCTTGTAGAACAGCAGTAGTTGCTCTGGTCTATACAGCTTCCTACAGCGGAACAAAACTATAAGCTTTCTGGGTTCTTGCTTTATTAGTACTGACAACGTGGTCATGCCAAGACATGTTATTATTGATGTTGATCCCCAAAAGCTTGACGGAAGGTGACTCGTCTATTGGGCGACCCTCCATTTCGACAGTTGGTAATATAACGTGCGACTTTTTTATCAGAGTTTCCTGTACGTTAAACTGTCCTTTATTTAAAAACCCCCACTCGACATTTGTTTTGAAATGATTTTGATCTGTGAGGCATGTTGCTGTCGCGGACGTACCGTCTCCTGGAATGATAGTGGCTTGCCTGGTTCCATGCACGATATTAATGTACTGTCGTCTGCGAACTGTAGATTGGATTGGATGTTATTTCCAGCAGCTCGTTGATATACAACAGAAACAACGTAGGGGACAGGACAGTTCCCTGAGGAACACCGGTGTTTATTGAAAATACGTCTAATGCAGCCTTTGACTACATCAAACAGAGATTGGTTGTTCAAAAAGCTTTTCATCCACTGGCGCAGGTCAGGAGGTAGTCCATACGGAACAAGCTTCATCAGAAGTCCCTCATGCTACACTTTATCGAAGGCTTTCGATATGTCAAGTGCAATAACATGGATTTCGCCATGATGTTCAGTTCCTCTGTTCCACAAGTGAGTGACGTAGGCCTGGAGGTCCCGTAGACCTATGCTTACGGAAGCCATATTTCAGAAGCTGTGTGGTAATGACAGCCTCCATAACCTTAGACATGATGCTAAAAAGAGCCACAAGTACCTATTTGTAGCGACACCATTACCTTGGTGTTTAGGCTTTGCCTTAGCTATATAAAAGTGTGTTTTTATCTAAAAGGCAGATGCTCCCGAATCGAAAGAACCGTCTGTCGCCTTTCGGTAGCACCTTACTCTCCGTTCTCGTTGCGTGGACGGTACCATCGGCTGCACCTGTCTTTGTGGTACCTGCTTTCGCGAGGCGCGGCACCACGTGCTCCGAGTGGTGGGGAACGGCAAGGTAGTACCGCCGCGAGTCCGCTGCGCTACCGCGGAGGGTCAATGTTAGAGCCTAGTTCAGTGCCATTCAAGCAAGGTTGCGTCGATCGAGCGCGGTACTACTCACCCGGGTACCACTCAAATTTACGCGCGATTCGTCAAGTGGTTCGAACCTCATACACACAGACACATCGACATCGTTTATGCGTGGTGGTACCGCCACTTTCACAGGGTAGTACCATGGAGACGTGCGTTTTGATTCCGCAAGAGTTCAGTTTGTGCGTGAGGAGTCCTCCTCTTGGCCGGAAGCAACAGGAACCCGAGGTGTCCGTTTGGTCTAACACAGCTATCGCCCAAGGTTCGCTGTGCTACCCTTTCCAGGGTACCATCAGGATCGACAAGCTGGACGTGTATGGACAACTAGAGGACGATGATGTAAGTACATATTTTCTTGTAAGGAACATACTACTTCACAATCTTGATACCGACTTTCATCTAATGCCTCAAATACAAAGTCACCAAAAAATGACTGACAAGAGATTGAACCCTGCAGATCACTGTATCCTTGGTGGTTCTAGGATCTCCGATCTAATGGTTTCTTCTTGATACCATCGTTCATCTATTTATTGAAATATCTCAAAAAATTCAGCAAAAAGTGACTGGCAAGGGATTCAGTCTGTAGATCATTCAAGTTGAATTAGTTGAAGCGTTTGTAAGTAGTTGTCAAAATGCCGCTGGTTCGAACCCCGATATAGACAAGTTTTCATCAATTTTTCAATAATAATAATTTATTGTCATAAGGTTTATATACATAAACATTGACAACGTCAAACAAATACAGGTATGTCCTGAGCAAAACAGCATAAACACATTAACTTAAAGTCACACACATTGAAAGCACGCATTAAAAACAGTTCAGAAATTCGAATATTAAAATACTCTTGGAGGCTGTAATACGCCTTATCCAATAAGTACGTTTTCAATGTTCTTTTGAAGGTATCGATGTTCAAAATGTCCTTTATGTGAGTAGGTAAAGCGTTGAAAATTTTTATACCGTTGTAATATGGACTTTTTTCGTACAGACAAGTAGCCGTTTGTCCTGTATTTACTGAAATTTATCTTAGTATCAACAGCAACGCTAAAAATATACAGGGTTGGGATAAAGTATGGAACCAAGCAAATAACTTTGGAACGGAAAGAGTGATATTGCTGAAAATTTGCAGGCAAGTGTAGTGACGCCTAATGCATCCGAAGACATTATGTTAGCTATTAATGTACTTCCGGTTTAACCGGAAGTACCGTCAACTTTTTTAATTTAAATGGGACACCCTGTATATTTTTGCAGATTTTAATTCAACTTTTTTTTCCGAATACGTCCATAGTGGGTTTAGTATTTGTTTCTTAAAAAAATTGTCTCACAAATTCGTCCGTGGCGGTCTGTGGTCTTCCCGTTTGAGGTAATTTATTTGTATTTTTTATTTTAGTCACCGTCAAACGTGTTGTAGGACCCCTGTCGGGACGTAAATCATTAAAAGTTGACACACTTCTTTGTGAGTTCTCACGCGATTGCCAAAACCGACTTTGAATGACCGGCATTTTAAACACCTGAAATGATGAAGAAGCTTTATCTTTCCCGTTTTTACAGAAACTAATGCTAAACCCACTATGGACGTATTCGGAAAAAAAAAGATGAATTAAAATTTGCAAAAATATGGGTGTCCCATTTAAATTAAAAAAGTTGGTTCCGGTTTAACCGGAAGTACATTAATAGCTAACATAATGTCTTCGGATGCACTAGACGTCACTACACTTGCCTGCAAATTTACAGCAATATCACTCTTTCCGTTCCAAAGTTATTTGCTTGGTTCCATACTTTATCCCAACCCTGTATAGGTAGGGCACTGTCAGGATCTTTAGGTTCCTAAAATGTTCTCTGCACGATGTTGTTCTGGTCAGTTTCAGAACAGTATGTATAATTTTTTCTGAGACGTAAAAACGTCACAGCTTCTCGGTGAGTGGAACCAAAACACAATACTATAATCTATTACAGATTGCACATGCGCATAATAAACCATTTTGAGAACGTTCACACTGACTTGGTTCCTGGTACATCCTATCAAGTAAGAAGCTGAACTCAATTTGGATAAAACTGTTGTTATTTGTTCATTCCACTTCAGCGAATAATCTATTTTAACACTTAGAAACTGCACGCAGTCTGTTTGTAAAAGCGACTTTCTTCTTAGGCTGACGTAAATCGAATGGGTTGTATCATTATTAAAATAGATTAAGTTCGTTTTGTGGATATTCAGTTGTAATGAGTTATTAGAACACCAATCGGCTACCTCATTTACGAGCTTCGTAGACTTCTGCGAAATTGAATCTACTTTTTTATCTACAACTATGGCTGAGATATCATTAGCATAGATAAGATATCTTATCGCTATCTACTATAAAACTTGAATCGTTGATTTAGCTATTATTTAGCTAGTCTCGATGGCCAATAGAACAACAATTTCAGGTAATTTCGTGAAGAGCAGTTTTAAATGGAGTGCTCAAAATTAAAAGATCACCCCATTGTATCTGCCATTTACGTTTTGATGTTGACAAGTCTTTACTGATTGTGCACTACTTAAATTTAATATTAATAATAAAATAATCGATCTGGGATCCTCCACAATGGTTGCCAGAGTCTTTGCTATGCTAAAAAGGGTCTAATTTCAGGTCCGATATAAGAGATAATTGTAGACATGCTTCAAAAAACTGGGTATGATATTAATGTGTTCCTATATCTTTTGTCAGACACCACGACATACTCTATTATCTCACCAAAACCTAGTATTTCAAATAGAGCATGAGTTTCGTTATATTAGCATCTTTAGGGAAGAATTTAGAGTGAATTTTTTGCCTGAAGGTACCAACATAGCATACAACGTGATACCATTGTATCATTTTTCGCATAGCATGAAGCTATAGTCCGAGATTCCCTTGCAACCAAATCATCGCCCGCCCGCAAAAAAGGGTATTATGCCGCTAGGAGTTCTTTTCGTAGATCAATGGACAGTCTATTATGATTACATTTCAGTTTTAAAACCCCTCACCCCCCAAACATCCCAATTTCACTCAAAAAGTACAAAATGATCAGGAACCCCAAATACGCTCAAAAGCGAAGTTTGAGGAATATTTTAAATGCTTGGTTTTTTGCTAATTACTCCATCACTCATGCACCGATTTTCAAAGTTATAACAGCGTCACTCTGTACGACCCCACAGTATATCGCTACCTAGATTTAATCGTAATCCATGCAGCGGTTACTGAGATTATGAAGCTAGAAGAACGGCAACAGACAGACCGACAGACCAACGGAAATGATGATTTTTGTTATGTAAATATCATAAAACGCTGAAAAAGCGTATTATCTCAAAATCGAAAATTTTCGTGATCCCAATACTCCCCTCACCTATCGGTGTGTTTATGGGTTATGGGTACAGAATCAGTAATACTACAGAAATTGTCTTATATTGAACATACCTACGTACACAAATATTCAACTATAGAAAAACATTCTAAACACATGGCTACAAAATTGTCCAATAAACTGTCAAGCGATTTTAAAAGCGTAACTAAAATATTAAAATCTAAAGTATTTACAAAATCGAAAAGCTTACTACAGTTATGATAACCTCAAAGATGCACAACTAGAATAATGACACAAGTATAGTATTTCAGAAATCTGGTTCTGTAGTTTGCACAAAATATATGTTAGAATATAATCGGTATATGTATATAATTAATGTATTTATTTCATATATTGTTTTTAATTATCCTAAAGTTAACTATGAACTACGAGTTGTTCTGCATCTCCAAGTTCTACGCTCATGAATGAACAAAGATTATTTCTGCCACAATCAAGATACAAGCGCTAAGAAGTTGCATTTGGCTTTTCTTAAATTAAGTACAAATCTGCTTAGTAGTAATATAATCATAACCTAAAAATACAGCTTTTTCTTCAGTATTCAACTGAGGCACATAAACAAAAATTCAGATCAATGATTTTCAGTATTAGGAAATAACATTATATTCCAAACTATCACCATCAATGCAAGCACAATGCCAAATTTTATACATCAAAAGAGATAACTAGGCGGAAGAAATCTCAATTTCTTCATGAAATTAGTTTCTGGATTTCATTAATAATGCATTGTGAATCAATTATCATGAAACAAAAAATTACCTATTGCGATCTGGGAGGTCACATTGAATTGCTAATTTAGAAATGAGCCACTTCATTGCAGATTTTTTGCTAAATGCATATGAACACAAAGCTATGCTTAGCACTATAGCTGAAATAAAGAGATATGTTGGCTAACCAGTGAATGATATATAAAAATAAGTACACATCCAGAAAGGCTAACAAAGATGTAAGAACTGATAACATTGACAAAGGAACAAAAGAAGAAGAAGGGCATTCTACGACAAGTTTATAAGAAAAGCCTATTTTTCGCCTTTGTCTTTGTCATTGTCAGTTAGCTTATATAAAGAGCAATGGAATAGCAAAATGTAGATATTCTTCATTAACTCAGGAAACTAAGTACATATACCTTAGATGTTGCTAGCCAGTTTTTCATCAATTTTCTAACGTTTACTTCACCTCACATTGTATAGAATTGTTTCAAAAATCTTTAGTTCAAAAAAACTCGCAATGCAAAATCATGCATTCTTCAAATGTCCGTCATTTAACAACCAAACAAGCTATCAAAAAAACGTAAAAACAGTGATGAAGCGCAAACTTTCTTCTTCAGTTTGCTCTTTGAGTCATTACTGTAAGTTTAAAGGTAACGTCAGGAGCTTGAATATTCGTAATTCATTTTCATGGTGATCTTAGGACCTTACCTTTGAACCTTTCGACCTTAGCTTTGGACTTATCTCCCCTCATATTAGACACACGCACTGGAGAAAGGGAACAAGCGGCCACGCCTCCTCGCTAACACGGGAATACGTATTTTCTTGCATTCTCAATTTCGTGCGCTATACCCTAGACCCTTAAGTCATGCGGTCATTGAGTATAGCCAAACTTCATCTAACTGTTTGAAACACTATTGAATCTTCCTCCTTTGGATCTGGTAATTCATGGGGAAGCTAGAAAAAGTGGGTTCCGTCTCTGGAGTCAGGGTAGCTGGACTTTTATGAATCCAGGCAAAGGACATTCGACGATTCTAGCAGAGTTGCATGAGGGTAGTCCTATTTTGTTGGCGAGGAGCGATATAGTTTCTCCTACGCATCGCTTCAATCCCAATTTTACGGGGGTGTTTCCGTCAAGGGAAGAGTGGGAGTCTAGGGAAAGACAGCTCATCGAAGGAGGAGGACAGGTGTAGTACACAGACGGTTCACTCACTAGAGAGGGCTCGGGCTCAGGAGTCTACGGACCCCATACAAGACTTTCACTCCCTCTTGGGGGGCACACCACAGTATTCCAGGCTGAGGTCTATGCGATACTTGCTTGTGTAAATCGTATTCGGAAAACTGACGGGTCTAGGAGGCGGATTACTATCTGTTCTGACAGTCAGGCAGCCATCAAAGCACTGAGTGCTTGGAAAATAACGTCGGGACTGGTCCTGGAGTGCAGGAGGGCTCTTGACGACATCTCAGCTAAACACAAGGTATCACTGATGTGGGTACCTGGGCACGCTGGGGTAAAGGGTAACGAAATGGCGGATCATCTGGCTAGGATGGGATCCGGCAACGGTTTTGTAGGCCTGGAACCAGCCTTAGGACTATCTGCAAACTTGATTAGGAAAACAACTGGAGAGTGGATCCAGAATCAATACTCTCAGAGATGGAACAACATCCCTGGTCATCTCCGTCAAGCTCGGGAGCTATTAGCAGGGCCTGCAGAGAAAATAGGATGATTTTGTCTCTCTCTGGATAGGAGTAACTTGAGATTGCTAGTAGGCCTATTAACGGGTCACAACACCTTCAGACGTCACTTGTTCGTGATGCGGGTGGTCGACGACCCAACGTGCACGTGGTGTGGTGAAGAGGAAGAATCCTCGGCACACATCTTGTGTCGCTGTGAAACCCTGGGTTATCACAGGCAGACTATGCTGGGCTCAAGAACCGTGGAACCAATAGATATAAAACGGATGGGACCTAAGAATGTACTTGCCTTTGCCAAAAGGGCAGGTCTTAGGAACTAGCGCGGATAGAGGCGCAAAAGGGCCCATCGTGTGGCCTATGCACCAGCCACATTCCGTGCTGGATAGCCTTTGGTCCTTATTCATTCCATCTAACTGTTCATATATTTATGCATATATCTATTAAGAAAATGTTTCCGTCAAGTCAGATGAATTACATGACGCGGAAGGTCTATTTGTACCTTGATGATATTTTCAACTGCAGCTTCCTGATATCAAGATCCATCCATATGCTGGTTTGTGCGCATTATGCATTTGCGGCTTAATTAAACAAACTATGTTGGACTAATTAACATTAATATTAATAAGTTCCACGTATTTACCGACTAATTAGCTTGTGTCAGGAATGTAGTTGCAGGCCGATTTAATAAAAAAAATTGAGAGGGAATGAAACAGTATCAATGAGTTGGCAATATTGTGATACATTATAAAATGAAGCAACATATACTCATTGGATGATGCGATTCATGATCGTTCAACCTAGTATCAATCAATCCCATGATTTCTCAGTTACAATGGACAGTTCCCTAAAAGTAGGTACGAAATATTAAAGCAAAAGTCTGAAACAGAGAGCAAATCCATTCTCTGAACCATTTGAACACAAATAAATCGACGTTAAGAACCTTCCAGCCTTCATTTGTACCTTTTTGATTTTTTATTTGGATTTCGGATACCAAATCGTTAGCCCAACCCTACAAGTGTACTTGTATTACGTGGTGACAATATTTGAACTGATTACTTATTTCTAATATTGACCAGAAGAAGCTTTTCATAATTGAGCTTAATATATTAGTCATTGTTAATAATAAATTTAAATATGAAGCTCAAATATATACTCAAATGCTATTACATTGCATTTTCATTGAATTCATACAGATCCAGGTAAACTGGAAATCGTTTGCATAAATTGAAATTAAATGAACAGTTTCAATATTTGTTTAAAAAGCAACTAAAGGTATATATACAAAATTCTCCTTATGAAAAATTACATCGTATAGTGAATCAAAATTGAAGCAATTTATTTTTATTCATCATAATGTATACAAAAGATACTAGCATGGACGGAACCACTTTAATAGTGTATTTCTGTACATGTTGATATGTGGTGCTATTAAAATAGGTATGTAACAATTATAATTTTCTTTGTATTCTGCGATTCTTTCGTAAACTCGGTGGGTTAGCTGATGTATATTGGGCAGAAATATTTATAAATACTTTTATTGTATTAGCATGTATGTTCTCTGTACCAATAAACATATTCTCTATAAAGAAAGTAAGAAAATATTCTAATAAATATAAAATTTGGAAGCAAAACAATGTCACTATTGTCTCCCTCATTATGTCGGTGTCAGGCCTTACACCAAACACGTTTACACAACACCTCCAACAGTTGGGCCTGGACGAAATGTTACACAAAGTATTCAAGCACAGTAACATTGTGTGATCCTTCCTAAATTCCGATCTATAATAGTCAGGGTGTCGACTTGGCACAGTTCGTCAACACTTGTTGCTACCGCAAGTATGCGAAAGGAACTTAGAAAGTCAGATAATATTTAACAAAAAACTATAGGAAACCTCGTTGGCGAAGCTTAGATAGGGCTACTCTTACACTTAACCAATGAGGTTAGCAACAAGTTTTATAAATTACAGACGATCTTGAATTACACAGCTCACTTACAAAAAACATAAATCAGATACAAATCTTGTGTATCAAAAGGGATAAACTGATTAAAACAAATATAATATAGTTTGTATTATATGCCTATGATGCATCTGTTAGGTAAATGATGAATTAAATATGAAACATTTGAATTTTTGTCTAAATACTGATAATGAATAGTGTTTATACGTTTTTATAAATAATAGCAGCGCTATATGAAATAATGTTTAAATAATGTCGTAGTATGTTGTGGTATTATAATAGTTTTATTCCTAAGAGTAATATTGTGTATATTATTGCTAAATGAAATTTTTCCTATGAAATAAACAGGCTGTGACGTCAGAAATAATTTATGTATCTATAAAAACTAAATAATGATACCTCACAACTTCATCAAGTGATCAACTTACAGCCATTCATTTAAGTATATGGTATTCCAGATAAAACATTGTCAATTTTACTCATTTTAAAGATAAATAGAATTTTTTTAGTAAGGTAGTCCAAACAAGGAAAGTACATTAATTTAAGACTGATGTCATCAATGTTTTACACAATTTCTTACGGGATTTATAATTCAAAAAAACTGTCTTCAGTCAAGGTACGAAGCCCTAGATAAGTTTTTTGAGAAATACTTTTAACGAGCACGATTAACCTCAATTTGGTGTCAATAACTACACCAAGAATCTTTGTATGGTCAACAAACAGCAAATCTTTGTTATTGATTTGAATTTTTAATTTTGAAATAACATCATTTTGCTTTCACTCAATACAAAACAACATTATTTTGGATTTTTCTGGAGGTATATTTAGGTTATGGCTGGAAGAGAATTCCGTCAACTGATTGTTATCATTATACTTCGATTAATCACATCTTCTGGAATTAAGCAATGGAGTAACCGAGTGTCGTTCTCCAAATGGTTCAATTGAAGAATGAACAACAACTAAAACTTCGACAAATCGAAAGTGTATATTAAAAATAATAATTATGGAACCTTTGAAACCAATGAGGTAGAAGAGCGTTTTTGATCATCTGATACACATTGAGTTCTATGATTGGGATAACTTTCAAAAAAAGAAACAGCAGTTTTATCAAGTCCTAAGTAATTTAATTTATTCATAAGAAGGTTATGATTGTTACTATCGAAGGCTTTGGAGTAGTCTATAGACATTATCACGTGACTCTTTAAAAACTACAGCTGGAAGGCATAAGAGGTCTCAAAGAGAACGTGAAACAGTTTGTGAATTTTGAATTATCGCGGGTAGTAAATTTTTCGTTGTGTTCATTTGCATGTTATATATTTACCATATATATGGTAGTCCAAGATGTAATGTCTCGGAACATATTTCTTTATAATACACACTTTTTACTTCGATGAAGACACTTAGGTGGACGAAACGTTAGGAAAAGTTCATTTTTCTACATATATGGTTTTATTGTAGTTAATAACCGCGTTTTTTTATGGTCAGCCTCCCGCAAAGGCCGAAAATCAATGGCGTTGTAGAAGCGCTGCGGGAGGATAAGTATCGGTGCACGTTAGATTTGAAACGCTGCAAGTCGTAGCCGTCGGGAAACAAATTCCCCGGCAGCTCTTTCACAGCATCAAAGATCTCCAAAATAAGGAATGACGGAGGAGACTGGTTCGGAGAGTAGGGACCTCGACGTAGTAAGGATGAGCTTGCAGAGCCTCTCTAGTGTTACTGGTTCGGTGTTATTATCTGGGAGAGCACACTCAAACATCTTCCATGATAGAAACTGTAAAACAGGGGATACGTCAGCCACTCTCCTTCGATGATCCAGGCTATGGAGGTGCTTTGTGGCCTTAGGCGTATCGATTAATCTAATTGCTCTCATCTGGATAGTGTCCAGAAGCTTTAGATAAGCATGGGAGCAATACTCTAGCGATGGTCGGATCTGTGCCTTGTAGAGCAGCAGTAGTTGCTCTGGTGTTTACAGCTTCCTACAGCGGAACAAAACTCCAATCTTCTGGTATGCCGTTTTAGCAATACTGACGACGTGGTCATGCCAGGACATGTTACTGTTGATGTAGATCCCCAAAAGTTTGACGTGTTGAATCATATGGCGTTTTACAGGTCTAATTTTCATCGTCTATGAATGTCAGTGGTTAAAAAATAATTTATATTAGACGACTATTAATCAAACAGGACATATCTTCTGATACTGTCAAGTATAGCATTTACAAATCTACTATCTTTATCTCCACGTTTCCACTAAACAGAGAGCACTGAGTGTTGCTCAATGAGCGGATGACTCAATCGTAGGCCGTGGAAATACCGGAAACAAAATCGATGGTGATTTTCCTTAGCAAAGCAAATATCTAACGCATAAAATTAAAAACAACAATTATTATTAGTTACGATTTCAATATTTATTTTATAATATGCAAAATTAGAATGTCAGCGTGTAATTGCACATACATATAATCAAGAGCTTAATTACCCTATCAGGAATACGAAGGCGCAAAAAACTGCGTTTGGTCATGCTCAGCTGGTGCACATAACAATCGAAATAGTATTGTGGATAAATAAAAAAGGATTGCATTGTATTCCGATAGTGATGCGATGATCTTGACGAACATCGAAGGAAAATGGTTCTCAGGAAAAACGAATGGGATATAGGCCATTCAAGCTCAACTATCATATGTGGATCAAGACTAGAAGGTTTTCGGAAGGCATAGGGTAAAGACACTCGAGAGTACGCACTTAAAGTTTGACAGGCGACAAAAACTTGTAATATACTTATATTCTTTTAAGCAGGCAACAATGTTGGGGTTGCAGCCGTAGCAAAAATGGTGAGGCCAGAAGAAAATGAAACTAATTGTTCATGCTGAGCTTTCGGAAATGTTTATTCCCATCTTCAGAGCTTGCTACAATATAAATAAGTGCTTAAGGCCACAATACATAATTGTGCAAAAAGAAAAGTAACTTACAACGGAAGATTTCGTCTTCAGGAGTCACAATCTCAAAAAACATGAGGACACGCCAAAAAACAGCAAGTTAACACACAAAACAGGTCATTAGGTTAAAAATTGATCAATGAAAAGTGAGTTTACTAAATAAAATCTTAAAAACTTGTGTAATATCACATTATGTAGGAAAATTTGATGAACGTCGCGAAAAATGCAACATGTCCGCTGGATACGGTAACCTACATGTGGTATGAAGCCGGATGGGGGCAACATATTCTTTTATACAACATAAATATCAATTCTTTGATCTATTGAGCACCAGAAAACAACATAACACATTTTCCTTGGTATCAACGAAACAAATTCCAACTACTTTTAAAAAAATGCACATGCGTACTCTTGCGGACTCTGCATTCAAAGAGTACGCAGTGTTGGTCATAAGAGTACGCAGGTATCTTCAACAAAAATCGCATAAAAATTCACCAAACCCAGAATATTTGGTACATTCTTCATGTCACCAAATAGCACAAGAGTCGCATCTAATCCATTCCGAAGTGCTGTAATGTTCTCTGCACAAGGGACAGGCAACATTATTTACAGAGTCGGTAAAACCCTTAGAAGCTGATAATTTATGCTTCAATTTTGCTTGGGTGAACTTCAATTCTCGGCCGGACTTTCTTCCATGCTTTTCCATTGTCTGTGGTTAAATTATGTTTCATTATATTCAATTACTACTATTTACTATTACTATATTATTTAAAAAAATCAAGGAGCGGAAAGAGTACGCGCGTACTCTTTGTGGGCGTACTCTTTGGGACATGATCAAGGAAACAAAAAACAGCATGCCGTCGAAATACACAACCACATTTACACAAAGCGTATGGATGATTTTATAACCTACCACTATAATAAAACTGCCACTACGCCGAGTAGTCAAAATCCAGTATAAAACTTCATTTTCATCAAATACTAACTATTGTAATCTCGCAAAAAGTTATACACAAATTATTCATTCTTACATTTTTCCTAATAATTTTTCGCAAAACACTGCCTTATTTTGTACAACAATAACCTTCCTTCAGATTCATCTACACTGTAGACTACACCTATCGGACGACCTTACAACTATGTTTTTTTGGCACTGCGTACTCTTACGTGCTGTTACCCTAGGACATACGCATATGTAAAATTAAAATAATAAAAATAAAATAATAATAAAAAATCGAGCAAATATACAATATATAGTATCACAGCGTATTTAAACTCAGAGTTAAACATGAAAAGCAAGCGGTTTTGAGCAAGATTGCTAAGCGTGGATGACATTTTTTTTTGAATTGAGTCAATAAAAACAAAAAATACTTATATTCCTTTGTGCAACGTTTCGACTAATATTATAGTAAGCTTTAAGTAACCGACATTATATAGGCCTGGCACCTCAAGTGAAATAATCGGATTTTTAAATAAGCCATATCACAAGCTTAGTATAGTTTTACCTTTTTGCAGGCGAACCCTTGAAACATAACCATTTCCCAAAATATCTTGGAGTACCCTTAGATAGCACCCTCTGCTATAAGAAACATCTCGCAAACACTGCAGGAAAACTGAGAACATGCAACAAAATTATCCAAAAGCTGTGTAGAACGACGTGGGGTGCCACGGCTCCAACTCTACGAACCAGTGCGCTAGCTCTTGTCTATTCGTGTGCTGAGTACTGTGCGCCTGTCTGGATTAACAGCCATCATACCAGACTAATTGACGTCCAACTAAATCACACTATGAGACTTACTACAAGCGCAGTAAAGACAACCCCAACTCAATGGCTGCTCGTACTCTCTGGAATAGCCCCACCACAGCTGCGAAGGACTGACGCCCTTCTAAGGGAGTATAACAAGATTACGGCCAACAACAAACTGCCCATCCACCGAGCAATACCCCCGTTCCAGATAAACAGACTTAAATCCCGACAACCGCCAATAAGGGAAGGGCTTAACACCAATAACTTCGACTCCTTAAACTAATGGCGCTCTCAGTGGGAAGGTTTTGCAGAACACCTCTCGCGATGCGCATTTATGGGGGCAGCCTTACTTCCCGGATCAGAACTACCCCGGAAAGAGTGGGTAAAACTTAATAGAGTCCGAACACGCCACGGCAAATGTGCCGACTCCCTTTACAAGTGAGGCTATGTGCAATCTCCCTTATGTCACTGTGGCGCGCCCCACCAAACTATAAACCATATTACGAGCGAATGTGAACTGCGTGTGTTTCAGGGATCGCGAGAAGAGTTCTTCACAGCCACACCGTTGGCGCTGAAGTGGTTGAAAGAACTGGATATCAACCTGTAAATACCAAAGACTATGTATCTTAGTTTGTAGCTGTATATATTTTTATTTTAGTCTAGGTTATAATAGTTTTTTTTAAATCTACATTTATTACTGTTATGTTTTTGAGCCATACGATAAATAAATAAAATAAGTAGTTTTACCTGAATAAAGGTGCTATAACAATTGGGATACTCGTATAACTTTTCTATACATTAAAAAAAGGACGAGACAAAAATCATGCCACCATTTTCTCTTTCAATTTAAAAGAACTTGTAGAATAAATCAACAAAGAGGAGCCTGCAAGTTTACACTGAGACTTCTATATCGTCCCACCAGCAAAGCTAGATGGTGCTAGGTGGTACTTCCACCATAAAATACAGTAATATGGTGAATGCGCATTGAAGTATGATTGATGAATCTGTATTCTTTCCATCGTCAGATGGAATATGTCAGAAATTTCAGATAAGCTTACATATCCGAAAAGTAACAGTTATCAGCTATGATTAAGGGGAGGGTTTCACTCGC
Organism: Callosobruchus maculatus; assembly: GCA_951848785.1. Taxonomy (NCBI): domain Eukaryota; kingdom Metazoa; phylum Arthropoda; class Insecta; order Coleoptera; family Chrysomelidae; genus Callosobruchus; species Callosobruchus maculatus. The sequence goes on along the minus strand of CATOUR010000025.1, from coordinate 4,049,049 downwards.
AGGTCAATTAAAATGGCTTCAAAACAATAGTATATAATATCAAATACATGTAAAAATAATTAAAGGCGGCACCGATAAAAACATTTAACACTTGATATACACGAAATTAACAAAAAAAAAACAGAAAATTTTGTAGATATACGTCTATAAAAAGATTAACTAATCAAAGTGTCTTCAAGATACTCATTAGTGGAGTAGTATGCTTTACAAATTAAACACGATTTCAGCTCTAGTTTAAATCTACTCACAGCATGTTTTTAGAAAATGAGGTAATCTGCTGTACAATTGAGGTTTTGAATTAAGGAAAAAAGTACTTTTTTTTGTGATAAATGGAAAGACCATATATAAGTTTTATAACAAAACTGTTTTTGTTTTCTTTTTCTTCGCAATAATTCAAAAGTTATATCAAAATAAAAATGGGTTTTTGAATCAAGTACCGAAAACACGCCGACGGCTCCCGAACTCGTGTGACGTCACCATGGCGGTAAAGATGCTCCTTTGATCAACGACGTCCTAGTCCGATACTAGATTCAAGATTCTCAGCCAATCGCGAAAATAGGTAGTGCTAAACTGGTAACTAGTGTATATTTGTTGCAACGCAGTCGATGAATGAAGTTTGTAGCTCGAGACGAAGTCTACGATCGAAATAAATATGTTTTTGAATGTTTGAAGTTGAAGTCAGATTACGGATTCCAGTAAGTACCTAATCAAATATGTTTCGTTGAAAAGATCTCCTCAATCGAAGGATGGCCCAGTGGTTAGAGAGTCCGCTAGTGGATCTCAGGGTCCTTGGATCGAAACCCAGGCCTTCCAACTCTTTTTTTATTTTTTTTTATCAAAAATTTTATTGCTATTGCTTTTAGTGCTTTTGCACTTGTTACGCTCATTTTTTCTACGATCAACATAAATATGTGTTTGAATCAAATTTTGTTAGACATATTACTTGCACTGCAAAGTGGTACTAGAAGAAGAAAACAGCTTGCAATAAACATTGAACCAAATAAAACGACTAAAGAATTGAGAAACGCAAGTGTCTGTATTCCGCAACAAACAATCCGAATAATAGAAGAAAAAAAATCGTTAACGCGACATGGCTCATTTGCTACCTGATATATAATGCGCTGCGCTGTTTCCACAGCACTTGAACTTGAACATGATATCCATCTTACGGACCTCTTTTCAGGCCGACTGACCTTGTTTATCTTTCGAAACCTTTCAGCTGGATCGGAAACGTAGCTATCGATTTGATTTATTGGGCTTGTCATTAAAACCAGTTTGTAAGAATCCATCCGATTCATCTCGCTGATTATCGGTAATCCGTGTTTTTCCAAATATATAATAATAATGACATTAATGTTCGGTTATAGATCTTTATGACACTATCTGAGATACTCAAGGATAGTGCCAGGAGCGCTTTGTTATGAGATGAGTGCAAGGCAACTCCAGAAAATGTAAATAATTCTCCACAACTTATATTAGTGTGTGAGACTAGATCAATTAGGGAAAAACTACAAATACTTCACAGAATAACCACTAATTTTTTTTCTTTTCTTCTCGACGCGGCGATGCGAAATACTTGTGTTTGAAAAGAAATGGTAATGCAGGCATGTCTTTACCGGCTGTAAATTTTATTACCGAAGGCTTATGAACATGCAGAATTCAAAAATTATTATTTATTATTTAACGACTTTATTTGGGCGAAATTTAGCCTAAGGCTATTCTTACATTTAACCCATATATAAAACTACATTCTGAACTAACACCTAAACCTAAGCTAACAGGGAATGTATGTATATATATTATAAACAGCAGTATTAACAGTAACACTGAAGAAAAAGAAAATATATCACTCAAGATTGAGTATTATGCTAGCAATAAGATGTTTTTCATTTTCTTTTTAAATCTGTCAACTGGTAAAGACTTCAAGGTATTATCTATCGCATTATACTGTTTTGCGGCATTATAGGTGAAACATCTTTGGAACATTGCGGACTGGTGGTATGGAATTGTCAACAAACTTCCATGTCTCAGGTTAAGCGAATGAGTATCCCCTCACGGTATAAGTTTTTCCATCAGGTACGCGGGAGTAGAGGAAGATAATATTTTCTGAGTTATAGTCAGACAATGTAACTTAACCAGTTTACTTGTATTTAGCCACCCCAAGGTTTTAATACTTTCGGAGATATGATCATACTTTCTCAGCCTGAGAACAAACCTACAACACATATTTTGGATTCTTTGGATTCTTTGCCTTGTTATATAATCTAAACAGTGATGATAAACAATATCGCAGTACTGAACAATAGACATAACTAACGTTTCACAGAGTATCTGCTAACAAAATGCTAACAGCTTTTTGCCAGATTTACCACTTTTACGTATACCTCATAATTTTGTTATTTTAAATAGAATGCCCTATTTATTTTTATTCGAATGAACTGCACATGCCGAATTCAATACGGTCTCAGGATTCCAAAATTTTGTTTCTATTAATCGCCAGAGCTGGAAGGATAAAATTTAGTACCTGGAGGTTTTCGAACATACAGCATTAAAGAATGCTAACAACAGTGTTGTCAGATTTACCATTTTTACGCTTCACATCATAATTTTGTTATTTGAAATGGAATGCCCGTTTATGAGGTGTATCGTAAAAGTGATAAATCTGACAACACTGCTGTTAGCATTTTTGATTTCTTCATGTTTGGAAACTTCCAGGTATTGAATTTTCTCGTTCCAACTTTGGCAGTTTTGGATAATTTAGGCCTTTCTGTACTTTCTGCTCTTCTGAAATGATTAGTAGATATTATGGTGAATTACAGTGATTTGACAATCTAAATTTTTTCAAGCAAGTCAAAAATTAGTGATCCTAAAGTTGGCCTGTTCTTGGTAGTGGCATGTCAGATTACACATATTTTTGATAATGTTCTAAAATCGAAGGCATTCTTATAGTTTTAAATCAAATTCCCACTGAGAAATTAAAAAAACGCACCTACTTTGATTATATGATTTCAAAAGTATCCAAAAAGATAAATTACTTATATAGAATTTGCCAAAGCTTCAGTGTTTATACTAACAAAATTGTTATTCCTTCCTCATTTATTGTGCTGTGTAACTATTATATACTGCAAATGAAGCTATATTTTCAAAATTACAGGTGTTGCAAAATAAAGGAATGAGAATAATTTTGAATAAAAGTAAGTTCGCAAGTGTAAGTTATATGTTGAAAGGATTTCAATGGTTGAATGTTAAATTGTAATAGTTCTCATTTTTATATCTAGAGTAAAAAAATCATCTATTACCAGAATTTTAGATAATTTTATAAAATCAGGCAATCACTTTCATAACTATTCGATTAAAGGAAATACAGATTTTCACCTACGAATTTGCAATGGCAATATGACAAATAAATCAGTGTTCCAAAACGGATTATATGAATTTAATAAACTGGACAATAATTTAAAGTCCAGTACCAATTTCTAAGTATTCAACACAAGATTGAAAAAGTATTTCTTGGATATACAAAATTTGTAGTGCTGCAATCTTATAAAACGAAAGTACTCAGCGAATTACGAGTTAGTTTGTATTTTTGTTTACAGTTATATTGTAGCAGGTATACTAAATAAGTCTATACTACTACTATTACTGTATCAGGGCATAGTAAACAATAACCACAATATCTCATTGGCGGCAATTACACGCGCATCCCCCCTTTTGGATGATTATTTGTAGGGATGCTATCGATACTTCGGTACTTGAAATGTATCGATACTTCTGCACTAATATCGAGTACTTTTATCTTAGATACTTTTTGAGCAATTCCAAGCTATCGCTACTTTTGTAGAGGTATCTGCATCAAAAATAATTACGAACCGAACGCGTCTTTATTGGCGTGTACCTATACTTGGCTAAAAAATATCGAATTGGTACCGGTATCGATATTTTTATTTTCGCATCTCTACTCAGACTTCAGACATTTACTCTGAATTTGTGACGAGACAGGTATTGGACAACTGGAATGGCGGTATAACTATTGGCGGAAGCAAAATATCTAACTTAAGATTTGCTGACGATACAACCCTTATTGCTGCTTCTCAGGAAGAACTAGTAGCTCTATTGAACGTTTTAGAACAACAAAGTGCAGCATATGGTCTTGGTATTAACTACAACAAGGCCAAGGTTATTATCGTAGATAGAGAGCATGACAGTCATCGAAATAAAGTCAATAGGCCGTTGTGATGTAGTTAAAAGTTTTGTGTACCTCGGTTTTTTGATCGACAATTCAGGTATAGCTGTGGGACTGAGATTCGACGGCGCATTCAACAGGCACGGGTGGCCATGACAAAGCTTACTAAAATATGGCGTGACCATGACATCACTAAAGCTACCAAAATGTCACTGGTTCAGTCTCTTGTGTTCTCCATATTTTTGTATGCCTCGGAAACTTGGACTGTTAAAAAGGCAGGTCGAGCTCGCATAAATGCTTTTGAAATATGGACGTGTAGGAGAATGCTGAGAATTCCTTATACCGCCCATCGAACTAATGGTTCCATACTGGATGAGCTCGGTAATCCAAAGAGACTATCCTCCATTGTGTCGATGAGAATGCTTACATTCTTCGGATATATTTATAGAAGCGATAATATGGAGAAACTTGTAGTTCATGGTCACACCCCGAGTGGGCGGCGCCGTGGCCGTTCCCCTACACGCTGGGTGGATACGGCGAAACAGTTGCTAGATATGAGTATCAAGAGCGCCACTGAAGTGACAGAAAAGCGCGAACGATGGCGAGCTACAGTTCTCAAAACTATTGATAATATTCGTGTCGGCAATACTCTAGCTCCGACTTAATGCATCTTACGAGTTCAAAACATGTCTGTTAAGACATTGTGACTATGATGATGACCCAGACTTCACACCCATAAAACATCCCAAGGTCAAATTTTGTGGGAACCATTTTTGTATAGGAAATCCTCAGAGATATTCTGCCGGTAGTTTACGATGCTGTGACTGTATCACACATGACTGATATTTGGCATTGGACTAAAATACAGTGGTATGTCGACAATGCTTGATTTTTTAGACGAAACTCCGTTTACGTTTTTGAAAATGTAAAACCAATCGGTTTTCCACGGTGATGGCGAATACAGGTACCTCGTTAAGTACCAGCTTGAATAAGGTCTCCAGCTGAGTGCATCACCTGCCTCACGATCGCACGCCAAAAAAGGGGAGCAGCGGGGGTACACGCTAATTAATTATGGAAGATCAGCCGCGCTGGGGGGCAACGATCAACATCACGATGCGCGCAAGATGAGGTTGCGTGCCCTAATACACCCAGGTCGCCGATTCCTGAACTGGCTTGCCTACGTCCAATTCGGACTAGGTTAGCAGAAGTAAACACCACTACAATTAAGACAAAAATGGAATGAAGTTGATTGACTCAGTACTTCCCACACATAATAATGATTTCGTTTTATTGTTTTTCCATTGCATGAAGTTATAGTCTGAAATCCTCTTGCAACCAAATCATCGCCCACCCTCCCGCAAAAAAACGTCCAACACAAAAACTTTCGTAAATAGTTTCTTGCGTCTCCCTCCTTAGTAACTAGGACGCCACAGTTTTCATTCTGCATGCTTCAACTGAACGATACAAAACGATCAGGAGCCTCTAAACCGTCTAAAAGCGAAGTGTGAGCTGTTTTTATAATTTTAGTTTTTTAATTATTGTTGCGCAACCACTGACACGATTTTTCAGACACTGGCGTGTTTTCCACTCTCGCCGCGATAGTCACTTCTGTGTCGAAATTTCATTAAAATCAATTTAATAATTTTTGCTACATACATAGAACGAAATCAAGCAATACTCGTATATGTATACATCATAAAACTCTAAGCCTCTTGGTTCCTGTAATAGGCAAGGAAATGTTCACATGGACTTAAAAAAAAATACGCCGGTACGTATTTCTTCCATAGGTCAATGGAGAAACTATTATGAATACAACAAATCTTTCAGTTTTACAACCCTCCTCCCCCCAACCACCCCAATTTCACCCCCACCCAAAAAAACGTAGAAAATGATTAGGAACCCCTAAAACGCCTACAAGCAAAGTTTGAGCTGTTTTTATTTTTTTATTTTTTTATTATTGCTCCGCCGCTATCCTCACCGCGGTAGTAATACTGCGTCAAAATTTCGTTAAAATAAATTGAATAATTGCATTACGCAATATAGAACGATCGAAAACAATACTCGTATGTCTGTATACATGACAAATTCTAAGTCCTTTGGTTTCTTGTATACTGAGCAAGGCAATGTTCAAATGGACCTAAAAAAAGTGTATTATGCCGCTAGGTTTTTCATGCACAGGTCAACGGACAGCCTCCCAAGCTCGAACCACGCCAAATTTACCCCCACCAAAAAAAAGTAGAAAATGATCAGGTACCTCTAAAACGCCTAAAAACAAAGTTTGAGGCGTTTTTATTTTTTTGATTTTTTATTATTGCTGTACCGCCACTGACACGATTTTTCCAGAACATACGCGTTTTCCATCCTCGCCGCGGTAATAATACTGTGACAAAGTTTCATTAAAATCCATTTCATAACTTATGTTACTCAATACAGAACGATCTGGAGCAATATTCCTATGTATTTATCAGAAAAGTCCCTTGGTTTCTGGAGTAGGCAAGGCAATGTTCGGATGGGCCTAAAAAAAGGTATTATGCCGCTAGGTCTTTCTTTTACAGGTCAATGGATAGCCTATTATGAGTACAACACATTTTTGAGATTTACAACCCCCCACCCCCCAACCACCTCAATTTCACCCCCCCCCCCAAAAAAAGTAGAAAATGATCAGGATCCCCTAAAACACCTAAAAACGAAGTTTGAGGAATACTTAATTTTTCTTCTTTTTTGCTAATTACTCCGCCGCCCCGGTACCGATTTTCAAAATTATAAGAACATCACCTACTAAGATCTCCCAGCATATCGCTGCCCAAATTTCATCACAATTCATGCAGCGGTTATTGAGATTACGAGGCTAGAAAAACGCGCACAGACAGACAGACCGACGGAAATGAGTGACATGGGTTTTCGTTATCATAAAACGCCCAACAAGCATATTATCTCAAAATCGAAAATTTTCGCGATCACAATACTCCCCTCACCTATCGGTGTGGGAAGTAAAAATGAAACGAACACTAGCAAAATAATTTAACTTTGGGCTACATGTGGTACAATCCTTTAAGTACCTGTAGCTCTTGAATGAATCACTTTAGACCCCAAGTGTGCTAGTTTGTTGGAATTGTTTTATCGGAAGGAATACAGAAAGGCACTCATATACAGGGTGTTCCATCAATAATTTTGAATCGTCCTTACCTTACCTCATTGGGTAACAAAATAATAAAAAAAACATACAAAATTTGCTCTACCTTAGCCCCCAAAATTTAAATTCTCTCTACTACTGCCCAGTTCCGATATATTGCTTGTCTCAACCGTCGTGGGATATCCTGTATAACAAAGTTTTTTCATAGAATTTATTGAGATATGTACTGTATGATAGTGTATCCTATATAATTGACCTGTATATCGATAATTGAATAAAAAATGTTTGATTTATTGCGTATAGAATCAAATTCATAACCACTACTTGCATCAGTTAAAATCCATCGTATATGGTATATTAGTATGGGGTGCATGCACAACAACATACAAACTGCTCAACTTAATCAAAGGGTCATTTTGGATACTTTTTCCACAACTCCTCAATTAAGTTACAGTTCAAAAATGAGTCTCGAGTTTTCTTTAAACGTCAATTATAATTATAGTTATAGTTTATTTGCTATTATACCTATTTTGTATACAAAACAAATGGACAGGTTTTGTCCATGGAAGGTATCACCTTGTATACGGCATTAATCAAGTGACATAAACGATGAATTTTGCTGTGTGTTAGAGCCGTTGGTGCTTGCCTTGATCCTCCCTGTCTGTCCTTTTCTTCTCACAAAATTTCTAGTTTTTATTGCAGCTTTATTATGCACGAAACTTGACATGTTGTTTGGATAAGTATCAAAACTAAAAATAGTAGATCAGGGTGCGCCAAAATAGCAGTTGCAGTTGCGAGTTTGTCCATCGAATTTAATGAGCTACGTGTATTAAAAAAAATTAACATCAATTCGTTATGTGATATCTTCCATACACTCAACGTTTACTTTTCATTTCGCACATAATATAACGTAATTTCCTTCACAAGCTAGGTCATATTAGGCATTTACGAAAACGTAATGATCCTGATACTAAGTTGTGATGCAGGAAACCTTACCAGTAACGACTAACTACCGAAAAAATGCTATACAGGATGTTTACTGTGCTTAACAATTCGTTACGCTAGATTAGATGCGCAATAAACCTTCTAGGAATATAGTCAAAGTTTGTAAATAAATATTTGGGTCATGATCGCGGTTTTTTCATTAATTAAACGGGTCGGTATCAATAAAAAAATTGGTATATTTACATGTAAAACCAGGTACTATAAACCATTACATTGAATTCAGCAACATATACAAATAGTGTTGATTAGATGTTTATTAGATGACGAAAATAGCTAATATGATAATCGCTAGAGGAATTATACATAGCAAAATATTTAGTACAATACCGCGATGGATCATCTTTGTGAATATTTGTACCATTGTACTTGACATATAGAAAGCCTTCGATAGAGTGTGGCATGAGGGACTTCTGGTCAAGCTTGCTGCTTACTACCACTTGGCCTGCGCCAGTGGCTGAATAGCTTTTTGAACGACCGACCTCTGTTTGTTGTAGTCGAAGGCTGTTCATCAGTCGTATTATCAATAAACGCTGTTGTCCTGTTGTTGAACATGTGTCTCAAAGTCTAGTCTTCAAGTACATATTGTCAAAGTTTGGAAAATATTGAAAGTATGCCACTGACCTTGAAAAAAATAAATATAGACGAATCAGACGAAGCAGATGAAAATACAACTCTTTTGTCTTTTCATGTCTCCTCCCATCCCACTTTGTTTTGGAGAAAAAAGATAAAAACCACTTCATAGCCTGTCGAGAAAGGGGAGCCCGAAAATTAATGTATGTTAAATTCGAGTTATAGCATAGTGTCCAGTTAGTGTGTAATACTTCGACATCTCGCAAGGTATACCTGATAGAAGAAAATGTCAAATACAAAAGTTATTTGGTTACTTAAGACGCATATTCTAAAAATATTTTGAAATATACTGGGTGTTGCGGGAAAGTAGGATAGTGATCAACTTAATTTTTTATATGGAACGATAACATTTTCTTAAATTCTTCTAGTTTCCATCATTGATCTCTATTCAACCCTAAAACATTTTTGGGATCGATTGCGACGTTGCCAAATTGATATATTCCTTCAACTTTTCTCAATAATATTATACAGCGAGTTACCTGAATATTAAGTGGATATTATTTTGGATGTTACCAGCAATTGTATTTACAGGGTGTTTTTGGCAGAATTTTAAATTACGGCAACTTGAAGGTCATTTTACTTTTTTTTTAAATGTAACACCCTGTTTTTTTTATTTTAAATCGAAATATCTACTAGTACCCTATCTCGCCTTGTAATATTTTTTTGCGTTTGCGACGCTGCCAAGTTATAAATTATTTTTCCAAATTTTTAAACAAATATCCCCGATTTTAATTTATTTTAAATAGAATCTTCTACTTATTTTTATTGCAATGAATTGCGCATGTCGAATTTAGTAGGATCTCACAATTTCAAAATTTTGTCTCTATTAATTACTGAGATACGGCAACACCGCTTTTTCAGTAAACCGTACCGGAACGCTTAAATATTTCCAAAACTGCCACAGCTGGAACGGTGAAATTCAATACTTGCGGGTTTTTGAACATACAGAATTCAAAAACGCTAACATCAGTGTTGTCAGATTTACCACTTTTACGTTAGACTTCATAAATAGGGCATTCCATTCAAAATTATGACGTAACATTGGTAAATCTGACAACACTGATGTTAGCGTTTTTGAATTCTGTATGACCAAGAACCGCCAAGTATTGAATTTCACCTCTCCAGCTGTGGCAGTTTTGGAAATATTTAAGCGTTCCGGTACCGTTTACTGAAAAAGCAGTGTTGCCGTATCTCAGTAATTAATAAAAACAAAATTTTGAAATTGTGAGATCTTACTAAATTCGACATGGGCAATTCATTGCAATAAAAATAAGTAGCGGATTCTATTCAAAATAATTAAAATCGGGGATATTTGTTTAAAAATTTGGAAAAATAATTTATAACTTGGCAACGTCGCAAACGCGAAAAAGAATATTACAAGGCGAGATAGGGCATTAATAGATATTTCGATTTAAAATAAAAAATACAGGGTAATATATTTAAAAAAACAAAGTAAAATGACCTTCAAGTTACCGTAATTTAAAATTCTGCCAAAAACACCCTGTAAATACAAATTGCTGGTAACATCCTAAATAATACCTAATTAATATTCAACTAACTTGCTGTATAATATTATTGAGAAAGGTTTGAGGAATATATCAATTTGGACCTATTACTTGCGACCTTGCCAATCCGGAAATTAATAGAAAATAAATTGTAACGTGGCAACGTGGCAAGCGAACCCAAAAATATTTTAGGGTTCAATAGAGATCAATGATGTATACTAGAAGGATTTAAGAAAAAGTTATAGTTCCATATAAAAAAATTAAGTTGATCACTATCCTACTTTCCCGCAACGCCCTGTATATTTCAAAATATTTTTAAAATATGCGTCTTAAGTAACCAAATAACTCTTATATTTGGTATTTTCTTCTATCAGGTATAGCTTGCGAGATATCGAAGAATTACATACTAACTGGACACCCTGTATAATTCCAAAAGGGTAACGCCCTCTCCCATTCGAAAATTTCTCGATTGATCTACGACACGATCTATCACAGAAATCTAATGTATCAAAATGCTATTTAGAGTTATATCGTGTATGGCACTGAACACAATTCTATAACCGAAATAGCTCCTCTTTTATATCTACCTACAGCGAAACGACTATCAGATGGACAGGTCGCTAGATAGAGTTGTTTAACGTGTTAAGTAACGCGTACAATCATAGAAATCAATTAAGAGATGTATATGTTTAGAATGTTGAATTTCATGGTTGTTAGGCTGACGCTGTTAATCGATTCCGAGTTTTATAAGGAATCGTAAAAAATCGCTTTCATTTTTTCAGACATGGAATATATAACGTTATGTTATTTCACCCTGAGTGGACTTGACGCTCACTAACATTGTCTTTTTCTATTTTTGGGTCGCAGTCTATTAGAGTGTAAATGTGATTTTTTTTATTCAGAATTCTTAAGGTATCTATTGTTTTCCTATGTTTATTTTTTATTTGCATGCTATAGTTAATTAGTTGGTGTGAATTAATAAATTTCGTTTTGTGTAGTACCAAGGAAGCTTCATGTATATTTATACATTTCGAAACACAGCCAAACAGGTTTATAATGATGCATTTATTTGAAGGTATTTTTGAAAGTCAGATTTACCGATTTTGATGAAATTTGGGGTGTGCTATGTTGTAGGCTGTTACATTTTTGAAAATTGGTGCAGTGGCGTCAGAGTAATTGGCAATTTCCAAATTTAGGTGATGAAGGGTGTGGTAGAGTGAAAACTAATTTTATTTTAGTATTTATTAACTTAAAATGGCCTCAGTGATACTTTAGAGAACTGACCGACATTGCCTTTGGGAACGTATCTGCGAACTATCTTCCCATAACAAAGATGAGGCGAAGTATCACGTATCCTTGCAATCTCATAATTTCAGTGACTGAAAAAGTACTTTCTGGCTCTGAATAGGTACATAAGCAGCTGACGCAATTGACGCAACGTGTTCATGCCAGATTAGATTTTCTGTAATGTTAACTTCTAAGATCTTGAATAAGTGACTTCTTCTATTTACATATGTCGCAGGCTTATCATAATATCAGTCTTATTATAATACGCCTAGGCTTTTTTAATATGACTAGGCGTAATGTAAAACTAAAAAAGTAAAGGAAAATCTGACAATATGACTGATTATCTAAGACGTGTTATAATACGCCTGACGCTTCTTAGTTTCATTGTTCAAAAGAATCTGTACGGGGTTGTTTTTAGAATTTGACTGTATAAAATACGTCTTATTATAATACGACTTACAGTGTGCCAGGCAAATTATGAAAATCACTCATAGGGCAAAAAAATAAATAATTATAGATTTGGGTTATTTATTAAAACATGATCCACTCTTACGCCGCCCAATTTGCCAGCACAGCTAAAACTCCCTATTAAAACTTTTAAAATTTTAAGATTATGGTATGGTATGGCTATTACAACTTCTCACCTTTGTAAAACTTTTCAAGTTCTTCATAATACTTGTCCTTGTGAACAAGTACACCTAGCGAGGCATCACTCATTTTCAATGCAATCATTTGCACTAATATTGCACAGAGAAACTGAACAGTAAGTCACAACCACAATAACATACAATTAGCCTGACAAGTCGTCAGTCCTATTATAATACGACGAGTAGAACCAATCAGAATCCAGAGTAATCGCGCGCTATTGAAATTTGACAATAAGCCTAATAAACAACAGGCGTATTCTAATACGCCTTAAATTGTCAGTCAAATTGTGAGTTCCTCGATTATTTCGGCGATATAGCAATACGCCTAGTCGGATTGAAAAAGCCTAGGCGTATAATAATACAACTAATTTTACAATAAGACTACGACACATACATCTTCTAGATTAAAGCAATGTAGCAATTTTATTATTTAATTCATTTTATTTGTAAAGGTGTGTTACAAATATTGCCATCTTCGAAGGTTATACCTTGTGTGAGGGTATTGGCATAATTATGACATGCACATGACATTTTGATACAATAAATTTTGATATAACCTAATAATGATCAACTACTTTGGATACATCGAAAGTATATGTATATTGAAAATAATGATGGCCCCAATACAGAACCTTGGGGCACACCTGAGAGAACCAACGAGGTAGAAGACATTTTTTGATCAACTGATACGATTGAGATAACTTTCAAAAAAAAGAAACAGTTTTATCAAGTCATATGTACTATCGAAGGCTTTGCAGTAGTTTGTAGATGGGAGAGTCACTGCTATTCTCGTGCTGCTCGTAGGATATTGTCCTGTAAAGCCTTTTAAGGCTGCAGTTTAACATGGAGGTAGAGATTCACGACTTGACTTGATTTTCAAGCTACTTGACTTGACTTGACTTGACTTGATATCAAGTCAAGATCATGTCAAGTATTTGTTTCCGAAATTCAAGTCAAGTCAAGTAGTTACACGTATCAAGCAACTTGAAAATCAAGTTTTTGATTTGATTGATTTTTCTTGAAAAAATAATTCTTTTTTGATATTAATCTGATTAACTGCCAAAACGAAATAACAATAAATATTTATGTATACAAAGATGCAATCTTTCATTTAAAGAAAATCCAAAAACGAGAAATCCAAAAAACTTAGTTAAATAACTAATATTGTGAATTCTGACAATAATACAAAGAAAAACAACAAACTCAAATTGGGGTGGGTTGGCTCAGTGGTTAGAGTCGACCGGAAGGTCCCGGTTTCGATTCTCGTTAGAGGCGGAAATTTACTTCTGGTTTTTTCAATCAAAAATAAATATCAATAAAAAAAGCTCAGCAACGAATCCCCACCTGAGCCTTCCCTGTTTGTCTCTAATTAACAGTGCCGTTCCTAGAGTGGCGCCGGGAAACAATAACAAAGCCTACACAGAACACGAGGCTAATGACCAGAGCAGTCGATGCCGATGAAACAGAAGTAAAAAAAAATTAATATCCTAATTTGCTATCCATGATTTGAGACACATAAGACTTCTAACGCAGTTATCACCTAATCGGTTTCATGTTTTGGTAAGAGTTAAGGCAGTTCTAAAAACTGCCTTTCAACTGGAGCTGAAGAAGATGGCGTTGCCAAAAAGTCTTTGGCCACTGCGGCAAGGTTTGGAAAAATACATTCGTGTCTTTTCCACCATTCTAAAATATTCAGTACTAACCCTTGCCGCTTGAAAACTATTTATAATCTGTTCGTCGGTTTTATCTCGATCAGGTTTATTGTTCCATAGCCCACGAATCTAGTCTATCGAGCAGCATATTAATGCAAAAATGATGGAAATACTCTTAAAAACATTAAGGTACTGGCAAAGTCGTTCAGTTAACGACCATTCTGTGTCGGTTGGCTTTAAATTTTTAAAGTCATCGGGTGCCTGCTTGCTGTCGTAACCTCGGTGATTCTCCTATTTTAACTCTTCGATTCGCATATTACAGATCGATATCAAGTTATATCAAGTAGTTTGATTTTACTTGATATCAAGTCAAGTAGTTCAGATCGAAAATCAAGTCAAATCAAATATCAAATTTTGAAAAGCTTCAGCTTGCAAGTCAAGTCAAGTATTTAAGCAAAAACTCAAGCTACTTGGCTTGATGAATTCCTACATGGAGGTCTTGATCGGACGGCTCTTAGCGAAAAATTCCACTTGACGCCATTTTTTTAAAGGACGCTCCTTTTGAGAAATAAGAAAAAATAAACGTGGCTGCATTAAAGGCTGCTCCGGACTCGTAAATAGCAGCATTTCAGCACGTTGTGGTCTTTCAGCTAGCAGCCAGAAATATCGTTAACGACAGTCGTATATTCAAATCACGGCGCGGCGGCGTTCGGGGCCTCGGATGGCCATAAAGAACGATCGCAATTATATCTAAACTTATCGACACCGTCTCGAGGGGGGGCAGGGGGGCAGGGGCAGGGGCAGGGGGGGCGTAGATCTGTCCGGCGAGTGCGCGGCACGCAAATTTACGACGGCCGAGTCGTATTTCAGCCGCGGCTTAAGGGACTCCGCGCACGCACCAGATAACTTTGTCACTGCTTCCAATGCGAAGGTGTGAACTCAATCGAGAGATATTTAGCTCCGGTAAGGCAAAACGAACGAATATACAGGGTGAGTTTTTAGTACCGGCTCGGTCGATAACTCCACTACTGTAGAAGATAGCGAAAAAAGTTTTATATAAAAGTTGTAGCCACGAATATGCTCCTTACTCAGAAAATATTTAGATTTATACAGGGTGATTCATAACTACATGGTGATGCAAACATGCATTTGTTCGGTGCATGGTCGGTGGAGTAATTAGCAAAAAGCAAAAAATTTCAAATATTTCTCGAACTTCGTTTTTAGGCGTTTTAGGTGTTCCTGATCATTTTCTACTTTTTTGGACGGGGGCGAAATTTGGGGTGGTTGGGGAGTGGGGGGTTGTAAAATTGAAAAATGTGTTTCGATCCAAAGACGCTGAGATCCACTATTGGACATTCTAATAACTAGGCCATCCTTCGATTGAGGAGATCTTTTCAACGAAACATATTTGATTAGGTACTTACTTACTTACTGGAATCTGTAATCTGACTTCAAACATTCAAAAACATATTTACTTCGATCGTAAACTTAGTCTCGAGCTGCAAACTTCATTCATCGTCTATGTTGCAACAAATATTGTCCACTAGTTACCAGTATTTTCACGATTGGAATCTAGAATCTAGTATCGGAGTAGGACGTCGTTGGTCAAAGGAGCATCCTGACCGCCATGGTGACGTCACACGGCTCGGGAGTCGTCTGCGTGTTTTCGGTACTCAATTCAAAAACCCATTTTTATTTTGATACAACTTTTGAATTATTGCGAAAAAAAAGAAAACAAAAACAGTTTTGTTATAAAACTTATATATATGATCTTTCCATTTATGACAAACAAAATTTTTATTCAAAGCCTCAATTCTACGTAATACGGTAGCAGTAACTAAAGGAAAGTGCACTCATGTACTATTCCATGATTGTAAGGAAACAGTTAATTTGCATATAGGTATACGGTACACATACATCGGTATCTATTCGCTGTATATTATATTAATAATGAACGGCAAATATGTGTAAATAACTCGCATTTCTTTGGAACATAATAACGGCCAGGTACACTTTCTTGAGGCTTTCACGGTCCGCGTTATACCTTTTTCTTGTCTTGTTTCTATAGATTGACATTATTAATTTGTATATGGAAAATGAAATTAAAGCGGCATACAGCAGCGCTCGGTAGGCGGGCTGCCAGGTATTGCGAATAACACAGAGACGGACTATACTAGATTCTCCCAACAGAAAAATCTCATATAAACAAAGACACGCATTCTGTACGTGATTAAACGCGGCGAAGCGTTATGTCTCTAAAACAGGTACCGATTACAGGTCCGGATTAAGATATCACTTGATAATTATATCTGATTATCCGTTGAAAAGTTAGAAATTGACAAGATATGAAAAATACTTATATATTGGCACATAATATATATGTACAACATTAATATGAAATGGAAACACAATTTGCGTTCATCTAACAGTACTATAATAATTATAATATTGCTTCCGCGCCACAGAAGTTATGGATACGACAGCGTAATTGGATGCTAGCAGTTATTTCAAAAATGGTTTACATGTTGTTATTTTAGGATTTCTTCACATAAATATACAGCCATCAAGTTGTCCATATTATCTATTAGGCAAAACAAAATATATAAAATACAAGGAAATCGGAAAGGGAAACTACTAAACTGCAAGCAATTAGTGAAAAATCTGGCATGCAACATTTCATGCAACTTCATCATAGGTAAAAGTGAACATTTATATCATTGGCGGAACTTAACTGCTGTGACAAAGGGAAATTAATTATTAATATTGATTTGCGGGAAGCCGAACAAGAACAGGAAGCAGCGATAGCAAAGGGCTCTTGTTTGCTTTTGCTTCTCACGCCGATAGGCGACGAAAGTATTAGAATCGATTGCAGTATACTTTTTCCATGTCTGCGATCGTAGTGATATGGTGTCAAAATTTGATCACAATCAAGACGATAGTTTCCAAGTTATAGATTACAGGTTACATGCTGTCTGGTTGGAATAGGCCGAACTGTTTTATTTCTAGCTTTAGTTCACTGACAGCGGAGTAATTATCGAAGAACAAAAAAAATTCCAGAATTGAATCATCAATGTGGATGGAAGCAAATTATTTTGAATATGTATAAAAACCAAATGCACGAAAATTTCTATTTAGTGCTTGAAGTAGTTGTATGGAAGGATGGTGATATTTCAGGAGTGAGATGGTCAAGTGCATACAAGATTATTTAGGGATATAAAAGTAATAAATCACTGTCGGTGCTAGAATCTTATCTCAAAAGGAAAAAAATGACCAAAGCAATCGATTATTTCGACAGGACTGGGATCAGAAGAAAAGTACACAATTATTTCTTCAGAAATAAACTACCAACCATCGACAAAATAATGAAAGAAATGAATGGTGATACAGACATGCAGAACTTTAAGAGAACGACGTTTTACCAGTTACTTAAAGAACTGTATTTTCGGTTCGCAAAACGGCCGAGAAACAGTTTATTGCTTGAACGAGAAGAACGAGGTGCTTCGAGTACTCCTAACCTTGACGCATTTATCTATTGTTGAATGATATGGAAAATGTTATTTCTCTGATAGAGAATGATTACATTTATACTCCTTGATGATTCTGTATACACTTGATCGAACCATAACCGAAATCTCAGCTACCTTCAATACAACTTCTTCAATCACTATATCGGCATTTCGTTGCATTTGGTTTTTATAAATATTTAAAATGATTTGCTTCTCAGCAGCACTGAGATGCAGTCTTTTGGCCCTTTTTTTGGCGTTGTAAAGCAGATATCATCGATCTCTCCAGCTGTGTCCGTGTCAAACATAATTCAAATATTTACGCTAATAATAATTAAATGTATTTCGATGCGCGATCGATCGCTGTATGGAAAACACTAAACAAGTCCACACCGGTTCAAGCGGCGGCGGCGCGGCGCGCCGGGCGTTGAATGGCTGTCTCACTCACACTTCCATGCAATTTCATTGGCTGTGCAGAGAGGCTCGCCCAATTAGGGCCAATAGGGTTAGCGGTTATCATTCAACTAGTATGGATACCGCAAGATGACATACCTATCACGCATAGATCATTGTTTACACTAACTTTTTCTGTTGGGTGAATCTAGTATAGTAAGCTTTGATTTTAAATTCGTAGCAGAAAATGTCGGCGGTCGGAGGAACTCGAACCGGCGACCTCTAGATCGGTACGTCAGCGCTCTCGCTAGTTAAGCTACAGTCGCTACAGCTCACCTGCTGCGCGATTGCCCAGCTGTCCTATCAGTGTCATTTGTCAAAAATGAGAATTCAACACTTTGTTGTTCAAGATTTAAAATCATCATTCTTCTTCTTATGACGCCGTCTCCTTTCGAAAGTTGGCGATCCAAATAGATAACGTAGTCCTAGATACGGCCATGCGGAAAATGTCAAGTGATGAGCAACCACACCATCTTGGGATGTCTTTCAACCAAGAATTTTGTCGTCTACCGACAGACCTTTTACCTTGGACTTTTCCTTCTATAATCAGTCGCGGAAGTTCGTATTTTTCCCCTCGCATGATATGACCTATATAAGCCGTTTTTCGTTCCTTGATGGTAAGCATCAGTTCTTTTTGTTTCTTCATACGACTAAGGACTGCAACGTTCGTTATTCTTTGAACCCATGATATTCTGAGTATACGGCGATAAATGTACATTTCAAAGGCGTCGATTTTCTTTTCCAATGTAGCATCTAGAGTTCAACTCTCACATCCGTACAGGAGAACCGAGAAAATGTAGCATCTGACCATGCGTATCCGAAGTTTTAGGCTGAGGTCTGACCTTGTGAAAAATCTTCGCATACTCATAAATGCCTTTCTGGCCTGTTCAATGCGGCATCTTACTTCTTCCTTCGGGTCACATGCCTCATTTACAATACACCCCAGATATTTGTATGACGATACTTGTTCCACCGTACTACCATTGATAATCAGATGAGCCTGTACAGGTGTCTTGGCAAAGGCAACGACTTTAGTTTTTGCAGTAAAATCATCATTAGTTAAGACATAAAAAACTGAAACTCTTTTCTGGAACAGCACTCGAGCAGTGTATTTTATAAAAAATCCATTTTTTGTCCACTTTCTACATTATAAAGACCGCAGAAAGCCAGCAACATTCATCTTCAGGTATATAGTAATAACAATAATGTTTGAGATATACCAGGCACTAAATTTTATTATTGTACGTACATTTAATACCTCAAGAAAAGTGGCAAAACTGCGAAACATGTAATAAACATCCAATCCAATCTACAGCTTCGCAGACAACAGCTTCGCAGCATGAAACCAGGCAAGCCACTATCATCCATCATCCAGCATGCCTCACAGATCAACGCAGATATCAAAACAATTGTCGAGTGGGGGTTAACAAATAAAGTACAGTTCAACGTACAAAAAACTCAGGCAACAACACTTACAAAGAAGTCTTACGATGGCTTACCAACCGTGGACGTGGAGGGCCACCCCATAGTCGAATCATCTTCGTCAAGCTTTTGGGGATCAACATCAACAATAACATGTCCTGGCACGACCACGTTGTCAGTATTGCGAAAACGGCATCCCAGAAGCTTGGAGTTTTGTTCCGCTGTAGGAAGTTGTATACACCAGAGCAACTGCTGCTGCTCTACAAGGCACAGATTCGACCATCGCTGGAGTATTGCTCTCATATGTGGGGATGCGCTCCGAAGCACTCTCTTAAGCTTCTGGATACTATCCAGAAAAGAGCAATTAGATTAATCGATACGCCTAACCTCACAAAGGACCTACTCAGTCTGGAACATCGAAGGAGGGTGGCTGACCTATCATAGTTTTACAGATTCTATCACGGAAGATGTTCGAGTGAGCTCTCCCAGATAATAACACCAAAAACCGTCCGAATCAGGGACACTAGAGAAGCTCTGCGAGCTCATCCTTACCAGGTCGAGGTCCTTACTCCCCGAACCAGTCTCCTCCAGCATTCCTTCTTTTGGAGAACTTCGACGCTGTGGAATCAGCTGCCGGGGAACTTGTTTCCCGGCGGCTACAACCTGCAGTGTTTCAAATCTAACGTGAACCGACACTTTTCCTCTCGCAGTGCTTCTACAGCGCCATAGGCTTTCAGCCTTTGCGGGAGGCTGACCATAAAAAAAAGGTTTAGTTTTGTTCTTCTCTTAAGTTAGTGCGGCTCTGGATGGTTCTGTCCTCAACATCTGGCATGCGCCGCTTAACCTTCTGAGACATTAGGGCCATAAAATTACTGCCGAATATATTTCGAACCTTGTTACTATATCGCATAATGGGTACCTACCAAAAACAATTAATCGCTAAGAACTTCTATCTGCTATATATTGCATGTTTCCAAAACAGAAGCCAGTCTCCATGTACTCAGAAAAGTTATCACACTAGACATTACCAGCATTGAGAAATTAGGGTCACAAAATTACAGCTTGTAACCAACTACTTGATTTTTCAAGTTCTTGAAATCATACCTACTTGACTTGAACTTGACTTTATTTCAAGTTCAGACAAGTCAAGAAACTTGAAAATTGAGTAGTGTTAGTGTTAATTATACTGCACGTCTTGTCCTCAGTGATCACGTCTGTAGATGTTTAAAGGGTTGCGATACTTCCATTCTGGATTCATATAATATACAAATATGATGAAAGTAAGCAATTTATTGTACCAACGTTGAATACTAAACAGAGTCTAATACACCCTGCGCAAGACAGTTCCTATTGTATAGAGGCCAACTATAGCTTTAAGAAACTGCCAGATTCTTATGACCACCTTGCTGTGGTTCTAGCAATATCTATCCACCAGCTTTACTTCCTGGTGAGGTTTTTCGACCGATATAATAGTTTTGTACAAAAATCTTGCAACTGACGAGATTATTGTTTTCTTTGAATGGATTGCTAATCAGAAACTACACATACTGTCCGATTTTCTTGAAATCTTGGCAAAATTTAGACTGGTCATTTAACCCTGTTAGTAGTTAGTTAGTTAGTAGCTTTAAGTCTGTCCAAGATTAAAATCTCTCCCCTCATCAGCTTCATATATACAGGGTGTCCCAGAAAGACGGTCCCATAGAAGAACCCCCATCTCACTGAGTCAAAATATTGCGCATACACACAACATACCTATATACCAAGTTGCACCGTTTGACCGTGAGAGGGCTTCAAAGTCAAGAATAATTTTTCAATTTTTGTTGATAACTTCACAACGACATTTGCGATTTGAATGAAATTTGGTAAACGTGTAATACCATAAAAATGCCACATTTTAATACTTTTAACTCTAACACTATGATGTTTTAGCTTGGTGAACCGATGTCTTCGCCACTTACATTGACCACTATTTTTCTTATTTTTAGTGATTTCGGTTTGAAATTTTTCCACAACAAAGATCCATCATTGACAAATATTTTTTGACTCTTAGTAAATTTTCGTATCTGTCACGGTTTAACAGTTAAAAATAATTCTGTGATACTTCAGTAGTAGCGCACTGGTCTATTTTATCCGGAATTTAATTGATTGCATTTTGTTAGTCTTTCGCTTGTAAAATTATGTAATTATGTATTCTAATGGAGCCAAAGTCTGAGGCTCTATGGGCTGAAATCAATACCAACGTGACTAACTTAAGTAGTGAAACTCTAGTGTGCTGGTCCCACCCTGGTCAGAGAAAACAAAACAGCACCTCGGCCGCAAAGTGCAACCATATAATTACAGGCTCCCTATCTTGTTCGGTAGGATCTAGTAAGCCGCTCAGCTGTCAAAACACACTGGAAGTCAGCCACACCAGCAGCGGTTATTAAGCCTACTGCGAAAGTAGCTATCCCTACTACGAACTTATCAAAATTGAATCTCCCGATTACGATCTCGCTGCAGATCAAATGCTGCAGGTCGCAACGTTGCGTTGTTACAATATGACGCGCACCACCATTAATGGTAAAGTAGAGCCCAGAGATATACCATTTGTGTACGTTTTGCGCTATATAAAAACTGCATACCATCTATTAGTACAGTTCATCATTTGGAATAGATACAGTTTTGATAATATTCAATGGTTACCATTATTTTACTTCCGTACTCGTAACCAATTCATGGAATGTGCTTTTAGCCAATTTTCCAACAAAACGTAACCTTTTAGAATGGTGAAAATGAAACACTAAGTTGTATTTGAACGTAAATCTGACGGATGACGTTCAGTATGTATATTTTGACTGAACTATGATAAGACCGACACATTCCAGGATTATTAGCGACTTCATCGATGAAGAGGACCGGACTTAGTCAAATTGTTTAGGCAGGTATTGCTACCGTTATTGATAGCAACGCCAATCTGCTTTTCTGTCTGAATCGGACGTTTTTTCCGGAAGTGTGACAGCTAGAGTATGTTTCGGTCTTGGGAAGATAATGGGATTTCACAGCGATGTGAATTACCCTGCAGCAGCGAAGCTACGTCGGCGGTTTGTCATTACGGTGGTGAAAGTAGTGACTATAATACGGACACTGATAATGAATTTGAACAGAGGGAGGTGGAGGTAGACCAATTAAAACCTCACAAAGGGTCACATCTTAGCGCAGATGCAAAACAAATAGTACTAAATGATAATGAACTAACGAAGGATCCGGAGAATGAAAATAAGGGGAATATGATCAAAAATACGTCAATTCTAACACACGTTCCATATCCAACAGTATGTGAAATTTTGAGAAAGGGGTCACAAAAGAGGAAGCGTAGGTTTGATGCTGGTGTTTCAAAAGAACACGAAAAGTACAAAATTAATGAACTACCCACAATCGAATCCGTTCAAAGACAATTGGCTAGAATGGGGTAACAGTATCCAAGGAGTACATTGCAGCGATGGATTAGGAAGATTGGGTTTAGGTACAGAACTGTGAACAAACGAATGGCTATAATCGAAAGTGCAAGGATTGTGGGATGACGGCACGATTACTTGCATAAGATAGAGCAATACCGGAACGAGGGGAGGTCAGTGTACTACCTCGACGAGACCTGGTATGATACCCAGGATACCGCTAAAAAGGGATGGACCGACGGTACAAAGAAGTGTTAGCTAAAAGGCGTTCCACCAAATAAAGGATCCCGTATAGTTATCTTACACTGCGGATCATCTGACGGCTAGGTCGAAAACGCACTCAAATTATGCGGAAAGAAAATTGAAGACTGCAATACAGACTACCACAAAAACATGGACTCGGGAATATTTGAGCAATGGTTTGAGTATACCCTTGTTCCCAATTTAAAGCCATTTAGCGTCATCGTAATGGACAACGCAAGCTATCACTCCAGACAAGGGTACAAAATTCCGAATTCAACGTTATCGAAGGCGGAAATACAAGATTTTCTCATAAAACGGGATTTGTACTCTGAAGAAACTTACAAAAAAAACTGAATTATTGGAAGTCCTCCACACTGAACAGTTTGAGAAACAATATGTCATAGAAAGCATGTCTTAAGGTTGCCTCCCTATTTTTGCATTTTCAGTCCTATAGAATTAATTTGGGGACAACTAAAACAACGAATCGAACGTTAAAATTGAGTGTAGAAAGGAATAATGTACCATATGGTTTATACGGTTATATTGAAATGTCTCTACCATATATTTATTAACAGGTAATACAGTTTCAAACATCTTGTTCAACCAACTGATGTATGAGCACTTTATTGGATGGAATGAACATTTTCGTTGTTGCCCACTCCAACGAATTCGAATGCTCAGTCCGACCACGTTCCCTTTCTCTGTCGGTACTTTTTGCGGAGATCTTCACTTTGTAAACAAATGGTATATCTCTGGGCTTTACTATACGAGAAATAAGAATGGACTGCGGGAAGTTTTTATTTTGGGAAACGCAATGGCGTTCGGTACTGGTTTTATAAATGGCTTTCGACATAGGTTACATGTCATCATTCTTTTTTTTTATGGTGGGCCTCCCGCAAAGGCTGAAAGCCTATGGCGCTGTAGAAGCGCTGCGAGAGGATAAGTATCGGTTCACGTTAGATTTGAAACGCTGCAGGTTGTAGCCGTCGGGAAACAAATTCACCGGCAGCCGATTCCACAGCGTCGAAGTTCTCCAAAAGAAGGTATGCTGGAGGAGATTGGTTCGGGGAGTAGGGACCACGACCTGGTCTGGATGAGCTCGCAGAACCTCTCTAGTGTTCCTCGTTCGGAAGGCCGTTGGTGCTCGCTCGAACGCCTTCCGTGATAGAACCTGTAAAACAGGGATAGTTCAGCCACCCTCCTCCGATGTTCCAGGCTGTGGAGGTCCTTGGTGAGGTTAGGCGTATCGATAAGTCTAATCGCTCTTTTATGGATAGTGTCCAGAAGCTTTAGAGAGTGCTTCGGAGCGAATCCCCACACATGGGAGCAATACTGCAGCGATGTGCTGGATCTGTGCCTTGTAGAGCAGCAGCAGTTGCTCTGGTGTATACAACTTCCTACAGCGGAACAAAACTCAAAACTCAAAATTGTACCTACTACGACCCCACAACATATTGTTGCCAAAATTTCATCACAATCCATGCAGTGGTTATTGAGATTACGTGGCTAAAAGAACGCGCACAGCCTTACATTTACAATATCAAGTAATCTTTCCTAGGCTTTTCTGAGTTTTAAAGCTTTAGGGTTTCTTTGGAAAACATTCCCAATGGCAATCCTTCAATAGTGGTAGTTATTCCAATAAAAACAGCTGTATCTAGCAAGAAACCGCCTTTCCTGGATAGCCAATTTTACAAGTTCAGTAAAATGATGAAATAAACATCTCTACTCCTTATCACACATTGTAAGCCAACTAAGGGCCGGTTGTACAATGCAAGCTTAAGCTTCGGCTTAAGGTAAGCCGACGTTAAACCACGTCAGTTGCAAAACGTCCGTTGTACAATGCTGGCTTAGCCCCCCACTCCAAGAACAACACGAGCTTACGTAAGCCGAAGCTTAACGCGAACTTAGCTGAGGCTTAAACCTAACCTGATATATGTGACATGATATGTCAAGGAGGAACCTTCAAATTGCTTGTCACTTTATTAGGTCATTTTTTTGAAAGGTTTGTGTCTAATTTAACAAAGAGGGCAAACGAAAGAACAGAGACAGAAACGGTCGCTGCCGAAATTTGACACAAACTGTCATAAGTGTCTAACCAAAAAAGGTAATTTTTCAAATGATTATGTCAGTACCTATTGCTTCATTGATGCCAACTGTAGTGAATTTCATTATCAACCAGGTTTAACTAAGCCGACGATTGTACAATGGGAGTCGACTTTAAGCCTAAGCTTAGCTAAGCTTAGGCTTAACAAAGCTCGTGTTTAACCTGCATTTGTACAACCAGCCCTAAAGGGTACAACCGCTTACTTGTTTCTATAGGCATATCTTTCCGGACCTGTGGACCTCAATCATTCAACAACTGTGTTAACAAATTTCCTCTAACTTCTTTTGGCAGCTGAATTATTATACAGTGCAATTTTTGGTTAAATATCTTATCTACCCTGCCTTGTACTACCTTACGATGCTAAAGCTTACGTATAACCACAAATTCAGTTCAGAACTAAATAGAAACTGTGTAGATCACATCATCCGTTAAGAGTTGTTCCAGTTTCCATATTGAGAGTAAATATAGTGGTCAATTTATATGGATAATAATATTGAATGAAATGCGGTAAATCATTTTTGCTGCGAAATTACGTTTTGTTTTGAAGATCACTGACACACCTTATAGTCTCAGAGACTGCTGCATAAAATCTGACACCACAAAGCATGCACTTTTGTAAATTTTGCAGATTTATATCCTCTAGTACGTTTGGATAAATTTCCCCTAGTGTGTCAGAAAAATTTACATTATTATTATACAAATTAGATGCATAATAAATTGAAGTATTAAATTGAAGGGTTTGACCTAAACTATTCGAAAGCCATGAAGACTTGAGTTTTTTGTCAGAATACAATAGGTAAGTGAAACAGAATTAACTTAAGGGACCCTCAACTGTGACCTTCCTTGTGTATCTGATTCCTAGACAACATCTATGATACGGCGGGATTCATTTGGCGACGTTGTCATATTTCAAATATACAGGGTGTCCAGTTAGTGTGTAATTCTTCGATATCTCGCAAGGTATACCTGATAGAAGAAAATGTCGAATACAAAGGTTATTTGGTTACTTAAGACGCATATTATAAAAATATTTTGAAATATACAGGGTGTTGCGGGAAAGTAGGATAGTGATCAACTTGATTTTTTTATATGGAACTATAACTTTTTCTTAAATTCTTCTAGTTTCCATCATTGATCTCTATTCAACTCTAAAATATTTTTGGGATCGGTTGCCAAGTTGCCAAGTTATAATTTATTTTCTATTAATTTCCGGATTTGCAAGACCCAAGTAATACGTCCAAATTGATATATTCCTTGAACTTTTCTCAATAATATTATACAGCGAGTTACTCGAATACTGAGTGGATGTTATTTTGGACGTTACCAGCAATTTGTATTTACAGGGTGTTTTTGGCAGCATTTATAAATACTGCAATTTGAAGGTCATTTAACTTTGTTTTTTTTTTAAATATAACACCCTGTATGTTTGATTTGAAATCAAAATATCTACTAATACCCTATCTCGCCTTGTAATATTTTTTTTCGCGTTTGCGGCGTTGCCAAGTTATAAATTATTTTTCCAAATTTTTAAACAAATATTCCCGATTTTAATTTATTTTAAATAGAATCCTCTACTTATTTTTATCGCAATAAATTGCACATGTCGAACTTAGTAAGATCTGAAAATTTCAAAATTTTGTTCCAGTTAATTATTGAGATACGGCAACAGCGCTTTTTCAGTAAACAGTACCGGAACGCTTAAATATTTCCAAAACTGCCACAGCTGGAACGGTGAAATTCAATACTTGGGGGTTTTTGAACATACAGAATTCAAAAACGCCAACATTATTGTTGTCAGATTTACCACTTTGCCGTTACACTTCAGAAATAGGGCAATCCATTCAAAATTATGACGTAAGGGACCTTCAAGTATTAAGGAACCCCTAAGTATTGACTTTGAGTACGTCCCTTATTATGGGCTTTATTGATAACTCATTGGTCGGAAGGAAATTGAACAGCTGATCTCTGACATAAGCCACAACAGTATGTTGAGTATCATTACGACCGAAAACAAAGACTGTTGATCCAGTACCTGGAAGAAGGAATACACTTGCTGACAGTTAAAAAGATTGATTTCACGCTCACGTTAATTACTAATCGTATCGATCGATAAATCAATGTTGTCACTGCCAACGCACCAACGCCATAAGTGTTTAGTGCGCACACGAGCGTTGTTCATAGAAAGTGGCAAGTATACAGCGATCTAGTGACATTAGATATGAAAGTTGACGGTCAAGGAAAAAAGACAGTCGCGTATGATCCGTGCACACTGGGTTTTTGTGGCTGCATAGAAAGTGGATGTTGGACCATTATGCGCTGGATTGAAGCAAACTAGGATAACGTTGTTTACTTGTTCATATTTATTTATTCATTTATTAACGGATCAATCCCGCTTGTCTAATACAATAGGGTAAACGTTCTAAAAATTATCAATATGATAAAACAAAATGTTAAAATTAAATAGGAAAAACTACTACCTACAATGTCTTACAATATCAATGATATTACAACCAATAACGGTACATAAATGAAATAAATAGAAATAAGGAACAACAATACTTTTTGGCCTTTTATAAAGTTAGAAATCTGAATCAGATAACTCATTGCACAGACCGAAGGTACGAGAACTAAGGGTGATAAGCATAGTTCTCTATGAAACTATTGGTGAAAAGTTTGTGTAGAACGAGTGTTTCGAAATATAACATGTAATCCAACTCTGGAAGTTAAATTAGGACAATCAATGATAGAGTCTATGAGTTTATAAATAAGTAATAGGTCTCTCTGTTTTCTTCTACAAGAGAGAGTTGTTAAGTGTACTGATGTGCATGAGTCAGAAAATGAAATTTATTGTTGTTGTGGAGTTGACGTATCTGCAGAATCTTCTCTGAACTGATTCAATCCCATGGATATGATATGCATAATTAGGACATCATTCACCATACTTATACAGAAAACATATAGAAAAGCTAATGTACGATTTTTGGAGTATGTAAAATTCAAACATTTTTTTAATTGTCTTCGCTGTAAGTTTAATTTAACCTGGACCATTTCAAATTTATTCAAACATTAGGTGCGTAGTTTTATTTGGTAATGGAAATGGAGTAATGGAGATTTAGATTTGAAGGACCAAATTATTAACAGCTACCAGTCTTTTAAGTATTTAGGAGCGACAATACACAGAGATGGTACGTGTTTAAGAGATATATAGGCCAAAATAGCTCAAGGAAAAAGCACTTCATGGACTGCTATGGAATAACACTATCACTAAAGAAAACAAAACAAGGATATTTGAAAGAATATTACAAAATATTACTCTATATGGAGCAGACGTATGGCCAATGACAACAACAATAAGGAACAAAATAAGAACGGTTGAATTGGATTACATGGGAACATGACGGCAAATCACAAGAACTGACAAAAATAGGAACTGCAGAGATATGGCAAAGAATGGGAATCGATTGCTCAATAACAAGAACATTAGAAAACAGAGCACTGCAATGGTATAGTCACGTCCAAAGAATGCCAGAGCACAGATGGCCAAAACGAATATTGGAGCCTCCAGGGAGGCGACGTAGAGGACGACCGGCACTAAGATGGGAGACATGCCATGATAGGTAGAGACCTGAGAGTAGGGGATTGGAATATAAGAGTGCTGTGGAGGGCAAACACGGCAAAGTCGTGAGGGAAAATTCTAAAAAGAGGAAGAAAAAGAAGAAGAAGAAGAAGAAGAAGGAAAGGAGTGGAGATAGAATATGTTCTATTTTCCATTCCAATTTTCAATCTTTGTCGGAAAAAATCAGCGGCCGGTGGGACTAGAACCCGCGACCTTCAGAACGATACTCTGGCACTCTCGCAAGAGTAGAGAACAGTTTACCTGAAGAAGATTGAAGATGGTAAATCAATCGAAACGTTGTATTTAAGATTGTAGAGATAATGGATGTCCGAAACAGACCTTTTGAAGCATCTACCTTGTCTACAAGCTTCAAGCAACGATATTTGTTTTATTTTGTTTTTTATTTGTTACTATTAATCGGTATCGGAATCAATCAATATTGTAATTTACTTGTGCTTTTCTTGAGTATAGGAGGTTAGGTAGTGGTTAGGCTTTAAGCTAGACTTAGCCAGCAGTTTAATTTCTTATTTAACGAGTGTACCACTTGTCGGCAATATAGACGGTTTATTATCATTATTATTCTGACTTTCTAAGTTTCTCTCACATGATTGCGGTAACAACAAGTCATATGCCAAGTCCACACCTGAGCTATTATTGGTCTGAATCTAGGAAGGATAGTACATTATTATAGGTCTTCCAGACTTTTGAAATGTTTTGTGTAACTTTTCGTCCAGGCCTAATTGTTGTAGGTGTGGTGTGAATGTGTCTGGTGTGAGGCCTGAGACCGACATAATGAAGAGGACAATAATACATTTATTTTGTTTTCAGTCTTTTTATTTCTATGGCAAGGTCTGTGTAGGAGTTTTGGATATTCATATCATTGAGAATGGCAAATAGGTAACTTTGTCGGACTTTGACTGAGAAACTGTATCTGATCTATTGACTGGAATAGTATAGTTTGCATTGATTGTTGAGTTTTTTTGCTGTGGCTAGTGCTTGGTATACGACTTTGGCTGCAGAGTACTGTCTGGCTGTGTACTCGGTTCCAGCGAGAATTATGCATGCGCTTGTTATGTGATCTATTGTTTCTTTCTGCTGGTGCCATTTTCTGCACCTATCGTTGGTTATGGATGGATCTTTAGTTATGTTTTTCTTGAAGTTTCGTGTCGCAATCATTTGCTCCTGATGGATAGCAAGAATGAAACCGGTGTACATCTTTCATTGATGTGGTCTTGTATGTCATGGTATACATTTTTGCTAGAGAGTGCTTTCTGCGCCCAGATATTTATTTTTTCTTATTGTGATTTGATGTGATTGTATGCATCTGCTACGTGATCTGGACCAGAAAAGTTGAATGGTGCATAGCTTTTGTCTGCTTTTACTATTGCCTTTATGTAAGTTTGTTTGTTTGGTTTGGAATGTTTCAGTTCTTTGATTTGTCATATATGAAGTGACTGTATGTTTATAATTTCTCTGCCCCCTTGCTTTCTGTCTATGGTGAGCGTTTCTTTGCATGCGTTAAAATGTGACATTTTGTGTTTCGAGAGGCTATTTTCATAAATCTGTCCATCTGTCTGTTATCTTAATGAGCAAAACAACTTATCTGACCTCATTAAAAAACCTCACAGCAAATAATAATCAATATCAATTAAAGACTGTTGCAGTAATACCTTTAATCAAGTCTGAAGATCCTTACAAAAAAAATACATTCGCAAGACTTTGTTCCAACACACATTCTCCCATCTCAGATTCCATCAGTTTTTTTTGCTGGTCAATCAATTTTTGAGCGATCAGCATCGATCGTACATATCTCTATCGGTTCACCGTTATCTACAAATAAAGTACTGGACGTACTCGTACCGCATTCTGTTACACCTTTCGCTCTGCATTTACATACAACATACGTCACAGCGGCTAGGCGGAGGTTTATTTTCGCCTGACGTCGATAATAGACGGAGTGCCTCAAGGCGTCGAACGCGTCCTAGCGGGGCAATGCACCTGTTGGTCTAGATTCGGAACAATGTTGCAGAGCAATACATAATTGACGAAGTTGGGTCTGGGGTGCTAAATCTTCAATGCAACTAACAGAGGTGGTACACGCTATCACTTGAAAAGAGACACCTATCTTACATTTTACATTCCCACTAAATGTACAGCCAGAAAAAGCCAGAGAGCATTATTTTCCTGTTTTTATCTGCTTTGTGGACTATTCTAAGGCGTTTGATAACGTAAAGTGGCCTAAACTGTGGGAAATCCTCATCTCTATGGGAGTTCCCTATCACCTAGTGTTTCTCATACAGCAACTCTATGAGTCTAATTCGGCTCGCGTAAGAATTGATGGTAACCTGTCTAGTCAAACTGCAACCAGAAAAGGAGTTCGTCAGGGATGTGTATTATCTCCGATGTTGTTTAACATTTACTCTGAATTTGTGATGAGACAGGTATTAGACAACTGGAATGGCGGTGTAACTATTGGCGGAAGCAAAATATCCAACTTAAGATTTGCTGACGATACAACCCTTATTGCAGCTTCTCAGGAAGAACTAGTAGCTCTATTAAACATCTTAGAACAACGTAGTGCAGAGTATGGTCTTGGTATTAACTACAATAAGACCAAGGTTATGATCGTAGATAGAGAGCATGATAATTATCGAAAAATAAAGTCAATAGGCCGTTGTGAAGTAGTTCAAAGTTTTATATACCTCGGTTCTTTGATCGATAATTTGGGTAGCTGTGAAAATGAGATTCGACGGCGCATTCAACAGGCACGTGTGGCCGTGACAAAGCTTACTAAAATATGGCGTGACCATAACATCACTAAAGCTACAAAAATGTCGCTGGTTCAGTCTCTTGTGTTCTCTATATTTTTGTATGCCTCGGAAACTTGGACTGTTAAAAAGGCAGATCGAGCTCATATAGACGCTTTTGAAATGTGGGCATGGAGGAGAATGCTGAGAGTTCCTTATACCGCCCATCGAACTAACGTCTCCATACTGGATGAGGTCGGTAATCCAAAGAGACTATCCTCCATTGTGTCGACGAGAATGCTTACATTCTTCGGACATATACACAGAAGCGATAATATGGAGAAACTTGTATTTCAGGGTCATGCCCCGAGTGGGCGGCGCCGTGGCCGTCCCCCTACACGCTGGGTAGATACGACGAAACAGTTGCTGGATATGAGTGTCAAGAGCGCCACTAAACTGACAACAAATCGCGAACGATGGCGAGCTACAGTGCTCAAAACTATTGATAATATTCGTGTCGGCAATACTCTAGCTCCGACTTAATGCATTTTACGAGTTCACAACATGTCTGTTAAGACATTGTGACTATGATGATGAAATGTACAGCCAGGCGCAAGTTTCAGTGGAGCGCGTTGATGACCTGTAAATGGAAAACATTGTCACGACCGCCTCTTTTTCTTCACACCAGGAATCAAACAGGACGTAACTTTCACCGTTTTACTTCACAACACAATACAATATCTCTTAACTTTATCTCCGCTACAGCTCAATTACTCCCGCCATGCTACCCGTGGCGCCTTATATACACTTCATCGAACCATCTAGAGAATTAGAGACATTCAGATGACGCTCTAGAATGCCCATCCATCATTACCGAAAACTCGCTACTAACTCACTACTAACACTAACACTTAGACTTTACATCATGCATCACAACTAATACACAATACACGAATACCATAATATACAGTATGTTACATTCTTTCCCCCTTAGCGTTCGGCGTCCTCGACGAACAACTTTGATTCTTGCATCACCACAGGCATCGGTATAGTCGACCTTCGGTCTTCCACTTCCCGTACATAACGTGTAGATCAAGTCATTGAGGCGTATCGTCACCAAGTAGGGTCCCTCCAAATGATGTTCAAGCTTCGAACATCTATCCTTCTTTCTGTCGTGTGTGGTAAGACCATACCAGATCACCTTGTAACTGCGATATCCTTTGCTCAACTTGTGATTCTCATTTTCAGCTCCAGCAGCGTTCTCTTTTCCTAACTCTGCTATCATACTCTTCAGTTTCGCCTTTTCGTCTTGTCGGCTGTCAACTCTCGACACTCCCTTCTCGTCACTCAGGTTGCTCTCCAGTTCCTCCGTGAGTCTGCTGAGATTGTCTTCCACCTTCGCAATCCTGTTTTTCTGCTTACCATTCTCGCTCCTTAGTTGCGCGGCTTGATCAGAGCCCCATGACACGTCCTTAAGCTCAACGTCAAGCTCTGTTCCTATCTTTGCGTTTTCTCTCTCCAGCTGCGCCAATGTTTGCTTCAAATCTACATCGTCATCCTGCATCGCTGATATTTCGTACACATCTTTGTTTGCGTTTTCAATGACTTTGTTCGATTTCTTATTTAGCCTATCGCTATCAACTTCGCTGTCCATCTGCGCAATCTTCTGCTTCATCTTATTATGCTCATACTTCAATTCTTTCGTCCCAGAATTATCAGCCTGTGCTGCAGCCAAAGCGTCTTCCAGCTCCTTTTTCAGTCGAACGTTCTCATCTTCCAAATTTGCCAGTTGCTCTTTTATCTTATTGTCAACGTCTTTGCTTTATACAAGTCTTCCATGGCCTTTCTCACAGCATCAAGCGCAAGTGTCATACCTGATTTCAACTTCTTGATTTCTGCTTCATGCTGCACCAACTTTTTTCTCAACCTTGACTCGTCTTCCTTGACCTTGGTATTTTTGGCTTGCACAATCGCGTGGTCCAGGTTTTTCTTCAAGGATGCGTTCTCAGCCTCCAGCTGGATAATCTTCTATTTGAGCACTGTATTTTCGTCCTTAACTTGGTTACATCTATCCTCCGCTTTCTTCGGCTGATCCAAAGCCTCCGATCTCCTGATTTAATTTTTCAAAGCAGAAACTTCTCTGTCGTGTTTTTCGTTTAGCTTTCTCAAGGCTGCCTCGTGTTGGTCGTTCTTCTTCAACAGATTCTTTTTGTCCCTTACAAACTTACTCTTATTCCCATACATTCCTGTGTCTGAGAGTCAAGCAACTGCTTCAACCTATCCCGGTCTACTGTAAGTTACCTCAGGGCTACTCTGTGTTGTCCTTGAAGCTTAGCGATAGTTTCCTCGTTCTTCTTCAGCAAATTATTCGTATCTCTGACAAACTGCTCCTTCACTGAGTTTTTCGTGCTTGCATATTCATTTGCTCTTTCTACGTCCACCTGCATCTTATCGACCTGTATGAGGCAGCCTACTCTAAGGTGCCGCTTCTGCCCACATCTCCAACACGTAAACTTCTCAGCTCCTTCTAGATTTCTGCCAACTGAATATGAACCTGCAAATGGAAAATATGATATACTGAGGACTGAGTGAAGCAAAGGATGTACTATATTTCTTTCTAAATCGAGATTGGGTGTCAAGGGATCATTTAGCTCATAGGCTTTGTTTCTTTTTGGAATTACTACAACCAAAGATTACTTCCATATATTGATGGAAAAACCGTTCTCAATATTTTGAGCTGCCCCATAGGTGTAGTGTGTAGTGTGTGTGTGTAGTTTATTTTTGCTATGTACAAATATTCATGTAAAGCAAAAATATAGCAGGCTATCGTCCGTAGAATGTATGATACCTTGTGCACGGCCATCAACCAAGTGACATACACGTTGGATTTGGAGTTGAATACATCTCTTGATTACTTTTCTTCATATTCATCTGCTAGGCTGCCTTATTCATACTGGTAGACGCGATGTTTGCAGACTCCCAAAACTGGTCGTAACGAATTTTCTCCGCAAATCTCCACATTTTTTCTGCTACTTTATCAGAACTGAAATTTTGACAGGTTATTTGACGTAGTATGTGATACCATTCAAAATCGAGCAGCAAGCAAGCCCAGACAGCACAATATATTCTAGGAACTTTCGAAGAATCACCATTTTGGAATATTGTATCATTCCATGAAAAGTTCATGAATATATAGATTATTTGATGAACATTCCAAGAATGCGAAAATGGGAATCCAAAAAATGTGCATAGGTTATTCCCTCAGAATATTCTACGATTATTATTAAGATGTATTGAATATTGTAGGAAGATTCCTGGTATATCTTTGAAGAAACATACATAGGTTATTCCCTCAGAATATTCTACGATGGTTATTAAGATGTATCAAGTATTGTAGGAAGATTCCTGGTATATCTTTGAAGAATATATGTTGAAAGAAACTAATACCTTTTATCACTTTATTTTATTTATTTGTGTCTTGTTGTCTGCCTAGGTACTTAACACGCGAGTAGTAAACATATATAACCTAGTATCCAACTTTCATACAGTGTTTTGGGCAGCATTGATTATTATAGGGATTGATGATAAAAAATATATAAAACAGAACACGGAACCTGTATTCATAATTGCATAAGTTTAATGTACACAAAAAAACACATTTCATTGCACGGAATCGTCCTCCTGTATTATCCTGCAAAATAAAAAAACCCGTTTTATTTTAAAGCATACGATGTACATTCAAATACACTTCATTAACTACAATGCTAGATTTTCACCAAAATGTCGTTGTATTTTAATCAAATTTAGTAGAATAAACACTGTAAATTCATAGTCACAAATATATCAAATGTGTTGCTAGTGATTATTATATATTAATTAGGGTACCTACGACAAGTAAGACTAGAACATAGAGATTGGACTCTGAACAAGAGAGTTCTACCACATGGTGCTACAAAGTCGATAATTTACACAGACAAAATAGTTACACTCACCCTAGTCGCTCCTAGATGAAGTTTTTAACTAAATAACAAGTGACAATCATGTTCCAGAACACAGATAACTATCCAATTATCACAGGAGCAAAATGCACAAGCACAAGCAGGCACCACCGACCACCGCCACCGTGACGAATGAAGCTAACCTCAAAGTTCTCAAGCCTAACCTAACCTGTAACGGTGCCACGCCTACATTAAGAATCATACCAAAAGGCATATTCATAGACTATTCTTTAGATAATATTAATTTATGGATATTATCAGAATACTTTGATCGACACGTTCATGGAATAATCATGACATAATTCCTCGTACATCCTCATGGGAATGAAACCAATAAAAACATCCATAGAACATTCTGTTAATGTTCTGAATATTCTCAATCTATTTTGGATGAAATAAGAATGTTCCAGGAATATATTGTGCTGTCTGGGAGGAGAGTCGTAATATACCTATATAACAAATCAATTACCCATGTCCAAGCACATGACTTCCTGGTGACCTTACACGATGAATCTGTCCGTGCACAGCTAATGCCGTCGTCGTAAACATGTACGGCCATCCGGTTTTACGCAGGGAATTGTAAAAAAACCGCCTCTCCTAATATATTTCAACTAGCAACGCCTCTCGCGTAATTGATTTAGAGGCGTAAAACGGTCTTAGGGGTAATTAGACTCGTCCACGTTGAGATACTGACTGCCATCGTGGCATGAAGCTCTTGCTTTGATCGACTTGCCTTGTTAACGGTAGCTGAAAAAAGCGAGGATCGTTCTTTCTGTCGCACATACTCGATTTCTCAATGAACAACCTCGTGGATAGTTGGGAATTTTGGAACGCCGTTCTTTAGCTCTATTTTGAGGCGAATGCAAGACTAAGACAGGCATAACTATAAAGATTACTTTAGATTTTTGAAACAAGATTTGATTCAAATTCTTAAAGAAAGTAAAAACTATTGCAAGATTATTTATACAATGTGTCCGGTCGTCGGTGTTGGAACCTTGATGAGGATAAAATACGTTATTTTTTATCGACAAATCACCCCCCAAAAGTAGTTTTTCTCTCGGCATAATAAAATGGCAGTCATTTTGTTTTTTGTTTAATTGAGCACGAGTGTTGTACTAATTTAGCCATAGCTACCTAAGTAGAGGTTCTACAAACACAAAATAGTCTCATTCGATAGCCAAACATTTATACCATAAAGTAATGGTAAACATTTTCCAAATTTTATTTCATATCAGGGCAAAAAAAATTGTTAAAAGAAAATAAATATGTAATTTTTGTGTTTTTTTACAATTTCAGTTTTTTCAAAAAATCTAAGCTGTTAACCTACATTTTTTATTTCTTAACGATAGTACATGGTGTTTCCTAAAAAATACATCTTAGCCCTAAGTAAAGTAGTTTAGAAGCTGTGATGGATTGAATACGACCCTTTATTGTCTAATCTGGCAGTAGATTTATTTATTTATCGTATGGCTCAAAAACATGACAATAGTAAATATAGATTAAAAAAACTATTATAACCTAGACTAGAATAAAATATATACAGCTACAAACTAAGATACATAGTCTTTGGTATTTACAGGTTGATGTCCAGTTCTTTCAACCACTTCAGCGCCAACGGTGTGGCTGTGAAGAACTCTTCTCGCGATACCTGAAACCCACGCAGTTCACATTCGCTCGTAATATGGTTTATAGTTTGGCGGGGCGCGCCACAGTCACATAAGGGAGATTGCACATAGCCTCACCTGTAAAGGGAGTCGGCACATCTCTCGGCGCCTGTTCGGACCCTATTAAGTTTTACCCACTCTTTACGGGGTAGCTCTGATCCTGGAAGTAAGGCTGCCGCCATAAATGCGCATCGTGAGTGCAAAACCTTCCCACCGGGGATGCGCCATTGGTTTAAGGAGTCGAAGTTATTGGTTTTAAGCCCTTCTGCATCCCTTATTGGTGGTTGTCGGGATTTAAGTCTGTTTATCTGCAAAGGGGGTA
This sequence comes from Callosobruchus maculatus, assembly GCA_951848785.1. NCBI lineage: Eukaryota > Metazoa > Arthropoda > Insecta > Coleoptera > Chrysomelidae > Callosobruchus > Callosobruchus maculatus. The sequence goes on along the minus strand of CATOUR010000025.1, from coordinate 4,011,501 downwards.
TTGCTCGGTGGATGGGCAGTTTGTTGTTGGCCGTAATCTTGTTATACTCCCTTAGAAGGGCGTCAGTCCTTCGCAGCTGCGTGGGGCTATTCCAGAGAGTACAGGCAGCCATTGAGTTGGGGTTGTCTTTACTGCGCCTGTAATAAGTCTCATAGTGTGATTTAGTTGGACGTCAATTAGTCTGGTATGATGGCTGTTAATTCAGACAGGCGCACAGTACTCAGCACACGAAATAATATTATCGTATTACTGACAAGAATGGAAAACGCGTTTGGTTCTTAGAAATTGTGTCAGTGGCGGCGCAGCAATATTCGAAAACTTAAAAACAGCTCAAAATTAGTTTTTAGACGTTTTGGGGGTTCCTGATCATTTTCTACATTTCTTTGGGTAGCGGTGATGTCGGGTGATTGGGGGGTGCTGGGATCTTAGCAAACCTTCTTCTTTCTGATAGATAATACAGAATACTTCCTCTCTTCAACGCTGTTTGGCTACTACATCTCGAGTACGTTAGCTCTATTAGTGAATATGTCGTTTTTCTCGAACAAATCGCAGGTATCGTTAGCGCGAGCATGTGGAGCATCTTCCTCCGCAGATCGGCGGCGGCAAAAGTCTGTCCATTGACCTGTGAAAGACCTAGCGATATAATACACGGTCTTAGGTCCATCCGAACATTGCTTTGCCTATTACAAAAACCAAGAGACTGAGGATTTTCTGATGTATACATACGAGTATGACTTTAGAGCGTTCTGTATTGTCTAACGTGGAAACCATTGGATTGATTTTAATGACATTTCAACATAGTATTATTGTATTATTGACGACGACGAAAAACGCGTATGGTTTTTATAAATCATGTCAGTGGCGGCGCAGCAATATTAAAAAAAATTAAAAATATAAAATCAGCTCAAACTTGGTTGATGATGCAGTCCTGCAACTAGATGGAACTCGAATTGAGCGAGTCGAGCAATTTAAATATCTCGGAAGCATAATCAAGGAGAACTTGGACCCGGATCTCGAAATTAAACGTGGTATTGAGATGGCTCGCGCTAGTTTCAACAGAATGCGATCTTTACTTTGTGACAATAACTTGAATTTGAAATTGAGACAACAAATGACTCGATGCTATATATGGTCGGTACTGCTTTATGCGATGGAAACGTGGACTCTTAAAGGAGCAACTATGAATCGCCTGGAAGCATTCGAGATATGGCTACACAGAAGAATGCTTCGCATTCCATGGATAGACCATGTAGCAAACACAGAAGTCTTACGTAGGGCGAATACAGAGAGACAAATGTTGACCACCATTAAGTGTCGTAAAATTGCATATTTGGGCCACATACTAAGAGGTGAAAAATATCGTTTGTTACAAGTAATATTGAAAGGCAAAATCGACGGTCGAAGGGGACCTGAGAGACGACAACAATCTTGGCTCCGTAATATACGAGAATGGACGGAAATACGCAGTGCAGCACAAGTGTTTCGTATGGCGGAAGATAGATCCGCTCTAGCCATAGTGATCGCCAACATCAGGAGGACCTGACGCGGCACATGAAAGAAGACCATTTTCTAGTTTTTTGGGTAGGGGTGAACTTGGGGTGATTGGAGGGTGCTGGAATCATAGCAAATCTTCCTCCTTCTGATAGAGAATACAGAATATCTCCTCTCTTCAACGCTCTTCGGCAACTATATCTCGAGTACGTTACCCCTGTTAGTAAATATGTCGTTTTTCTCGATTTCGAACAAATCCCGGGTATCGTTAGCGCGAGCATATACTGTGGAGCATCTTCCTCTGCAGATCAGCGCAAAGTCTGTCCATTGACCTGTGAAAGACCTAGCGATATAATACACGTTCTTAGGTCCATCCGAACATTGCTTTGCCTATTACAGAAACCAAGGGACTCAGGATTTTCTGATGTATACATACGAGTATGACTTTAGAGCGTTCTGTTTGGGAAACTATTGGATTGATTTTAATGACATTTCAACATAGTATTATTCTATTATTGACGAGGATGGAAAACGCGTATGGTTTTTATAAATCATGTCAGTGGCGGCGCAGCAATATTAAAAAATTAAAAATATAAAATCAGCTCAAACTTGGTATTTAGACGTTTTAGGGGTTCCTGACCATTTTCCAGTTTTTTTGGGTAAGGGTGAACTTGGGGTGGTTGGAGGGTACAGGAATCATAGTAAATCTTCCTCCTTCTGATAGAGAATACAGAATATCTAACACTAACAGATTAGCCTTGCTTGATGTTTCTCCCTTTTAAAACCTAACAGTTGTTACTAACAACAAGTTTGCCATAATTTAACTTAAAAAAGAAAAATTTGAAAAAGTAAAATAATTTATTATTGTTCCTGATAACTATTTCTGTACCACTGAGTTTCTCGTCCGTCACCACTTATAAAAATTATCAAAAGTTATTACAAGTAATATCTTTATTTTCTGGTTGGTATTATGTTTCCTGGACTACGAAAGAAACATCGACACCTGTTTCGAATTATAATTGATACTTCTGAAGTGACATTTGATTGACATCTCCCACTCCAGGTGTTTCATAACCTCACTTTCTGTCATGCGTTGGAAAACTCTTCATTGTGGTACCTGTCCTCGAACAAAACATATATATCTAACTTTATATTGTCAATCTATAGATTTTTTAACCTAAATGTTGTATGTGATGAACTAATTGACGAGGATATTATTAAATATCATAATATTTTAAAAAAATTCTGTGCGAGTCTAACCAATATGTTCCATTTCGTATTTTCTAACCTAAGCAACAATCTCAACAAACTATGTAAGTCTAAACTCCATTTTTGCTTACCTGTTGCTTATGTTAATTTAATATTTTAGTCCTGAGGATTGTTATATGTAGGGGGTCGGTAGGGGTCGCTTCAAGCGCGTAATGCGGCGATTGCAAGCGGTACCACCGGCAACGTCGCAACCTCTACTCCCAACAGTGTTCTGTGGTGGGTTCGTACCGTCCTTGGTTCTGATTGTTCTGTGTTCGTGGTTGTGGTTTTGTGGTTGACAAGATGCTTGAAACGTGTTGTAGGGCAGGATGATGGGTTAAATGACAAGACAAATGTCAAATGCCAAAATTAAAAATTCAATGAAAAATTCCTGTAATTATCAAGAAAAATGGGTTATCTCTTTATTAAAATTTTGTATAAAAAGAAAATTAATGCCTTCTTGGGCAGGGGCGAGTTTACGGTTTGTTCCGAAAACCAAAACTTACACAAAGCTTGAATAATGCGTAGACACTACCTTACTACTTACTATATGGTGAATCAAATGTGCAATGATCACTAAATATATACACCTATGTACAATAATAAGATGAAGAAGTCGCTGGGGGCCCCGCTTCCCTAACGGTCCCTGTCTTCCTGCTACTTATATCTATGGCTGGTAAGAATCTTAACTACCTACAGTTTATCCAAAAACCTTAACTAACTGATGTTCTAGGTGAACACTCCTAGTGGCTACAATTTCTATCAAAAATAAAGCGAATTCCCACCTGTAATCTGATGGATATGGTCCAAGGTTACCTGGAGTTTCCTCTAGCAGTCTGACATGTAGGCGAGTTGAAAGCATAAAGAGAGATGTGGCTGTCGAAGGGATAGGCATGCAGCAAGCAGGTTATCATGCACTAAGCTGTACCATAAAGATTGCGGTGGTTTATACAGGCGAAGCCTAGCTGTCGGAGTTGGTTGTATATGGTCCTTGTCTCAACCGTAAAAGCTGTATTTCAAACCGTAAAAGCAGGATCTCAACAGTAAAAGCTGTATCTAAAAAGCCTACAAGCAAAAGGAATCCTCAAAACTGTGTCTCTGAGGGAGTTGTGGCTAACTTTCATGGAAGTAAGGTTATGCACCTACCGTTGGTGTTGGGTGGCTTTAAAGTGTTCCCTTTGGATGCTGTGTGATATGGATATACTAATCCCACAGAGGTGGTTCTGCAGACACTGCAAAAATCCAATTCGACACAGGATCGCTTCTCTATCAAATCCGCAAAATGCGCATTGACCACCTGGTCCAAGTAAATCAGAGAAGTGAAAGGAAAATGGCCTTTTCCCATGAAAATCGGCGCCAAACTCGCCTGTCATATGGTTAATGAACTGTGGTGATTTAATTCTGTGGTTCGACCTTGGTCCAACTGTCTACAAGGTACAAAGCAACAGATAGATGTCAACAGCAGGTTCGTGGTACAACTAACCTCTTCTCCATCAACATGGACAATGGACATGTAAACAATGGTTTTGGGCTGATAGAATGCCACGGTAAGTTCATATGAATTTAGTTAAATATAATATTGATATTTTTGTCCTTTCCAGATGACTGCAGCTTGGTAATAAACCCTATAGAAGACTGGAATACTTTGTAAATACAAATAGGAATTGCTTGTACAGTTGACTTAAAGAAATATAGATATTAAATACTACAGACTTACATGTTATTTACAAGGCTTAAAATTATGAGAAAATGTGACTAGTCTAGGTAAGTAGATTCAACATACTTGGAATCCGAAAATCAAACCGTAACAGGATGGAGGCATAGTTCTCCGAAAGCTTGGGATTCAGTTTAAAGAGTAAACTTCGCTTTATAATATATTTTTGCCGCTTCCCAGCTATAGCTAATTTTGTTTCGAGAATATCTCTTCTCTTCAACGCTCTTCGGCCACTACATCTCGAGTACGTTACCCCTGTTAGTAAATATGTCGTTTTTCTCGATTTCGAACAAATCCCGGGTATCGTTAGCGCGAGCATAGACTGTGGAGCATCTTCCTCCGCGGCGGCAAAAATGCAAAGCTGCCGAGTAATAACATCGGCATTAAGCTTGTTAACAGTCGGACGGCCTAACAAGGCGAGATTCTCCGTCAGGCTGCCGCTTGCTCGCTTGCTTGCCAAGAAGAAGAAGATTCGAGCCGTTTTTCTGTTAATTGCTGATGCGCCGAGAACTTTACATCAAAACTAATTTGTGGTGCGGCCTTAATTTGCCTGACGAACACATTACGCGATTGCAGGATGTGATTTGTTTTTTTATTGAACGGTAGACCGTTTAGATCAACCCGCAGCTTCAAGCTATCAATACCGGAAGCTTGAAAAGGCTTCATTGCTAACCAGAAATGAGATCGGAACCAATGCAGATATGGACAGATAATACAAACGGAATGATACTGAAATACTGCAGTCCGTTCATTGAAAAAACCCATTGTTCATATTATTAACGATTGTATTGAAAAAGCAAACTGTGGAAAATCCTCATCTATGGGAGTTATTTATCACCTAGTGTTTCTCATACAGCAACTCTAGTCAAAATGCAACCAGAAAAGGAGTTCGTCAGGGATGTGTATTATCTCCGATGTTGTTTAACATTTACTCTGGATTTGTGATGAGACAGGTATTTGACAACTGGAATGACGGTGTAACTATTGGCGGAAGCAAAATATCCATCTTAAGATCTGCTGACGATACAACCCTTATTGCAGCTTCTCAGGAAGAACTAGTAACTCTATTAAACATCTAAGAACAACATAGTGCAGCGTATGGTCTTGGTATTAATTACAATAAGACCAAGGTTATGATCGTAAATAGAAAGCATGATAATCATCCAGAAATAAAGTCAGTAGGCCGTTGTTAAGTAGTTCAAGTTTTGTATACCTCGGTTCTTTGATCGACAATTCGGGTAGCTGTGAAAACGAAATTCCACGGCGCATTCAACAGGCACGGGTGGCCATGACAAAGCTTACTAAAATATGGCGTGACCATAACATCACTAAAGCTACCAAAATGTCACTGGTTCAGTCTCTTGTGTTCTCCATATTTTTGTATGCCTCGGAAACTTGGACTATTAAAAACGCAGATCGAGCTCGCGTAGATGCTTTTGAAATGTGAACATTGAGGAGAATGTTGAGAGTTCCTTATATCGCCCATCGAACTAATGTTTCCATACGGGATAAGCTCGGTAATCCAAAGAGCCTATCCTTCATTGTGTCGACGAGAATGCTTACATTCTTTGGATATATACAAAAATTTAGTGTCGCCAGGATGAACTGGTGCTTCAGTAAATTAAATTAGCACCTGTAAACGTCGAATTGCATACAAGCTTAATTTTTGCATGCATAGACCGAGGAAGTCTGTATCTTTCTGAAATCACTGACGTCAGTGATGACACAAGCCTACTGAAAAACATAATATTGCTTTAGAGCAGGCAACAGAAAAGATCTGTCGAGCAACCCTCGTATAATGTTGCTTTAATTTGCATGTCTCAACAAGAACTTTTGGAGCTACTAACTCTTGTGAATTTAGTTTTGTAAATATGACTAGCGGTAAGCAGAACAAACAATCAAATTTATTTTTAACGCATCAGAAATGGTGTCACAAACTTCAAGGATGAACATGTAATTGTGGTTTTTGGGATAAGGTATATAAACATATGGCAATGAAGCAAAAAAATGCTATATCGCCATCTGATTTTGAAGAGGTTAGCTTCTGTCTCCTGGGAAAATGAAAACTATAAAGTGTTTATCTATCCACTCCACTCCACTCTTGTTGTATGCATTTACTCTATCAAGGCCAGTCTTCTTTGAACATTTAATGTTCAATGAAAGCATTTTTAATTATTTTCGCAATGCATTTTTCCTCGAGTATGGTTGAGGCAAGCTTTTAAGACGCACTTAGCCTTCCATTATATCTTTTATAGTACTCTACATAGCTGTTCAACGTCTTACTCCAAACGAAAGTTACCGTAAATCTTAAGATTCACTAAGAAAGCTAATTGATCTCACCAACGACAAAAGAATAGCTATTTTCACTTTCAATAATGGAAGTGAATCTGAAGTATAACAATAATAATTTACTCACCATTGTACCACTATTATAAGGATATATTACGTTTCGATATTAATATAGGTATACATTATGAGTTTATTCACGAACTGATTAATTATAAAGTATCATACATAATTCACATTCGTGATTCAAACTGAATACATGAAAACTGCGTCATGTAAGTTAAGTATGAACCAGATCGCATCTACTCTGGATGCCTCAGGAATGAAAAAAGCCGTCAGCTTCTCAGGTAATCACTGTGATCCTTCTTAAACAATTATAACTATAAACGATTTTCGTGCTTCAAATTTCATTGCGAGCCCTCAACATGTTTAGAAAGGCCTTTAAGAGCGCATCAAAAAGTGTTGACGAGACTCAAAAGGGCTTGGATGGATTAGGAGTTTGTTTCTTTCATAATTAAGGGTCTAGGGTATAGCGCGCGAAATTGAGAATCCAATAAAAGACCTATTCCCGAGTTAGCGAGGAGGCGTGACCACCTGTTCCCTTTCTCCAGTGTGTGTGTCTAAGATGAGGGCAGATAAGTCCAAAAATCCAAAGGTAAGGTCAAAAGGTCCAAGGGTAAGGTCCAAAGGTCACTACAAAAATAAATTTCGCATTTCCAAGCTCCTGAAGTTACCTTTAAATTTACAGTAATGGCTCAAAGAGCAAATTGAAGAAGAAAGCTTGCGCTTGTGCCACTATTTAGCCGTTTTTTGATATCGTGTTTGGTTGTTTAATTACAGGCATTTATAGAATGTATGATTTTGCATTGTTGAGTTTTTTTGCACATTAAAAAACTTTTGTGAGAAGATCGAAAATAGTTGTCATTCATTAAGGTCTTAACTATCGTATTCTGAAATATTATATATGTAGTTTGAAAACAGAGTGTGTTATGGGAGAAATTGTGAGTCCGTGTTTTACATGGCAAATACGTATGTATAAATGTGTGTATCTAAACCCCATAAGTTCAAATCGAAAAAGGGTGTGTAGTCGGAGCCACCCTAGTTACTCACGTTGCAATAAAAAACGAGAAATAAGCTTAAAATAACATACAGTACTACTAGAAAAAATTAACTGATTTTGATTTTTTAAGTCTACTTGGTTCTGCCTTTTAATGTATTTGAATGCCCACATATTTAAAGAAATATGAAGCCATTACTCACACTACAATCAACTGGGTGCTTCAACCGAATTGTCCAAATTGTGGTAATTTTCTCACACTATGAACAATAGAAATTCTAAAACACTTTGCCATTTAATTTCTACATACTTAGTACAAATCACAAAAAGTCGGAAGCAAATTATTAAAAATATGCTAGTATTTCAGCTGTTGTTGAGTCTTTAAGCATCCTGAATTACTTGTTTTTTGGACCAATAAATGTAGTACAAGGATACGGTAATCACTTTTACGGGAATTCAAAAATCAAAACCTACATTTATAAATTTAGGATCCTTTTACCTCCCACACCGATAAGTGAGGGGAGTATTGTGATCGCGAAAATTTTCGATTTTGAGATAATACACTTTTTGGGCGTTTTATGATGTCTACATAACGAAAATCCACGTCATTCATTTCCGTCGGTCTATCTGTCGGTCTGTCTGTACGCGTTTTTCTAGCCTCGTAATCTCAGTAACTGCTCCATGGATTGTGATGAAATTTAGGCCGCGATATGTCGCGGAATCGTAGTAGGTAATGTTCCTATAATTTTGAAAATCGGTGCATGGGCGGCGGAGTAATTAGCAAAAAACAAAAAAATTTAAATATTCCTCAAACTTTGTTTTTAGGCGTTTTAGGGGTTCCTGATCATTTTCTACTTTTTTTTGGGTGGGGTTGAAATTGGGGTGGTTGGAGAGTGGGGGGTTGAAAAATTTGTTGTATTCATAATAGGCTATCCACTGGTCTGTGAAGGAAGACCTAGCGACATAAATAACTTTTTAGGTCCATCCGAACATTGCCTTGCCTATTACAGAAACCAAGGGACTTAGAATTTTCTGATGCGACTATTGCTTCTAATTGTTCTGTATTGTGTAACATGGAAACCATTGAATTGATTTTAATGAAATTTTCACACAGTGTTACTACGGTGGCGACGATGGAAAACGTTTATGATTTTTAAAAATCGTGTCACTGGCGGCGCGAATTTGGGTGGTTGAGGGGTATTGTGTCTCAGATTGTAGCTTCACGCTATGGAAAAATAATAAACTGGTAACACTGTAATGTGTGAGAAGTACTGAGCCAAGCAACTTGACTCCATTTTTTCACTTATATTTGTATCTATTGAACTTTTTTCAATTATCTTTTTCTGGAGTGACTAAATTTGCAAGCTTACGTTATATGATACAGATTCATTCGAGTGTTCTTGCTTATATACATTTAGAAAATGGTTTGAAGCACAGGACTTTCAACCCTTCAAAGCACTTAAAGCACCTTGCTCATAGCAAAGCTGCAGTATTACTTAACTCTGAGGAATAATAGTTTCTTTTTTTAAATTGAAGAAACAAGCTAGCTGCTTAAAGTTTATTCAAAACTCTAAGCAACACAGTTCGGCATTAACTTATCTTTATCGAATCTTTTAATACCGACTTAACTGCTTACTGATTGGGAAAACCTGTGCAGTCCACGCAGACGGAAATAAAGTATTGCTATTGGGTAATCCCTGAAAATAGTAGATTCGCATTGGTAGAGCGGCTGTAAAATTCACTAGTGTTCCGTAAGTTGGAACCAGGATTAGGTTACGAACACAGCGGTCAACGTCCAATAGAAAAAATGACCTGTGGGTCTCCTGGCACGCATACACTTGAAGTGGATTGACTTTATAATCTGTAATCCCATCAAAAGGTGAGCTGCTGTCGCTTAAGGGCCCCACAGACATCGTTCTTTTTCATCAGGCTTGCACGACGTGCTAACCGATCACACTCATTTCGGTCCGTGTGTGCCGAAAAACCGTCGTGTTGACCGTCGTTCCAAAAAATCTGTTCGAGCTTGATTTTACCCGTCGGTTTCGAACGCCATCGTGCAACTCAGTACATGTGTGGCCGTTCATCGTGCAATCACGACGGGATTTTGCAGTGTCGTTCTGGTTGCCTTCGAGTAAGCGTATCTAGGGTTAGCGACACCTATCACAAATGTGCTGTCAGACGTTCATGAGGGGAAAGATGTACTTTGTCTCATCCAAGTATCCTGTTTTTTTATTAGAGGTGCTACTGAATTAAGTAATTCTAAGTATGTTTCTTCATCCATCCTCAAATATTTGTACCAATCCCCTGGTTCCAGACGCAATTCTTCTAATAGACTTATATGGGAGAATTGGCCTCTTTCTAAAAGCCATTGTTTCACCCATTTAGAACCTTTTTTTGCTGTATATCACTTTAACAGCTAAAGCCGCCGCCAATGCTAAAGTACTATCCATGTTAACGGACCAAAAATTTGCAAAAAACTGAAAGAAAACCGAACAGTGTGTAGAGGTATGTTCCATCGGTTTAACCGACATCGGTTGGCACGTCGTGCAAACCTGATGAACAAGAACGATGTCTGTGGGGCCTTTTAGAGTTTTGAACAAACTTTACATATTTATGACGTTTCGAAGAGAAGTATTGGTTCAACTCCCGTACGTACCTAATTAATATATGTAGATGATATGATACAGAACCAGACCAGAACCATCAAAGCGGTGTCCTTCGGTGTTGTTATCCGTATGAGCAAGTATCGTAAGCTGAATGCTGCGTAGGAGGCCTACCTATGCACCATTTATAATTGCCCAGACCATCTTTGATCGACCAAACGCCGTACTCTATCAATCATATCGTTCGTAACATAGATCAGTCGAACTAGGAAAATTTAACAGAACAAAGCAGATGTTTCAACTTTCAGGTCATTTTTATTCTTTGATTACCCTTGCCCGGCGCATTTAACAGGCACGTGTGGCCATGACAAAGCTTACTAAAATATGGCGTGACCATAACATCACCCATCATCATAGTCACAATGTCTTAACAGACATGTTGTGAACTCGTAAAGTGCATTAAGTCGGAGCTAGAGTATTGCCGACACGAATATTATCAATAGTTTTGAGAACTATAGCTCGCCATCGTTAGTGATTTACTGTCAGTTCAGTGACGCTCTTGATACTCATATCCAGCAACTGTTTCGTCGTATCCACCCAGCGTGTAGGGGAACGGCCACGGCGCCGTCCACTCGGGGCGTGACCCTGAACCACAAGTTTCTCTATATTATCGTTTCTGTGAATATGTCCGAAGAATGTAAGCATTCTCATCGACACAATGGAGGATAGTCTCTTTGGATTACCGAGCTCATCCAGTATGGAAACAGTAGTTCGATGGGCGGTATAAGGAATCCTCAGCATTCTCCTCCACGTCCACATTTCAAAAGCATCTATGCGAGCTCGATCTGCCTTTTTAACAGTCCAAGTTTACGAGGCATACAAAAATATGGAGAACACAAAAGACTGAACCAGTGATATTTTGGTAGCTTTAGTGATGCTATGGTCACGCCATATTTTAGTAAGCTTTGTCATGGCCACCCGTGCCTGTTGAATGCGCCGTCGAATCTCATTCTCACAGCTACTTGAATTGTCGATCAAAGAACCGAGGTGCACAAAGCTTTGAACTACCTCACAACGGCCTTTTGACTTTATTTCTCGATTATTGTCATGCTCTCTATCTACGATAATAACCTTGGTCTTGTTGTAGTTAATACCAGGACCATATGCTGCACTGTGTTGTTCTAAAACGTTCAATAGAGCTACTAGTTTTTCCTGAGAAGCAGCAATAAGGGTTGTATCGTCAGCAAATCTTAAGTTAGATATTTTGCTTCCGGCAATCAAAACATCACTAAAGCTACCAAAATGTCGCTGGTTCAGTCTCTTGTGTTCTCTATGTTTTTGTATGCCTCGGAAGCTTGGACTGTTTAAAAGGCAGATCGAGCTCGCGTAGATGCTTTTGAAATGTGGACGTGGAGAAGAACGCTAGGAGACTCTTATACCGCCCATCGAACTAACGTTTTCATACTGGATAGGCTCGGAAATCTAATGAGACTATCCTCCATTGTCTCAACTAGAATGCTTATATTCTTCGGACATATTCACAGAAGCGATAATATGAAGCAACTTGTAGTTCAGGGTCATGCCCCGAGTGGGCGGCGCCGTGGCCGTTCCCCTACACACTGGATGGATGCAGCGAAACAGTTACTGGATATGAGTATCAAGAGCGTCTCTGAACTGATAGTAAATCGCGCACGAAGGCGAGTTACAGTTCTCAAAACTATTGATAATATTTTTGTCGGCAATACTTTAGCTCCGACTTAATGCATTTTACAAGTTCAGAACATGTCTGTTAAGACATTCTGACCATGATGATGACCCTTGCCCATCAGGTAAAGAATAGCTGTAGCTCAACTGACAAGAGTGCTGAAGTACTGATCTGAAAGTCGTGGGTTCGAATCCCGACGACTTTTTCCGACATTTTCTGGTACGGATTTAAATTGAGAAATGCGCATGCGGATGTCACAATTAAAATAAGGACAAGGAGGTTAAGTGAGTGAGTAAGGAAGAACATAAGTTTTCTCCTAGGTAAACTGACTATCCTTTTCAAAGCAGAAATAGTCCACGTCATAAAAAAACTGGGTCACTTATTCTCGACAATTTGTCTTCTGCCTGTCTAGTAATCCTATAATGTAATTCCCTACCAAAGAGGAGCTTTGTAGTTTTTCAAAATGTCATCAGTGGCAGCGGAATAATAATAGTTACTCTCCTATAGTATGGACAGCTGGAAAGCACTAACCTGATTTTATTAAACTTAATCTGAGGATTAACAGTATTCCAAGGACAAAACAACAAGATCGTTTTCTTTAATAGGTAATTTACGTAGGAGAAACATACACAAAAAAAACTTTATATTCGTAGTAAAATTTCTATTGGCTTCAAAAATAATCCCCTGACTTACTGTGAAGTGAAATTGGCTCTGGTGAAAATTCTTTACCTTTTTCATTTCAAACCAACCATTTTATCTTTTGCTTCCAAATAAATAAAGTGAGATTTTAGCGATAAGGTTTGTTACTAATACTATTAAATACAAGCACCAAAAGAATAATAAGTATATAATTAAAATAAATAAAAAATAAAAGTGCAATCTTTAAATACAAAGGTAACTTCAGATATTTTTTTAAATTTTTTTTTTATGGTCAGCCTCCCGCAAAGGTTTAAAGCCTATGGCGCTGTAGAAGCGGTGCGAGAGGATAAGTATCGGTTGACGTTAGATTTGAAACGCTGCAGGTTGTAGCCGTCGGGAAACAAATTCCCCGGCAGCTGATTCCACAGCGTCGAAGTTCTCCAAAAGAAGGAATGCTGGAGGAGACTAGTTCGGGGAGTAAGGTCCTCGACCTGGTAAAGATGAGCTCGCAGAGCTTCTCTAGTTTTCCTGGTTCGGACGGCCTGTGGTGTTATTATCTGAGAGCGCTCAATCTAACATCTTCCGTGATAGAATCTGTAAAACAGGGATAGGTCAGCCACCCTCCTTCGATGTTCCAGGCTGTGGAGGTCCTTTGTGAGGTTTGGCGTATCGATTAGTCTGATCGCTCTTTTCTCGATAGTGTCCAGAAGCCTTAGAGAGTGCTTCGGAGCGCATCCCCACACATGGGAGCAATACTCCAGCGATGGTCGGATCTGTGCCTTGTACAGCAGCAGCAGTTGCTCTGGTGTATATAACTTCCTACAGCGGAACAAAACTCCAAGCTTCTGGGATGCCGTTTTAGCAATACTGACGACGTAGTCGTGCCAGGACATGTTATTGTTGATGTTGATTCCCAAAAGCTTGACAGAAGGTGATTCGACTATGGGGTGACCCTCCATTTCCACGGTTGGTAAGCCATCGTGAGACTTCTTTGTAAGTGTTGTTGCCTGAGTTTTTTGTACGTTGAACTGTACTTTATTTGCTAATCCCCACTCGACAATTGTTTTGATATCAGCGTTGATCTGTGAGACATGCTGCTGTCGCTGACGTACCATCTCCTGGGATGATAGTGGCTTGCCTGGTTCCATGCACGACACTAATGTACTGTCATCTGCGAAGCTGTTATGTTATTTCCAGCAGCTCGTTGATGTACAGCAGAAACAGTGTAGGGGATAGGACAGATCCCTGAGGAACACCGGCATTTATTGAAAATACGTCTGATGAACAGCCCTCGACTACAACAAACAGAGATCGGTCGTTCAAAAAGCTATTCAGCCACTGGCGCAGGCCAGGTGGTTGTCCATAAGCAGCAAGCTTGGCCAGGAGTCCGTCATGCCATACTCTGTCGAAAGCTTTCGATATATCAAGTGCAACAACACGGGATTCGCCATGATTGTCTATTGCCCTGTTCCACAAGTGAGTGACGTAGGCAAGGAGGTCACCTGTAGACCTGTGCTTGCGGAAGCCATACTGGCGATCATTTATGATGTTATTGTTGTCCAGGTATTTCAGGAGCTGTGTATTAATGACAGTCTCCATAACCTTAGACATGATGCTGAGAAGAGCCACAGGTCTATAATTGGTGGGATCAGTTTTTTTGCCTTTCTTAGGGATGGATTGTACGCAGCCAATCTTCCACGAAGCGGGAAACACGCCTCGTTGGTACGAAAGTTTGAAAAGCTTGCAAAGAATAGGTGCAAGCTCAGCGGCACAGCGTTTAAGGACAATGGCTGGAATTTGATCAGGACCAGTAGCTTTATTGGTGTTCAGTTTTTGTAGGATGCTTTTTACATCTCGATGTTGAAATTTGATCTCTGCCATTCTCGAGTTCACGCTTATGGTGGTGGTCGGAGTACTTCCTTGAAAGTCTACAGTAGAATTGGCTGCGAAGAGCTTCACCAAGATGTCTGCTTTTTCTTTAGGAGCAGAAGCGATGGATTTGTCCTCTCTGGTCAAGGGTGGTATTGACGAATAGGAAAAGTTCTAACAGCCTTAGCTACAGACCAGAATGTTCTGGACGAACTAGGACATAAGAGGAGCTTGTTTTTAATTTTTTTGCTGTGTTCCTCCTTGCTGCTGTCAATCACGCGCTTAGAGTGATTTCTGGAAATCAAATGTCGACTTTAGTCACATTCTCCATGCTAGAAAACAGTGCAACTTTGAAAAAATAAACTGTTTGTTGTACATACATATTGTAAAATCTATACATACATGTCCATATGGTATAGCGATCCCCAGTCTGTTAATTTGACTGAGTTATGAGAACCCATCGCGCAACCTATACGAGATGCTCTAATATTTTTCTTCCAAGATGGAGATGTACTGGTTCTTAATTGAATTTATAGCTTTTAAATGCGGGTATATACAGAGAACATTCGTGAGTTATGGAGTGAACTGATTTGGTTCATCGGCACCGGTCACTTGCGCGCCGAAAGAAAATTAAGCTTGGTTATTCCTAATGACCACATCCCTTTTATTCTTGCGAAATTTCATCTGTCTTTTTACGACTTGCGGTAGCTTACAGTTATTTCTTAGATTATTTAAACGACTATCCGGCTTCTGTAGGTTAATAAAACTACCCTTAATGGAAATATTTCATTAGTTTGCAATCCTTAGTTGCTGTTTGTGAGTGTTGTTTGTGTTCTACTTTTTCATCATGGAGACTATGTTAAGTGTGAAAGAGAAGAAATTAATAGTCCTTGAAGACTATACGTTCCGGAAAGATAAAGAAACCACCCGTGGTGTAGCCTACAGATGCTCTAGAAGAGGATGCATAGCATCTTTGCTGATGGATCAATCGAAAAAGATTGTTCTTAAAAGAAATAATGAGCACAACCATGATGCTCCCGCAAAACAAGCTGTGAAGGTAAATTTCTCGGACTTTTTTTTACATTTTCAAGAAATCGATCAAATTTGTGACAAATTAGAACACGTTCTGATTAATTAATTTTTTTTTGGGGTATTATAAAGGCATTTCGGTCTGCTGACAATACCAACTTCTTTATTTGCATCTATTATAGTGATCAGATTAACTTATTATGTTCAGAACAAGATTTCGCATTTAATAATATAAAAAAGTAATTCATTTCTGTCAAGTCAAAAGTAACGATACCTCTGATTGGAGTTCTACAAATTCTTCAGTAACTATTAGCATGATCGCAAAAAATGACGAATGAATTAAAATCGGTTAAAATTATAAGACATAAGTTTACCTCGCCGCCCCACACGCTGGTGTCCACATACCTGCCTATTATTTATCCAAAATATTTTGGAGGCTTCTGACCGGAGGGGTTAGGTCAAATCTGACTGCGGCGCGCTAGTGTCCTATGGCCCATCTGGTGATCGAAATATTTTGCGGGCTTCTGACCGGTGGGATTAGGACCAATCTGACCGCGGCGCGCTAGTGTCCTATGGCTAAAAAATGTTGGTTTTGATGAAAATGTAATCCAGTAATCGTAACGTGTAACATTGCAATATGGTGACTCAGGAAGTACGAAATTGTTCATCGATAAAGCCTAACATTTCCAATACAACGACCTCTAAAGTGTTGCTTTGTTCAAGTAGATCCATCAATTTAATATTCAATATTCATTCATACGGCAATAATTTGTAAGCGTTCATTTTCATACCAACCTGAAATGATATAGATTATGTGTAATAAGCGCGTAAACGAAAATGTCATTATGGTAGCAATTGTTTTAGTATTTCAGGGACAACCGGTTCAACAATAAATTACATTTATTTCTGTTGTCGACAAACGTACTTATGCATAAATATGATACATATTATGAGAACTGTTGCAGTGACTGACAAATTGGAAAATCACCGTTTTAGTGTAGTCCATGTAGCACGACTGCGGGTATTCATTTATAGTATAGTAGTAGTATAGCGTTTATTGTAAATATAAAATAAATAAAATACAATAAACAACAAGTGCCCCAAAAAAGTTAAAAACTTGTGCTTGGGTACAAGGTAATTATTATAAAATAGAAACCACAAATAAGCATTAATTCAGGAATATTTGTATTCCATAGATATTAGTAATAATAACAGGTATTACATATGTCTACAAGTTGGTGAATTTTAATGCGATTATTATTCACTATCCATTGTTTTAGACCATACTTGATTGAATTTAAAGGCACTAGACATTTTATGCTTTCTGGTATCTCATTGTATAGTCTTGGAGCAAGAAATGTATGACATCGTAATGAAGTATTTTTCCTTGCTTTAGGTACCTCATTACATGCATATCTTATGTCATATTTATGTTCGTGTTTTGTCAAGTTTGATTTATTTTTATATTGGTAAATACCTAACGACATTAAAAATGTTTGGCGGATATCTAGAATTTTTGTTTTAGAAAATAACAAGTCACTAGGATATGTACATTTCACTTTATATAAAATTTTTATTAAACGTTTTTGTATAATTTCTATTGCTTTTATATTATTTTCACATGCTGCGCCCCACACCACAATACAATATCGTATATGACTATGAACAAGTGCTTCGTATACAATGATCATCTGTTCATAGGTAAGTATAGTGGAAAGGAGTTTAAATTTGCTTACAACGTAACGTATCTTTTTGACAGCGTATTCCGTATGCTCCTTCCATTTGATATGTCAATCTAGATATATTCCTAAATACTTGATACTAGTGACCATTGATATAGGAGCTACCTGTCTACAACTGATTTGTAAGTTGGTGTATTTCGGTAAGCCGTTTGCGTACGACGCGAATGGAACAAAGTGGGTCTTGTTGAAATTGACTGTTAAAAGTCGACTTCTGAACCAGTTGAACATTTTTTTTAAACCATTTTCAGCCTTTGATTTTAATATTTCCCAACTTTCAGCAGAAAATATAACAGCTCTATCGTCTGCAAAACTCACTACATCGCCACTCACATCAACCGCAAATAGGTCATGTATACTCATCGTTTATTGAATTTTATATAACAATACCAGAGCAGATAAAACATGTATTGCTATATTGCTAAAAAATGATGCTCTGGTTGAAAGTTATCAGTCTTTTGGCCTTAGTGGAATATTTTTATACGTATGTATATATCAGGTTTTTTTACTTAAACGATTGGAAGAAAGAAATCTTCATTGCTAGAATGGTGAAATTCCTCTAGCTTCGAAAGCTGTGTACCAATTACTGTGTTCTTGAAGAAAAGCATATACAGGGTGTCCCACGACGATTAAGACAAGCAATATATCGGAACTGGGCAATAGTAGCGAATTATAATTTTGGCGGTATAAATTAGAGCAAATGTTGGATATTTTCTTATTATTGTGTCACCCAATGAGCTATATGTTTTTGGTCACGTGTCGTCCGATTCAAAATTTTTAATAGGACATCCTGTATATTTGTGGCTTTTGCGTTCCTCCCGATAAAACAATTCCAACAAACTGCACACTTGGGGTCTAAAGTTATTAATTCAAGACCTACAGGTACTTAAAGGATGCTACTACTACCATTGATTATAACATGTACCCCTACAGTGAAATTACTTTGGTAGTGTTTCATAATGGTAGTGGTACAGTACTTTAAGTACCTGTAGCTCTTCAACTAATCACTTTAGACCCCAAGTGTGCAGTTTGTTGGAATTGTTTTATCGGGAGGAACACAAAAAGTAATAAATATACAAGGTGTCCCGTTAAACATTTTGAATCGGACGTCACGTGACCAAAAACAAATATCTTATTGGGTGACACAATAATAAGAAAAGATACTGTATTTGCTCTAATTTACACCCCCAAAAATCTAATTCGCTACTACTGCCCAGTTCCGATATATTGCTTGTCTTAATCGTATTTACAAGATTGCCAGAATTCTTGAACTGAGCATTACTTTTTACGCGTGAATCAAGGGGATAAAAGGTCGATTGCTGCACATCGTACGCCACTGGTAGCAATTCTCATTACTCTCCAATGGGGACAGGATGTGCCTACCTTGTACAGGAGCAGTTGAGAGCGGCGATATATTGTTGCAGGACGATAAATAACTCATTTTATTGATGGCTCGTTTATAAATCGTATAATGGCTGGAACAATGCGTCCGAGATGATGAATATGAGATTGCCTATTACCATACGTCCATTTCCTTAATTAGTCTTTGCCGACCAATGCCCCGATATGCGCTGCGGTACCTGACGTCTTCAAAACATCATACGCTGCTTAGTCGGGGCTAAAAGTAAAAACAATGGGTTAAGTAGTTTGTCATGATGCTTCCTACATATTCTCGAGTTGCAATATGCCCAGAATGGCTATTAATGTAGAAGTTTCCAAAAAAATAAAATCTGGAAAATAGTCTATTTCTTCACTTGAAGAACGTCGAAAAAGTCATCTGAATATTCCAAAAAACGGCGGAGTTATTCAATTTTATATTTGCGTAAAGCGACCGCGGAGGTGAAAATGTGTATGACGTCATATGTTATTAATTGTTCGCGGCAGCCATAGTTTGGTCGGGACTCCGCTATGCATACGCTGCGCTGTACAGTATGCGACATTTAGACTTGAGTGGAATGGCGAAGGTGCAGACTCCAGTATATTTTTGGAGTATGGAGGAATGTTACGTTCGTGGTGATTCTAGTAATCTTCCTAAAGTGGATGACATGATTATGGACTTTTACTTCCCACACCGATAGGTGAGGGGAGTATTGTGATCGCGAAAATTTTAGATTTTGAGATAATATGCTTTTTGGATGTTTTATGATGTCTACATAACGAAAATCCACACAATTCATTTCCGTCGGTCTGTCTGTACGCGTTTTTCTAGCCACGTGGGGTAGTAGTAGGTAATGTACTTATAAGTTTCAAAATCGGTGCATGGGCGGTAATCAGCAAAAAACCAAAAATTTTAAATATTCCTCAAACTTTGTTTTTAGGCGTTTTAGACGTTCCTGATCATTTTCTACTTATTTGTAACTAGGAAACTATAGGATTGATTTCAATTAAATTTGCACACAGTATTACTAAAAACATAAAACTCAATTTTTTGTATTCATAATAGGCTATCCATTGAAATACTTGTGTGGTGTTTTTATGGTGGCTTTTCTCGGTCTGCTAGACATATTTCAATAATACGAGTACCAATAAACTGCAGTATATCGTTTTGTCACCGTCAGCGTCGCCTAGCCTACTGAAAACAAAGAATAACAACATGAACGAGGAGGCCGGCGGCGGCGCGGTGACTTGCGGAAGCAGCATCCTCGACAGGGCATACACAGGCTTGCGTTGTGACGTGTGACGTCACAGTGGCTTCGCGCGGAGGATACGGCAATTCAAACTTTGAAGGACTATAACTTTTCTATTAATGGAGATAATTACAAAATTTTTTAGCCGTTGTTCTCTAACTCTTTAGGACTATCTGATTAACTAAGATTTGAAAAAAAAATGGAAACTTCCTCATTATGGTGAAAATACAAAAAAGTTGTGTTAAAAAGTTTAAGCTATAGAAATCATATAATAACGAAGTCAAAATATTTTTTGATAGCAGCACCACCTCCAAATTTTCTCCTCCTGCATACATAAAAATAAATTCTGGGTCGAAGAATATACATGGTGTAATTAAATAAGTGTAAAACATTTAAGGGTGTCATTCCTCAACGAAAAAAAAGATGGGATCTTTCATATAAAGAAACTTCATTGGATCATCCCTCGTTAAGGTACAGCCCCTTAAAGGGGGTACATAAAATTTGTTTAACAATTTTTTCACAAGCACCAACAAAGTTACAATATTATATACCAAACGACACTTAGCCAATACTCTTTTTGATTTACCCCATGGCTGTAAGCGGTGGAAAACGCAACCCCTAAAATTTATTTCCAATGCAACTTTTTATCTTATTATTTATTTACCATATAAAAATTTATTTTCTATAGCGTGTTTTATCCTAAACGAAAAAAGTCTCTTGAATTTTTTGCTCAAAATAAACCAGTTCGCAGCAAAAAATTATTTTACGTAAAAATATCGTAAAAATAATTGTAATAATTGCCTAACGTTTTTGCAACTCGAGTAACGAGATATCGATTCATTGTTCAAAAATTCGAGCGTAGAACCATATACACAACGGTTTGGAAATAAATAATATTTGTTATACACCATCTCTTCCTATTTTTTAGTAAAACAAATCTTGGGATACGGTCACTTATTATATTTCCAAAATATAACATTTTTACGACGTTTCGACGCTTCTATTAGGCGTCATCTTCAGGTATTAAGACTAAAATAAAATATCAGAAATGTCAAACAGATACAAAATGACTAACATTCACAATTAATTTTTTTAAAAAAGAAAATTACAATTTAAAACAAATAATTAAAATGCAACAGAAAACTTACATTATACCACAACAGTCATATCTATTTATTATGTCGGGTGGTGTTGGCAATTTGGTTTTCAGTGAGAGACTGGCGTGGTGGAACAAAAATACCAAGCTGATAAAATACACGTTAAAAAATATATACAAGTACAAAATATAAGAAAACAATTAAATATCGAGGAAGGTAAATATTGATAAGATGGAAGAAAGTATAGTATAATAAGTGACCGTATCCCAAGATTTGTTTTACTAAATATTTGGTACGGACGGTCAGGATTCAAAAAGTAAAAAATTCTTCCTATTTTGTAATATAAAACTATAGCCTTTACTTTATCTTCTCAACATTCGTCAATTTCCTTATTTCACGACGTAATAAAAAATTAGAATTATGCAAATTTCACAAAACTAAAAAGTGAAATTATTTTTGTAAATATCACTAATCTACAATCCACGCCTGTAAAACATGTAAAAATTCCTGCACGATGTTACTATCACTGTCTCAATTTTTTATCGCTGTCTTGTGAAAGTCAAACGCCTAGAGGATTTTCGTTCGTCATATTTTACATGGTTGGTAAAAGGTCCTGATGCATGTACGTTATTAATTACAAAACTAAATGCTCACCGACCGTTCCGTTTTGATATTAGATACTGCATTGGAGTAGCCGTTCACTAGGAAAAAAGGATGTCGAGTAGATTTACTCGGTAATTTCCGTACTCTATTATCAGTTTGGAAGACATTATGGTGCATATTGATCTACTAATGAAATTTCATGATTTTTAAAAATTCATTTTTCTAAACTATACCTTTGTTATTTTGTTCTCTAATTGACAAAAGTTTTACATGCAGCAATGATCCTTCAGAAAAGGTGAAACAATATTGCTTTCATTTGAGAGCATAGGAAATGGGTGGTAAAAAAATAGTTGCAGTAGTTACATTATTTTTAGGATTAGCTGGGAATCTAGAAAAAATAATGATAATAGGTATCGGAATAGGACGCCGTTGGTGAAAAGACAATACTCCACAACAAAATGACGTCACACGCGTTCAAGAGCTTTGCGAAGATTTTATTTAGAGGTGGCAGACAAGGGTAATAACATCAAGGGCGGTTTTTTTTTAAATTAATGTGTAAGTTATTATCAGTAATTGACAGGAACCCAAAGGAGATGTTATTTTTATTTGCAAGACTTTTTTTTTGCTCTTCAAAAGTGTTGACAGTTTAGTTCACGATTGGACGGTCAAAAACGTTTATTATGGAACAACAGTAATTTTTTAGATTAGCAGTAATTTATGAGGTTCTTTTCAAAACCGTTTCAATAATTCACTTGCAATTTTATCTCCATTTTTGTGCAATATCTTTCCGTGTTCTTGTTGCAGGAAAGAATATGTCTGCCTCCCTAAGGTCTAGTTTCCTAAGGTTTTCTCTTTTCACATCCTTGTTCTGCCACAGGTTATACTATAGTTTAGCTTCATTTTTGAAAGTTTCCAAATGGTTGTATTGGGCGAAAATTTATGATTTCTATTTTATATCAACCAGTGACATATTTAACATTACATCGGGATGTACTGGCATCAAACCAAAAGCAGACAAATCTTGATCAGCAAAACGCTGCTCCAGTGTGCATATACGATATAAGGGAATATAAATAAAGAAAAATCGACTGCTTCCAAAAATCTCCTGGATACTCAGACCGGTGGTTGGAACGATGTTGCGGAACTTGTAAATGAGTTCTAACAGCAGTTGCAGTTCTGGCGGAACTGCTTAAAATAATTTAAAAATAATTCTTTTTATACGCATTATGAATATAATCGTTTTTCAGTGTAACACATTAGTGACAGGTTCCAATTTCCAATATACCTGAATCTTTGACTATCAATCCGACGCATAATATGAATATGTTACGCCCAATACCCAAATTCGGGCAATGCCCGAAAAAAATACGCAGAACTAGTTTTGAGCAAGGAATATTTCCCAAACCGGAAATATGAATTTTATACGGCTATTGAGCATTACCAAATAGGCAGAACTAGTTTTGCGCAACTTGAAAAACACAGGACTAGTTCTGTATATTTTCTGAATGAACAGCACAACTTCTGCTTCTTCCATTTAATCAGCGCCAGCGACGGACTCAAATATAATATAAAGATGGAGAAGTTAAATGTATTTTAATGAATACCAATAAATAATAAATCGCCAAATGAGGCTAGTTTAAATGTTTATTTGATTGTGTGAGCATAAAATTGGCTTGTGCTTCCAAACCTCTTTTTGCGTTTTCACGATTCGTACTTATATTGCAGGAACGTTGGCAAAGAAAACTAACCTAACGTAAACGATAGGTTTTGGCTGGTTTTTGACACACAATGCATAACGAATGTTTACTTTGGTTGTCATTCCGTACCACAGAACTAGTTCTGTGCATTTCAAGTTGCGCAAAACTAGTTCTGTGCATTTCAAGAAGCGCAAAACTAGTTCTGCCTATTTAGTAATGCTCAATAGCCATATAAAATTCATTT
The DNA here is from genome assembly GCA_951848785.1 of Callosobruchus maculatus. NCBI lineage: Eukaryota > Metazoa > Arthropoda > Insecta > Coleoptera > Chrysomelidae > Callosobruchus > Callosobruchus maculatus. The sequence goes on along the minus strand of CATOUR010000025.1, from coordinate 3,987,853 downwards.
CGGGTTTGGGAAATATTTCTTGCTCAAAACTAGTTCTGCGTATTTTTTTCGGCCATTGCCCGAATTCGGCTATTGAGTGTAACATATATAATGAGCTCACGTCCAAGGTTAATCAGCTACCTCCTCTCAACTATTGACTATAGGATGTGGTTATCCTAGCCTGCTAGGGGGGGGGGGGGCACGGCCCCCTCTGCCCGTACCTGGCTGGTAGTTTGATATAACTTTTGAACTATTGCGAAATAAAAGATAAAAAAATGGTTCTGTTGTAAAACTTCTTCTTTCCATTTATCACAAAAAAATATTTTTCAAAACCCCAATTTGTTCTCACCTGAAGTTACTGAAGGTAGTAATTCAATAGAAACGGCAGACAATGGAAGTCCAAAACATCTACATTGCCTACTACAAGTTTCAGAAAATCAGAAAACTGTTTCTGTCGGCTAATCTCACTTGGGTAATATTTGAGGCATAATGTTGGCACCTAATATTTGAGGCATAATGTTGGCACCTGCGAAATTAGATCCAGCGTGACGTGCAGCGAGTGCACACGTTGCAGGTTGACATTCCGTTCACCCGATCTAGCGACCGTTGCTCGACGCGGCGCGGCCTCTGCGATCGTCTTTTATTTTGATTTCGGTCGGTCTTCCTCTCGAGGATCGCCGCGCACGTTCTAATTACTGACAGATTATTAATGCTTTCGAATTAATTAAAAGACAGAGATGGAGACGCGCACAGACGGAGATACGGTCGAAGCTCGGTCGATGACGTTCGGCCCGTAAAAGGAGGCTGGGTGTTTCGTCTTTGCGACGACGGCATATACTGCGACCCGTGGACGTTGCTGAAAAATCGATTCAAATCGATTGAATCATTACTTCATTAGGTGCTTTCCATGGCAGTTCCTACTTAAATGCATTGCATCAGTGAAGCATACCCTACTGTAAAGGGCTCATGCAAAAAATCAACCTAAATGACACGTCAAACCGAGGATGTCTCGATTTGTAATTTACAGAAAATATCCTAATAAAGATACAAAGAACTTAATGAACAGAGTCAGCAATGTTAGCAGAAGTTAAAATAAACATGGAGAAAATAAAATGGTCATTACTGGTTTAAATATCAATTATGTTAGCATAGAAACAGAAAATCAGGAGATAGAAAGAGTAAGAAGATTTAAACATCTGGGGTGCTGGCTAAATAACAAATAGGATCATGATGAAGAGATTAAAAGTAGAATTGAAAGAGCGAGGAATACTTTCTTCGAAATGGAAGGATAATCTGCAACCGAGATTTAAGTTTGAGTACACTATGGGCCGGTTGTACAAACGCTCAGTGAACTCCCGATCACGTAACCTTAAGTTCAGCGATGAACACGGTTCAACGGTTGACGCGTTGTACAAACTCCGTTCTGGGAAGGATCAGCTGAACTGGATCAAAAGAGGATTGGTAGCAATGGATATAGGGTATTTGGTGGCGAAACTAGTTACTTTTCGTTTTTAATGTTTTATGTTATGAAGGTTATGTTAATGTCACGTCTATGAATGTCAAATTCTGACATTCATCAAATTTTGTTGTCGGTCAAGAAGTATTTTGCAATTTTATAATGGAATCCAAAAAAAGGGCGACTAATTTTACGGCGAAAGAAGAGGCCGTATTAGTAGAATTTGTGAAAAAAATTGAGACTGTTTTGGAATGCCATAAAACGGATACAAATATTCATAGAATCAAAACGGAAAGGTTGAACTTGTCCAACAGTTTGCGTGGAGAGACATTTCGTGAAGCAAAGGTACTGAAAAGCAATTACGAAAATTTAAAAAAAAAGGACAAAACAAAAATTTGTCGATGAGAGACAGTACATCCATAATACCGGCGGTGGGCCTTCGCAGGATTTCAAAATACAGGACTTGGACATATCAATAAAAGAAAAATCGGACCCCAAATAACAGGATTCACATCTACATTTGACGATGATGCGGAAACTTTTATTGCTGATGTGCCTACGCCTACAATTAATTGAAAATTTGTTCACGATACATTAGGTACAAATATCATTTGGCATTTTTCAGGTCGTTTTTCCTAATAATGTCATCCTCGGTCAAAGGTTCGTTAAAGTACTCCATCATGTAACTCAAGTGAAAATATCTCATCTGACTATCTGACTATGTCACTCACGTCAGATATTAGGGTTAGAAACTGATCAGCTGGTCGTAAACATCGCCATTTTAAACCCTGAACCGCCGTTAAACGCTCCCCGGTGGCCGTTCAACTTGTTCCGAGGTTGAACTGAAGTCAACGCTTGAACTTTGTTGGTACAACAGCAAATTAGAGATGAACTCGGTTCAAAGTTGAACTCGAGTTAAACTGTGTTTGTACAACCGGCCCTATAGCGAGCAACAAAATGCTATGAATTATCGACATTATTATACGGAGTTGAGGGATGGACATTACAAGCACGGACAATCTCACGTTTGGATTACTTTTAGACGTGGCTTTACAGGCGCACACTAAAGACAACATGGATTGAACTTTTAGCTACAATAAGATGAAGAAAGTCAGCAAATTTTGGCTATATTTTTAGAAACAGAAAGCACGAGTTTACAGCTGATTATTGACAGATCATGCGTAAACAGTTCTCCTGACTTCGGAACTTACGATATAAGATAGGCCTGCACAGTCATTCGTTTAGAACAAGACAGAGAAGAATCCATCGAATAAACAAACGTAATGCTCTCACAGAAAACCGCTTCTGTTAAACATATATGTAAGTCGAGCTGTTTCTGTGACAATAAATTTGATCATAACTATTTGAACAAGGCATAAGCCGATTGCCACAGAAATAATCACTTCAGAAACAGATTTTCTCCAGAACCTGGTGATTCTGTGATCTCTCTACTTTTAAAATGCCTGCGGTATAATCATACCTTGTTAGCAACTGTTTATGGTAAGTACTACACGTATAATAATTATAGGTTTGTCACATTTTTCTTTGTATAATCACTTCCCGTGCAGACTAGATTTTGTATTCATCTGAATAAAATGCATAAGCTGCATCGCCGTGACTCATGTAGTTATATGAAAAAATAGGAAATTGTTACTTAGAAAAATTACTCAAAACATGTTACGTTGCGGATACACTCTTTGATTATTATAGTATATTGCACCATACTTCTAGACAGGATAAGTATTAGTAAGCCCTATTTTTTTCAAAAAGTGTACAGGTAGTGTAATAAATAGTTTTAATTGATTTATAAGAGTAGATTAATTTGTTTAACTATACAGGGTGAGTCTTAAGTTGAACCGTGTATAGAGGTCGTCAAAATAAACTTTTTCAAATAACTTTTTTCCGAAGGATGAAAAATAAGCGAGATACAGAACTAAAAAAAGTAAATCTGAGCTTCACAAACGATGACCAACCTATGGGGAAGAAAGACACATGACACACACATCATAAAAATAACTTCTCAGATGGAGCACAGATGCTTTAATTCAAGTATACCACAACTTCCTATATGCGCAAAGTTATGCTAATCTTAAAGTGAGAATACGATATCTTTGACCATATAAGGGTTACATTGAGAAAATATCTTCAATGCAAAACTGGGAAATTCTTGATAGTAAGAATACCAAAATCTTAAATCAAGCATATGGTAATCTTGACCGAAGTATTTCATAATCTTGACTGAAGCATTTCATAATCTTAACTGGGAGCATTTCATAAACTTAACGCAAGTAGCTCAACTTTATTCTAAAATGGTGATATTCTTGGATGAGGAATCTAGTAGTATTAATTTGAGCATTCAAACTCTTCTATGAGCATGTAGAAATTGTTCTGGAGAAATAGTTCTGCAAAATTTCTTAAATCACTTTTAATATACTTAGTACTTATCTAGGAACACCTGAGTCAGGTCTTCGCATCCCAATTTTTTTAATAGCTCATTCATGGTTGGATAGATCCAGTGATAAGGAAGCTGATGGGAACTGGGACGTGACTCAAATGGCGGTGGATCAGCACTACCGACAGATTCGATGACTGATGGTTGACGGTGGTATCACGGGTATCACGTGGCAATGGCAATTTATTTAACAGTTTGACTAGATACTATTACGCAGGATCCAGGATGCAGGTAATACGCTGCGGTGCTAAAGACGGCGGCGAATGCGACAATCCGAAAACCGATAATGGCGGCGCGGACGCGGACGGGAAAAAGGCTGTTGAGTAGAGAGGGTGGAGAGGTTAGAGGTGACCCGTGACACGCTGCGCGCCTGCGCACTCCGACGTTGGTAGACGTCAAATAAATGATTTACTTGATACAGATATAGGGTGTGCTTGTAAAACAGCGTTCATTTTCAAACCAGGATTATCAGATTGTAAATGATAATATTGATATAAAATTATGAAATATTTGTTATTAAATTATTATAGCCTTGGTTGCAAAGAAAATTATATTTTCTTTTGGAGCATATTTCTTTAAAATAAGTATATAAATCAAAAATATATTATTCTTGATACAAATTTCCTATAATTTTCTCATCAAATATTCTTTCTTAGAGTGAGAACCGATATTCTTGTTGTGAGTACGTATTTACAAGAATATCACAGTTCTTGACTTGAGAATTTCTTTTTATGTGTGTGGTATTACAAGCTTCATTTTTAGCTGTCCTTTACCAAACTTCATTACACACTGGTACTTATGATACATACTGATTAATACGTCTTAAAATGAGGCTTTCCACAAGGCTTAATGAGTTTTTTGCAGCACCTCGCACCCTATTTGCAGTAATGACTGGACGTCAGATAAATACCACCAAATTCATTACTCGTCCCTTCGACACGCCTGATCTGAGCCTGCTGGATCCGGCTAATGGCGAAAAAACCAACTCGACCGACATCGACAGTCGATAACGTTTTAAATTAATATAGAACGAAGGGAAAAAGAAGCGAAAAACAAAAGCAAGGAACACGGAGAAGCAGTAGCCATCGTTTAATTTATTCAAAGTCGATACCGAGTGGGTAGCAGCTAACGAACTCTTATTAATCTACAGATTAATGACGAACATTTCATCTCATTGCGACGTCCATTTGTCAGATCTACCCTGAATATATTTTCATCTTAAATAGTTGCAGCAACGACTGTTTTCGAAAAACAAAGCTTGCCTCGGTGGTCCACTGCACACACGAAAATAAACCCACAATTCAAGAATTCTGGTAAAGTTGTAAAGGTATTATACTTGCTACAAGAATATCTATTCTACCTTTAAGATAATTTACTTAATAAGAAAACTATGATTTATTTGAAGCAAAAAAATATATTTTTGATTGCAATATCTATTCATTCTAAAGAAATATGATCAGACCAGTACAGATTACAAATCCGGTGTCATTTGGCTTTCTATTAAGATGAAACCCCGTGTTTTGGATAATTTGAGGGTGCTGATTACAAATCTGGTCGCAGTTTTCACTTTCAGTTACGTGTGACGAAAATCAAGAGTTTCAGAGATTTCAGATCTTCAGCTTTGCCTAAAAAATGGAATATCTTTATGTGACTTTCCATTGAGATGAAACGTCGTGTTGTGGACAATTTGAGGATGATGATTACAAATCCGTTCACAGTTTTGAGTTTCAGTTTTGTTTGACGAAAATCAAAAGTTTCAGAGATTTCAGATCTTAAGCTTTGCCTAAAAAATGGAATATCTTTATGTGATTTTCTATTGAGATAAAACCTCGTGTTTTGGACAATTTGAGGATGCTGATTACAAATCCGATCGCAGTCTTGATCTTCAGTCTCGTTTCATGAAAATCAAAAATTTCAATTATTTCAGATGTTTGCTTAAAAAATCGAAAATCTTTATTTGGCTTTCTATTTAGATGAAACCTCGTGTTTTCCATATTTTGGGCAGGCTGATTGTAAAGCCGGTCGCAGTTTTGAGTTTCAGTCTCGTTTGACGAAAATAAAAAAGTTAAGATCTTTCAGATCTTCAGGTTTACCAAAAAAATTTAAAATTTTTATTTGGCTTTCTATTGAGATGAAACCTCGTGTTTTGGATAAATTGAGGGTGCCGATTACAAATCCGATTGCAGTTTTGAGTTTTAGTCTCGTTTGACGAAAATAAAAAAGTTAAGATCTTTCAGATCTTCAGGTTTACCAAAAAAATTGAAAATTTTTATTTGACTTTCTATTAAGATGAAACCTCGTGTTTGGGATAACTTGAGGGTGCTGATTACAAATCCGGCTGCAGTTCTGAGTTTCAGTCTCGTTTGACGAAAATAAAAAGGTTAAGATCTTTCAGATCTTCAGCTTGAGCAAAAAAATTGAAAATTTTTAGTTGACTTGCCTTTAAGATGAAACCTTGTGTTTGGGATAACTTGAGGGTGCTGATTACAAATCCGGTCGCAGTTTTGAGTTTCAGTCTCGTTTCACGACAATTAAAAGTTTCAGGTATTTCAGATCTTCAGCTTTGGCTAAAAAACCGAAAATTCTTTATTTGGCTTTCTATTAAGATGAAACCTCGTGTTTTAGATAACTTGAGGCTGTTTATTACAAATCCGGTTGCAGTTTTGAGGTTCAGTCTCGTTTGCCGAAAACCAAAGTTTCTGATATTTCAGATCTTAAGGCTTGCCTAAAGGGTCTAGAATATCAAATCCGTATTTGGCATTCTATTAAGATGAAATCTCGTGTGTTGAATACTTTGGGGGTGCTGATTACAAATCCGGTCGCAGTTTTGAGTTTCAGTCTCGTTTGATAAAAATCAAAAATTTCAGATCTTAATATTTATTACCTAAAAATCGAGAATCTTTATTTGTCTTTCTCTTAAGATGAAATCTTGTGTTTTGGATTTTTTGGTGATGCTCATTATAAATCTGGTTGCAATTTGGAGTTTCAGGTTCATTTGACAAAAATCAAGTACTGAGTCATGCCCTGTTGTAACGCTTAAATAAGCTTCTAGTTATTTTTATTCATTCTTTAAGGTGGCGAAATGGAATTTGAGCACAGATGACATGAATAATATATAAAAAATCAAGGAACATCTAAGCATACCTACCTCTGAAATCAATGGTATTTCAAGGAATTTTCACACATGATAAGTCAGATTAACCATCCGTAAAATATCTTTGACGACACCTTGTTTGTTCTTAAAATGATGTATCGGTAACTTGATACTAGATGGTCGAACAGAATTTGAGCATAGAATGTAACTAGGCAAAAAGGTAAAAAGAAAACTTGATACTATGGTTACTGTGAACAATTTAATTTGACAGGTACATATGTTTTTCACATTCCTGCTGGTTTAACATGACAGAGCATTATACATTGTTTATAAGGTTACAGTAAGGCAAGGACTCGAAAACCTGACGTTACCACGACCCATGTTGCTCTATCGTAATAGCTTGCCAGTATATACTAATAAGTGTTTCAATAGGAGACATTTTTTTAAATAAAATTAAAAATATTTTTTTCGCCGACGTACCGTCTCCTGGTCTGGTTCCATGCACGATATTAGTATACTGTCGTCTGCGAAGCTGTAGATTTGATTGGATGTTATCTCCAGCAGCTCGTTGATGTACAGCAGAAACAGTGTAGGGGATAGGACAGATCCCTGAGGAACACCGGCGTTTATTGAAGATACGTTCGACTACAACAAACAGAGATCGGTCGTTCAAAAAGCTATTCAGCCACTGGCGTAGGCCAGGTGGTAGTCCATAAGCGGCAAGCTTGCCCAGAAGTCCCTCATGCCACACTTTGTCGAAGGCTTTAGATATGTCAAATGCAACAACTCTATATATAACTATACGATATATAGCACGATATGACCTTCGATTCTCTTCAAATCTTCAGGAAAATGAATAATTCCTTTTTCTAGATTTATCATGAGTCCGATTCTTGGCCTTATACCTACTCAGAGTTTTAGAGCCGCTAGAAGCTATTTGCGTATATCTGACCATTTTTTCCTGATCTTGCCAATAATGGACTAGTATCACGAGGTTAAGAACAATGATTTAATTGTTATAACCGCTTCGTGCATACAAAAATAAACGTACTGTTGCATTTCGTTACTTTCTACATCATTTTGTTTTTAGTAATTCCATTCTAAAGTTTAAAGAAAGGAATTCAAATTCAGCCAATCAGTGCCAACCGCGCGAATCATCACCAGTGCATTGTTGCCAAGAACAGCTCCGACTCGCAGACGGGAACACAGAAGACAAGATAGATGAGCCAGCCCGCGTACAGCTCCGGCATTTCGCGCGCCATCAGAATGCGGCAACACAGCACACATATCTGTCGTTTGATTGGCTGTTCGCCTTTACGGCAGTGACGTCACTGCCCTAGGAGAATTAAAGTATTTTCCTTATTTTCACAGCTTTCCTGTGCCCAAAAAATCGGAGAAAAAAATGAGATGCTTTTTATGACGTACTCTATCATATGCAACCAAAAAAAAAAAAATTCGTGATACTAGTCCATTGGTAAATCTAATCAAGTTTTACGTTGCTATTAGGTATAAATAATCAGGGTGTTAATTAAGTATGTTAACAAACTTTAACCACGAATAGTACTCCGAAAAATAGAAAAAAATGTCATATGAATATGGGTCTGGAAATGCTTCCTAAGGGAGCTACGCCCCTTTACATGGGGCACCCTGAAGACGGTTTTCCCTCGATATTCTCGAAACCATTCATAACAAACCTACGAAATTAGGTACGATGGGTAAACTTTTGACGCTGAATCTGATTCTCAATTCAGAATTTCATAATTTTTATCAGAGGCGTATCATACGGGAGAAGTTATGGGTAAAAATAACCCCATTTTCTAAATGGTAATCTTTTTGACATTTTGATCTCAGAATATGGTATTTCAGAGATTTCTACGTAAAAATGGTCTCGTGGTACATCTCGATAGGGCTAACTGTTTTCGAGAAAAATGCAAATTATTGAATCGATGCATGCAGGCTATTGTATTCAATCATTTGCATTTTTCTCGAAAACGGTTAGCCCCATCGAGATGTACCATGAGACCATTTTTACGTAGAAATCTCTGAAATATCATATTCTAAAGTCAAAATGTAAAAAAAATTGCCATGTAGAAAATGGAGTTATTTTTACCCATAACTCCTCCCGTATGATACGCCTCTGATAAAAATTATGAAATTCTGAATTCATAATCAGATTCAGCGTCAAAATTTTACCCATCGTACCAAATTTCATAATTTTGTTATGAATGGTTTCGAGAATATCGAGGGAAAACCGCCTTCAGGGTACCACATGCAAAGGAAGCATTTCCGGACCCATGTTCGTATGACATTTTCTTTCTATTTTTCGGATTACTATTCGTGGTTAAAGTTTGTTAACACACTTAATTAACACCCTGTATAATAAATATCAATGAAGACTAGAAGAAAGAAAACAGTTACTTTAAGCTGTATGACTGTGACCGTGGCTACATGAATGAGAAAAAAATCGGGAAGAAAAACTCATCCGTGACTGTGCTTCATTATCGGACACATTACAAGTGAAAAAAAAAGTGAACGTCTCGTCAGCTTCATCAGCATCCTCCGGCCACCTGAGACACTTCACGCTTTTTGCGTTTCGTTCTCATTAATTCAACCAGGAGCAGGAGCACATACACACACACCGACATAGACGAAATTGCTGCGGCCAAGTATTCCGTGTAAATGAGCAGCTATAAACATTGGCGTACTCTGAATAATTCTCACAGATTGCTTAGAATTATTTATTCATCCTACGTCAGAAGCTAAAAATAGCCTTACCTAGACTAAGGGGCTTTTTAGTGAGCGTGCAAGGGCGTGCAGGTGCCGCATGCAGGCTCACCTGCTCAACTGAGTTTTCGACCGCTTACCAGCGTCGGAAGCCCGCTTGAACGCCTTTGTAGTAACAGAAATTTAGTTTGCTACCTGGTTTCTTATGTGCCGGTCGAAGATGAGTAGCGATAAAGAGTTACTTCAATGTTTGTCCAGGGTCATTCTGGTATATTGGCAAAATCTTTATCATTCTTTAAACTTTTGAATAAATGATGATATTCTCCATATTTTGTTCTTTCACGATTAAGCGTATGTATACCAACTTTTTTCCTTTTCAATTTCGTAAACACCAACTCTAACGCAATAAAGTCGTCATCTGAAGAAGACATGTTTTCTACAGCGTGTCTAGATACGACTGGCAAATCTGTACAAAATATAAAATATATGAGGTAACAAAATGAGCATTTAATGATGTTATAATTATCTTATACCTAGCGGGCCAGCCCAAAAGATCTGTCCGACACGGGAATTCCCACCGAACCCAGGTCGTTCCTCATGTGTTGCCAAGTGCAGGAGCCTCCTTATGTAGCGCGTCCAATGTTAATGTTGTTCCCAAGGCCCACAAAGCATATTATCTCAAAATCGATAATTTTCGCGATCCCAATACTTCCCTCACCTATCGGTGTGTATCGGAAGTAAAAGCCATTCTAATATTAATGTTTTAACTAAATAACAATGTACCCGACCAATGGTATTACGACACCCAAATATATAACGTTAGGCAATCGTATTTACTACGTACTATCACTTAGTATCAGATATATATTCAAATGAGCATAACACATTTATACACAACCACAACACTAGAAGATATAGGCTAGGTAGCACAATAATTCCCAAACTAAACAAATCAGTCATGCGGCGGTCATATCTCAATTTAGCGCCAAAATGATACAACACTCCTACCTTTTGATACCAAAAACTTGTTTACAAAGCGATTCAAACAGTCTCTACCAGAGTAGACAGCTTTCTTAATGAAACGCGCACAAGAATTCTTTGAACATGTACAGTATCAGTCACATATTCATCTGATTGACAAATTTCAACTAAATGGTTCTAATGTATATAATGTGAGTCTACATAATATGTATGTACTAATAGTTCATTTGACAACTTCATATCACGGATTTATCACAAACCGCTGATTAAACGAAAAAACGTCAAGACACGTCAAAATATTTGTCCAGTGAGACAACTTTTTAACCAAAAACTATTTCACCCCCTAGTGTACCCTCTAGCTCCTCAGAGGAATCATTTCCAGTGTTTTTGCAACTGTCCCTCACTGTTTTGCCAATAATGGGCAACATTTTGAACCCTTATTGCATGTTTCCTATACCGTGTCTAGATGCGACTGGCCAATCTTTGTAATCTTTTTCTTGTCTGTTTTCACTGTACCATGCACTGGTGTGTTTGACTACGTGCGGAACCAGTGCCGGCCTGCTTCTACCTGCCGAGTGGACTCGGCGTTGGCCAACGCACTCCAACGCTCTCCAACGCTCCTAACTGCCGCTACTGTGAATGCCTACTAAGGGCGTAGACACAGTGGAGCGGTTATCTGCAGACCCGCGCCAAGTGTTTCTGCCGCCCGTGTGCCAATAAGTGGCCGCCCCCAATTACCCCAAGCACAATGAGAGACGGTAATGAAATTTTTGGGACATTTACTTTTAAGTTTTGTTAAAAATTTAATATTTTTTTACACAAATACCACATAAATAAAAATCCTTTAAACTAGGTAACAAAAAAACGAAACATATAATTATGTACTTTATTCTTAGAAACAAAAACTTCCAGAAAACAAAATTAAATATTTTAAAAACCTTAAGCTTTGGTTACAATTCGATCCATAAAGTAATTGTAGCCAATTGTGAAGGACCAACTAAATTGGCAAATAACCGCAAATGACTCACGAGAATCGAAGGTTAATCATGCATCGGTTGACTCACCCCTTGTTGGTTGGCGTCGGATGTCTTCCCCAGCTGGGTACTGCGTTGCTCTATCCAGATTCCTAGTTAGCTGAGCGATGTAAGGCTGTGGTCGCCCTTGTTGGAGGTACCCGCTACACACGGGGTGACGGATATCACGCACACGTCCGTTCACCTCGGTAGTTGAAGTACGACTCGACTCTTTCTTCCGCGTCAACCGTCAGACTTCAAACTCGCAAGTCAAAACGCGGGAGATTCGAATATACAAAATTATTTAAATGGTAAATACCAATCGTAACCATTTTCCGCCCACCAAAAAATATAAAAAAAAAAAAAAATATTTTTTCCAATCATAGTAATTCCTATATTACCCACAAAAGAAAATTAGTGGAATTATCCCACCCATAACACAACACGAAAAAAAAAAAAAATTATCATATACAAGCAAATCATGGCCTATTGTGCCGGCAAAGGGCACAGTTTCAATAAAGGACGGTCTAACAGCCCTTTACTCGTCTTAACTTGGGCGACTCTCGAAATGTTTCCCGTACCGGGATATAACTTAATAATCCTGCCTAATGGCCACTGTAAAGGACGGGTATTTTCATCCTTGAGAAGAACCAACTGGCCGACCGAGGGAGGATTATGTGGTGTATTCCACTTATGTCGTTGCTGAAGGGTGTGGAGGTACTCCATATGCCAGCGCCGCCAAAAATGTTGCTGCATCTGTTGCACTAACTGCCACCTGTTCAACCGACTATGTTTCACACACAACAAATCTTCGTCAGGCGGAGCATTCAGGGGCTCTAATGTCAAGAAATGACCCGGAGTCAAGCTGCCTACATCGTTAGGATCAGAACTCAAACTACACAAGGGTCTCGAATTTAACATTGCCTCAATTTGGATTAAAGTGGTGCTCAATTCCTCATAAGTCAACACTTGCGCACCTATCACCCGCCGCAAGTGAGTTTTCACAGATTTCACTCCGGACTCCCATATACCTCCAAAGGAAGGACTAGCTGGAGGATTAAAATGCCACTTAATTTGCAAAGCTTCAGAAGCTTTAGCACCCAACAACTGTAAAGTTTTATAAGCACCAACAAAATTCGTACCTTGATCACTATAAATATCACTGCAACGTCCTCGCCGCCCTATAAAACGCCTAAGTGCTGCAAGAACAGCTTCACTAGTTAGATCTGACACAACTTCTAAATGTATTGCTTTAGTAGCCATACACACGAAAAGACACACATACACCTTTTGAGAACTAATGCCTCGTCTTTTACCTAAAGACATCCTCAAAGGACCAAAAAGGTCTACGCCACTATGGGAAAAAGGTTTGACTTCCGAAATTCTAACGGAAGGTAAATCACTCATTATGGGGACCACTGGAGGAGGCTTAACTCTAAAGCATTTTATGCAACGAGATAACACTGAAGCTATAGCCCGTTTGGCAGATAGTATCCAATATCTCTGCCTTAACAGATAATGCAAAGTTTGTGGTCCAGGATGACAACTCCTATTGTGCACACTTTGGATAATGAGATAAGTCAATCGATGCTTCCTAGGGAGCAGAATTGGATGCTTCCGATCATAGCTTAGACTAGACTGTTTCAAGCGACCGCCCACCCTCAGGACACCCTGGGAATCAATGAAAGGAGCTAACTTCTGTATAGCTTTGGGACAGACCTCCGCTCGACGAACTTTCCGCAGTTCATTATCCAATTCAACTCTTTGCACGTCTTTGACCAGAACCACCATAGCCTCATACAATTCAGCCTCGGATAAATTACCTATCTCACGCGGGTAACCCCTTTTTCGACACAAACAATTTTTACGAAATCTCAAACAATAAGCAACAACACGCTCAATTTTGCGTAAGGAAGAATATCTATTCAACAATTCTGAAACAATACTAGAGCCGTGAATAGTAATACAAACAACCTTTGCTTCTTCTTGTACATCTGTACAGGAAGGCTCACCTACACAAGTTACAGGCCAATCATCCCGAGGAAGCTTAAGCCAAGTTGGCCCCTCCCACCACAAGGGTTGTTCTAGAAATTGCCGAGGAAAAGTCCCCCTAGAAGCACAGTCACTAGGATTCTCTTTCCCAACCACATGATACCATGAATCAGGAGCTACCTTCTCCTGGATTATAGCTACACGATTGGCTACAAAGCTCCGCCACCTATGCGGAGAAGATTTGACCCACGTCACAACTACCTTCGAATCCGTCCAAGCACAAACATTATCTATTTTCTGTGTTACCATTATATGGGATACACAATCAATCAGCTCTGCGGCTAATAAGGCTGCACACAATTCCAGTCGTGGAATCGACAGTCTTTTCAAAGGCGCCACTCGAGTTTTGGCACACACCAAATGTACAGAAATACTGTTCTCCGTGGAAACCTGTCTCAGATAAACTACAGCTGCATACGACTTCTCCGAAGCATCGCAAAAAGCATGAATTTCTGTAAACTTTGCCTCTATATGAAGTATATGTCTAGGAATTTTCAACGAAGATAGCTCAGGTAACTCAGCCACAAAAGTTTTCCACTGGTTTGCAACTTCCAGCGGTGGCTCATCATCCCAACCTATCCCTAAAGCCCACAATTGCTGAAGTATTTGCTTGGGAACAATGATTACTGGAGCTAAGAATCCTAGAGGATCATACAGTCTTGCTATTTCTGACAAAATATTCCTCTTTGTACAGGACCGTATCTGAGGATGTACAGAATAAGAAAAACAATCCGTAGTGGGACACCACTGCAAACCCAACACTTTTATTCCAAGAGAATCCTTATCAAATACAAGTGGCTGCTGATGAACCTCAGGTACCTGAGCAAGTACTTCAGAACAATTACTTGCCCATTTCCTCAGTTCAAACTTTCCCAACGCCAATAATTCAATCAACTGGTTTTGAGTATCCAAGGCAATTTCCTTGGAGTTTGCTACTCCAATGGCGTCATCAACATAACAGAAATTCTCCAAAATATTTACAGCTAACGGAAACCTTTCACCCTCATCCCTACACAGTTGCAGCAACGTCCTAATCGCTAGAAAAGGACTAGACGTTACTCCATAGGTAACGGTCTTCAACTGATATTTCCTTATAGGCTCGTCACCGTTAGGTCTCCACAAAATAGTTTGATAACTAGTGTGAGACTCCTCAACTAAAATCTGTCGATACATTTGCCGTATATCCGCGGTAAACACATACAAATACAACCTGAAAGATAACAATATTGAGACGATATCATTTTGTAACTTGGGACCTGCTAGAAGAACATCATTCAAGGACTTTCCATTGGTAGTTTTAGCTGAAGCATCAAAGACAGTCCGAAGCTTTATTTCACCATTCGCATTCCTTTTCACCACCGCATGATGAGGAATGTAATACTCACTATTAGACCCCACTTGGTTCCCAACTTCAGACATGTGGCCCTGCTCCAAATAGTCAGCCATAAAATCACAATATGCTTCATGTAAGACGGAATCACGACGAAAACGTCCTTCCAACAGCTTAAATCTATGTAAAGCCTGTGAATAGGAATCACCCAGAACTGGGGGGAATTCAGAAAAGGGAAGCTTCACCACATATCTTCCTGAGTCCATACGCCAACAAGATGACGTAAAGAATTCCTCAGCCTGCTGTTCCTCTTCAGACAATGCGACACACTTAGGGATACTTTCAACTTCCCAAAACTTTTTCAATGTACAATCCAATTCCCCCACAGAAGTTAGAAAATTCAGCACACTATTAGTGGAAACACCACCCAACTTGCCCATTAACACCCACCCAAATACGGTGTTAATAGCATGTGGCCCACCATTCTGTCCTCTCACATAACCGGAACGTAAGATCTCACCAAATACTTCTACCCCTAGAAGCAGATCAATTTCCATTTCATCATGTGCAGCCAAAGGCTCTGCGAGGCAAAGATTTTCTAAATACTTCCACTTCTGAACAACAGCAGGAATTTGAGGTACCTTCTCACAAATCTGAGGTATCACAATAGCTTCCAAATTGAAGCTAGGATACGGTTTGCTGTAGGGAAAGATAACACAAGAGACTTTTCCCGAACTCACATTCGATGACATTCCATTAATGCCAACAACAGGGGTTGAATACTCCTTACGAGTAAGATTCAACCTTCTCACACAAGATTCACTAATAAAATTGGCTTGACTAGCAGAATCTAACAAAACACGACATTTGGTGGATCTACCCTCAGAATCCAATATTGAGACTAGTGCAGTAGCAAGCAACATTCTAGGCTGCACAGACAACTTACTTGCCATGACTTGAACATGACTCTCAGATTCATTAGAGGTACTACCACTGACATCACAATCTGTCACTTTAGTGTCCGGAAAATGCAATAGTACATGGTGTTTTCCACCACAAACCCCACAAAGTTCTTTTGATTTACATTTATTTACTAGATGAGTAGCTCCCAAACAATTAAAACACATTCTAGTCCGCTTGACAAAGGCATGCCTCTTACGACATTCTGCCTGCAAGAATCTATCACATTTGATCAACGAATGTGGTGAACCCTTGCAAAAATTACACTTTTCCTGTGTTAATGTGCCAGTCGAAAAACTAAGTGTCTGCCTTCCCTTGGGATTAGCAGGACTATTATTCTTTCTAAACCCACCACTAGCATTAGACACATTACTCCCTTGATATGCGGAAGTAAGGGATGTATTTTCCAGAGCTCGACAGGTTTTCTCAACAAATCCAAAAAGCATGTCAAACCCCGGAACATTATTCCCATTATGTTCTAGTTCAAATCGCGTTTTAAGGGAAGAAGGTAATTTCTGCAACAATAAATTGAATTTGGTAAAATCCCATAGGTTCAAGTTACTCATCTCTAAAGCCACCAAATTTTCAGAAAATATTGACAACAATTTTCGAAGTTCAACTGCAGAATCATGCCTAGAGGGAGAAGCATTATAAATTGAAAACCAATAATTGCTCAATAAAACACGTTCATTCTGATATCGACTCATTAATGCATTATAGGCTATTTCATAATTATCCTCAGTAATGGGCACATTCCTTACTATTAGACCTGCCTCTTTTTCTAAATAAGAAATCAAGAACTGAAACTTTTCTATTTTTGACAGCGAATTATTTCTATGAATAAGAGTATTGAATAAGTCGATGAACGTAGGCCACCTTGTAAGGTCACCATCAAACTTCGGTATTTCAATTTTGGGAAGCCTCAAACAATTTTCTCTTACGACCACTGCAGATGTTTCATGCTCACTACGAGCCATCATCTCATCAGAAAGATCTTTATGAATGCCCCTTATTGAATATCTCATATCATCAAACATTGTATGAACTGCTTCCTCCTCCTCTAAGGCAGACTCATCTACCAAGGCTATTATTTCATATTGCAAATTCTCAAACCTCGTTACATACCCATCCAGCTCTCCATACCTGAGAAAAAACTCCGTCCGATACTCGCCATTATCACGAGCCTTCTTGGCCGCCTCAAGAACATTTTTAATAGATTTTAAAACTAGCGCGCGTTGCCGTTGCAACTTCACAACATTTGCATTAGGCATGTTCAGGTATCAGGTAACGATTCAATGTAAACACAAGACCAAAATAATCAAATTTAGAATCAATCTGCTAGTAAACACAACTTCTTTACACAAACAATACGGCAACCACACACAAATCACAAAATTTTCAGTTGTTATTCTTTTTCGAAATCTCCGTCGACTACACCAATTGTCGAAACGCCGGTTTTCGAACCCCCAACCGAATGTAACCAACTGAATCAAAACAACTTTTGCGCTCACGCAATTCGCAAAATGTCAATTTCAAATGCCCAGAAAACTCCCCAGATATGTATTACCAACACAATACACCAAAAGTTGCTTGTTTTCGAATATAACCAATTTTTACAAACAGCGCGCAACACTAACAAATTCCGATGTCACAAAAAAACTCCGTTTTTTGTCAAGGATACGTACCAATTTAGATTTTACGTAGACTATTTTACTATAGCGCGATTTATTTATCCGTGTTCGGAGGGCCAAAAAATGGTTACAATTCGATCCATAAAGTAATTGTAGCCAATTGTGAAGGACCAACTAAATTGGCAAATAACCGCAAATGACTCACGAGAATCGAAGGTTAATCATGCATCGGTTGACTCACCCCTTGTTGGTTGGCGTCGGATGTCTTCCCCAGCTGGGTACTGCGTTGCTCTATCCAGATTCCTAGTTAGCTGAGCGATGTAAGGCTGTGGTCGCCCTTGTTGGAGGTACCCGCTACACACGGGGTGACGGATATCACGCACACGTCCGTTCACCTCGGTAGTTGAAGTACGACTCGACTCTTTCTTCCGCGTCAACCGTCAGACTTCAAACTCGCAAGTCAAAACGCGGGAGATTCGAATATACAAAATTATTTAAATGGTAAATACCAATCGTAACCAAGCTTAATATTTTAACATAAACAAAAAACAAACAAAGCAGATAATTATGTACTTTAAACTTAAAAACAAAAACTCCTAGAAAATAAAATATGTTGCACCTATCTTTTTACAAAATAAAAGACACTTGCTTTGCTTTAAGTGCTGCAAAATCCTTTCAAATTCGGTCTGTACTTCCAGGGGGTCCGGATCCCCCCCCCCCCGAAATGAAATACGTGCCTGGTCCCAGCCAATCTTGTGCGCGCGGCGCTCATGATTATGATATAGATAATATAATCATTGCTGTGATGGCCAAGCTTGGCACACCTGAAGAACATTAAGTATACCGTTAAAGATCATAGAGAGAAAAGTAGCAAGCGGGAGAGAAAAAAGACAAGGAGCGCATGTTTATAAATTCCGGCAAAAAGTGAATTCCTAGTGTTCATTGGCTTAACGCATGGCTAGTGAGCACCGGCAGGCTAATTACGGATAAGACGAGGCTCAGCTCAGCTACCGCTCAGACGAACGACTGACTATCTGCATAACAGCCAGATGAGGGACGCAATCAGACACAGCTAATTGTTTTTATTTATTGCGTACGTATACTCGTTGCGTTTGCTGATGGCTTTGTTGGCGGTTAGAAATAATTCGTGATGGAGGCTGGTTCGGCGGTAGTTTGAGAGGGTTTTTGGTCGGAGCACAGACTGGTTCCAAAGTAGTCGTGTTTGAAAGTACCCACACACTTCCCGGGCAGGGTTGCCAGATGAATTTTTTTTATTTCCCTAGATCTTTGACTACAAATTCCCTAGATTTCCCTAGATAAATACAGGGTGTCCTAGCAGCGAATTATAGTTTTGGGGGTTTAAATACACTTTTTTAAAATAAATTTGTATAAAACACGGCAATTCATTTCTTATTGACACTACAGTCACTTGCCTCCTGTTGATATTAGCACAACTGAACTGAGAGCTTACAGAGCTGCTTATTTTCAATTAAAAACAAACTATGGTTTAAAAGCAGTCTGTTGTTAAAAAGGCAAAAGATTATTTACTAGTTTTTATTCAACGATTGGCTTAGTCATGTATCTATCCTTCATGGATTATCTCAGTATTTCCCTGTTTTACATATTAAAAAGATAAAAATTCCCTTTTTTCCTATTGTGCCGTAAAATTCCCTAGATCGAGAGAAATTTCCCTACTGTCTTTTTACGACTTGCGGTAGCTTACAGTTACTTCTTCGATTATTTAAATGACTATTCGGCTTCTGTAGGTACATAAAACTACCCTTAATGAAAATATTCCAGTAGTTTGCAATCCTTAGTTGCTGTTTGTGAGTATTGTTTGTGCTCTACTTTTTCATCATGGAGACTATGTTAAGTGTGAAAGGGAAGAAATTAATAGTCCTTGAAGAGTATACGATCCGAAGAAATAAAGAAACCACCCGTGGTGTAGAGCCTACAGATGCTCTAGAAGAGGATGCATAGCATCTTTGCTGATGGATTAATCGGAAGAGGTTTTTCTTGAAATAAATAACGAGTACAACCATGATGCTCCCACAAAACAAGCTGTGAAGGTAAATTTCTCGGACTTTTTTTTACATCGTCAAGCCAATTTGCAAAATCAACTTTTGCCTGACTTTTTAGTAGAAATACCCGTATGTGGGGGCCATAGGACACTAGCGCGCCGCGGTCAGATTTGTCCTAATCCCCACCGGTCTGAAACCCCCAAAATATTTTGGATAATAGGCAGGTATGTGGACACCAGCGCGCGGGGCGGCGAGGTAAACTTATGTCTTATAATTTTAACCGATTTTAATTCATTTGTCATTTTTTGCGATCTTTCTAATAGTTACTGAAGAATTTGTAGAGTTCCAGTCAGAGGTATCGTTACTTTTGACTTGACAGATAAATGAACTACTTTTTTATATTATTAAATGAGAAATTTTATTCTGAACAGAATACGTTAATCTGATCAGTATAATGATGCAAATAAAGAAGTTGGTATTGTCAGCAGACCCTAATGTCTTTATCATACCCCCAAAAAAATTTAATTAATCAGAACGTGTTCTAATTTGTCACAAATTTGATCGATTTCTTGACGATGTAAAAAAAAGTCCGAGAAATTTACCTTCACAGCTTGTTTTGTGGGAACATCATGGTTGTGCTCATTATTTCTTTTAAGAACAATCTCTTCCGATTGATCCATCAGCAAAGATGATCTGCATCCTTTTCTAAGGCATCTGTAGGCTACACCACGGGTGGTTTCTTGATCTTTTCGGAACGTATACTTTTCAAGGACTAGTAATTTCTTCTCTTTCACACTTAACATAGTCTCCATGTCGAATAAGTAGAACACAAACAATACTCACAAACAGGAACTAAGGATTGCAGACTACTGAAATATTTTCATTAAGGGTCGTTTTATATACCTACAGAAGCCGAATAGTCATTTAAATAATCTAAGAAGTAACTGTAAGCTACCGCAAGTCGTGAAAAGACAGATGAAATTTCGCAAGAATAAAAGGGATGTGGTCATTAGGATTAACCAAGTTTAATTTTCTTTCGGCGCGCAAGTGACCGGTGCCGATGAAGGCACCCTCTTTGTAAACAGTTAAAAATCAAACTGCACGCGCTCGTGACCGATCACCGAAAAACCTGTTCTCTTAGTCCCCACGTAGTCCCCACTTACCCCTTTTTCATCCATTCGCTCCACCCAGGCACGTATTTAGGGGGGGTCCAGGGGGTCCGGACACCTCCCGATATAAAATGCCGTTTAAAAAATGGAATCCACAAATTTGCACCCCCCCCCCCCCTCCGCAAATTTAAGGATTTAAGGTGGCAACTCTAATCTGGAGCCCCCCCCCCCGAAAGGTCAACCAAATGACAACACCCCCCCCAAAACCAGATCCTGGATACGTGCCTGGCACTGGTGCCGCCAGAAAATTGTACAGGGGGGGCGGCGACTTACTTAAATTGAGTGCTCAAATCAGGGGCAGAGGAGACAAATTCGGTTTTTGGTTATACAAGTTTTCTACCTTCGCGGCTCCAGGGGGGGGGGCACGGCCCCCCTCCCCCCTGCCCCCCTCTGCCGGCGCCCATGGTGCCTGGCTCCACCTCTTTCTCCATCACACATCTAGAATATGCCTAGTATTTCCTTTTGGCACAAAAAGGTTCGCCTATCAATTCCTTAACGCTACGCTTGCAATCAGGCTATCAAACTAATTACCACGTATGCAAACGCATCGAGAGGCCTTTCGATTAATTAGAAATTATAATACTTATGGTGATTAGCGAAATATGTTAGATTTACAGAGCACGTGGCTTCCTGTGCTGAAGATTCTGCTGCTGCTGCTGTTGTTGTACAACATCCTGGATAGTGAGAATAATCAGCGGCATCCTCAATAAATCTTTAATAGCGTCTATCGATTCATAACCGTACATCGGGAAACACTATTTATTTATTTTATTTAAATGTGGGTTGATTCGTGATTCAGTGCCGTAGCGAGCGCAAGGGAGGTGTTTGGGGTAGGGATGGGACATCGAAGGAAAACATCGATGTTGGACTTCGATATCAACATCGACGGTCTGCCATCATTAACTACGATATATCGTATTCAAAACATCGATGTTTGAACATGGCAAAAGCTTCGATATAATCGGGTATCGGTGTTCTTCAATTTAAATGTCAGAAATAAATGATATGTATTGTACTAGCAAGTATTTCAAATTTCACAGCATAGTAAACAGGAAATAATAAAGACCAGAAACTAGCTAAACTAACAAATTTTATTAAATTTTAATAAAAAAATAAAAATAAGTTTTGGTTGTCTATTTCCTTTATCAAATTGCTTTGCAACTTTAGCGAATTTGAGAAGATGAAATCCACCAATCTCAAATGTCATCTCAAATCAATTTGAAATAGGACAAACGAAAAACAATTCACATAGAAAATTCCATTGTGAAGATGTGAGCCGAGGTCTTTATCAACTTGCCAAATCTATAGTAGCTTGTGATTATACCCCCCTCCCATAAATTCGTAATGACGTCAGTCACCATCGCGTCGATGTTGTTTTGGTACAAAATAGTAGTAACTAGTTCACTGAAAGGAAGTAGAATGCACACCTCTACAAAGGAACCCAAAGCGCCTTCAATTGGTATTTTAAGTCATGGGGCAAAACCGAAGACCAGAAAACTGCAGACTCGCTAAGTTTACTTTTTTGTATATTTTCAATTTTTAATTGAAACTTTTATTAAGAAAAGATCGATGCAGATTTTAAAAAACATCGATGTTTACATCGATGGTTCAAGTTAACAACATCGATGTTTTCCAAACATCGATAATTATCGCCCACCCCTAATTTGGGGTTGAATGAAAGTTCCCAGATTCTGACGAAGGCCCCAGACGGTTTGCTACAAAAAAGTTGCCAAATTTCTATGCTACCAATTTTGAATATCATGGAACATTTTTGTTTGACCACAGTAAGATTCCTCCGTGTGGGGGCGGGTTAGAATATCTCCCATCCTATATCCTGCGTGTCGTAAAAGGCGACTAAAAGGAACCGAACTACTGTCGGTATAAACAGTAACCTCTTCTCAACCAACAGCTTTGGGTGGACGAGTTGAGAAGAGTCAGGACACCTTCTTGCCCTTGGGGTGAGAAATTGCCTCTAAAGGCGGATGAACCAGTAGATACCATCTGGTCAACGGCATGAGGATGCAGAAAGCAAATGGGAAACTACTGCGTTAAAGATCTTAAAGATATCCCAAGAGAAACTCTTAAAATGAGTAAATGCATTTTACGAGTTCACAACATGTCTGTTAAGATATGTTGTGAACTTGTTTTTGATCATGTGACGTCCGATTTAAAATTTTTAATGGGACACCCTATATATTTGTGACTTTTTGTGTTCCTCTCGATAAAACAATTCCAATAAACTAGCACACTTCACACTTGGGGTCTAAAGTGATCAATTGTAGAGCTACAGGTACTTAAAGGATGGTACCACTTACATTGATTATAACATGTACCCCTGCTACAGTTAAATTATTTTGGTAGTGTTTCATGATGGTAGTGCTATTAGTGATATAGTCCTTTAAGTACCTGTAGCTGTAGCTCTTGAATTAATCACTTTAGGCATCATGAGCATGAATATCCAGTTTTATTTTTCAAAAAAATGGTTGATTGTTGATAGAAATTAATTAAAAATTGATGTTTTGCTTGTGGGTAAGTATTCAAGACAATGAAACTTTACAAAAATTATATTTTAAAAAATTACAAACCCAGAAACAAATGGGTGAAGCGTGTTGAACATTTTTTTGCATATTGTTGCATTGTTGCACTTTTTCCCATAATACATCCAAAACTCCATTTAATGGATTCCACGTGGTTCGGTTATAGACCTATCAAAACTGTTTCTGTTGCGCATTATCATCTGATTCGGATACACTGTGGCACACCGTGAATTCTCCGAATATATCGATAAAAAATATGAGGAAAAACACTTACTATTAATTTGGACTATTATAGAGCACTCTACGGGAGCTATTAGCGTTAAATGAATCGGTCATTAAAATTATCTGGTGTCATATTTCAGGCTGATGTTTCCTTGATGGACTGCAATCAGCGTGATATATCTTCCGTTCGAAATATGTTGGAAACAGTTAAAGGCAGCCTTAGTATTTGACACTTAATTTAACACTGGACCATCTTAGATTGGAAGTCAATTTGATTTGGAATACATTAAAGTCTCGTGATGCTCGAATTTTTCAATTTCATTATACATAGGTACTTTTCACATAAAAATTATACTAAATAATAACAATAACGATATTATTGCACTATAATAGTATATTGTACTATAATAGTATATTATTCAATGATGAAGTAAATCAACAAATGAGTTATTACCATTACGGCGAGTTGAATATTATACTTTATCTAAAACAGAATATACAGGGTGTCTCACGACGATTAAGACAAGCAATATATCGGAACATATCCACTGTATGTACATTGTATATACCTCAGAGTAATAACTCAGCATAGAGGTAGTAAACAACTAATTCTAATAGGCCAACATCTTTTCTTACGTTGTCATATCGACCACCAGATACGGCAATCATAATTGTTTACTATCGTCTTAATTGTATAGTATCCAGAAATATTCCATTCTACGTTAAAAAAGACGGTATTTTGATGGTTCAGAAATGATTACAGCAAAATCAATAGATATGTTGACCTCTACTGCGTTACTGCATGTTTCTTCATCATTAACGCAAATTCTGTCTTACATAAATTTTGAGGAGTTGGCAACGCCTATGTAATATTTCTGCGATTTGTTTACGGTAACCTCCGACTGTCAAACGTTTGTTTTGTTTGTGCGTCTTTTATGCTTGGTCAGTAAAATCGAATTCGCTATTTGTTGGTAGCTGTAGTGAAGCTTTACGGACTTGCTGTGCTATATTCGAGTGTAGTTTAACAGTTTTTCGAGATGGGACAGTGCAGAGCAGTGTTTGTAACATGGGTTGCATTGGAAGAATTTTCCGGTTCGTTGGCAATGTTTGGGTCTGAAGTGTCAAAAGATGATGGCTTTGAGCACGCCATGCTGAAGTGGTTTGTTTACTACCTCTATGTTCAGTTGTTACTCTGAGGTATATACTTTGGTATGTAAGTATATACATGTCCATACCTGGTCTATGTTACATGCACTATGCATGTACATTAGATGTTCATATGTACATTCTATGGATATGCCATGGATGAGAAAGTTCGCGACAAACGAACATGAAATATATATTTTTTTGATGTCTATTTGAGATCCATTGGACATTCTTGCTCCATTTGTGGATATACATATCCATTAATTCAAGTCAAGTGTCTTCGTTTAGTCCTGCCGGATTTTATGAACCGCATCCTTTCTTTTCAGTGTTTTCACTTGTTTCACTTCCCACATAACAAAAGTATATACAATGTACATACAATGGATATCAAATCAATGGATATGTATATCCGCAAGTGGAGCAAGAATGTCCAATGGATGTCAAATAGACATCAAAAAAATATACATTGCATGTACGTTTGTCGCGAACTTTCACATCCATGGCATATCCATAGAATGTACATATGGACGTCTAATGTACATGGCATATTATATGCATGGTACATACAATGGATATATACACATCCATGGTATATCCATTAATTGTACATTCATGTACTTTGAATGCACATGCATAGTGTATGAAAGTTCAATATAGAGGCAGTAAGATAAACAAACTTTATGCTTTCATTATGTATTGTTATTAATTCAATTTCTAATTACAATAATAATACTTGGCAAAATCGGTTACTGTGATTGTCATCTCTTTTCTGTTGAATGGCGTGTCTAAAATCACAAAGAAATCAAGGTTATAAAATTTTGTAGGTGGTTTGTTCCGCTTATGACTTACCGTCAAACGCTGGATGTGAGTGTTATCAGTAGTAAGAAGATAAGTAACATTGCACAATATTTCACTCGATCAGGTAATCAGGCACAACCAGCACCAGCACACACGCGAAGGACGCGAACGAGTCGTACGACGGAATGACTAGAAATCAGCAATGGCGGCACTAGTTGTACTTCGCGCAGGCGTAAACTACTAGATGTACATATGATACATAGACCAACATCTTATGTATATTCACATATGGATATACCTACGTGAACATACATAGTATATTACACTAGTGTATATCATTTTTCAGATGTACATTTAACGTCCTATGAATGCTCAAAATATACATGTTCAAACTGGAATATCTAATGTACACTCTATGGATGTACATATCCATATAGTGTTATGTGGGTTAGGAGTAGTATACCTTAAAGCTGTGGCGCTAATTTTCGTGATATTTTTTCAGTCCCCTCGTAGAGGTACAGTGAGCGGTGGACACTTAGCGTGCCATAAATAATTTTCGACGCCCATGTTAATTATTCTAGCAATCAAAGCTGATAAAAGTAATTAAGTTCAGATTTAGGTAACAATTTGGTATGCAAATGGACGCTCCTCTGGACATGTCGGATGTCATCTTAATAAACACTTGCAACATTAATAGTTTCGACTAATTTATGTCTTTAAGTGGTGCTATTTTCCTCACCGCACGAGGTATGCTGAGGTGCTGTAGCTTTTAGTAATACCTACACATTTACGATATTCTACACAGACCGATAAGAGAATTAAAAGTGAAGTCTATTGACCGACCAACTACAGACCTATAGCTCTGCTTTCTGTAATCAGTAAAGTGATGGAGAGATGCGTCAACCAAGAGCTCATTAAATACCTAGAGCTCCATCACCTAATCACCGACAGACAATATGGATTCCGACACCAAAGATCAACTGGAGATCTCATCATCGTGTGGAGCACTCATTCAGTCATTTGGCGAGGCTCACGTAGTTGCTCTCGATGTTTCAGAGGCATTCGATCAACTGTGACATGTAGCTCTCCTAAACAAGCTCCCGTCTTATGGGCTCCCTGTTAAGCTCTGCGGTTGGCTCGCAGACTTCCTCTCAGGTCGGAAAATCTCTGTTGTGGTAGACGGCTTTTCTTCTTCTTTCCATAGCATCAATGCCGGGGTTCCGCAGGGATCGGTATTGGCTCCGACATTGTTTCTGCTTCATATTAATGATCTACTCTCTAGCACTACAAACCCAATCCACAGTTTTGCGGATGACAGTACGCTGCATGCAGGCACCATGAGCAATAATAGACCGATCTCTGTGGTCGAGCTGGAACGCAGAAGACTGGCAGTGGCAGCTTCACTTTCAAAGGATCTCGATACCATTACTGCTGGGGGGCTTAGGAATATGGTTAAATTTAATGTCTCCAAGACCCAGTATTGTACGCTATCAAACAAGAAGTGCCCAAGCCAACGTCAGGTTCTAATGAACAACCAGGCTATGCCAAGGAGTCACTCATTTAAGCTGTTAGGAGTCAACATTACAGAAAATCTGATCTGGCACGAACACGTCGCGTCAATTGCAACAGCTGCTGGTAGAAAGCTTGGGTACCTATTTAGAGCCAGGAGGTATTTCTCACCATGTAACCTCCTCACGCTATATAAAGCCCAGATAAGACCTTGCCTGGAGTATTGCTCTCATGTCTGGGGAGCTGCTGCCCCTACTACCCTGTCTATACTAGATGCCATCCAAAGAAGGGCAATTCGACTAATTGGCGATCCGGCCTTAACGCGCGACCTTCAGTCACTTTCTCACCGGCGTGTTGTTGGTGACCTCTCACTCCTCTACCGATATTCCAACGGAATCTGCTCCTGTGAGCTATCCTCTATCGTCCGCCGCTCACTGCTCCTATCAGATGTGCGACCGCTGCATCTCATCCTAAGACGGTCATTCTTTAATACATCAAGAACTGAGCGGTACAACCGCACATTTTTTCCCAGGGTGTCCAAGGCTTGGAATGGACTGCCAGAGATGTAGTTATTGGGCCTGCGGGTATTGGCCCATTCAAATCTCGCGTTAACAAACTTCCCCTAGCATAACCCTTTCACAGCAGCCGCGTTACTCTGGTTACTCTGGTATTTAGGCTCTGCCTGCGCGGTCTGATCAGTTATATAAAAAAAAAAATATTGGACCTCTACAATTGAATAAGACGTTGCGACTATCTTGACATTTTTTTGAATTAGCTGAATCATTAAACCTGAATATGATTTTTTATTGAGTAAAAATAAATAATATCACAAAGTTTTGTAGGTTGCATATATTTTTAGTAACACTACTTCATCGTACTGATAGAGAAATCTTTCCTAGTCACTAGTCTCATAATAAAAAATAAAAATACAGGATGATCGAGGACATATTTTTCTTGTGAAAACC
This sequence comes from Callosobruchus maculatus, assembly GCA_951848785.1. NCBI lineage: Eukaryota > Metazoa > Arthropoda > Insecta > Coleoptera > Chrysomelidae > Callosobruchus > Callosobruchus maculatus. The sequence goes on along the minus strand of CATOUR010000025.1, from coordinate 3,959,814 downwards.
TCTCAAATGATCAAAAAGTGCACTTAATAACATCGCAGATATTATTTATATGTTCAGGGAGATCCTTGCGAGGGGGTTCAAACTCTATTAGTTTATTAGTTCTGCTACTAAATAAAATATGAAACGCCTCACAAGTCTGCATTTTTATTGTGAAGCAATACATTGTCAATAGCAATATCCAAAAGTACTTGATAGAAGGATCATTAAATTGGGCCCTGCTATCAAGTTATTCCTATTAGAAATCATAAGCAGTATAAGCTTCTTCGAATGTGGTAACTGGAAGTGAGGTGATGAAAAATAATGGTAAAAAAAGACTGGCAACCATTTCTTGACATTCATGTTTTAATTTTTTTACGTAATTATACATTCTAAGTCTGTAAATGACTCCATATTTTTTTAAGAATTTTTCCATTTACATTGAAACATCGTGTCTCCTTGAAATATATTTCAAAGGTGGCAGGTAAACGCATTAAATATGAATAAGACAAAAACAAACCATCAAATTAGATCATTCCTGAATATATATCATGGTACGTGCTGAAAAAATGATTAGGAAAATGCATTAACTCGAGTCTTTTAATTAATACTATGTTGATTGAAACTCTTATCTTATAATTTGGATAGATGTCAGTAAAGCAAAGGTTCCTCGTAGAGTTAGAGTAAGTAAGTAACAGTAATGATGGTTATCAGCGTAGCTTCAAAGTAACATCAAAACAAAGTTCTTATGGCTTACATTCTTACCACTAGTGACAAATTTTACATCTGTTCACTTTAGATAAAAATAAGAAGTATTTTTAGAGGTTCAAAAAACTGAACAGAATTAACTATGCCGCAGCATTTATACTTTGGTAAAAAACTGTCTACAAACATTTTAGTTATAAGAAATCTAGCAAGTGCAACTGACTTCAAATTGTTACTTACTGCATATCATACTACATTTGTTTTTCATTGCGCACACGGGATTTTAAGCTGGGGTGATTCAACTCATAATGTCCAGAGTTTTCGTGTTATAACGTAGAGTTGTCAGTGTGATTTTGGGGTTCGAATATCGCGACTAGGTCAGAAAAAGGTTCATGGAGCTACAATTGGGGTTTTGAATTAAAAAAATATTTTTCTGTGATAAATAGAAAGATCATAGTTTTATAGGCAACAAAACTATTTTTGTTTTCTTTTTTCCGCAATAATTTAAAAGTTATATCAGAACAAAAATAGGAAAAAATGAATTTTTGAATCCAGTACCGAGGTCACGGCCACAGCTTTTGGGCCCATGTGACGTCACATTCTATTCCTTTCACCAACTAAGTCCTACTCCGATAGTAGATTCTAGATTCCCAGCCAATCGTGAAAATAGTTACTGGAAACTAGTGTATATTTGTTACAACATAGACGATGAATGAAGTTTGCAGCTCGAGCGGCATTTTGGTTTGAAGCCCAGGCCTTGCAACTCTTTTTTTATTTACTTTTTGTACCAAAAAGTTAATTTTTTTCTACGATCGACATAGACATGTTTTTGAATCAAATTTATTAGACATTTTACATGCACCACATAGTGCAAAAACTGAGTACCGGAGGCGGTGGAGAACTCAAAAAATTAGTGAAAATTAAGTTTGTCCTTCAACATCATTCGCCAATTGCTCTGATTGCGATATCAACATTGAATTTAATCCAAAAAAAGTAAAATGATTAGTAACTTTTGTTGTACTCCATTTTTTTACCAAGGGAGCTTACGGACAAGAAACTAATATAGGTGAGAAAATCTTGGGGTCATGGCCAAAATTTTGAAAAGAAACTGAAGGTCACTGCGTAAAGGAGACCCTGGTGTTAACTGACAAGCTTTCGGCAATGCTTATTGCCATCTTCAGGGCTTTAACGTTGAGGTTTGCTAATGAAAAAATACCACTGCTTTGAGTCAAAGACTTGATATGACAGCTCTAGTACAAAATCGTGAAACAATTTTCAAAAAAAATGTCTATGCTAGTATCGGTATCTTCACAACAAGCAGGTCAGAAACGAACAATATATAAGTGTAAAATTACAAAAAAACACAACGACCTTTACATGTTACTTATCACGTGTTAACACCAGAGTCCCCTTTATGCAGTGACCCACAGTTTCAAAATTTTGGCCACAACCCCAAGATTTTCTCGTCAATACCATTTTTTACTTCCCACACCGATATGTGAGGGGAGTATTGTGATCGCGAACATTTTAGATTTTGAGATAATACACTTTTTGAGCGTGTTATGAAGTCTATATAACGAAAATCCTTGTCACTCATTTCCGTCGGTCTGTCTGTCTGTCGGTCTGTCTGTCGGTCTGTCTGTCGGTCTGTCTGTCGGTCTGTCTGTCGGTCTGTCTGTCGGTCTGTCTGTCTGTCTGTCTGTCTGTCTGTCTGTCTGTCTGTCTGTCTGTCGCGTTTTTCTACCCTCGTAATCTCAGTAACCGCTGCGTGGATTGTGATGAAATTTGGGCAGTGTTATGTTGTGGGATCGTAGTAGGTAATGTTCCTATAATTTTGAAAATCGTTATACGGGGGGCGGAGTAATTAGCAAAAAACAAAAAATTTGAAATATGCCTCAAACTTCGTTTCTAGGCATTTTAGGGGTTTCTGACTATTTTCTACTTTTTCTTGGGTGGGGGTGAATTTGGGGTGGTTGGGGGGGTGGGGGGTTGTAATACTGAAAAATTTGTTGTATTCGTAATGGGCTGTCCATTGATATGTGAATGAAAAACCTAGCGGCATGATACACTTTTTTAGGTCCATTCGAACGTTGCATGCTTATTATAGAAACCACGCGTATGTTTTGGAAAAATCTGATCAGTGGCGGCGTGGCAATAATAAGAAACTAAAAATATAAAAACAGCTCAAACTTTGTTTTTAGGCGTTTTAGGGGTTTCTGATCATTTTCTACGTTTTTTAGGGTGAGGGTGAATTTGGGGTAGTTGGAGGGTTGTAAAACTGAAAAATTTGTTGTACACATAATGGGTTGTCCATTGATCTTTGAATGAGAAACCTAGCAGCATAATACACTTTTTACGTACATCCGAACATTGCCTTGCTTATGACAAAAACCAAGGGACTTAGAATTTGTGATGTATACATACGAGTATTGTTTTAGATCGTTCTATATTGCGTAACGCGAAAACTATTGAATTGATTTTAATGAAATTTTGACACAGCATTACTACCGCAGCGAGGATGGAAAACGCGTATGTTTTGGAAAAATAGTGTCAGTGGCGACGCAGCAGTAATAAAAAAACTAAAAATATGAAAACAGCTCAAACGTCGTTTTTAGACGGGTTGGAGGCTCTTGATCGTTTCGCATCGTCCAGTGTAAGCATGCAGAAAAAGACTGTGGTGCCCGCAAGAAACTATTTACGGGAGGTTTTTGTGTTGGATGTTGTTTTTGCGGGCGGATGGGCGATAATTCAGTAGCAAGGGGCTTTTAGATTATAGCTTCATGCAATGGGAAATAATAAAATGGTATTATCATTATGTGAGGGTAATACTGAGTCAATCAACTTGACTCTATTTTTTTATATAGAACTATCCAATTTAACGTTCAGCTCCTGCTTCCTGAGTACAACAAACAAGGTGGTCGTAATGGCAATGCTGACGCATTACTATATACTATATAAAAGCAAGGGAAATTAGAGTGACCATTCCAGCGTTGCGAGGCGCGCCATTTGTAGGCTCGTCTGTATTCGGCCTTAATAAGGCTTAACGTGTGCTCTGTTGTTTTAATGGAACAGATCCACAATCGCACGCATCGAAAGCTGACCAACGTACAGCTACTAAGGATCATCGGCATTTCTACACATCGTCGTATAAATAAAACATGGCTATGTATCCACCCAATTACACCTATTTGGGCATTAAAACAGAAATCTAAGAAATTCCCGTGTTAGCAAGACACGTCGCGCTATAAAGGGCGCCATACATCAGACTTTCCGGTTTGATTGGGTATGTTCTACTACTCGAAATATAAAGTACTATGTATTTATTTAAACAAAAGAAGTGGTTTCGATAATGTTTAATTCAGGAGACAATTTCACTCCACCACGGCTGACTAGGTAAAATCTTTGCCCGTCCACCAACCCCTACAAACTACGAAAAATAAATCTCTGCCGTCAAGAGCTCAGCAAGACAGTCCACTCCTAGGGCTGCTGAACTTTTGCCGATTAAACTACTCAATTGGAAGACCAACTGCTAAAATCCTTAAGCAAGGAGAGAAAGGAAACTTGGAGGAACATGATAAAGAGTCTGCACGTATAGCACCATAGTAGGAAAGCTTGGAACCTCATCAAAAGACTTTGCAACAAAAAGCCCTTAAAACATAGTTAATGTAACTGCAAAACCAAGTTGGACACCAACTTCTCTTGAGCTGAAATCCGGACCAAAATATGAAGATGACTACTTCTTAGAAAAGAGCTCAAACATTGGAAAACTATCAAAAGGAACCTTATTCCACTCTGAGTATTATTATAATTGGCCATTAACTCTCTGAAACCTAGGAAGGATCCTGATCCAGATGTCAACTAATACCTCCAACACCTAAGACCACTGGCGAAGTCTTGACTCCTCCAACTGTATAATTTCTGCTGGAGAGAAAACTCAATACCAAAACTATGACTGAAAGCCAGGGTGGTCGCTGTACAATGTAAACTAAGAAGCTATGACCAATATCCCTCCTCTGTTCTCTCTTTGAGCTCTATAAACGGCTCAACGTGAATAAGATAGGCACATACACAGAAAACCAGCTTATTCCACAACAAGTCAGACTGAGATTCTAAAAGTCCTGCACTGGTCAGGTGCTGAATCTCACGTAGAGGATGGTTTCGAAAGGAAACCTACGGCGATGGTATTCGTGGCCCTTTTGGCAGCATATGATACTATTTATCACAAAATCCTCATTGAAAAAATCTTCAGGATGACAGGAAGTTGCCATTTGACAGAAATACTGAGAGCATTGCTATGCAACAGAGGTCCTACGTGGAGTTCCAAACACAGATGAATCTCTAGAGAAAATAACCCCAACATGCACGTTTTTTCACAACAACATTAGTATTTTTCGTTCACTATTGTTTTCAGTTTATATTAAGAACCGTTTATTTTTTAAAAACGCTATAAAAGTGTCTTTTTAGTTATTTTGAAATACAGTGGCGAGCAAAATATTTAGGTCAGTTTTGTCAGAAATTACAAATAATTTTGAAAAAACATTAGTTACTGAATCATCGGTCTAGTATCAGAATTTATCGGAAAATGGACGATTTACCGCTTACTAAACCGATAATTCAGTAATTAATTTTTTTCCCAAATTATTCGTAATTTCTGTGAAGTGACCTATTTTTTTTGGCTCGCCAATATATGTTTCTTATAATAAGATTTGTAGCATCTAGGACCCAGGTGCCCTTGTCCAAATAACTTGCAAGAGACCCAATTTAAAATTATCTGCAACATGTAAGAGTTGGACTCAGTACTTTTCTCATCTTTGCATTTTAGAGAAGAGAGCAATAATTAGACTATTCGATAGCTTAACCTCAAAAAGTACCTCCACAGACTGGAATATGGAAGAAGAGTGGCTGATCTATCCATGTTTTACTGATTCTATCACGGAAGATGTTTGAGTGAGCTCTCTTAGACAATAACACCGAAGGCCGTCCGAACGAGGAACACTAAAGAGGCTCTGCGACCTCATCCTTACCAGGTCGAGGTTTCTACTCCCCGAACCAGTCTCCTCCAGCATTTCTTATTTTGGAGAACTTCGACGCTGTGGAATCAGCTGCCGGGGAATTTGTTTTCCAACGGCTACAACCTGAAGCGTTTCAAATCTAACGTGCACAGACGCTTATCCTCTCGCAGCGCTTCTATAGCGCCACAGGCTTTCAGCTTTTGCGGGAGGTTGACCATAAAAAAAATCTATTCTCTCTGCTACAATCTGAACTTCATGGCTTATCATTCTGTAGATAACTTTGACTTTTCTGTTGTTGTCCTGGAAACCAAAAAGTCAACGGTAGTCCATTCGCTCCAATTGCGCTCAATTTTTAGAATGCTCAATTGCTTAGTGACCTACTGTATAGTATTCAGGAAACAGATGGTTGGGTTTAGGTCAAGAAAAAGAGGGAGTCTCTTTTACTGTTTTGCCGACGTTTCGGCCTTTATTAGGCCACCTTCAGGGCAACCAGTGATGGACTCCTTGAGTCAAATATGGTAAAAAGGCACATGTAGTATAAAAAAAGTATGTAGGGGCAAAACGACACGTAATAAATAAATAAGACAGTAAGACGGAGATTGTCTATTCACATTCGATGTGTACGCCGGACGTAGCTTTTTGTACTACATGTGCCTTTTCACCATATTTGACTCAAGGAGTCCATCACTGGTTGCCCTGAAGATGGCCTAATAAAGGCCGAAACGTCGGCAAAACAGTAAAAGAGACTCCCTCTTTTTCTTGACCTAAACCCCCTCTGTTTCCTGGATAATTCTTAGAATATTTTTAAGGTATCGGAATTAGACGTTATCACGATTTTGACGGTTTTAAGGGTGTGTGGCCACCTTTAGTGCATCACCGTACACTTCGATGGTATCTGTTGGGAAAAATGCTCCAAAGAGACGGTAACAAATTGACGTCGTCCAGATACGATCTGTCACACGCATATTCGGTCCGACTTAAATTAAATTAAATCCAATTCTGATCGATTAACTTTCTATCATGTTCGACGATGCTTGTTGCCTAATAGTTATTAGTGAGACTCGCTGTGTGGCACAGGCATAATGAGCAGTTTACAGAATGTTAACAATGTACGATGCTCGAATTTCGTGTTTGACTAATTCTGTTTGCCACGAGGATATGGCCGGGTCATCTATTTATGTGAGATTTATAAGGATTTAGTTTTCGTTTCTTACAGAAATAGGAATTTATAGACCAAACTGTATAAAATTTGTTTGGCCATACATTAGAGTTCTTTGAAAGTGTGTGATTGTTGTAGGGTTTTCAAAGCACGTGTTTGGACTAACAGCATTCTATAGAAAATAAATCAGTTCGATATCTTGGCTTTGGAGTTATGTCCCTATGTCTCAACCTACATAAATGATATCATAATACGAAGGAAGCTTATGACCAAAAAACTTAATTTAGATGTTGGGGTTGTGGCCAAAATTCTGAAAAAAGAGACTGGGTTACAGCATAGAGGATCCTTGGGTGTTAACAGCCAAGCTTTCGGCAATGCTTATTGCCATCTTCAGAGCTTTAACGTTGAGGTTTGCCAATTTAAAAACAGCAATTGCATTGAGTGCAAACGACTTCTTAATGCAGCTATAATAATCGTCACAATTTTTCCAAATTTTTTTTAAAAACTATGTAGTTTAACGAAAATCAAAAATTTCAGATTTTTGAGATCTTCAAGCTTCCATAAAAAATCGAAAATCTTTATTTGCCATTCCATCACGATTAAACCTCGTGTTCAGGATAATTTGAGGACGCTGATTATAAATCTGGTCGCAGTTTTGAGTTTCAGTCTCGTTTAACGAAAATTAAAAATTTCAGATCTTTGAGATCTTCAAAGTTTCCATAAAAAATCGAAAATCTTCATTTGCCATTCCATCACGATTAAACCTCGTGTTTAGGATAATTTGAGGACGCTGATTATAAATCCGATCGCAGTTTTGAGTTTCAGTCTCGTTTAACGAAAATCAAAAATTTCAGATCTTTGAGACCTTCAAGTTTCCATAAAAAATCGAAAATCTTTATTTGCCATTCTATCACGATTAAACCTCGTGTTTAGGATAATTTGAGGACGCTGATTATAAATCCGGTCGCAGTTTTGAGTTTCAGTCTCGTTTAACGAAAATCAAAAATTTCAGATCTTTGAGATCTTCAAGTTTCCATAAAAAATCGAAAATCTTTATTTGCCATTCCATCACGATTAAACCTCGTGTTTAGGATAATTTGAGGACGCTGATTATAAATCCGATCGCAGTTTTGAGTTTCAGTCTCGTTTAACGAAAATCAAAAATTTCAGATCTTTGAGATCTTCAAGTTTCCATAAAAAATCGAAAATCTTTATTTGTTCAAAAATATGTCCTTATAATGAAAAATATTTACCAAGCCTGACGTATAGAATGAGCGCAAACGGTGATTTGCTTATAAATTTAAGTGAATAATGAGACCAGTATGGGACAGACATTCTTGGCTAGTATGCTCGCTCAGATCGAACCGGTACTTTCGTTTATATCGACTGTGATAATGATAATGCATGTATATGTACCGTGGTCAGTATAACATGCATTTTCCTGTGAAGAGAACGTGTAGGTAACCCAGAAACCGTCAAGAGATCCGATAAGCCTCACCCAGACGAGCCCGCCAGGTGCTCTTTATGCTGTTACACTACAAGCGTAAAGTGCGAACGAATATGCAGTACGAAGGAACAAAGTATAAGGCAGTTCAGTCCAGTGACCTACCTATATTCATCAGGTCTGTTTTTACAGAGAATCACAAACCAGTCAGAGCCAATCAGTATTCCCCATTGCAGTTGTCAAACTATTTCTGACTAGTACTGGCCAATCAAATTGACGCTGACTAGTTTGTGATTGCTGTAAAAACAGACCTATCGTATGAATATTCCCAATAATTGCTGGATTGTATACATAACGCCTTTAATTTTCGATCCATAGCTGCAATTGCTCCACAGCAATGTGCGATTCCGAGAATGCAGTACGAAACATTTTTTTTTATTATCATAAGGGCAGAATCTCAATAGAAAAATATTCATAACATACAGGGTGAGTTTTTAGTAACGGCTCGGTCGATAACTCCACTACTGTAGAAGATAGCGAAAAAAGTTGTATATAAAAGTTGTATCCATGGATGTGCTCCTTACTCAGAAAATATTTTTATTTATACGGCGATCCATAACTACGTGGTGATGCAAATATATATTTTTTTAAATGAGACTCCCTATATATTATCCCATTTTTAGATTCTACTAATAATTTCTCTTCTCACAATATAAGGTACTATTATACAGGGTATTTCAAAAGTTGTGACCATTTTTATATCCAAATCGCTGTCAAACGAACGTACTGTATATCCAAAAGTGATAGATCAAAAATATTTTTTTTACATGGAAAGATTAAAAATATCCTTGTGTTTTAAAATCGGCTATACAAAAAGCCCGCGACGCATATTCGTACAGAGGGTGATGTAGAATGTAAAATCCAGATTTTCTCTTTTTCCTTATATGTAACCCCCAATATTTTATTATACCAAAGAATTGCTTTTTATATGCTCTTTCATCTTTGTATAGCACTTGATGTACCTACGTCCATCAGTTTCCGAGATGTTTCGATTTTTCGGTAAATTTAAAATATAGCTTCTATTTTTGTACTGAAATTTATTTATTTTGAGAAAGTACTATCGAATTTGTTTTTTATTTAACGAACAACTAAATTATAAGGTCATGATAGTATTTGATGAAGTCAAAACCCTGATTCATCGAAATAATAAAGTCAAGTATGCTGAGGAAACAATTTTGTAGGCGTGATGCATAATTATCAAGCAGATTTATCAGATAGGGTTTGAAAAATTGACAGTTTTCATAACCTGCTCGATAATTTCGTACTGTGTGAAAAACGAGCTTTAAAAATTAATTTTTCCATTGAGGGTATTTAGGAGAATCTTTGAGAAATTGCCTACTTGCATCTAAAATATATCAACTATGAACAGCAATATCCAGAACGGATATACTCTAAAACTAATGCGTTTGAAAAATTGAAGAATCGTTTTATTAGGACTGTGTCGTTTAATATTTCATAGCCTACCTGATAGATCCGCTTGATAATTTGACATGATGTCTATTAAATTGTTTCCTCAGCACACTTGACCTATATCTCGTTAATTCAGTGTTTTGACTTGATCAAGTACTATTATGGCCTTATATTTTAGTTGTTTGTTAAGCAAAAATAAACTTTGATGGTATTTTGTCAAAATAAATAAATTTTAGTTAACAAATAGAAAGTATATTTAAAATTTGTAGAAAAATCGAAATATTCCAGAAACTAATGAATGCAGCCATAACAAGTGCTATACAAAGATGAAAGAGCATATTAAAATCAATACTTTGGTATAATAAAATATTGAAGGTTACATTCAAAAAAGAGAGAAAATCTAGATTTTGCATTTGACATCACCCTGTATACGAATATGCGTCACTTTGATATACAGTACGTTCATTTGACAGCAATTTGGATATAAAAATGGTCATAAC